>JAHLML010000007.1:2400000-3000000 GCA_019915145.1 Strobilurus orientalis | reverse complement strand
TTTGGATGCCAATACTGTCCTAACAAGCATCCATTCCTTCGATCCACAGGCTGGTTGTGATGACAAGACTTTCCAACCGTGCTCCAGTAAGGCCCTCGCGAACGTTCAAGCGTATGTCAGGTCTTTCACGGTCTATCAACACAACTATGGTATACAAGATGGCCACGCCATGGCCACTGGCCGGTACCCAGAAGACATCTCGCTCGGTGGTAACGTACGTCACCCTCAAAACAGCGATTTGCCTTGTGCTGACCAGTCTCTAGCCGTGGTTTGTCACGACTCTCGCTGTGGCGGAGCAGCTGTACGACGCCCTTTACGTCTGGCAGCATCAGGCCTTCTTGGTCGTAGACGCCATCTCCCTCCCTTTCTTTCGCGCATTTCTGCCCAGTATCTCCCCTGGTAAATACTCACAGAATACGGCATTATATCAAAATATCTCCCAACAGGTCAAGTCTTACGCCGATGGGTTCCTTGCCGTCGTTGCCAACGCGACCTCACCCACTGGGAATCTGTCTGAACAGTTCAGTCGATTGGATGGCATGTCGCATATTGGCGCAGTGGACTTGACCTGGAGTTATGCTGCTGCCCTCACGGCATTCAACAGTCGTTCAGGACGTGTTCCGAATACATGGCATGCCCAAGGACTGGGCGAATGTTGCGTGAGCAGCGTTGAACAAGGAAATGGGAATGTCTCGGTGACATTCTATCTGCATGCGGACTTGTATTACGGCGGCAAGTGCTTCATTGACAGTCAGACGTCGTCGGACTGACTTGCCGACTCGAACAGTAACTCCACACGTTTATGGATCTCTAGATGCTCTCGGTCAATGGTCAACTTTGAATGCAATTGCTCTCCATCCGCCTCAATACTCTCAAGGAATCTGGAGTGGTATGTGATCGTCCTAATATCTCGACGTTTATCGATCATCTTGTTGTAGTCTCTTTAAATCTGACTGCGAATGCGACCTTCGAGTACGGGTACTTCACAACTTGGCAATCCTCGGTGATTTGGGATACGCGCAATCATACCATCTCGTTACCTGCATTAGGCTACGCGTATCTGAATGATACTTGGCGTCCACGTACACTCTGACGAAACCTGTTGACAGTGTTGTATCCTTTGACTTAGCTATTTGTAAATGCTCACGAAATATCGCAGGCGCTTTCTACCAGGTGCCAAATCTCCACAGATATAACTGTAATTACGTTCTTCGACCCCGCCACGCCGCGTGGTCATCACAAAATGAACTTCATGAAACGAGTCGGTCCGTCGGAGCTCTTGATTCGAGTTTGAAGAGGTTTCCCTCGTCTCATGAGTGTCCGTGATTGAATTTGCGCCATCTGATTTTGATGAAATCCTACGGATGCACAAACATGTCACGAATTGGATATGAACTACTGATACAGATACATAATAAACTATGGATACAGATAAGTCTACGGATACGAATACGAATACATAGTCGAGTTGAAACTTGGTAAAGTGATACGCCACAGATAGTCGACAGAACTGATAGCACTACTATACATCACACATTTCATCGGTTGTAAGATCCTCTAAAGAAAGATAGATATGTAGCTTGGTCTAATCCATGCTTCCCACAGCCTCTACGATGCCTTTGGTCTTCAGAGCCGCCTGGTTGCGCTCAACCTCATCCTGAACACGTTCGATGGAGGCAAAGTATTTAACGGTTTTCACGTGGAGTTCTGAAGCGAGAACGATGAACTTCTGGTTCGAATTAATGAGGAGTATTTCCACTAACCGGCAGTGGCGTCCTCGTCAACAACGATAAGGGCCCAAGGATGAAGCTGCAAAGCAGAGAGGGTCCAGAGATGATTGACGCCCTCCTCTGTTGCATGCGTCAGTCTCAGTTCATAGGATGGAGGTTTCAGCCGCACCAATAGCCTTGCTCAGAGCGAGAGCCTTCCTGAGCCCGGTCACAACCACAACAACTTCACGACTGTCCATCACAGTGGCCACACCGACAGTCAAAGCCATACGGGGCACGGCCGAGATGTCGTTATTGAAGAACCGAGCATTCGCCAGGATAGTGTCATATGCCAGAGTCTTGATACGGGTTCTCGATGCGAGCGACGAGCCCGGCTCCTAGAATCAATTGTTAGCGCAAGGTATGCGGATCAAGGAAGAGAACGTGCGTTGAAAGCAATGTGACCATCCTCTCCGATTCCTCCCAGGAAGAGCTCTATGCCGCCGTAAGACTTGATTTTCTCTTCGTATGATTTGCACTCGGCATAGAGGTCTTCGGCGTTTCCGTCGAGTATGTGGACTTGGGAGGGAGGGATATCGACTGGAGAGAGAAGCCATCAGCAATCTGAGCAAGCACGCATCTTGATGGATATTCACCATGAGAGAAGAACTCTCGGAACATGAAAGTATGATATGACTCGGAATGGTCCCTCGGGAGACCGACATACTCGTCCATGTTGAAGGTGACTACATTCTTGAATCTATATGCATGTCAACGACAATTAAACACATACAGCAGAAGGAAGGACGCACGTAAGCTTCCCAGCCTTGACGAGCTGAATCAGGGCCTTGTAGGTAGGGATAGGCGACGATCCAGTGGGCAAACCGAGGACGAAGGGATTCTCGGGCGTAGGAGCAAAGTCATTGATCCTGAAGACGCGTCAATGCTCGCCTCATACCGTAGGACGGAGCTCGTTCACCTCTTGCAGATATAGTTGGCAATGTAGTCGCCGACAGCAGGTGGATCGTCACGGATGATCAAACCTGCGAGGGAGAGGTTTTCAGTCAACGGACAATAGATAGATAAGGAGACGTACGCATTGCAAAGTGGGAGTGGGGGAAACCTTGCCACAGAACCCATTTGTACTCTTTTTATAGCGGTCGGCCTGTCTGCCGAAAGCGCATACTCGTGAAATCGATTGAGGACAGCATGGCACAAAAGCAAACTGAGTGGTAGCTTTGATGGATTCGGATCAAGAAGTGAAGCAGCTGCTTTCAAATTTCTGGCCGTAAAATGGCAATCACGGCGATCCCAAGGCGATCCCCAGACACTCCCCAACCAGACAGCAGACAGCGTGCTCATTGCCATTGGTGGGCGATATTGACGATTCAGCTGTGGGAAGAAGAAACTTGAAAGCCGTCAATCTGGCGATACATTATCAGTCGGCTTGAACCGGCAAACACGCCGCTTGCTTCCGCCCGCCCATGTTGAGGCGCGTTGCCGCGCTAGCGCCTAGGGCAGTCCCGCCCACGGCGTATCATTCTGTCGTCGATGCGAGAACAGCAGGCAGGTCTCGATGTGACCTTCATCAGCTTCACTCACCGCTCATTTTCTGGCCGACAGGTCTGGCAACATGGCCGCACGCCATTTACACATCTGAGCGGATTCAGGCCCACAAGTCGGTCTTCCTCGCACATGCTACCAGTCTCACAAATAGCAAACTTCTGCCTGATTTCATCGACCACCTGATAGATCTACCTCAGCTGAAACTCAAACGTGCTACACACTGCATGTACGCTTATCGCGTCAGAGACGCGTCACAAGGCTCGTCGCCGTACAGCCTGGGCCAAAGCGATGGTGGCGAACACGGAGCTGGAGATGTACTGGCACGGCTTCTCGAGCTGTCGGAGAGCGAAAATGTGTTGGTTGTTGTATGGCGGTGGTATGGCGGAGTCCAGCTGGGATCGGAAAGATGGAGAAAGATCTCAGAGGTTGCGAGGGATGCGTTGAACCAAGGCAATTTCTCCAAGAAGAGAGAACGCGAAACGGACGAATCAAAGAAGAAAAAGGGAAAGCGGAAGTAATATTCATTGATGATCAGAGTATTTGACCTAAAGCGTTGATAAAATGCTGCAACAAGGCTTTGCCTGACTCGCTGTCATATACCGGATTCCAACAATCTCGCTTTGATGCTTGGTCCAAGGGAGCATGATCGAGGAGGGGCATGAAGACAATCCCATAGAAAGGGAGGAGCTTTGGGAGAATAAAATTGTGCATGTAAACTGCTCGAAGCGTCCATCAGTGCTGATCGTGGATTCACATGTAAGAAGAATAGACGCACCTTGTGCATTATAATACAAGGTCCACATGTCTTGGTGATCTGCTAACAAGTGTTCGCGCAAGGAGCTGAGGCAGGGGTTGGTCTGGTAGACGCTGTTGTGCCAGATCCAAGAAGAGTTCTGCCTACGAAAACTGGGATCGACATTTCTGGCTAAGAGCGTTTGCTTCAACGAAGGTAGAAACTGCGACAGCGTAGCGTGCAGAGCAGCATTGATGACACGTAATGCAGTCGTTCCCTGAGCGTTGGGCACCAAAGAATTCTGGGCGAGGATGGAGTCCGCGGAAGACCAGTTTCCATGGTGCGAACCATCGTGGGTCCAGGCAGGCGCAGGAATTGGGCCCCGATTGATCAGAACGACATCAGATTTTCGAGCCTGATGCAGCCATGCCAGGTCGCGATCTCGAATGCCAGTGAGGGGGTCAATATGCGGGAGGGAGTAGCGCGAATCCTGGCGGTCGGCGGAGACGTACAAGGTAGAAGACATGATGTACCGAAGAATAGAGGAATTAGAAGCAGCGAGTTCTTCATCTGTTGGGACTTTTTGCAAGCGGGGGTCTTCTACTTGTTCCGGTCCTTTGGAGGGAGGCCGGCAAATATGATGGAAGGTGCAGAACGCAGTGCCGCGACAAGAATGCTTTCGTTCTTCGATTGTCGATAGAGCAGCAAGCCACAGTAAATGAAGACTATAGGTTGCTTCAGAGCCGACAAGCAGAAGCCTTTTCTGGGCATGGGCAGCGCAGAGCCCGTGAATGGACAGGTTTGGTAATGGCGCACAATTAGTAGATGGAATTATCCCTTGATATCGGCGAGGATCCTTCACGTTGACGCGCTGATGAGAAATATTGGTCGTGCAAGCCAAGGAATTCTGGACCAGGCGGAGCGCGGTCTGGTCGTCAAAGTGAGGCGGAAGAAAATCCGGCAGCGCGTTTAGTAAGACATCGTGAATGGTCTCCAGGACGTCGGCTGAGGGAGCCCTGCTATTAATTCTAGGTCTGAAGAGATGGACAGAAAAGAGCAGGGCGGTGATGATGAAGATGATAGGCTTGATTGCACGGCACGCCATTCTGCGGGGCGATGGCCGCAAATTAGAGGCCCGTACCGTATCCCTGAATCCCTGACGTGGCGTAAGGGCAAGTTGTGCGATTGGCCGGTCAGACTCCAAGAGCCGCCGGCATAGTGCCGTCTTTGACCTAATCGAGCTAAATCGTCGGGTTTCTTCCCATCCCTGGGCCCCTGGGACCCCTGCTCAGGTCGCGGGACGACGCGGGTGTTCCTTACTAACTTCCGCCCACATGTATCCCCATCTTGAAGCCCTCTTATAAACACAACTTGTAGGTCACGGTTCGTTCTGTCCCACTTACTACCACCCACAATGTGGTGTCGACGCGCTTTCTTCATTGGCTTCGCCGCCGTCAGCGCTTCTGGCAAGCTTATCTACTCACCCGCGGATCTCTCGGAGACAGAGTACGACTTCATCATTGTCGGTGGTATGTCCTTCATCGTCAATGCTAAACCAACATGCTCAAGACATTCTGCAGCCGGAACAGCCGGGAGCGTGTTGGCATCACGTCTATCAGAGAACTCGGATGTCAAGGTTCTCGCTATTGAAGCTGGAGGAAGGTGCGGAATCTCACACTCTCAGTTCTGCACCGGCAAACCATCGCACATCTAGCAATGAAGATATTCTCGCCGTCGAAGCGCCTTTCCTAGGTGTATCTCTGGCTGGAACCTCAGTCGATTGGAACTACACAACCGTGCCTTTGGAAGGATACGACAACCGGACTCTCGGATTTACCAGAGGTTTCGGTCTTGGTGGATCTAGTGTCGTCAGTGAGTAGCCGGTACTCTCTTCATTAATTCGCGATCCTCATACTTTCGTAGACCTCTTGACATGGAACAGAGGTTCCATTGACCTTTGGGACAGTTGGGCAAATGTTACAGGGGACGACGGATGGTCCTGGAACAACATGGAGGATTTCTGGCTCAAAGTAGGCACTCCATCGCGTCCCTTTTGGATCAACTAGGTCTAATTAGATTGACAGACCAACACACTAGTAGCCCCTGCAGATGGTCACAACACGTCCGGCCAAGTTGACCCTGCTGTTCATGGTACAGATGGAAATGTCTTGACAAGCGTACCTGGCTATCCTACAGAGCTTGACCCTATTGTTGTCAACGCAAGCTTAGAGCTCGGAGGACGATTTGCCTACACTGAAGATCACAACGCTGGTGTCATGGTTGGAATCAGTCAGTCATCTTCCGTGTCCTCAAAAAACCTATTACTGATACTCTTGCAGGTTATATGCAGTCAGCCGTCGGAAACGGTGAGCGCAGCAGTGCTGCCACGGCATATTTGTACCCTGTCATGGATCGAGACAACCTGGACGTCCTTGTGAACACTCGCGTTACCAAGCTGATCCAAACCGGCGGCCTACGCGGTAAACCTCAGCTTCGTGGGGTACACCTACAACAGACTAGTGAAGGTGAGTTGCTCCGGTAGACTGGAGCTTTCATTTAACTCAGCTTATTTGGACAAGACGAGCCCGTATATATCACGGCCTCCAAGGAAGTGGTTTTGAGCGCTGGTGTCATTGGTACACCACAGCTTCTGATGCTTTCCGGTATTGGCGATAGAGATGAGCTGCATGCTCTCGGTATCAGCCCGATCGCTAACCTTCCCGACGTTGGGCAGTACTTGACGGACCACCCAGCCGTCCCCACATACTACACTGTCAACAGCAATGATACCTTCGACGCTCTGCTTCGAAACAGTACCTTGATTGGCGAGGAAATTGCTCATTGGAGCGAAACACGTCAAGGACGTCTGGTCGACTCGCCAGCCAACACCTACGCCTTCGTGCGGTTGCCTGACAATTCATCTATCTACGAGACTTTCGATGACCCGTCCTCAGGACCGACTTCAGGGCACATGGAGATTATATTTGTGGTTAGTACTGTCCAGGACCGGTTTTGATTTAGTGGGCCCAGATTGACATCGTCGACATGCAGGATGGTTTCGCAGCCTTTGGACCTCTGTCACAGCCTGACACCGGCTCGTTTTTGACCGTCCTTGCTGGCGTTGTCTCGCCCATGTCACGTACGTCTCGCTAAAGGATTTCATCCAGAGCTGCCGACTTACCACTCTCGCAGGTGGATCGGTCAGTATCAACTCTACCGACGCGTTTGACGATCCTCTCATCGATCCCGCTCTCCTCACCCATGGCTTTGACGAGTTCACGATGGTCCAGGTCATGAAAGATACCGAGACCATCCTTAGTGCCTCATCCTGGGACGGCTTCATTATTGCACCGTACGGCGAACTCGCGGACGCCACGACAGACGACTTGAAGTTGGCGTATACGAGGAAGTATGGAGCCAACATCAATCATCCCGTCGGAACGGCACGCATGTCACCGAAGAAAGCGAAGTGGGGAGTTGTGGATTCGGCACTCCTGCTCAAATCCGCAGACGGTGTTCGTATTGTTGATGCGTCAGTCTTTGTAAGTGCCTTTTCTTGATTGCTATTACTAGCGGGACTCACCCCTCCAGCCGTCTATCCCGGAGTGCCACACACAAGCACCTGTCTACATGGTCGCTGAGCGCGCTGCGGCGCTCATCAAAGAGAAATATTCTCTCTAAATTAAACAGTATCTATACCTGATCTATACCACACGCTATCGATGAATGCAAATGTACATATGTTGGATGTTGTGAGTGGGTGTGATACAAGAGACTGAGGAGAGCTTTCAGCCTTCGCAGGTGCCTTTTGGGAAGCTGCAATCACCGAAGGTTACTATCATACAGTAGTTCGATTTGCAAGGAAATGGTGACACAATGGTGTGGATGCCGAGTGGATGGTCACGAGCCTGTTTTCCTGGTGAGCCTCGGCCCTGCGTACCGTTGCTACTGACCACCATGTCATTGCCACTGTCAGCGACGTCCGTTATCAAGAGTGGTGGTCCTTTCGACGTCGACGAACTCGGATACATCACAGATCTACCATGTTTCTGTGTGATTTCCGAATCCTTTCCAGACGAGCCAACACCCACACTTCCCACGTCGTCTTATCGGCTCATAAACACACTCCCTACCGAAATCCTCTCGGAAGTTTTCAGCCACACTTTCCATGCCCCCTGCCTCATTACAGAGAAACTTACTGGGCCGTGGCTTCTCACGCAAGTATGCCGCAGATGGCGGTCTATTGCGATGTCCAATGCGCCGCTTTGGAACTCGCTTGATCTCTCACTGCGAGTCACGTCGGTTTGGGGGAACCCGGCATTGAAAGCGGTAGACAGCAGGCTCGCCACAGCGCTGCGATGCTCCAAAGAGGCTCCCCTAGCATTCATCATATCTGGTCGCGTCATACGGGCTACGCAGGCCCTAAAGTCACTGGCTGCAGTGTCGTCGCGATGGCGTCGTGCAACGTTCACGCACATGGGGACGTCCAGCATTAATTTGCCAATTTTCAGTGATCTTGGCCGACTGGAACATCTGGGATTCCATACTGGAGGGTACGAACACTTCGATTTGCCAGATCTCAAAGCTTTTGAGTCTGCGACATCATTGCGTACGTTGTCTGTATCAAAGGATATACCGTTTGATACACGACACGACTCGGATCTTCCTTCTCTGTCTTGGTCAGCTATCACCCATCTGTCGCTCCCACTCCCACCTTACAATCCACTTTTCGCATTCAAAACTTGCCCTAATTTGTGCGAGCTCACCGACAGCTCGCCAGTGCAGTTTGCATCCAACATGTCAGACGGCGTCTGGGACACACTGCGTCCTGCGACTCTATTCACCCATCATAGCCTACAATCCCTTCGCATCGCATCTGATCAAATCATCCGAAACATTGCCTGTCCCAACCTCGAGCACATTGCCTTCCCAGCCAGCCCACCTATTGCCGAAGCTGTGGCATCTTTTGTGCAATCGAGCAGTGGTTTTCCCAGTCGAGTGACGATCTTTGGTGAGGCGAAGATCTCGCGCCAGATTGAATCTCTCCTGGCGCCGCTGTCGTGGAACATCACTGAACTTACAGTGGAGTCTGGTTTGTACGAATACGAAACCAGTGCTTCCTATTCCTCGGTTCTACTTCCTATCCATGAGTCCTTCGGCCAGAGCTTGGATCCCTATGATAACTTCATGCCCGACCCAGAGCCGACAACTCTGTCTTTCGACGGGGAAGCGGATCCAGCTCCTTTCCCTATCATATTCATCCAATACTTGAGCGAGCATCACGATTGCTTGCGCCACCTTTCTAGTTTCACGCTGAAAATGGAGCATGAATCGGCCATCACTTTGAAAGCACTGCGACAGCATTCTTCTGAGCTGATTGAGGCTCTCGAAACGTTCTGGATGAGAAGTGAACTCATACGCTTCGCCATCGATGTTTCTTTCATCAAGGAGGTGGACGATAACCTGTCGTATGTACGGCAGACTTATGACCATCTATGGGACAAGCGACCAAACAATATCGTGCTTGATCTTTCGATGAGTCGCAGGAATAAGTTTGTCGGAGTAGAACTTGGCGATCCCGAAGAGGACCTTCTCGATGATGATCAAGGTGATGGTGTGGGCTTTGGTGCATTGTGGCGGTCGGTCACCGGCTCGGGGGCATTTTACCAGGGCTCGGATGAGGATGAATATTCTGATTTTGATGAAAATTTCGACGAATATGGTTTCTAGAGAGAGGACGTGTATAATTATTGTTGTTTGGATTATCGCAATTTAGCGCACTCGCAAGTCCGGTTGATTCGGCCCGGGGCGGTTCCCCGCATGGAGTAATTTCAATGCCTCTTCTTGCCAGCTTACCATGAAGCTCAACGTCGAGCGAAACGGCGACCACACCTACACGCGTTATCTCAAAGCCTCAAGTGGGGAATTGGGAGCACTACCATCCGCTAGTAAGATTCACAATGAGCCGCGTTGGCCTGTACAGCGCAAATGGACGTTCATTGTCGCGTTATCTCTCCTGCTTGCGTTGGCGCACCGCTACTACTATGGCGAAACGCAGAATAAATTTCGTGCCTATCAATCCGTACCCCAGCTAGACACCACAGAATGGGACAGAGGCCAGGTGACATTCGACAATTACAGTCTCATCCTGCGAGGACAGCGTGTATTCCTGAAGTGCGTGCTTCCCTTTCCCATTTTCTTCCCCTCTGACGTGAAATCAGCTCTGGAGAGTTTCACACATTTCGTCTCCCAGTACCCGATCTCTGGCCTGACATCTTGCAGAAATTCAAAGCGGCAGGCATGAATTCTGTTAGCCTATACACTCATATGGGCATCGTTAACCCTTCGCGTGGCATCCTGGACTTTGAAGACTGGCGTGCACTGGGGCTCTTTTACGAGGCCGCTGCAGCTGCTGGCATTTGGGTCGTTCTTCGTCCTGGTATGTAATTAGGTTTGCTAATTTACACTGCTTCAACGTCGATAGGTCCGGTTAGTACTCTCCTTCTTCTGGGAGCAGCACCTAAAGAGCGATTCCGTATTGCTAGTACATAAACGCGGAAACGACCGCCGGCGGCATCGCGCACTGGGCCACATCGGAGGTAGCTGGGCAACTGCGAACAGACGCGGCTGACTGGAGAGAAGCTTGGAAAGACTACATCGTTGGCATCATCAAAGAGTCCGCCCCCTACCAGATCAACCATGGCGGCCCCATTATTGGTTTGTGATGTTTGCAAGCTCAATTGGCCACGTTCTTATGACCCGTTGCACAGCTATTCAGCTAGGTGAAAATTGCCAGACTTCGAGCTGACAGATATTTGACAACTTCGCAGATAACGAGTACGAACAGTGGTTGGGCGGCGAATACTTTGAAGACTTGAAGGCCGTCTATCACCAATATTCCGATATTGTTGTCCCCTTGACTTACAACGATCCGGGGCAACGTAAGAACTTCATCAATGGCACTGTACGTGGCATTTCTCTCAATACACAATTGTGCATTTGCTGAAACCACCGTGTAATTCGAAGGGTGCCGTCGATCTTTATGGGTATAGTCTGTCGCGCGCTGAGGTTCAGGGTTCTGAGAATCCATTAGGCTCGACGGATATCCTCAACGCTTCGATTGCTCTAATCCTCTCGACTGGAAACCACTTGTACTGAACTACCACCAGTATCACATGGAGGTGAACCCTTCTCAACCGTGGTACATCCCTGGTATGCGGCATTTCGTTTCTTAGGTTTGACAGCGTTTTGACCGTACGTTAGAATTTCAAGCAGGGTCATTCGATGCTTGGGGACCTGGCGCGCCTGGTACATTTTCTCCTCTAAACTGAACTTTTCTCACCCGGAAACGCAGGTTACGCGCCTTGTGCAGTGTTGACGGGACCTGACTTCATGTCTGTATTCAACTTGCAATTGTGGGCGAGTAATGCGAAGATGATCAATTACTACATGCTCTATGGGTACGCTCAAATTTCTGCACTCACTCTACAACCGCCTGATGTGTTTTCTTTAGCGGCACGTCATGGGGTGCAATCCCATTCCCGTGAGTTATCCGGCTTACACTGTTAAGACATTGCTCAATGATATTTCTAACCGGCGTAGCGGTGTACGCTTTAGTTCTAACTTCGAAGCATCAAGCTAAAGACGACTTCACCAGGTCTATACGTCGTATGACTATGGTGCAGCAGTATGTGGATCGTTGAATCTTCAGAAGTCTCTATCTCACCGCATTACTCCTCAATCACTCCATAGATCGACGAACAACGTGCATTGACGAGCAAGTACGACGAGCTCAAGTTACAGAGCGTCTTCATACGAAGCACTCCCGATTTCTATGAGACCGATTGGGTGGGGGATACATCGACTGGAGACATCGCCACGTCTTCTCCGGACCTTTATGTCACTTTACTGCGCAACCCCAAGACACACTCCTGCTTTTACATCCTACGCCACAATGACTCTTCGTCCACGTACGTTCATCTATTCCTCTTGAGTACCCGTCAAGTTAAAATCCAGATCTCTTAGTGCGCAGAAGACATTCAAGATCAAGGTGGACACCAGAGACGGCCAATTGGAGCTACCCCAAGTTGCAGCTTCGCTGACTCTAGGCGGACGACAGTCGAAGGTCTTTGTAACCAATTACGCCTTCGGATCATCGCAATTACTGTACTCGACGGCTCAAGTCTTCTTCGCTGGGATCATCGATGGAAGAGATGTTCTCTTCCTGTACGGAGACTCGTCGCAGGAGCATGAAGCTTCCCTTGCGTTCACTGGCACCCCCAACCCTTTGCATTTGCAGTCATCCCTAGTGAATATCAAGCCCGCTGCCTCGACTATAGTCTCGATCCTTCCTGGACTTCAAGGCCTGGTGACTGTATACGATTCAGACACACAACTAGTGATGTATGCCGATCGCGACACCGCTGCGACCTTCTGGGCTCCGATGCTTTCAGGCCCCGACGATGCAGAGTTCAGCAATTTCTGGAGCTTTGGGAGCAACACGAGCATTCTGGTAGGGGGGCCTTACCTTGTCCGGTCGGCGACTGTCACTGGAACCTCGTTGGCCCTCAAGGGCGATCTGAAGGACGACGTTCGGCTGACAGTCATTGCGCCGAACGCTATCAGGAGTATATCGTGGAATGGCTATGATGTGTCGGATTTGATAGCTTCGGGCTCGTCGATATCCTCTGGGATGCTCCGTAGGTCCTCAGCCTTCGGATCCATCTCCGTCCCGAAGCTGGAAGGATGGAAGTTCAAGGACAGCTTACCTGAAATTGGCGATTACGACGACGCCTCCTGGATTATCGCGAACCACACTACGACCAACATACCGTATAAGCCATACTATGGCGATGGGAGAGTCCTGTATGGATGTGACTACGGCTTGTTTGTCTCCTCTTTGCGAGAGAGGTTCCTTTTCAGTTGATTAGCTATCCATAGCTGCGAAAACATCGTGTTGTGGAGGGGTCATTTCAACGCCACAGGTGCCGAGAAAAGCCTAAATCTCTCTGTCAACGGTGGTGAAGGTGAGATATTCTTTGCTGGTTCACAATCAGCCTGCTTACTCGCTCTTTCAAAGCTTTTGCTGCCAGTGTTTGGCTGAACAGCGTCTTTCTGAACACGTCTTATGGCAAGTGTGTACATGCTGTCAAATCTTAAAGTCACGCACTGAAATTTCTTGGCATAGCTCAACCAACAATCTGAATATCTTGGAAGAGACGGACGACGTATTTCTCTTGCCCGAAGGCGCTTTGAATGTGGGTGGTGACAATGTCATCACCGTCGTCCAGGTACGAGTCTCCTTCGTAGTTGATGACTTGGCTAAGTATTAATTCGTGAATGGTCTAGGACAACATGGGCTTGAACGAAACGGAAGGAAGTCAGTACTGGCATCTTCTTTGGTTGGTGGTCCATTGACTCTTTGCGCAGTTGAAACGGATAGTTCCAAGAGTCCTCGAGGAATTAGAGGTTTCCAGTTGAATGACGGTGTCTTCCTGGATTGGAAAGTCCAAGGCAAGCTGGGAGGCTACACTAAGTGAGATGACCGTTGTTGTCCTTGTGTGCGGCTGACTTTTCTCGTCAGCTTCCCTGACAAGACTCGAAGTGTCTTCAACGAAGGTGGTTTGTACGGAGAGCGCGCTGGATGGCATTTGCCTGGCTTCGATACCTCTTCCTGGATATCCCGGGATCTCGTAGCAGGTCTTCCTGACTCCATCGCCGGCGTCGGCTTCTTTGTCACCACTTTCAAACTGGATATCCCGAAAGGCTATGATGTGCCCATGTCCTTTGTGTTCACTGAGCCCTTGGGGCAGCCTTATAGGGCATATCTCTTTGTGAATGGTTGGATGATGGGCAAGCGGGTCGGAAACCTGGGGTTTGTCCATTCCTTACTCTCGCTACTGAATTTCTTGTCTAAAAGCGATGTAGACCACAGGCCAAGTTCCCGGTTCATGAAGGCATACTCATTTATCGAGGAGAGAAGTAAGTCTGTTCTCTTCGTGTCGTTCAATCCTAATTGCGCTCTTCAGCACGGTGGCTATAGCTTTATGGGTGATGGAAGACAAGGTTCCCATAAATCCCGATGTCAAGCTGGAGATAGACGGCGTGTATGACGGTGGTGTCGGAGATGTCAAAGTCAATAACCCAGGCTATGTAGAAAGGAATGTGTGTTAGTATGTCTGTAGGCTAATTGTCAAGAGTTCACTGGAGGGAGTGGCTATGCAAAGTGGGCGCGATGCGGTCTGCGTACCATGATGATGACGCGCTAAGTTATGATGCCACCATCGATCGGGAGCTGCCTGTCTCACACCGATGCTCGATCCTATATAAACGACGTGGGAGGGCAATGCGCCTCTCAATTCCCGGCCATGAGCGTTCTATACACCGTCAAACCGACTATTTTCTCGTCTCGCCCAGTCGCAAAGTTGGCTTCCGGTGCGCGCAGATGCGCGCCACATTCGACCTGGCCGCGCTCAAATCATTCCCTTGCTCAGTCAGACCCTAACCATGTTCTTGTGAGACCAACGTGCGAGTTACGTTGAGTCTTGGACTTACATTCCTCCTCACAGGTCACTGGCGGGTCTGGATACATGACATCCCATTTGGTTACCCAGCTGCTCCAGGCGGGATACCGCGTCAAAGCGTGCGTGGCACGTTCGTTGTGCGCATACTCGCAGTTAATTTTGACCTCAGAACAGCGCGTGGTGCCAAGGCCGACAACCTCCGTGCAGCGTACGAGAAATATCAGTCGCATTTCGAGGTCGTTCCCGTCTCTGATATCGCCGTGGACCGACTCGGCGACGCCCTCGAAGGCGTCAACGCTGTTATTCACACGGCGGCGCCTCTTCCAACCAGATCGGAGTGCAATGCTACAGACATGATCCATGTATGACACCGTACAACCGAATTTGTCACAGGCCACTGACACAGTCATCTGTGTAGGACATACTCGAGGGCACTATGAATGTTGTTCGCCAGGCTGAAGAGTCCGGGATCAAGAAGGTTGTCGTCACTAGCTCCATTGCCACTGTGCGCAATCCGAACGTAATGACGACTGACCAAGGTACTTGTGTGGCGCATTCATGAGTCTCAATGATTTAACGTACCTCCCCCGCAGACTGGAACCCCGTCACTGCAGAAAAGGCTGCTGGCTACACTGGTATGGCTGCTTACGGGGCGGCCAAAACCATCTCAGAAAGAGAACTATGGGCCTTCGCAGATGAACATCCACACCTTGACGTGACAACAAGTAAGCATTCTTACCTTCGCAAAAATTGGCCAGGAATTCTCATACTATCTTGTCAAGTCAACCCCCCTTACATGTACGGACCACTGGCCGAGTCTTTCAAGCTTCCAAACCCTTCGATCGGGGCCCTGTCTTCGTTGGGCATTCTCTACGCCATCTTATTTCCTGAAGGGCTATATCCTCCCAGTCCGCACTACGCCGACGTCCGTGATGTGGCCAAAGCCCACGTCCTCGCTCTGAAGGCTCAACCGGCTTCATCTGTTGGCCGCAAACGCATCATCTTTGGTTCTCCTCACGAGCTTGATTTTGAAGCCGTGCGGGAAGTAATTCTCCGCAAACTGCCAAGCTTGGCGGATAGGTGGACGAAGAACAAAGTGCCAAAATATCGTTCACTTCGCGTGCAATATGATATGCAGCGCCTTGTGGACGTATTGGGAATGAGCAAAGCGGACTTCCATAGCGTCGAGGATACACTGACCCAGTCTATCGAGAGTTTATCAGCTTTGGAGTCTGATTGGGCATCTGTTTGGCCCGATTGGAAGCCTGAGGGAGCACCAACAATCCCAGACGTAAAGGCCTGAATGATATTGTACAAGATAAATTCGTGTGTAGACTAAACATTGTATCGGTACATCCAGCTAGAAAGATTCGACTTGCGACCTTCACATCGACACGTAAAATTGCGGCTTGCTATGTATATGACCGGGTATTATTGAATGATGAAACTTCTAGTACACAGCGAATAATGATAGTTAACTTCTTCGCTTGCTTTTCCGCTTTCCGTAAATCGAAATTACAGCTTTTTCCCGCCACGAGCACCAACCCAATACGAACCATTGGGGAACTCGAACTCGGCAATACTGTCCTTGTACATCTCAATACTGTAACCCTCTTCAGGATTTGAGGGTACGTTGTATCGTCCGTTGGAGTTGATAGAGCAAGGGTTGAGGAAATGTTCGTGAAGATGGTCAACGAACTCGAGGACGTTGCGCTCCATGTCACCAGAGATGGCCACGTAGTCGATCAGACTGAGGTGGATCACGTATTCACAGAGACCAACACCACCGGCGTGAGGGCAGACAGGGACACCGAATCTAGACAATGATAAATGAGGGGAAGAAGAGGTGAAGGTAGAAGCTTACTTGGCAGCCATCAGGAGAACGCTGATAACTTCGGAGACACCGGCAAGACGACATGAGTCGATTTGGCAGACATCGATGGCCTCGGCCTGGAGCAACTGCTTGAAGACCATTCGGTTGTGGGCGTGCTCTCCTGTCGCGACACCGACACCGTGAGGCTTGAGCGCCTTGCGGATAGCAGCGTGTCCGAGGATGTCATCAGGAGCAGTGGGTTCCTCAATGAACCTGGTCATACCAGTCAGCAAAAGACGCGTCGAAACACGAAAACCACGTACCAAGGCTTGATTTCAGCCAGGCCTTGGACGTAGTCGATGGCCTCTTTCACATCCCACACCTGGTTGGCGTCGATCATGAGCACGGCACCAGTAGGGCCGGCGTTCTTGCCCTTCAGCGCGTTGCTGTTGGGGTCCCTGGGTTTAGTACCAGCAGGAAGGTATTGTGGGTCGTCAATAATGGAGCGGATGATCTTGCCGCGACGGAGATCGCTGGCCTGATCGGCGCCAACCTTCATCTTGAAGTGGTTGAAGCCAGCAGCGACGGCTTCCTTGGTCAGACGCGCGACCTTCTCGTCGCTGTACCCGAGCCAGCCGGCAGACGTGACATATGCGGGATAACTAGAGAGAACAAATGATCAGTTCCTGCGGATGTGAACGACGGGGTCAAGTGACGAACCCAATCTCACGAACGAGGGCTTCACGCTCCTTTTTGGTGGCCTCCTTGGCCTTGACCATGGCGAGCGCCTCCTCCTTGGTGATCGCGTCAGAAATGTACCGCCAGGCGGCGGAGCGCACAAGCTCTTCCTGTCAGCCAATAGATCAGTATATGCGTCTAGTTCTATGCTGACAACACGAACGGGAGTGAAGTCGACAACGAGCTTCCACAAGGGCTTCTTCTCCGATCGAGCATACATATCCCACAGGGCGTTGTTGACGGCACCAGATGCAATATGGATGACACCCTTTTCAGGACCGATCCTGTGACAGAGAATAAGTTGACGCATGACCCAGCATGGACGGCAACTGACCATCTCAGCTGAGGATCAGACATCATAAAGTTCCAAGTCGCGCCCATGTCGGCGAATAGTTCCTCAGTGGACTTGCCGACAAGGCGGGCGGCAACCTCTTTGATAGCGGCACAAACCTACCAAGATGCGTTAGTCGAGTCACGAGAATCGGGATGGTGCAGAAGGGCGTACGATTTCGTTTCCGCGGCCGATGGTGAAGGTCATACCGTGTCCAACAAGATCGGTCTCGGTAAAGAGGGTAACATAGGCTGATGAGTAGTCGCATTCCGTGTTCCTACGGCAATCGTAAGTATCCGCACTTTGTCGAAAGCGACGAGAGACATACATAGCATCGGTACCATCGCCGGACAAGGAAGTGGGGAATCGGACATCTGCGGGACGTGTCAGACAGCGCGAAACAGCGAGCAGGCATCTTACCGTGAGTCTCGCAACCGGTGATTTTAGGCATCTTGGAGAACTATGGGGTATTGGAGTGAGATGAGGGGTTTGTGATAAGTTATATATGGCGGCACTGCGGCCCGGCTACCGGTCCGTCACCGCCATCCTCGTCAGTCCCGTTGTTCCGCAGGGTCGGAGCAGGCCCCATCTCCCCGGTTCCCGCTTCGAGAAGGACAGACCAACTTCATAGGTGATTCCATTCATGTTCTTCAATCTTCAGTACCTACCACTACGACTGCCTTACCGTTATTGGTCCCTTTCTGTATCTTTGCCAGCGCTTCACCTGCGTGCTCTAGTCCTTCAGTGATATCCTCTGTATATCTAAACTCGCCAATCGCTAGCTTCCTGATAATCACCTCGTTGAATTCCTTCGTTAGGTCCTCCCTCACCAGGTCGCGCGTAAGGAACCCGTGAAGCGTTATGCGGCGTGCAATGATTTGGAAAAGATTCTGGTGATCCTTTCGTTACATGCCACGATAACAAGAAGGGCGCAAATACCTTCATTTGATGCCCCTCCTTGTGATTATAACCACTAATCATACCGCACTCAATGAAACGAGCGTTAACGGCTGCGCTCTCAAGGGCTTGATCCAGCGTCTCGCCACCGACATTATCCCAAAATCTGCGGAAAGAGGAGGTCATTGGAAGGAGCTCGCGGTCCGGGCCGTCATTCACTTACATGTCCAGCGGTCCGTGTTTTACTGCTGATCACGATTTACTTGGCGCTACCTGCCTTTTCCGTCTTTCCTCTCGCCGCCGGGCCCCCAATCTTGTGCGAGCGATTTCTCGCTCAATTCTCATCCAAATCACTCGGTTTTTGCGGATTCGGAATCGCCTCGAAGGCGTCTAAAGCGCCCCATGTAAATCATTATAATAAAATACATTCCCACTTGCACCATTTTGGCCTGCCTCCCTCTTGACATCTGCAGCATGCTGTACCGCTTCAGAGACATTCAAATCAATAGACCAAACTGATATCGACGTCCTAGAGGTGCAGTAAGGCACCGGGAAGTAGCGGGACATTGCAGTGAGGCAAGAGCCGTGAGAATCTTTGCCGTTTGCACTCGTACCACGATCTCGCTTGTCTGTCCGGGTGCCGGCCACCTATGGGTGACACCAAGAACAAATCCAAACGAAAGCCAAGCCAGAATCGCACCGGATCACGCAAAACAGGCCAAACTGCGACTCCAGACCCTCCGCCAGTCACTTCTCGTCCCAGACCCAAACCCAGACCCATAACCTCTTCTCGTCAACCGGCTACGACATCTGCGCCTGAACGGACGACCTCTCAGAGCACCATCGAGGCTGCAGCTGCTCTCATGGCCATGGGCAGCCGTAGAGAATCACCGCCTGCACTGAGTGCTGACGACCGACGGTTCTATCAAATGGTTGGTCTCCCAAAGTCCCAGTGGGCACCATTCACGGATGGAGATTACCATGAGCTGGAGCAGCAGGGAGAGGATGTGCAGCATGTAGAAGAGGGGCAGGATGTGCGCTCTAGAGGTCCAGGAGCCGATGTTGAGCCGGAGTTGGTACCAGATGACGACGATGGCAGTCAAGTCACAGAAGGTACTTGTGGCCTCTGTCTCACTGTCATATTTGACTCTAACTCTCTACACAGAAGACGAGGATGATGCAAAGCCGCCTGCCTTTGATATTGCCTTCGTTGTTCCATTCGGTGGTGCTACCCGTGATCTCATCATTTCTTCCCATACATCGTTTGACGACTTTCTCACTCGCGTCGCAAAGAAGATGGAAGTCCGTCCTGCTTTTCTTCGTGGTCTTGGCTGGACTGGCTCTTGGCTTCCAAAGTCGCCCAAGCCTGTTCCGAAACTTCTAGAGGACGACGAGAGCTGGTCTTCGCTTCTGCATGCAGTCTCGGATTCTCGGAACTCCCAGATGACTTCGCTAGGGGTTCTGAAGAAGAATGCAAAGCCTATCTTTGTGACTATTGTCAATACTACAGTGGCCGAACCGCAGAAGGTCTGTTACTTGTCTCTTGCATCTAGATTATCAATCTCACGCACTGCAAGGGCACCTCGAAGTCTGGATCGAATGAACTTGAGGCCGATATGCCTGTTCGACAATCGCCACTTGCTTCCGAGACACATTGTCTCAAGCTCATCATGGACGCTCACCGCGGCAAGTGTCAACGCCACAGTGATTCTGCGTGCTTGAAGCTAGATGATGCGAGCTGCTATGTCTATACAACTGAGGATCTTTCAGCGTGGACATTTCTCATGGTAAGGCTTCTTGTCCATGACAGATCCGTAACTATGCTCACTGATTATATCATAGACCAAGCATCAGGCAATTGCCTCTACACCTCCCGACGATCTGAAGCTCTGGGATGATCTTCCGAACAAAATCGCTCGTCAGTCACGTGCAAAGAAGGCGCTGCAGACGGTTCAGCCTACGTTACCTGTTCCATCAACACCTGTACAGAGTGATGGTCCTTCACAGTGGGTCAAGGAGCTTCTCGGAGCCACTATTCCTCTACTTGTGATGCAACGGACCCCAGCATCTTATTCGCCAATTCGTCCGACGTCTTCACGCCACCGTCATCAATCAAGCTCGCCTGCTTCAAGTCCGGCCTCGAAGCGTAGTGCTACCTCGCAGCTCGTTGAAGTGGATTGGCCGTTACTCTCGGAGTGGTTCAAAACTCTCGACGAGCATCCAATCCATGGCCGATATGGTATCAACTTTGCACAGTTTGCTTCTCCACTCCAATTGAAGGGTCTCTTTGATGTTGGTGATATTGTGCGGATTCGTGGTGATGGCCCGACAAAGCTGCGAGGTCTTGCAGGTGAGAATATGCCGGAGGGTGTAGCGAACAAGATATGGGATTTGGCAGAGGTACTTTCAAAGGAGCTTACGCGCGCCAAACGTCATCGAAACTAGACATCCGTTCTTTTCTTCTTACTCTACATATCATTTTATTTTGTTTCTTCTTTTGTCTTTCATTCATACGTATGTTACATTCTACTTGAGTACAAATTTATTAGATATATCCACAATGATGAAAGTATCCTTCAGCGTGTCTTGGTCCGATATGATATACAGCCTCTATAAGATGTAGATAAACATATGTATCATCCACCTTCTGGTCGATATCATCTCGTGCTAGCACCCGAGCACGGCGCACATACGCCTTGATGGCTGAAAACGCCAGTTCAATCGGATTGAAGTCTGGTGAATAGGGTGGCAAAAAGACAACATGCATGCCACGTTGTACAATCAGGTCGAGTACGCGAGGATCCTTGTGTATGCGACAATTGTCCATCACAATAACAGAGTGTGGTGCAGGATATGGCTGCATATGATCGAGAAGACCATCAATAAAGTCGTAGAAGAGACCGGCTGTGAATGATCCTTCAACAGTGCGCGAGTAGATAATGCCGTCAAGCGTAAGAGCTGGAAGAAGCGAATACCTATTAGAAAAACGTCAACATTATCTTCAACTGACTTCCTCAACCATACCTTCTACCGCGAACAAAGAAGCAGTTTCGATAAACACGCTTGCCCGATGGGGCCCAGCCTCTGCGACGAATGGCAGTCCTACGATCAAAAGAGCTCTCATCCACAAAGACCGCCTGCTCAGCCGTATAATCTCGTCCGAAAGTGTAGCGAAATTCAAGGCGCTTTGCCTCTTGGCGCTCCAGTGCAACACGGGTAAGCTGACAATCTGTAAGATCACCCAGGGGTCAGATAGAGTCTCAGCAGCTACATACATTCTTCAAGGTCCAGCCAGAGCGATTCAGAGCTTGCCAGATTGTATTTTCGCTGACCGAGATGCCAACAGTTTCTTCAAGAATCTCTTTCATCTCATCAAGCAAGAGATCGGGATCGATGGCAAGATGCTCATGCATGAACTACAATCCAAATCAAATTAAGCTGAATCTAATACAAAAGATACGCACTGCAACATCACGTTGACTGAGAATGCGTTTACGACCACGCCTCTCTGGAAATAGTGCTTCCCATGCCGTAGTCCCGTGCTTTTTGTACTTCTCGATGATTCGCTGTATGGTCCGAAGTTTGGCACCAGTTTCCGCTGCAATACGCTTAGCTGTCTTGGTTCTGGCCATCTGAACAATCATCGAGCGATAATCTGATGACCAGGCCTTGCCGCGCGCCATGATGGTGGAAGACACAAGGCAATATTGATCTGTGGGCCGATCGCAATGTTCTGGTACTTCCCGGTGCCTTACTGCACCTCTAGGACGTCGATATCAGTTTGGTCTATTGATTTGAATGTCTCTGAAGCGGTACAGCATGCTGCAGATGTCAAGAGGGAGGCAGGCCAAAATGGTGCAAGTGGGAATGTATTTTATTATAATGATTTACATGGGGCGCTTTAGACGCCTTCGAGGCGATTCCGAATCCGCAAAAACCGAGTGATTTGGATGAGAATTGAGCGAGAAATCGCTCGCACAAGATTGGGGGCCCGGCGGCGAGAGGAAAGACGGAAAAGGCAGGTAGCGCCAAGTAAATCGTGATCAGCAGTAATAAAACCTCGCGCGTGCTCGTAGTCTTGTAATTGAATGCGACATCTGCTCCAATCTCTCTCATGAACTGTACTTTCTCGTCGGATCCTGCGGATGCTATGACTTTGAGTCCCTCGCACTTTGCGATCTGGATGACCATCCTGATTGGACATCAACATCTACGCGCAGGAAGAGAAAGCACCCCTACGATCCGACAGGTCCCCCACCAGTAGTCACGAAGACTGTATCGCCCTATATTTCCTTCGTTCAGACACTGCTTTGCGTGGTATGGTCGATAATCCTACCGGCTTTGCGTTCGCAAATTTCCGCCAGCCGAACAAGGCAGTACGCCCTAGAGATATATCCAGCGTCGGTAAAGAGTTTTGAATGGCAATGTACATACGCACCACCACTTCCGGCCACACCAGTATACGCAGTCCAAGGAAGCCTTGGATCTTTGGTGATCGTACCCCGCAACAACGATAGGTCTGTGATCACGTCGTAATGCTTGAAATCTATGGCAAGGTTATACCGTCGACAATCGCAATGCGCAACAGCATACTCAAAAGACCATGAACGTGATCCCCAGTCTTGTATTCCGAGTTCTCGGAGCGCAGAACGACAGCGATCCCGTAGCCGTACAGTCTACATCCATGTCATTAGATGGTGGGATGGCAATGAATAAGTGACCGCACGGTTTTCCGATGGTGAATGCAGCCTGGCCGAGTGTCAATCTTCAGCCCGCCGCCACTAATGTGCATTTGTTGCGTACCACGTAGGATTCCACATCCGGTTCTCGCATCTGACCTCGCATATATGGGTCCACGGAGAGAACTAGGGTCTTGACGAGGATACCCCCACCAAGTGGGACACCATCCAGATCAATACTCTCCGTGGCATCGTATACCATCGTTTTACCTGGCTCGGGATAACCTTGGGAAGAGTAACTCAGTCAGGTTAGACAACAGTTGAAGAACATACCCTCAGGTACATCGTTGAATATCAGGCTTCCGTTCTTGACTTGGGGCATAGCTAATGTGTTGATGACAAACAGCGAAGAATAGGCTATGAAGATTCGGGTTAAGTTCCAGCTGGAGTCTGGATCATTACCTGTTGCACATCAGAGCTATCATTATCATATGACATGCCCTTGAGTTCAACGAAGTGACAGAGTTCGCAGCTTGAAAATTCACGGGAAATCATGAAAACAGCAATGAATGCGTAGACTTTGAAGTTTGTACTGTACCGTGTTGAAGGCTGTTGAAGGCGGGGCAAAACAAACACAAGTCAGGCACCAAGAGTCGGGTGGCTGTGTTGCTGTTTAGACTGTCATTGGACCACACTTGCCAAACACGCTGGTCGCGTCTTCGCTTATTACCATCATCTTCTCAATCAGCGATGGCGGACTCCACACTGCTTTCGGCGTCGGCGTCGACATCAACGTTGGCTGACACGCTCAGCGATGGCAGCTCACCAAAGGATTCCAGCATGGGCTCCCCCGTGTCGGCCAGACCTGCGACGCCCATTCCCTCAGGTAAGGCTTTGCCCTTTATTTGGCTCGAATAGTCGCGTTTATCTTTACCTGTATAGGTCTCAGACTGCCGCCAAATATACAATTACCGCCCAAATTAGCGTCGCCAATACGCAGTAAGCCACCGTATTTTCCAGCTGCCGAGTCGCACCATATAATGTCTGTCCTCCCAGGCAAAGCCGCGGATACAGAAAAGCCTCTCAGCAAAGGAAAGACACCAGCTGGACGCGTTGCTGTCCAAGATTTGCGCCCCAGTGCACTGGAAGACGTCCAGAAGACGCGACCTCCAGTTAGCCTTTCCGCGTCGCAGACGGCATCTACATCTCAGGCAGCCTCCACTTCTACCCCTTCTCGTCGGCAACGCCCTCCTCCTGTCTCTCTGTCTCCACCTCCATATCTCCCTCCAGACCGAGTGACACCTCTCACTCCCCATCCTCCCGACGCGTCACCTGACTTGGACCGCGCAGATGGTTCAGCGCCAACGCCGAGTCAGTCGCAAGCTGCCGCATTTCCTGTTGCTTACGATAGGGCCCTTACGCCTTACGAGTTGAGTGAAGAGGACAGGGAATTGGCCAAACCCACCAAATACGACGAAACTGATGATGATGATGACGGGTTTCCCTCACCTCGCTTGCTATCTCAACATGTGATGCGCACCAAATATGAGGTTCATAAAATCCTCGCTCGACAATTATGGATACTTATTGTTCTTGCAGGAATCTCCACCCAGACCGACTCCACGGCGTACCAAGAACGAATCCCGCCCTTCCCAAATCATCGGAGATATGGAAATCATCACCATTGAAGATTCGTCGCCTGAAGGCTCTCCTCGTCCCGAACCAACCCTCTCACTTCCCAACTCACCGAACACAAAGAAGCGCAAATATTCTGAACACTCGGGAGGTTCACAAGCGCCCAAGAAGAAGGCGAAGAAGAAGAAATCGAGACAGAAAAGCGAACGGCACTGGGCGCTGGATGGCAACATCGTCATTGCTATCGAAGAGACTATGTTTAGACTGCACCGCAGCTTTCTGGTGAAGCATAGCGCGTATTTCAAAGACGAGGTGAAGGGACCCTGCGATGAGGAAGAGGGAGTAGATCAGGCTGGTCAGCCTCTGCCGCTGTATGAGGTAAACATGCCAAACGTGACGGCGAAGAACTTTACTGTGCTACTGGATGCTATGGACAATGCTATGTGATTATCTCTCCTCTTTTTTAACGCCATATGTGTGTGCTCATCACGTTTCTCAGCACATATGTTCATTCCCCGCCCGACCTTGATACCATCACCGGCGTCCTCGAAGTGTCTCATTCACTAGGGTTCAAGAGCTTCTACGACTGGGCTCTCGAGATCTTGAATGCCAAATGGCCGGAATCACTGGACAGCCTCACAACAGATCGCATTCCTGGTGCGATGAGAGTCGCCCTCATGTCGGCGAGATGCAACATTCAAGGGGTTCGTAAACGAGCGCTCTACGAGGTGTTCAGACATGAAGATACGTGGCTCGACATGTCCAACATCCTCCGGCGAGAGCTCGACGAGCAGATGGTGATCACTTCTTTGTTCGGCGTACGAGACAAGATGCGCAGTGCCTGGAGCGAGCAGGCTATGGAACCAATGGAGCCGGAGTGTACTGCTCCGGAATGTACGGGTAAGAGTCCTTATGAGCACATGAAGATCATACGAGGGTCTGGGATTGTAAACGAGTACGAACAGGATCAAATCTGTGGGTTCACGAAGCTCATGGAGCTGGACTGGAAGGAGAAGGGCTACTGTGATGCGTGCGTTGACAGGAGGAAGGACATTTGGTCAAAGACGAGAGCAAGGGTGTGGAAGGATTTCGGGGACTGGGTCACACTGGCAGCTTGAACGGTTTATTCCCCCTTCAACTTGCATTTTTTGGTCGCATATTGAATTCAGCATAGTGTATACTCCATTTTGGCATATAATCTGGCACCAAATCATCCGTTCTTTCGTTTCTGGTCCAGTTGTTCGGCACATGTCCAACGCATTGGTGCCAAGACTTGGATCTTGATTGACGGCAACACTTGGCGTTAGGGCATCCTCCAAGACAGGTCCTTTACCTCCAGTGAGATTCCCGGGGCGCTGTGGCGTGTACTGACACCTTGAGCCTGCCACTGTGCAAGGTCCCCGAGGAGGGCACAAGTGAATGTGCCCTTATTTCTTGGCGTTCTCACGAAGTCAGCCAAGTTGTGGCAAGAATCGGTTCCTAACTTCAGAGCCTTGATACCAATTCCTAGGACTCGGTACGCCCCGTCAGCTTGTGCACAACGTTGAATGGATCCAAGGAAGAGGTTCGACCATGCTTGCGGTAGTGTTGACCACTGTAGGTCCTTGTAGTATCGTCTTGGCAGGCTATGACGCATAATCCTCCCCTTTGCCTTCCGCCGGTAACTGTTTCTATTGACCGACGGTAGATAAATATTGATTTCTAATTTATTATTTTCAGGCTGGCCATGTCAGACGCTGGTCACCGCTTTCGTTACTATCAGACTGTACGTTTTCTCGATGGATCATGAGCCCGATCTGAGTTCTAACCCTCCTGATTCACAGTCTAGCGACGTTCGCCCAAAACCAAACGGAGTAAGGGAGACTCACAGCATTGCCGACGACAAGATGCCGCTCAAACGCGCCTGCGCCACAAGTTCAATAAACGGGAACAATCACGCCTTGTGCTACCGATAACCATTTTTGTTTAGGGGCAACACCGAATCAAGTCGCTTCGATATTGTGGTAGCATGCTGCGCTACATTTTAACGCCACCGTAGCGCTCTGTATTTGTAAAGGTGACATCGAGTTGTCCCGTGAGATGTCCTCTACTGACTTGTTGAATTCATTTCCAAAGATTATTACTCATACATCTCGTAAGAACGCTAGTCCCTCATTCGTCAGCTCCTGCGTTTCTGATATTCTGCACGGGATAGCTTGTCTCGAAATGATTGATTGTTCTCACTGCGGTTTGGTCCTGGGGCGATGCCTTGCATTCTCCAGGAACTAGACATCTCAGACCACGAAGAAATATTGACCTGACCGCCTATAAAAGAGCCCAGTCTTCACTCGACAGTCCCATCGAACAGCTTACTCACAAGATGTTCGCTCTCACCGCTTCATTCGTTCTTCTCGCTACTCGTCTTGCCTCTTTTGCGCGTGCCGCCGATGTTCACTTCAATTTGGACATCGCGAACGACGTCGTTGCTCCCGATGGCTTTGAAAGAGCCGGAGTCATCGTCAACGGTGGCTTTCCGGGCACCTTCATCCATGCCAACAAGGACGATGTTCTGCACATCACCACGAACAACGTTTTGACCGACCCCACCATGCGGTAAGACAGTGAGACGTTCATGTTTTAGTGGAGCTGACTGACGCCCCGCCGTCCCCCCAGTCGCAGTCTTACTATTCACTGGCACGGCTTGGTAAGTGCTTGTACTGATCAACCTCTCGAGGGCTTGTTTGACTGACTTCACCCACAGTTCCAAATGAGGACTGCCACGGAAGATGGGCGTAAGTTTCGAGGTCAAGTATTGTTTCTGGGACTAGTACTAACGAGGGGCTCTCAGCGGCCTTCGTTAATCAATGTCCGGTAGCTCCTGGACATTCCTACACCTATGATAGTGAGAGACTCTGTTCGCTCATCGTTGAGCACGCCTGACATCTCCTCTAGTTCCGTTGAACGGACAAAGTGGTACGTTCTGGTACCACAGCCACCTTGCCTCGCAATATGTGGATGGACTTCGTGGGTAAGTACATACTGTCCCCAGTGCCTAGCGACAGCTTTTCTGACCATCACCTGCTCCTCTAGTCCCCTCGTTATCTACGGTAGGATATTTTCAAGTCCGATGTACCCATCAAGACTGAGCATCTTCCTAGATCCCGAGGACCCGAATATCGGTCTCTACGACGTGGATGATGAGTCGACTATCATCACCTTGGCCGACTGGTACCATCTTGTGAGTCCCCATCCCTCTGCTCCTCACATCATCTCCGTGCTCAAGCCTTCGTTCCAGCCCTCAGTCGGCATTGCCGAGAAGTTCTTGGAGCAAAATCCGTTCCACGAGCCGGTCAGTCTTTGTAGCATGCTTCCCTTCGACAGCCGTCTAAGTACCTACAGGTCGGGGACAGCGGTCTGATCAATGGCAAAGGCCGCTACAAGGGCGGTCCAAACGTCCCCTGGTCTCGCGTCAATGTCGTTGCCGGGAAGCGCTATCGTTTCCGCACCATCAACATGTCCGGCTACGGCGAATTCCAGTTTGCTATCGCTGATCACCAGTTGACGATCATCGAAGTCAGTCTTTCGTCTCCTCTCCCTTGTTATCTTGTAATTGACGTCGAAAACAGGTTGACGGGATCCCCCACCAGCCTCTGACTGTGGACTCCTTCACGATCTACGCTGCTCAGAGATACTCGTTTGTGCTGAACGCGAATCAGCCGGTCAACAACTACTGGATCAGTGCGCCTATGGACGAGAAACACCACTCGGACAACAAGAATTGTAATCATTGCATTCCTTGATGTTTGGGTGTCTCTGACCGTCGATAGTGGATGGGGATAACGTCTTCGCGGTTCTTCATTACGAGGGAGCACCCGACGCTGAGCCTACGGCCAAGGCTAAGTTCAACAAGGGCACGCCACTCCAGGAGCACCTCCTCCACCCGATCTCGAATCCGGAGGCACCAGGTGGTAACGCGCCCGCTGATCATGTCATCGACCTTAAATTCTCAGAAGGTGTCAATGCGACAACCGGCGACCGCATGGTGTGTCCAACTGTGTACTATACATCATCGCATTGCCTTACAACTTGTGAATTTTTAAGTGGACAATCAACGACCTCCAATATATCCCGCCCGACCTGCCCACACTCCTGAACATCCTGGCCAACAATGTAACCGGGATGGGTTCCTTCGGGCCTAACGAGAATACCTTTGTCCTCCAGTTCAATGAAGTTGTCGAGCTCGTGATTCACGGGTCTGCCGGAGGTGAGTCGTCTCCGTGGCCTCTATCCTCGTCCTCATCCTGACTGACATCCAATAACAAAGGGCACACACAGTACGAGGCGATCTCAGCTTCTCACATCTACTCTCACTGACGAGTCTACAGCCCCTTCCATCTCCACGGCCATGTCTTCTCCATCGTTCAAGGTATGACGGGACCGCCGAACTATATTAACCCACCCCAGCGCGGTAAGTGCCTGAGTCGGTCTCCAGTTGACTTGCTTATGAATGGATGGTATGTAGATGTTGTAGGCATCGGAGGTTCGACCGTCATCCTTCGATTCCGTGCTGATAATCCTGGACCTTGTACGTGTTTGACAACATCTAATGCTATATAAGTGATACTGACCGGCGCCACACAGGGTTCCTCCACTGTACGTGCCTTGACTGATTATATATCTTGTGACTGACGGTGCTGAACACTCAAAATAGGTCACATTGGTACGTGCTTCGGCCTCTTAACGCTATACTTGATGTACTGAACTTTACGCACAGATTGGCATTTGGAGGCAGGACTTGCTGTCGTGTTCGCCGAGGCTCCTCAAGAAGAACGCACTGGTCCTCAGTCGTTGATCATCAAGCAAGAATATCTCGACCTCTGCCCGATCTATAATGCTCTTCCGAAGGAGCTTCAGTAAATGATTGAGGACTGTTTTTCTCTCATAAGTTATATTGGGTTCTACTTTGTGCGCCACATTCTCTGTGTTGAAACATGCCGTTGAAAGGACAAGCTTCGAGTTGTTTATCTATTTGTTATTTGTTCATTTATCGTTTATATATTGTGATTATGTCTGCCTTGTAGCGTGCAGTCCTGGTCCCTATCAGTAGCGTCTGACCTCGTCTGACTCGGCCGAAGCGGACAAGTTTGTATGATGATCCGGGGCGGAGGAAGTTAGTCGACGAATAATTTGACGTCGAGATAAAGGCGGGTGCTGCGATGATGTCGTAGGCGCTGTGTGCTTCAGAGCTTTGCTTGAGAGTTAAACTGAGCATGGCGCCAGTATTGCACCGCGAGGCCCTGTGGCGCATCTTGGTGAGTGGGGACAATGCCGAGTCCGTGGCTGTGATTGGAGATCCGATCAACCCTTATTTGTTGCATGTGATTATTGTGAGGTCATTTACCGTCTCCATATTCTGTTTCTTTCCTCGTACCACCACCGTCCTTTTTCTCCCGTTAACGCTCGCCAGACATGGCACACGTTCCGTTCATCGGTCGCCTGTCGATCCGCGAGTACACCCTGCTCGTCCTCAGCTTCTTCTTCCTCATGTCAGAAGGCCTGCTGAGCCTCGTCATTCTTTGCCTTCCCAAGCCAGTGATAAACTGGTTCTACCTCCGCTCGCGTTTTCTTTTCAACAAATACATCTTCCGCCAGCCGAAGAAGAACTCGCCAGAACGTACCGCTTCCGAGCGCGTATTGCGGGCCATGGACTTCCAGGAGTTGTGCGAAATATATGGCTACACGCCCGAAGAGCACGTCGTCTTGACAAAGGATGGTTATCTTCTGGGACTCCACAGGCTGCCCGCTAAAGCTGGGCAGCAGAAGTCCAATCCCGGTACCAGCACCGGCAAACCTGTCGTCTACATGCACCACGGCCTCCTCATGAACAGCGAGGTCTGGATATGTCTTACCGACGCCGAGCGTTGCCTCCCCTTCAGACTCGTCGAAGCCGGATTTGATGTTTGGCTTGGGAACAACCGGTGCGTTTGTCATAACGTGATGCAACCTTATCTTAACTGCTCTCAGCGGCAACAAATACTCCAAAAAATCTATCCACCACAACCCCAACACGACGAAATTCTGGGACTTTAGGTGGGTACTTGTCTGATCTATTGCGTGAAGCATGGCTGATTTGTCTTAGCATCGACAATTTCGCTTGGCACGATATACCCGATTCCATACAATATATTCTCGACACCACCAAGGCCGACAAGCTTAGTTACATAGGCTTCAGCCAAGGGACAGCTCAGGCATTCGCCGCCCTAAGCATCCACCCGCAACTCAACGAACGCGTTAATGTCTTCATCGCCCTCGCCCCAGCAGTCAGTCCCGTTGGCCTTTCACAGCCCATCGTGGATGCCCTCATGAAGGCCAATCCCACCCTCATTTTCCTCTTCTTTGGTCGCAAATCCATCTTCTCGTCCGCCATCATGTGGCAGTCCATCTTGTACCCACCCATCTTCGCCTCCGTTATCGACACTGCGCTGGTCATCCTCTTCAACTGGCGTAGCCACAACATCACTCCATACCAGAAGATCTGCGCTTATGCCCACCTGTACTCGTTTGCGTCGACAAAGGCCGTGGTGCACTGGTTCCAGATCATGCGCAACGGGTCTTTCTTGATGTATGACGATGATACAACCAGCATGTCTCCTGTGGCGAAGACCTCCGTGCGTACCTATAAACCAGCTCGGTTCCCGACGAAGAACATCGTGACGCCCATCGTCCTGATGTACGGGGACGTGGACAGCTTGGTGGACATTGATGTCATGGTGGATCAGCTTCCCAAGCACGCTGTTGTCAGGCGGCTGAAGGGCTATGAGCATTTGGATATCCTGTGGGGCAAAAATGTCCACAACGATGTGATTCCACACGTGCTGGATACGCTACAGGCCTACCAGCCTCCGGCGACGAATGGCAAGAAGCTCGTTAATGGCAACACGGACAATTCTGGCTCGGATTGTTAGCATTACTACTTACTCTAGTGTACATTAGTGTTGCGCATATTTCTGTATGGAGATTAAGTTCAGCATAATGGAGGGACAATGGATGCGAATGCACGAGTCTGTAAGCCTTTATTCGGCGCGTAATAACGAAGACAGTCATCCGCGTAGAGACGTCATGTGAACACAACTTGTCTTTTACCATCATGCAGTCCGCGCCAGATGCCCTGTCGGTGAGGCTCGCGTCATTTCTCTCAATCCAAGCTCTAATTCTTAACGCTCAGCATAGTCCGAACGCGACGCGTTATTACTTCGGCTTGGGAGAGCGGCAGATGTGCTGAAGAAAAGGATGGAAACGCCTCGGCCAAAGATTCCAGACCAGGCTGTGCTCGACTTCCTGGAACACGCAGCCATTCCCATCCCTTCGTACGCTCTCGTCTTCTTTACAGAGTGACCAATGTTGACTGACGCGCTTGTAGGCTGGAAGACATGGAGGCCGACTTGGCACAGACGATGGACGTACCAGAGATCGACAAACGGCTAGCTGCGCTGGAGAAGGACCACGAAAAAAACCTTCAAAGAATTGTCGATTCCCACGTCAGGGACTACGAAGACGAAATCATATATCGCTATACAACGGTCGAAAACGCCATGGCCGAAGCTGGTATCGATCCCGACCAGGAGAACATCGAAACGATACAAGAGTTCGAGGATACGTTGGCAGTTTGTATTCATTGCGACATCAATCTCGATGGTTTCCTGACCACTCACACAGACAACGTATGACGAGAAGTTCGAACTTGACAACAATGCTCTCATGAAGCAATGGGAGGACGAAATCAGCTCTGAACGTGCTGCCTACACTGAACGCGCCAAACTTCTGTACGAGCAGAGAAACAAACTCGAAGGCGACGCGGGTTCACGGCCTATCTTGAACATTCGGTTCCCGCAGAATCCTAAGGAGCTTGAGGCTTTACCCTTGCCTGCCCAAGCTCGAGTGGCCCAATATCTGCAGGCCCCTCAGTCCAAAGCAGACCAGATCGCGAAGGAGCAAGGGTGGACCTGGGGAACGGGCGCCCTCAAATCTCTGTATATCTCTGATGTTCGTGTTCCTCTGTTCTCACAAACCGCATTATCTCTGACGTTGGAACGACAGAAAAGCTTTGCTGCGCAGGTCAACGCAATCATCCTCAGTGACCACCATTCTCAGGTGCAAACTCGAGATCCTCGCAAACGGTAGACGAGACGTGTCCTCAGATGTTAATTATTCTGTATCCATATCTTGCTGTTGTACACTAACCATACATGCGAATCGCAGTACACTGTCATACTGTAATAGCATGGTGTGTTTCACTGACCTCGTACCACAAAATTTGCCTGCCATAGAAATAGCTCAAGTTCCATGTTCCTTGGAGCTCTGTCGCCTTCAAGTTCTCTTCTTGCTGCGTCCAGTACCCCAATTACACGCGCTGACGTGCGTATTCGGGCGCCACTCATTTCACTCTGCACTCATGAATCTTTAGATGCCTATGTACTCCATTCGCTGAGCGCGAAAACTCACAGCTACCTGTATCCAGGTGGGAACTCGATTGTACGGCGTCACGCTCTCGGATGCCCTGGGACCTGACTAGACTTGCCGGCAATTGGTATTCGAGGAGTCATCCCGCATCATCCGTTGACTCTAGTACTTGAGACCAGCAACTGTGCTTCTTTGACGCAAAAGGTACACCGCCCCACATACAGCTAGTCCGAGAATAGTTCAAATCCAGCGCGAACTCATGAGGAATTTGCCCGTGCTCGTCCAACTGGGATACAGAGCTCGAGTTTTACCTGTCTGGGGATGCTATCAACATCAGTGGGTGCGACGATCCTCCTTGGCGATCCTCGCTGCGAATTCCGTCGCTTGACTATGAGTTCACAGCTTTCCGATTTGGCGTTATTTGACAAGCATCTGAAACTAGCTGTTAAATCTCCAATGCTGCGAACCCGCGGATTCCTTCGATGGCTCCGTCCAGTCCATTATCACAGTGGGTCCTATACAGCACTGGCCACACCTAGGGTATAAAATACGAATTAATTCAGCCATTCATCATCTACCCCACCAACAACATGTTTATTCCTCGCTCAGAGTCAAACAATATTGCACAGAACGTCCTCTTTCTCATCGTCCTGATACGTAGGTCCACCGATCACGCTGTTGCGCCACTTTTCGTGCTTCTGACCAACGTCCCTTTTTCGCAGTGGGTGTCCTCGTGGTTGTCACGGGCATTGCTGTAGCAGTGCTGTACGCCGTCAAGCGACGCCAACTCAGGAAGGCGAACGCGCCAACTATTGTCATCGATCTCGTTTGCCAGTCGAGTGAATGCGAACCCAAGGAACACCCAGAACCAGGAGGACACCATCCGTCACCACATCACATGGAGTCCACCTTTTCGTCGGTTTGACAAACCGGCAAAGTCTCGTCCTCCCTAGTCGCTATATTCAGACTGAGACATTGATAAAGTGCAGCGCTACACTACTGTGGGCAATGGCCTTTCTCGATCCAACATCCAAGCAGGTCTTATGTACTCACTTCTCGTTCCAAAGTTACGTCTTCATAGTACGATATCTTTATGCCTCGCGATTTCAGTCTGCTTTATCTATATACTCTACATACTACTAATAATTGTGTTTCTTACTAGTTACGTGTTGTTCAGATACCGCATACTTAGTCTATTTGAAGTGTCAAATAACTGGTATGCGAACATGATACATTTGTACGCATGCGACAACAAGCAACTGGACGAGATAGACTACAGTAGGATACATTCGAATCATAACTTGTTGTGTACAGACATGCATAAGAAAAGGTGTATTCCGGCGCGCAATGACCGCGGAATTAGAATGCCATGAGGAGGTATCATCAATGCTTTGACACAGGTTTCGAAGATGTCAAACGACATCCGAGTCGATGCTGTGTGGTTTATCGCCTTTCAAGCGAGCGGGAAGATATGCGGGGGGCGGAGGCGAGACTGTATTGTTATGGTCCGCCTCTGGGTTGTATTGAGACGGGCTAGTACTACAGCAGTAGGTTAAGTATCGTTGTATCGCAGGACACCGATAAACGCACCCATGAGGCGGACGTGTGTCCATATGCCTGTAAACGCTCGTCTCCGGGAAGCTGTACCAAGCTCCGGTCGGCCTTGCCTCCATGCGAGAACGTATCGCCTTGATGAGAAAATAGAAGACAACAATCAATGCAGCACCCAAGACTAAGCAAGAGGTGAGCAAAGTATCGAATTGGAACAGAAGGATGCGCACTGCAAGAGATGACGATGCCCCCGATAGTACTGGGCGCGACGACGCCGTCGTCGACGCTTCGTGCAGTGTGGGTCATGGTGTACGTAGCATCTGTGACGGAAGGATATGGGAGAGAGTGAGCGCTAGTCAAGGAGAACACTTACCTTCCATGCTCGCGCAAGGAGGGGTAAGAAAGCAAGTGATTGAGTCATGGACGACATTTAAGCTACCAGTTGGGTGCCAAGGAAAAGAAGATGACTCAACGATAGATTGCATCTATCCCATTTTGAGACGCTGTAGAGGGTACGGAAGTGAACGGACTGTAAAAAGCGGTGCAAGGTGGGGACTCTGGGGAGCAGGCTCAAATGATCAACGCGTTTGTCGCGTGCTGATAAGTATCGATCACAGAGTCACGACGCGCCGACAGTCCATTGCATCCATGATCTAATGAAGGGCAAGGGTGACTAGGATAATCCTCTGAAGATCTGGAGAAGATGGTTCCAGCAAATTCCGAGACGGAGGTCCTCGAGCTACAGCTCTAGTCTCTGCTGTATCTTGGAATTTGGATAGCTGTAAAACGTCTGATGGATGAACATGCGGCCGAGCAACCTGTCCCATCAAAGACAATGACATCGACATGCGCAGTGCCCAGTGCCCACCGTGAATGCCAAGAGATGGAAGGATCATGAGCGCTAGAGGCTCGAGCTAAGCACGAGCAAGAGTCAGAGTAGAACTCGAGTCTCTGAGCTCAAGAGTCATTTTCGGAGTGCGGCCCGCTGCACAGGCTGTTTGCAATTTGAGTCTCATCTTGCCTTCTTCACCACCATCATCCTTACCTTGAAGGACTACAGCACTTACTACAGGTACCTTCCTTTTCTCCTCCGGCTCCTGCTGGCGAACGCAGGCTCAACATCTTCCAAGCCGTACGGGACTTACTATCCGCAATAACTTCGGAAGCGCCAAATAACACGTTCTAATTCAAACTGGATTCTAGCTAACGCTCTAATTTGTCGTCTGTGGCTTGAAACCCCAAAGCATGACTTGTGACCATCATAGACTTGTCTTTATCCCTTCTGGACACGCGGAAGTTGCGGGATACAATGCGCCCACTGTTCAACAGCGCTTGAATGCCACCACTCGGCCGTCGGGAAGGATGGTGTCAGGTTCCACCAAAAACCCAAGCACTATTGACGTCCTATCCGAAGAGCCCCCTCCTTCTTCTTTTCCCAGCCCGCTTATACTTCCGAACGATGACCTCGCTCTGGATCCTGGGTATCCACCGCAAAGCCTGCGCTCCTGGATACGGGGGAAAGATCGCAATGAAATGACCCCGGAACGGAACAAACTATATGTCGCTGGGCCGCCAGGCATACCGAGGAAACTTCTTGCCATGAATGGCTGGAGCCATCCCCAGGGAAAACCGTACGACAGTGGCACAGCGAAAGCACCAGACATGGCAGAGGTTGTTGCATATCTAGCAGCTTTCTATGGACTGCCCGTTCATTGGCTCCCAACTCCTCTGGAATTTGCGACATGGGAAGATACCAGCACCAAGTCGCCGCGATACGTCGGGCTACAAACCTCCGGCACAGAATGCGTGCGCATCCGCACTCGGCCCTCTCGTGATGGCATCTTCCAACGCCAACTGAACCTTGACGACCTACTCGACGCGGCAATTGACGTGTTGCCGGGTGATGCTTACGCGCTTATGTTTCTCGTGGCGCAGGATATCTATGAGAACGATGATGATGACTTTGCGTGCGGGCGCGCGTATGGTGGTAGTCGGGTCGCGGTGGTGTCAAGGGCGAGGTATAATCCCTGCTTAGATCGTGGCGGAGATAACGAGGAGAAGATACATAGGAATCATGCGTGGCCTGCGTCGCACTGCGAGGCATACATGAAGCAGTGCTGTGAGGAATCGGAGGATAAACCGAAGAAGAAGAGAGCTAAGAAGGAGAAGGAGTGGCCTAACGATGTCGGGAATGAAGATGATTCAGAATCGCCCATGAGGGCAGCGTTATCAGCTGAAAGTCTCGTCCCTCCCTTCGGCCCATCCCCTACGTTGGAGACTCTATCAGGCTTGTGGCTTGGCCGTGTCTGCAAAACCGCTAGCCACGAGTTAGGGCACTGTTTCGGCATAGACCATTGTGTCTACTACGCCTGTGTCATGCAAGGTACGACCTCATTAAAGGAGGACTCCAGACAGCCGCCGTATCTTTGTCCGGTGGATCTTGCAAAGGTTCTTCGAGGTACCAATGGCACTGCGGAGAAACATTACGCGTCGCTGCTCACATTTTGTGAGAAGCATGGAGATATTCACCTTTTCGCGGCTTTTGCAGGATGGCTGAAAGTCAGGATGAAGGAGATCATGGCTCCAAGAGATGTTGTCTAGTCCTAGACGAAGTGTACACTCAGATTTCCTAATGTGAGGAGGGCTACTTTGACACGATATGAACGATAAATTACTGACTTAGCTTAGATTGTATATGTAGTGTAACGAGCAAAATCATACTTTTTCAACCGAGACCGCCTTCGTCTTCTGTTGATTCCGCTAAGCATCCAATTGCGAAGCCGCGAGCGCGTTTATCTACGTGACGACCTCCATCGAGGGCAGTTCAAACGTGTGCTATTGCGTCCTCGCATCTAGCACAGACGTTATCTTGGCTATCACTCGTGAACGTCCAGCATCTAGGGCACTTTGATTTCGAAGAGGGGATCACTCGAAGGCCTATGCTTTCATCGCAATCTGCCAGAAGGCGTGAGTTCGTGCACATAATACTCGCTGAGACACAATACCTTTGATTTCAACAGAACCAGAATAAACCCACTCCGGAGAATTGGTCCCCAACGAGCCTTCATCTGTTATCGTAACGCCGGACACAATGAACAGCTTCGCAAGGAATTCCTCTTCGAAAGTAATGGTCAGTTCCTGTGCACAGCGGAAAGCAAAGACAGCCGCACCTTGTGTTGACAGAATATCGATCAATTCAGCCGCACCTTGGCCAACATTGGATGGGAGTATGATTTGAACTTCAGCTTCCAATGAGCTCTTGATGACCCTTCGAAACGATCAACAATCGAAATGCCGAAAGGTCAAGAACGATGTACTTCTTCTTGCGCGCCTGCTCTAACAGTGCTAGAACACTTGTTCGGATATAGAGCATTCCCTCCATATGTGCGACACTTCCCTCGACCAACTGCACAACATCATTATGTTGCTCATGCCAGGGGAAGTCCAAGAACACAGAGCTCTTGCTCTCGGGATACATCGTCTGATATACCTCCTGCGCCAGATGCGGTAAAATGGGGGCAGCAACTTTCATCAAAGCTTTCAGGACCTAGAGAGCCTCAGACGATGATCATCACTGCAATGAGAGGACACCCCACATATTTCATGGCGGCTACAGTCGCTTGACGCCGTGGGTCGCTCAACTTGTTCGCGTACAGATTGTCCTTGTTGATGTCCAGGTACAGAGAAGAAAGCGAGAGGTTCGCAAAGTTAAGGAGAGCAATCGTCACTGTCGATACCTGTCAGTAAGCGTTCACGAAGTCAGGACGAAGATCACCTTTCGGGAATTGGAACGCTTGATAATCAGCGGACGCCTTCCTCTCAAGCTCGGTTGCCTGCCATAAAATGTACCGGTCAGCCTGGAGAGGGGTGAGCGACAAAATTTCATTCGTAGTCCATTGACCTACATAGTCCATATGATCCAAGTGAGCCTTTAGCTCGTCAATAGGGTTCCGAGCTCGATCCTCTTCCGCCGGTGGAAATTCGCCAACCGTTCCCAGCATGAATCTCGCCGAGTTACGTATCTTTCTCAGAGATTCCGAAGTTTGTGCCAGAACCCTGAAGCCAAGAGAGACGTCGTGGGTGTACTCTGAAGAAGCGATCCAAAGGCGCAAAACATCCGCTCCATACACCGGCTGTGTCCTCTTGTCCTAGAAGGGAATGTGATCAACGAGGTGAACGAGGAAAAGACCAGAGAAACGCACTTCACCGCCGACGATGACATCAACAGGGCTAATAACGTTGCCCAAAGATTTGCTCATCTTCTTGCCTGCCTGGTCGAGAATCATACCATGGGTCAACAAGGAGCTATAGGGCGCCTCGCGTTCTCCCACACCAACGGAGGTCAGCAGCTGGCTCTGGAACCACCCTCTGTGCTGGTCAGATCCTTCTACGCATACATCCGATCGAGGAGTGTCTCTGGGAGGTAACAGCGACCACGAAGAGCCGCTATCAAACCACACATCCATCGTATCCGTTCCCTTGTACCACAAGTCCTTCTCCGCGACGAGATGGGGAGGAAGGAATTCTTCGACGGGGCCATCCCACCAGTACTGCACACCCTTCTCTCGCAGAATCGCGATAATATGGGAGAGTGACTTCGAGTCGAGGATGGTGCGATCGGAGGTTGTGTGATGCAAAGCGGGGATGGGCAAGCCCCACACTCGTTGCCGTGAGATACACCACTCTGATCGAGAGCGTACGAACGACTCCAGACGGTTTCGTGCTGTAGAGGAATTAGAAGCAGAACATGCGATGGTTTGGAGGCAACTCACAGTTGTCTGGCACGAACTTGACTTTGCTGAGCTTCTCGAGCGCATCATCCTTGAGCTGATCCAGATTCGCAAACCACTGCGATGTGGCACTTGAGAGGGGATCAGCTTAGGGCCAAAAATTGGTAGAGAATTTGCCTACGTGACGATGATGGGCTTATTGGTGCGCCAATCATACGGGTACTTGTGCTTGTAGCGCTTGACTTTCAGAACGGCATCCTTGTCCTTGAGAAGCTTCACGATTGCACGGTTGCCATCTTCCAGAACGGCTTTCCCAACGAGTGTCTTGCCACCCTCCTTGCCTACTACAGAGCAGACATCTTCAGAGAACTGGCCAAGACTGTCAACATGGCAAAGCATAGAGTTGAGCGAAAGGGAGCGGAACGCATTGTAGTCCTCTGCCCCATGTGCGGGCGCACAGTGCACTATGCCAGTTCCCGTGCTCGACGTGACATGCGAAGCGTGAATGATTGGAAATTTCTCGCCTGTTTGCGTGAAGATGGGGTGGTATTTCATTCCAACAAGTTCAGAGCCTGATAGTGGCGTTAACACCTGAAGTTGAGAGACGAAGTTAATCTTACCTCGGATCTCAGCTACTATGTTGTAGAGGCTAATTATCCGGACAAATGGTTCAGCCTCCTCACGAGCCTTTGCGACAATCAAAGGAGGAAGATCCAAGTCGCGGCGTTGAAGAATGAGATAAGGCAAGTCTTTGTTTACAGCAATTCCCTAACACAATGTGAGCGGCAACTTCGACAACACATATCTACGTACCATGTTAGCAGTGAGTGTCCAAGGCGTTGTGGTCCAGACGGCAAGCTGCACTCTGTTACCGAATTTTCTCAGCTTACGATTGGAGGTTGTATCGAGATCGAATGTAACATAGACGGAATGGGAGACATGATCTTCCTTGTAGACCAACTCTGCCTCAGCCAAAGCAGAACGCGACGAAGGAGAATAGTGAACGGGGCGATATCTCCTGTATATGAGGCCTGACAACGTCAGTCGCAGTCTCCTTGCCTTGCAACGAACCCACCTTTTTCAACCATGGACTTGAATATGTCTAGCTGCCGTATCTCGTAGTCGTGGTCTGTCCAGCCTTCAGTAACAGGCCTGATCCGAAACACTAGATGACCCACCGAGTGTCCTGTACGTCGACGCGTCGTCATTCCAGTCCGCCATGATGCCGAATTGCTGGAACTCTGCCTTTTGGACGGCAATTTCTCGCAAAGCAGTCTCACGAGCAGCCGCGCGGATGACAGACGGTGAAAGAGAGGCCGCTTCCGCCCCAAGGTCTGCCGTGTCGTGGGTGACAGACGGTGAAGGAGAGGCTGCTTCTTCTACAAGCTGTGCCGTGTTGATTTTCTCCGTTTCCAGCTCCTTGAGCGCCTTGTTCTCGATAGGGAGTCCGTGACAGTCCCATCCCGGGGTATAGCTACGCGTCCATGTCAGCGTCGTGAGAAGGGCGAGAGACGGGCGGAGACAGACTTGACCCGCTTTCCACGAAGGACGTTGAACCGGCAGATGATATCCTTCAAGATTTTGTTCATCGCGTGCCCTGCGTCGCGTCAAGAAAAAGCCCGGGTCACTGACAATGAAGCGTACCCATGTGGAGGTTCCCATTGGCATACGGCGGACCATCGTGCAGCACAAACGACTCGGTTTGCCTTTTGGCCTAGTACTTTCAGTTAATGGCACTAAAAGAGCGACACCAGAGCTCGTCGTACCTGTTCCCTGTACAATTCTTCGCAGATACGAGGTTGGTGGGCAATTTCACTTTGTTCGCGGTTCGGCCACAGAGGAAAAGACGTCTTGGGTAGGAGGAGAGTCTGTGAGAGCTTCTTGGCGCTATCCGCCGCAGCTGTGGCGTAGGCGCGACTCCATCGCCATTGCTGGCGACGACAGGCAAGAGCAAAAGGCTGCATACAGTTGTGGCTGTGCCGGCAGAACTCGGTAAGTGCCTGCCTGCCGATCGCGACTCACCTCAGACTCACCTTCAACAAGTCCTGCGGTTTGAGCGAACATGTTCAAAGTTTGTACAAACGTCACTACTGCGAGCAGAGAGCAGAACGAAATTGAACAATTGACTCCATGATACAACATACAGAAATGAATACAACAGCAAGTTCAGAGAGGTACAGTTACAATAACATCCATCCGAGCAATAATGATAACATCCCAAATCAAGCAGCAAAGCGAAGCATAGAAGAGAGCGACGAGCTAGGAAGTCATTCCTTGAGAGGCGTCTAAGACCTCCTCAAGCCATGTTCTACAACGATCCAGATCAACCTAGCCAAGTATAAGTATTCCAATCATTTTGGCGAATTGCCACTTACAGATCGCAGTTGGAAGACCGCTTCAATATCACAAATCAATCCTTCCGCGTCTTCCGGGTCCGCCGAGCGCCAGCTCATGATCGTCATAGCTGCGTCCACAACCGCCGCTGCCGTCAACAAGCTCAGAGGGAACTGCAGCACGTCCGGCTCCATGATCAATATCAATAGAACCCTCCACGTTTCCGTCACAACAAGGTCCCACTCGACTTCCGAGAACACATCTTGAGCACCAGGAACTGCCTCCCAGATCTCACCGAGCACTCCTCCAGGTAGGATCGTTCCGCCGATGCGGTAGTCGAGCGTACTCAAAAGGCACCGCTGGGCTTCTTCAAGGGTGTTCTTGCTGATTGTATGCGGTGCAAGGCGAAGGAGGTCGACAGCGTAAATGGGAAGAAGTGGATGGAGAAAATCATGATGAAACTGGAAAACAGGTAAGTGAGGGATCTATTCGGACAGTTGAACGCGTACGCGCCTTGGCGCTGACTGCAACGCAGGCTAGGGCCATATCCCAGACGTGCCAACCATTCCACCCTTTCTTGTACGCGAATAGCAGGAAGAGGTAGGCCGCATGGAAGCGAGTTTCGGGGAGAAGAAGCTGTTCACCGAGGCCCCTCGTGTACTCGTCAAGCTCATCGCACTCTTCAAACTCGTCGTCGTCGCAGTAGCAGTTGTCATGGAGCGCATACATTCCGGGATGCACCTCCATGATCCAGCGCATCGCGCGCTGCCTCACACTCGTACCCAAAGCAAGGCGAGACTCCCAAGCATCGACATCTCCATCCAGGAGGTCCAACTTCAGCTCGTCCCTCCATACTTGCTCTCGTTTGCTGTATGCGCCTAGTCGCGACCGTGCGGTGAGAAGTGGAGGAGGTATACAATCCGATGTCGGAGCAATGACAGGGAAAGAGGCTGAGCGGGGTTCGGGCGGCGAAGACGGAGCTGTTGATACCCATTCGGAAGGCGCGATGCGCAGGGAATCGGCGCGTCGCAAGCTACCAGCACGCGAGGTACCGAGTTTCCGCAACTTTTTCGTTGGGCGCTCCTTGTCAATGTCCGTGAGAGTGTGCGCACGTTTTGCCGCTGGTTCGATGATTCGTGTCTTTTTCTGTGGTGGTGCCAGAGAGTCACAAGACGAGCTCGCACGTCGCTTCTTGCTCGATGGATGTGGTGTAGACGCGTCTTCGGAGTTTGGCGAAAAGTACATGCGAGAGGAGACGGTGCTGAATGAGGCAGAGCGGATGCTGGCAGATGCAAGCTGCTGAAGCTTTCCATATAACGTTAGGGAGAAGTAGTCGCGTGGAACGTGTGCGGAATCGGGCCCGTCCAGAGAGTCTGGAGTGGTTAACTGGGAAGAGGAGAGAGGGAGGGCCATCGCATCGGAAGACGGCACTGTCGATTCCGATGTCGGCTGTGTCTCGTCGCTGGATTCGTCAGTCTCCTCGTCGAGCTCGTCGTCGAGCTCTTCGTCGAGCTCATCGTCGCCTTCGTTGATCTCGGCGATGCTGATCAGAGACTGGGTCCGCGAGCGCACAGAGCGCAGGAGCGATGCGAGGGAGACATGCCGCGGTTCATCGAAGGAGCGCGTCCGAATCATTGCAACATGGACGCGGGAAGGATAATCAACACGCTACGTCATGGCGAACAAACAGGCGCGCCTCGTCACGAGACCGGTAATTTACAGCTTTGACCTCGACCAATACGAGTAGTACTAGTAGTGTCGACGCAAATACCAGTCAGTCATCATCGGTTCAGGCGCCTCTGAAGCAAAAGGACGCTGAGGTATATCTGCTTGCCTGCAGTTTTGCCTACTGTAAGGAGCGTTGGCATCGACCCTCTGAGTCTATTCTAGGTCAAGCATCATGCCGCAGTTCTACAGTAGGCGGCGACAATGCAGCCTCGCTGTTCAACCCTCCGTCTACCTCATTTTGTTGAGCAGCACTTGAGCTGGCGCTTACCGAAGCTTCAGGAAAAGACACCGAAAACCCTTCTTCCCAGTCTGACTTCTCGCATCCTCCAGCAGACACGTAATACCATGTCTCCCCCTTTTCTTCGTGGCGTTCTGCATGACTTTTAAGAATACCTTTGGAAGAAGCTAGATGGTATCCTCGTCCTCTCAGCTCGTTCGTCACATTTGGTAGCAATGATGGCGGGGTCTGGATACCGCATGGAGGTGAATGCGCCCGCCTTCAAGACACTGCTCGAGCACGGTTACAACCAAGGCCGTAAACTTCGTGTCGCCTCGGGGATTGCCCCCGGTGCTACATTTGGGGAAGAGGATGACGAAGACATGGATCAGGAGGACGATGGCGATGCTTCACAGTGGGAGGATGCTGATGGTGACGGAAAGGATTCATTTGAGACGACGAAGAGAACATCCAAGCTTCCAGAACATCTCATCTTTGTTTGGATCCCAGCTGAAGTTGCTGAGAAAGGATGCCCTGCGGTTCTCCTTGCCTACCGTCGCACGTCTCAAGAGCGGGTCCAGAGAAAGAAACGAAAAGCGGGGACGGGGACGACAGGCAAAGGGAAGGGGAAGGGAAACAGAAGGACAAAGAGACGGATGAAGGAGCGAAGGAACCAGCCGGGACACCAGAAAAGAAGAAGAGGAAGAAGCAATCCGATGGTATGAAGACTGCCAGTCCGTCAAAACAGAAGAAAGCAGCTACCAAAATGTCAGAGGGAAACATCCAGTCATCACGCAATATTTTGCTGCGAAAAAGTCCCCGCAGGCTGGTCCATCGAATACCCAATGATTTGTATGGCTTGGCTTGTTCACTGCGCGCAATGTGATATCGGTCCGGTAGAGAACAGGCGGAGAAGAAAGTTGGTAATACTCACAGACAAGATGACCCTCGCCCTGGGTCTTGGCAGGTATAGGACTGTTGACGTTGTGATAAGACCGGAGGAAGCGGGAATTGCGGATCGAGAGGTCGGAGAGTTGTCGGAGAGTCGGCCCGCAATTGATCTCCTGATCCAGGATAAAACCACGACCACTTGCAACAAATTGAACAATGTCCTCGGACTCCTCGCCGAGTGCCAGCCAGCAATTCGACCTTTTAAACCGTCCATTTCTCAACAGGAAAATGCATCTATTGCCCTAGGCAACTATACGCAGCTGTATCCCCTACATCGTCGCCTTCTGTGCGGTACCGGAAAAACCCACTTCCGACGCCATGAATGTTCGTGATTTGATAAATGCTCCCAAGGCTGGCTGCGTTACCCCGCATCCGTCACTCAACCAGCGGATCTCACCGCAGACCCCCTTGTCTTCGACCATGCTGTCGGTCACGCCTTCTCGGGCGTCCTCGCCAGCTGGGACAACGCAGAACTATACTAGGCGGGCCAGCATAGTCTTGATTGGGATGAGAGGAGGTATGTTCGTGTTCGTGTCCGCTCTGCTCAACGCTAAAGTGTTTGGTAGTCGGCAAAACTACCCTCGGCACGCTCGCCTCCAAAGCGCTCGGATGGGAGCTTCTTGATACAGATCGCATCTTCGAGAAGCAGGAGCAAATGTCCATCTCAGACTTCATAGCCAAGTACGGCTGGGAAGACTTTCGCAAAGTCGAATCGCAGATAATTTCCGAGATCCTCCACGTACATCATGTCGGCAAGGTCATTGCCACTGGCGGAGGTGTGGTCGAGCTTGAAGCGAACCGCACGCTACTCCAGAGGTTCAGACAACACGGCCCCGTCATACATGTCTTACGGGAGAAAGAGGCCGTGCTAGACTTCCTCCGTAAACCGAATCACCGTTTCCCCCCACTTTTGCACGAGACGACACGCGAGGCATGGACCAGGCGCGAAAAGTACTTTCGAGAGTGCTGTTCGTTCGAGTTTGTGTCGATGACCGTTCCAATACCCGAGGAGGAACAAGACGAAGGCGACAGGACTCTCGCTTTCAAACCGCTGGAAGAGGAATTCTTTCGTTTACTCCGGTTCATCCATGGCGTTGATTGCAACAAAGTCCCTCTGCACCCCCGAGGCGCCCGCTCTTATGTTCTTGCCCTCACGTACGACGACTACCGCGATGCTCTTGCAGATCTAGAAGATATCTCATTAGGAATCGATCTATGGGAAGTACGAGCGGATTTATTGCAGTCCCAAGAACCTACCTTCATCGCGTTTCAAATAGCCACACTACGCCGCCATTCCAATCTTCCCATACTATTCACTCTTCGCACTGTCTCTCAAGGCGGGAAATATCCGGACGGCGGAGATGCTCGCCGCGACATCCTCTACCATGCTCTCACTCTCGGTATAGAATATATTGACCTCGAGATAAACCTCCCCAATATCATCTTCTCCGATATCAAGGAGCATACAGGCAACACGACACTTCTTGCGTCCTATCAAGATTTCAGAGGTTCAATGGTGTGGAACAGTCCGCAGACCCGGCAGCTGTACGATCGTATGGTCAAGAGCGGCGCGGAGATTGTCAAAATTGCCGGGATGGCTAAGACTTTCGAGGATAACATGGGCTTGAGGCAATTCGTTGGAACAGTGGAGAGGAATTCAGTACCACTGATAGCAATCAACATGGGCTCTGAGGTAGGTTGGCCGCTTCTTTCTCTTCGCTTGGCTAATCTCGAAATTAGGGCAAAATATCCCGCGTTCTTAACCCAATCCTATCTCCTCTATCACATCCGCTTCTCCCTCGCTCCGTGGCTCCTGGCCAAATTTCATTCACCGAGGCTCAGTCGATCTTGTATCTGACCGGCCTGCTGCCCGCCAAGAAATTCTTCTTGTTCGGTCGTCCGATCGCCCACTCTATGTCGCCGGTGATACACAACACAGCCTTCAGCACATTGGGGCTGCCCCACACCTACGAACTCAAGGAGACGGAGACTACCGAGGAGTTGAAGGAGGTCCTAGCTTCTCCAACATTCGGAGGTGCTAGTGTGACCATTCCGTACAAGGTGGAGATCATGCCCTACCTGCAGCACATATCCAGACATGCGAGAATTATCGGTGCCATAAATACCATCATCCAGACCAGCCGCGGTGTGCTGAGTGGTGATAACACGGATTGGCGCGCTATCAAGACATGTCTGCTTCGTTCGTTAACTCCAGCCAACGTGATTACCTCGAGCACTACAGCTCTCGTCCTTGGTGCCGGCGGTACTTCTCGTGCTGCTCTATACGCGCTGTACCAAATCGGCGTCATCAACATCTTCATATATAACAGGACTCGGCGGCGCGCTGAGGTTCTGGCGGACGAATTCAGCAAGCTTGATCCGCTTTTGTCGATCACCGTCCTCGATGAGTTGGAGGTACCGCTTCCTATTACACCACGGCCCACCATGATCGTTTCCACTATCCCCGCGACATCAACAAGTAAACTGAAGGACGAGGAGTTGATTGACATCGGATTGCGGGAGGAGCATCTGAGCAATGTGGGGGGTGTGGCCATCGAGCTTGCGTATGAGCGGCGAATAACGAAGCTGTTGTCACTAGCGCAGGAGAAGCGGGACAAGGGTATACCATGGGCGGTCGTGGAAGGTATCGAGTTGCTCTTGGAGCAAGGGTACGAGCAAGTCAGGTTGTGGACTTCAAGAAGGGCGCCAAAGACCAAGGTCAGAAAAAAGGTTCTCGAGGCGTATGCTAAGCAGAAACGGACGACGTAGTGGTATCAGATTTGATTGTGATCATCGGACGTATTTTGTATGTATCATGCATGTATCATTCAGCTGTTGTACAGATCCGAGGCGACTACTTATTTCGTACTCGCAAGATTCTTCGCATATGCTTCAACATAATCTAGAATTTCCTGGGTGCTCTTGACCGGTTTCCAGCTCAACAGACGAGCTCGAGTAGACTTGCACCGTGTGTTCGCTGATAAGAGCTTTACGAATAACTCCTGGGATGTATCATTGGACGATACTCTTCGGAGAAAGCCAGTGCTTCTTACCGGTGCTCCTACGGCCGTCACTTCCTCTGGAGTCATATCGCGTACCTTGAGGCCCGTCTTGCCCTGGAGCACTTCAGCCGCGACAGTGACGATCTGACCAAGCTCCACATCGCCATTTTCTGCGAAATAGTATCCCTCTTTGCCGTGCGGAACCTCGTGCCATTCTGACGACAGTAGCTTAGTGACAAGCAGCATCAGGAGGTCAGTGACTATAGGGAAAGTATCAAGGAACTGAGTCTGTATGAAATCGTAGAACCTACGTTCGTAAAGATCCACAATGGACCAATGATTATGGCCGCCTCCATAGAAAGCGGGCTCACCGCCCAACTGTTGAACATGCTTCGGTAGACCGGTGGAGATGTGCTGTTTGCCATCAGCATCTTGGATACCAGCGTCGACGAGAATTCCTCGAGGGTTGGAAAAGACTGCTCCCGGAAGAACGAGATAAGAATAAATGGATCCTGAGGACGCTTAGTGAAAGGACATGTAATGCGTCTGTTGCCATCCTACCTTCCTCGTCTGCATTCACGTATTGTATGTCAACATTGCGGTGGATTTGGGTGATAGGGATGGACGCCATCAATTCAACATCGGCATCATCCCAGACTGGGTTGGGTATATCTCGACCAAGAGCGTCGTCCATCAGAACACCGGTACCAGACTGGAGTTTCAAGTTGAGTGGCATGTTTCCACGACTCCGAGGGAATGGTGACTGACAACGTGAACTACACGAGTCCTCTTCGCAGACTGCTTCAAGCCGGCCACGATGTTGCGAGCTCCTTCGAAATCATCGCAGTCATACTAAAAGACGTCAGAAAGAGCGAAGTACAGTATACGGGATTAGCTCACGGCATCAATGAGAAGATCAGTATCCTTGAGCAGGTCTCCAATGAGAGTTGCATCGGTCGATGGCGATCCCTCGACGACTTCGATACCAAGATTCAATTGGCGCAACTTGGCAGCTTTTTGAGGGCTTCGAACGAGCACCGTGATGGTGACATCTGTCATTTTCAGAAGACGAAGTAACAAAGTGCCACCAAGGTATCCTATGTGGTTTTCGTTGAAAAGATCTAGTGGGGAATGGTAGTGGAGATCCTGCGCCTACCTGTTCCACCGAGGACGAGAATCTTGCTTGGGGCCATTGTAAAGCTCTACAAGATAGACACTAACGGATCCTCGGCCATTTATACTGGCAATTATAGAAACCGTTGTCTCATATCCCGGTGTTATCGGGGACTGAATAAGAGGCGGATGCTTGAGCGCTCTATAAGCGCTTATTCATGAACTAGAAGAAAGCCGAGAGCGATGAGTGTGCATTCTTATGAAGGCGTATTTCTTGTCCTAGGCCTGGCAGCGAGATTCCGCGAGTAACCAAGTAACGTCGTCTTTCTAGGTTCGAGGAAGGAATACGAGGTGAAAGTCAATGCATCTTTGGGATGTAAGTAGACGTGGCGAAGCGCCTGTACCCTCAAGACTGGCTAGTCAATGTGGGGGCCTACTAGGAAAGTGGTTGTCAAACAGCCTGAGGTGATCGATTGTCGTAGTACGCCACAGCGGCAAAACCCCGCCCGGCCCGTTGAGGGCTCGCACGGTGCCACGTGTGTATGAATCGGTCTTTCGACTGCGCTTTCTTTTCCACACGCGTCTGGTTTTACTCTTGAGTATGACTTCGAAGTCGATACTTGCCGTTGATGCGATAAGTATTGCTTATTGCTTGAGGGTGGGTCGCGCGTCGTCCCTTTTGTAGCCAGGTGACCCCGACAGTATCGACGCAATTAAAATGCGCCGGTCAGGTTACCTGGCTACCTCTTTTAGTATATCTGCGCCACAGGTACAACCTTCTAGAGAGTATTCAATCATGTAAGAAAGCACTAACCTTTCCATTTCAGTACATCCATCCATCAAATGACGATATAGCCAGTATCCGATAAATTGACCTCGCGTGGACTGGCGCGACTTTCAATTGATCTCGGAAAATAGAGACTACCAGCTGGTTGACACTCATGTTCCTGGATACGGCCAAGCTTCAAACACAAGACACAAGCATACCCTCAGTGCGGCTCAGGCAACCAGAATCTATGTTGTCACCGCGTATCCTTTCTGTAAGTGACAGTCTCTTGATCCATCCACATGTCAAAACTTATCGAGAAAACCCCGACTATTCAATTGAATCAGGCGTCACTCTCAGACCAAGACCATAGTGTTCCATTGATACCTCGGCTCAATTTCGCGAACGAATTGCTCCAACCGGCCCGCTAGACGCAAGCTTTAGCTAGACGGTAAGTATATATTTCTCGTGGATTGACGCATTTTTGCAAAGCACAGAGACACAATGCTCGCAGCTCTTTTTTCTCTTCTCCCTGTTTTCCAGCTCGTAGCCGCTCATGGCTACGTGCAAGACATCACACTCGGTTCGACCAAGTACACGGGCTATCTCCCGTTCAGTGACCCGTAGGCTGCTTGACTTCTGTGGCGGTTATGGAGACTAACCTTCAACTCACCAGCTACTATAATCCCGTTCCAGATCGCATCGTCCGGAAGATCCCCGGGAACGGTGAGTATCTTCAGAGTTACTTGTTTGTGTTTTCGCTCTCTCATAGCTCTTGTGAAGGTCCTATCACTGATGTCTCGTTGATTGAGTACGTTCATCTCATGTTTCCTGGTCATCACTTCCTAGACAGCTTTCCGCAGTATCCAGTGCAATGGATACACCGATGGCAGCTACTACACAGCTCCGGCTCCGATCTACGGCACCGTCGCTGCTGGAGCCCAAGTCAAGCTGAACTGGACGACCTGGCCCGACAGTCACTCCGGCCCAATGATTACCTACATGGCTCGCGCGCCGTCTGATATCACGCAATGGTCGCCAGGAACATCGTGAGTGCTCTCTTGAAGACTTTGTGTTTCGAGCTCTGACATCGGCTCAGCGCCGTCTGGTTCAAGGTCGCGGAGACCGGAAAGACTGCTGCCGGGCTATGGGCCTCGACTGACCTCCTCACTGCTTCCAACAGTATCTATACGTTCACGATTCCCTCGACCTTGAAGGCTGGACAGTATATTATTCGGCACGAAATGTAAGCTCTAACACACCTCAAATAGCAAGGCGGGTCTGATCCCTCCCTCTATTAGCATCGCGTTGCACTCTGGTATGCTGAGTTTGACTTCCTTGAGGGACCGATTTTGACTGACATGTCATCTCTAGCATATACTTATCCTGGTATTGACTGCGTATATGCGTCGGCGTAACATCAACTCATTGCATGGCTAGGCGCTCAATTTTATCCGAGTTGTATTCAAGTGGAAGTGACCGGATCCGGGACTGCTCTTCCTACGTCGTTCGTGTCGTTCCCTGGTGAGTAGCTGCCCCGTGCCTCAGTTCAATGGCCTAACAACCTGAGTAGGTGCATATACGGCCACAACTCCTGGTATGCATTTCACTTTCCTTGTAAATCCCCGAACGCAACTGACTCTGCATAGGCATTGTTTACGATATCTACACTAGTGCGTACATATCTTTCTCATCTCGATCCTCACTTTGCTAACGAGACGCCTTTAGACACAAGCGTAAGAAGTGATATCTCGCCGTATTGCGATTGGTTGCTAACGCTACTCACCGATAGGCCTACCCCATTCCCGGTCCCACCGTGTTAGTCTCTGAAATGTTTCCTGGCATTCTCACGCTGATGGACTGTTGTATTCTAGCTGGACTGGCTGAGCTGCGAGCTCCCAGACGCCAATCTCACGTCATCTTTCGGTTTACTTTGTCTGTTCTTGTCCGTCTATGCAATCAAATGTATCTTTCATGAATACGGGCTAGAAGATCCTGTTTCACCCGTCGAACTTCTTCCTGAACAAGTGTACACAAACGTGCGAAAATGGTGAACTTGATAGCTCGAGTCAATGATGCTTATTGATGGTATCAATCTGCAGTAATGCGGGGAAGCCTCTCCCTTTCGCTCTACTTATTGCCCTGAGTGACCATTGCCACTGACCAACCTTCAATAATCGGAAGGAAGATCTGCATCCGCGGCACATCCGCGGGTAAGGTCAGGCACTGACAGGCAGCGTGTTGCGGGAGTAATTCAAGGAAAGTCATCGACGATGTACGGTCGCTGACACTACTATCAAAGCCATACCTAGCCACCGGTGACTTGCGATTTAGCATAGATAATGATTTAAGATTAAGCTTTTAGATGGAGGACTTGGGCCCGGGGGAATATCCCGAAGCCCCTAACTTTGAGCCGGCGGTTCCCTGTTTTCAACCTTCGAGTCGTCCTCGTTGGTTCCTCGTCAATATTCTCGGCCACGGGAGCTGGCCACCCTCGACTCTTCTCTTCCTTATACCACGGCCATGATACCCTGATTTTCGCCATTTTCTTTGTGTTTTTTTTTATTGGTGTTGATACAACCATGTCCAACGTCGGACGGCATAGCCGCCACTACAGCAAAGACGCGTTCGAGTTGGAGGGCGAAGAGCTGGTATGTACTGGATTCACAACCTCGCGCACAGTGTCTGAGTCTTTGATTTCATGGTAGGAGGAAGAAGACGCGTGCGAGGACGTCGAGCTGCCCGTCGACGAGAGTCAGGTGCGCGTCTTTGCTGCCTGTCGCGACTTTCTTGATTTAATCTCGCCCGTGTCAGTCAACTCAGTACTTCTCCGAGGGAGAGGATGCTTCGTTCTTTGAGACGTTCGAGGTCCATAGTCGACGCCGTCGTTCTCATCAGGGACTAATCGTGGTCCCAGATTGCCCAACCAATTTTCGACGAACCAAGCGTCCCCATAAATAATACACCTTTGGAACCTTCCCTGTCTGCAACACAGGTACCATAATTTGCGTTGCCCAGGTGCCAACTGACCGACGAGTAGGAAGCACTATTTCGGGAATTCGACTCCCAGCCTTATTACCCGCCAAGTAAGTCGGCTCCTCCATAGTGTCTCACAGGGCTGATCATTTCTATTGTAGCTCAACCATCGAACGAAGAGGATTCTGCTCAACAACCGTCCACAATCCTGGGCAAAAGAAAGTCAAATGACACGGACTATTCCTCGACCTCGACGCTCTTCGACGAGAAGAACGTTAAGAAGGTCAAGACCATTCACGCCGAAGTCAAGGGCAAGCCAACAACACCCTGCGGGGTGACCAAGAACGTCAAAGCACCCATCCGTGCCGCAGCACAGAAAGCACGCGATGCCGCCAGCAGCACAGAAAGGGAAGCGTTGCCGGAACCATACATTATGGTATGTGGTTCTTCTATTGGCTGCTATCGAAGCTCAACGTTCATCCTTGCAGGTCTATGATCGAGATGTCGTCGCCAAGATGGCCTCAGCTCCTTCCCCTTTGGCTGTCAGATTTGAATTGGCACGGTTGATTACCTCGGGCGCGCTGACATTGGACCATCTCAAGGCCAATGTGGGCAAAATACACGAAGAAAAACTCCGAGGAACCAACGCGGTCGCTGCACCCGAAGTTGAAACCATCTTTTGTGGTACTACGAGCAACGCTCGAATACCGGCGCGTGTAAGCTTGAGAGGTTCTCTTTCGATTGAAATCTGAGGCTTCGACAGTGTCCTTGGGCCGAACTAGACATAGAGATTGCAAGATTGAAGGAAAACCCGCTCTCTGGCATGGGGCAAGATCCAGAGGGTGAGTGGTATGGGGGACAGGTGGGCTACCTTTGACAGTGGGAGGTCTCAACTGACCGTGATCGGGGGTACAGGTTACCCTCCGGGCTACCTTTGACAGTAAGAGGTCCCATTTGACCATGAACACGCCCACTCGAGATACTTCTTCGGCTCTGACGCGACGGTTTGGCTCCTTCAACTTCCTCCGTGTCCAAACAGACGACCTCTCTCCAACCACAGTCGAGTTCTTCCTGCGTCCAGTCGTCGTCTGGAACATGGTGTTTCGTGCTCTGCATGCTACGCAAAGCCAAAGCTCGGCGCATGTCGTCATGGTCTGTGTAAACGAGATCTGGCAGAATGGTGCGATGCGCATCCGGGATACCTACCAGGACGGTATAAAGATGTCCTTAATGGACCTAATCGAAATCTTGAATAACCCGGCTGACAATGAGAACCAGGTCTGTCTATTCAGTTTCGACAATAGATCCTACTGATTCGCATTTTGCAGTTCATCGGCAAGTGGGCTGCACGGTTTCCCCTGTACCTGTCCTCCTCAAAGCCCGGTCCGTGCCTCAAGCAAGAAAATATTTGTGATATCGGTGATCGCCGTGAGTCGAGTTTACCGCGCATGTATTGGGATCCTGATGGCCTTGCACAGACTCTACCACAGATGGAGGCAAGGAGTCATCGAACATGACGGACGGATGTGGTCTCTCCAACTGGCCTCTACACCACGACTATCTGGTTCGCTTTGGTGCACAGCCAACGGCCATTCAATTCCGCTTGCGTGGAGGGAAGGTATGGCTTGTGGATCTTTCCATTCGGCGGTCGTTGACAAACTTCAAGGGGATGACGCTATGTGTTCGCCCCAGTTCGCTTTTGCCCGAGGTCACTGCACCAATGGAAGGTCCTTCTATGATATGGCTCCGCGACTCCCAAAAGAAGATCAAGTTCGCCCAGGGAGAGCTTTTGGATCCCATCCATCTGTCGATGGCGGTCCTGAACCACTCGGAGATGCGCACGCCCATCAAGCTTTCCCCCGAGGTTATCATCAACCTGGAGAGCAATGGCGTGCCTGCTTCATATTTCGCGAAACTTGCCAAGCTTTGTGTCGATCAGATTGTGGCACGGTTCACAGATATCGCGGACAAAGATGCCCTGTTGCGGCTTTGGCAAGAGGTGAACAAGGCAGAGGGAATCACTTCCATGCGAGCTGCGCGCCATTCTGGTACTATCGAACGCAACTCGTTACATAAGGACAAGGAACAGGACGACATCGGCGAGCTGTATTCTCTGGATCCTTGGTCTGAAAGCCCCACGTCGCTGGGCGAGCGCGTAATGGAGCTTCTTGATTCTGGCTTTTCTCCGCAAGAATTGCCCTTCCTTTCGACGCTGATTTCTAACGTGGCTACGGCTGAGCTCAAAAGAAAGAAAATGGATTATCACTACGAGGTCCTAATGAGCTGCTCAGCATACGTCGTGCCTGGTCAGTTCTTACGATTACGCGGAAGAGTGTTTATTCATTGACTTGAAAACTAGATCCTTATGGAGTCCTGGAGGAGAACGAAATTCAAGTCAAAGCGTCCACACCTGTCTTCGAGGATCGATACGGTATCCGGACTGCTGATATTGTGGGGGATGTTGTCGTAAGCCTTCTTACAATTTACAGAACTTTTGGCGGTAACAGAACTGTTCAGATGACGCGCAATCCATGCAAGATCCCTACTGATGCACGCCGGGTATGTTCACCAGCAAATCAGTGTCGTAACAACCGATCAAACTTGTGTAGTTCAAAGCAACGACACGTCCAGAGCTCTCACATATGACAGACGTCATAGTCTGTTCTGTGAAGGGATCCATTCGACTCATGGATATGCTGGCTGGAGGTGGGAAGATTGAAGATCTTATGGCGACTTGCGTGCTGAAAACTTTCAGGCGATTACGATGGCGATCATGCCATCGTCTTCTGGGACCCAGAAATTGTCAAGAATTTTCAGAATGCGCCCCTGAAATTCATGCAGCCTCCAGAGAAGTTGGAGAAGCTGTTCGAGAAAGACACGACCTCTGTCGGGGAGTTCTTTGCCTCCATCAAATCGTTGACGATCGAGGAGCAGACAGTCAAAGTTCAGAGGCATCTTCTAGGCGAGTTGGAGTCCGCATCCATGGTGGGCAGGATTTCGGTCCAGCACGACCATTGCATCTACGTGACGGGCGACTACAGACACCCTGATAGTGTTATGGTGGGACACATGTAAGCAGTTTTGTTTTTCTTGTGCCCAATGTCTAAATTTCCTTGTGAAGGTTTGCTCGAGTGATGGACGCCAAAAAGTCCGGTGAACGTCTTGTTGGAACGCTCGAGTTCCTGGACCCGAACTGCAAAAACCCGCAGAATCCAGAGTGGAACCGGAAAAAGAAGGAGAATGCGAGGACGGCGGCAGATACAGACGTCGTTCTCGCCGATACAAGCAATCGGGTTCCCTTCAGGCGAAAATCGCGTCCTTTTGTCATGGACACTATTCGAAGCGCTATGGACGCAGCCTATAAAGTAGGCATGAAGATCCTCGACGAAAAGCTGAAGGTACCGGAGGTTGCGACGAACCAACTCGACCCGCTCGTGCTCCCGTGGAAGACTATCTGCGGCGATGTCAAATACGCTGCCGATTGCGCGCTACTGGAGGGCCACGTCAAGGGGGTTTACTCCAAGTGGAAGAATATCAAACGTAGCGCCAATGCAGAGCAGGACCGTCTGGACCGTCTCGCTTGCAGCCGACAGTTCCACGAGTTCGATATGGGACAGCTCAAAGTCGTTCCGCCGGACACAACCTACGTCAAAAATCTCCTAGCTTCGTATGCCTACTTCAAGTACGCGAAATCTCCGTTTTTCGTTTTCAAGGTTGCGTGGCGGGAGTTGTGCCAATTGAAGGCGGCGAGCGTTGAGGGTTCTAGCAAGGCGTGCGATCGTAGATTCTATGATAGAATGAAGTTGAGCAGCAGCAAGTCCGTCAAACATTAGCTTGGGTTGTATACTTATTATGTATGATATGTACATTCAGCTTGGTTTCTCTCGTGTATCATAGACCTTACTTATTGGTGTATTTATGTCTGTCTACCGGCTTGTTGCCGCGTTTATCTTGGAAGGTCTAGGTGTAGTCTCCGAGAACCTTTGAGAGAAAGCACTCAGCTCTCAGGCGGTATCTCTGAGCGGTGTATGGTTAACTCGGCAGCGCATAACACGAAAGGAAAAGTCCAGCGCCGAAAGATGTCTAGCGCAGTGCAACAACATGCCTCCAGCGCCCTACTTCTAAATTGGGTATTACGCCCCCTCCGTTCAATCCCTGCTTTGTCACTCCAAAAATTGATCGGGAAGAGTGATCGGTGCACTTCTGCTTTATACCTTCGACCTCCTCTCTCGTTTCTCTCGTCATGGGTCTTTCTGGTCGCAAGTCCAAACAAAGAATTGGACCGGATCCCAGAAATCTTTCTTGGGCGGATGGTACGTCTGGTCAAAAACCCTCCAGTCCCTCAAACAACTCAATATTGCCGTAGATGCATCTAAATTCGGACAGAGCTACCTGTCGAAATTTGGCTGGGATTCATCCCAGGGACTGGGAGCTGGTGGAGATGGTCGTACCAGCCACATCAAGGTGCAACAGAAGCTGGACATGATGGGAATCGGCGCGCAACACCAGAAAGACCCCAACGGCATCGCGTGGAAACAGAACAAGGACTTTGAAAACGTGCTGCGACGGCTGAACGCTTCCATGGGCGATGGTGATGGGGCGTCAGCTGAGGAGGAAGTTACGGCTTTGGGGGGCGCATTCATCTCTGCAACTACAGCTGAAGTCGACGGAGAGGGCAAGAAGGAGAAGAAAGAGAAGAAGGACAAGAAGGAGAAAAAGGACAAGAAACGGAAACGTGATGCTGATGATACTGACGAGGAGGACTCCAAAAAGACAAAGGCAGAGGAGCCAATGCCAGCACCAGCTGCATCGACAGGAAGGGTTGTACCTAGACACAGAGCGTACGTTGACGTCTACTGCCTCGTCGTTCGTTCTTATCTCAACCTCTCATTTACAGACATCGTGCACGGAACATCGCAGCCAAGAACCGCGCCTTCAACTCTGCCGCCGCCATGTCTGAAATTCTCGGTATCTCATCCGAAGCCTCCACGCCAACACCAAATTCCGAATCCGCAACCCTTACGAAGCTGGACGAACCTCCAACTATGGAGAAACTAACTGTGTCGACGAAGAGCGTGGCCGACTACTTCAAGGAGCGGCTCATGGCCAAGTCTGCTGGTAAGAGTGGGACGGCGACGCCCAGTAGCGATGACAAAGAGGAGGAGGCACCTAGCCGCGGAGGAATTGGCTCCTCCCGCTTGGGACTCGGTTCTCAGAGGTGGGATGACGAGGACGATGCACCACGAGCGATGGGATTGGGCATGTCCAAGTTCGGGTCACTCATGTCTTCGGCGTTCTTGGCTTCGACCACGACCGTCGGTTTAACAACTCCAGTCCCGGATGACGAACCGGTGGAAGACGCGGGGGCCAAGACGGAGACGGAGACCGTGAGGAAGGATAAGAAGAAGCGCAAGCAGAAGGATGACGAAGTAGACGATGCTGAGCTATTGGAGAAGAAGAGGCGGAAGAAGGAGAGGAAGGAGAAGAAGGAGAAGACACAGTCTGAGGCTATGGCGGGGGTGGAAGCGAGTGAGTCCGCGGAAGAGCCCAGACTGAGCAAGGAGGAGCGCAAGAGGCTAAAGAGCGAGCGCAAGGCGAAGAAGCTCAGCTCGTCGTGACATTGACAGCAGATGTCGTCGCGCATATGGAGTCGTCGATTCGCCGTAGAGTTCGAGAGATTGCGACTAAACTTGGTGGATTTTTTGGTCAAACTCATAGCCCGCGAGAAGTACTGAATAACCATCTACTTCATGAGTCTTCGAGATTACCGTGCGGCAGGGCACATCTTCCGGGATCTCGAGAGATGTCGATGGCATAGCCAGTGTTCCGTCTCATTGCGCAGGCGGCAGCATTGCGCGCAGTTGAACAGATCATTACACTGCAATTTGGATCTATCTGTCTATCCTTGTTGGCCCGCGTAGCTGGTTACAATACAACTGCGGGCTGTACCAACCATCTCTCTCAACTGCGTTCTGACAGCATGGCCTGGACACCAGAGCCTTGTAGTTGTGGACGACTCCGAGTGAAGATATTGTGATCGCCGACACTTCATTTTACGCTTCAAATATAAAGGAGCGCTTACATGTTGTCAACCACCACGATGCCCCCATGCCGATAGTGTATCGCCGCCACATACCGCGCTGGCTGCCCAGCAACTTGCCCCAATCTCGACACGGCGCAGTGCCCTGGACAACTGCAGTGCACCTGCCTGTTCCCGGTAGCCGCGGATGGCAATTCCGCATACCCCTTCCGAATGTTCCTGGCTTCCACCACTTTGTCATCATTCGCTGCGGGAGGCGAAATGGACTGCTGTCCTTGCTCGTGCTCTATCTGCTTGCTCTCTTCGGCGTTTATTCAGCCTGTCAGACCATCTTCGCACCGGTGCCCACGCTTGTCTTCAGACGCCACGACTTACGGCAGATATGGCAGTGGGAGATTGCCAGTGGCCATTACCCCAGCGTTCGTCGCCGTACGTGCTTTATCCACTCATCTATACAGCCAACCATTGAGCTTTTTGCAGCGCCCAAGATACTGGACATAGGCCCGATTAAAAATCACGCAAGACCACCACTTGGTCCCAATCGATTCCATTTCAATGTCGAGAGCTCGCCACCACAGGTAGCTTACGCCCCAAGACCGCTGGCCGGCAGCGTCGCGGACCTCGACATCATCATGCGCCATTGCGACATAGATCGAGATATGGTGCGTCGGATCAGTTATTTCCTCTGAAAAGTCTAAAATCCTCATAGTACGTACGCGACTGTCTGGAAGTTCTCCGAGTAGGAGCAGGCTTGGACAGCGAAAACCGCGTTGAACAGCCTGTCCCTAAAGAATGGCAGTATCTTTTCGTGGAAGACGCCACTTCGCCCAGTAACACATCTCTGCCACCCCGCCTCGACAACTACGAAGTAGAGTTTACGAAAAACCCCAACGCAGACTGGGAACCACCAATCTCCCTACCACCCATAGAAGGGACTCGCTCCATTTCCTCTCCCTGTAATCCGGACGATCCTCGTGTCTTCCACATGTACTGGACCGGCGAGTTCACAGACAAACCCTACCTTACAATCATGTCCTTCCTCTTCACCCAAAATCTTGGTCTTCACCTCCCGGATCTTGGCATCGAGCGCGAGTTTTGCCCTCCCCAGCTGTGGATGTGGGTAAATCCACTTGCCCCGTGGCAGGTACCCCAATCAAACGCACCGACAGATATGCTGAACAGGCTACGCAAGAACCCGTGGTCTGCACCTTTCTTCCACCCCCGCTTCCAGCATGCCGTGCAGTTCAAGTTTTGGAACACGACCGAGATGCTCGACAGTCTCCCTGAACTCAAGGACGACTGGCGGAACGTCGGTACCTTGTTCAAATCTTTTGGAAAAGCAGTCACCGCTCCGGAAGAGGCCACCAAGGAGGGTCCCCAGCAGTATGATCGCCTCTCAGTTATAATGTCCGACATGGTGCGATTCGTGCTCTGTCATCGTTTCGGTGGAGTGTATCTCGACGCGGATATGCTCTTCCTACGAGATTGGGAAGAGCTTTGGGGATGGCGCGGTCATTTCGCATACCGGTGGTCATTCCATGATCGCTACAACACAGCCGTCCTACGATTGAAGAAGGGCTCAGCACTCGGCACATTCCTCCTACGTACTGCGCTCAAGAACGAGCTCGATTTCCATCCATTCACTGTGTCACGATATCTGCAGGAGGCGCATCTCGACCGGCTCCTGTACCGCATTCCGGACGCACTTTTCGATCCCGCATGGATGAACACTGACGGATATCAGCGCAAGCGTCCGCCCCAGCCGTACTTCAAGCGACTGCCAGAATTCTTCGAGTCGCCGTCGCCGTCAGGTGCCACGCCTCAAGCCCTAGGATTTGACGGCTTCTTCCAAGGCGCCTTCACGTATCATTTCCATAATTCTTGGTGGGTCCGACTGCTTTTGCGCGTTTATTCTTTCTTAATACGCTCACAGGTGGAAGGTCATAGACCCCGGACAGGACTATCCTAATCTTGGACACAGGTTCCTCCGTGAACCTCCAACCGTGCAGCCGCGTGCCAACCGTGACTTGAGCTGGGCGACAGTGTTGAAACGGACATTTGAAGCTTATATACGAGGTGAGAGACCAAACATGTACGGCGAGTGGATATTGTGGTGAGCCATAGAGTATCATATCATAATCTTAATAAGTACCCCGATGTATTTTATCACTGAGAATTGTTTCGATTACGAGGCGCGCTGATGAGGAAAACGTCGGCCTGTGGGCTGACGAAGAGTAGACCCCTACAGGAAGCAGTAAAACTGTATACTTTGAGATGTAGTACGCCATACTGTATGTGAGGGAGACCAAGAACAAGATATTGCGCGGATGTGTGGTGCAACAAGCATTCTATTCAAGTATTTACTTCGCGATGTAATACGCCACAATTATTTAGTGTGCTTTTGCCATATCCCCAAGTGCTGCCAAAATGGAAGACCCAGATAGACACGAACAAAATAAGAGGGAAGAAAGAGTTCCCCCGACGACACAAGCCGGTACTGCAGTGGCAAGGTCATCGCGTCCCCGTGTTGCAAGCAGAGCACGAAGAACAAGGGCGGCAAAAATTAGATAACCAGATACGGGAGGCGGTGCCTCCGTAATAGTGGTTACTGCTGATCACGATTTACTTGGCGCTACCTGCCTTTTCCGTCTTTCCTCTCGCCGCCGGGCCCCCAATCTTGTGCGAGCGATTTCTCGCTCAATTCTCATCCAAATCACTCGGTTTTTGCGGATTCGGAATCGCCTCGAAGGCGTCTAAAGCGCCCCATGTAAATCATTATAATAAAATACATTCCCACTTGCACCATTTTGGCCTGCCTCCCTCTTGACATCTGCAGCATGCTGTACCGCTTCAGAGACATTCAAATCAATAGACCAAACTGATATCGACGTCCTAGAGGTGCAGTAAGGCACCGGGAAGTACCAGAACATTGCGATCGGCCCACAGATCAATATTGCCTTGTGTCTTCCACCATCATGGCGCGCGGCAAGGCCTGGTCATCAGATTATCGCTCGATGATTGTTCAGATGGCCAGAACCAAGACAGCTAAGCGTATTGCAGCGGAAACTGGTGCCAAACTTCGGACCATACAGCGAATCATCGAGAAGTACAAAAAGCACGGGACTACGGCATGGGAAGCACTATTTCCAGAGAGGCGTGGTCGTAAACGCATTCTCAGTCAACGTGATGTTGCAGTGCGTATCTTTTGTATTAGATTCAGCTTAATTTGATTTGGATTGTAGTTCATGCATGAGCATCTTGCCATCGATCCCGATCTCTTGCTTGATGAGATGAAAGAGATTCTTGAAGAAACTGTTGGCATCTCGGTCAGCGAAAATACAATCTGGCAAGCTCTGAATCGCTCTGGCTGGACCTTGAAGAATGTATGTAGCTGCTGAGACTCTATCTGACCCCTGGGTGATCTTACAGATTGTCAGCTTACCCGTGTTGCACTGGAGCGCCAAGAGGCAAAGCGCCTTGAATTTCGCTACACTTTCGGACGAGATTATACGGCTGAGCAGGCGGTCTTTGTGGATGAGAGCTCTTTTGATCGTAGGACTGCCATTCGTCGCAGAGGCTGGGCCCCATCGGGCAAGCGTGTTTATCGAAACTGCTTCTTTGTTCGCGGTAGAAGGTATGGTTGAGGAAGTCAGTTGAAGATAATGTTGACGTTTTTCTAATAGGTATTCGCTTCTTCCAGCTCTTACGCTTGACGGCATTATCTACTCGCGCACTGTTGAAGGATCATTCACAGCCGGTCTCTTCTACGACTTTATTGATGGTCTTCTCGATCATATGCAGCCATATCCTGCACCACACTCTGTTATTGTGATGGACAATTGTCGCATACACAAGGATCCTCGCGTACTCGACCTGATTGTACAACGTGGCATGCATGTTGTCTTTTTGCCACCCTATTCACCAGACTTCAATCCGATTGAACTGGCGTTTTCAGCCATCAAGGCGTATGTGCGCCGTGCTCGGGTGCTAGCACGAGATGATATCGACCAGAAGGTGGATGATACATATGTTTATCTACATCTTATAGAGGCTGTATATCATATCGGACCAAGACACGCTGAAGGATACTTTCATCATTGTGGATATATCTAATAAATTTGTACTCAAGTAGAATGTAACATACGTATGAATGAAAGACAAAAGAAGAAACAAAATAAAATGATATGTAGAGTAAGAAGAAAAGAACGGATGTCTAGTTTCGATGACGTTTGGCGCGCGTAAGCTCCTTTGAAAGTACCTCTGCCAAATCCCATATCTTGTTCGCTACACCCTCCGGCATATTCTCACCTGCAAGACCTCGCAGCTTTGTCGGGCCATCACCACGAATCCGCACAATATCACCAACATCAAAGAGACCCTTCAATTGGAGTGGAGAAGCAAACTGTGCAAAGTTGATACCATATCGGCCATGGATTGGATGCTCGTCGAGAGTTTTGAACCACTCCGAGAGTAACGGCCAATCCACTTCAACGAGCTGCGAGGTAGCACTACGCTTCGAGGCCGGACTTGAAGCAGGCGAGCTTGATTGATGACGGTGGCGTGAAGACGTCGGACGAATTGGCGAATAAGATGCTGGGGTCCGTTGCATCACAAGTAGAGGAATAGTGGCTCCGAGAAGCTCCTTGACCCACTGTGAAGGACCATCACTCTGTACAGGTGTTGATGGAACAGGTAACGTAGGCTGAACCGTCTGCAGCGCCTTCTTTGCACGTGACTGACGAGCGATTTTGTTCGGAAGATCATCCCAGAGCTTCAGATCGTCGGGAGGTGTAGAGGCAATTGCCTGATGCTTGGTCTATGATATAATCAGTGAGCATAGTTACGGATCTGTCATGGACAAGAAGCCTTACCATGAGAAATGTCCACGCTGAAAGATCCTCAGTTGTATAGACATAGCAGCTCGCATCATCTAGCTTCAAGCACGCAGAATCACTGTGGCGTTGACACTTGCCGCGGTGAGCGTCCATGATGAGCTTGAGACAATGTGTCTCGGAAGCAAGTGGCGATTGTCGAACAGGCATATCGGCCTCAAGTTCATTCGATCCAGACTTCGAGGTGCCCTTGCAGTGCGTGAGATTGATAATCTAGATGCAAGAGACAAGTAACAGACCTTCTGCGGTTCGGCCACTGTAGTATTGACAATAGTCACAAAGATAGGCTTTGCATTCTTCTTCAGAACCCCTAGCGAAGTCATCTGGGAGTTCCGAGAATCCGAGACTGCATGCAGAAGCGAAGACCAGCTCTCGTCGTCCTCTAGAAGTTTCGGAACAGGCTTGGGCGACTTTGGAAGCCAAGAGCCAGTCCAGCCAAGACCACGAAGAAAAGCAGGACGGACTTCCATCTTCTTTGCGACGCGAGTGAGAAAGTCGTCAAACGATGTATGGGAAGAAATGATGAGATCACGGGTAGCACCACCGAATGGAACAACGAAGGCAATATCAAAGGCAGGCGGCTTTGCATCATCCTCGTCTTCTGTGTAGAGAGTTAGAGTCAAATATGACAGTGAGACAGAGGCCACAAGTACCTTCTGTGACTTGACTGCCATCGTCGTCATCTGGTACCAACTCCGGCTCAACATCGGCTCCTGGACCTCTAGAGCGCACATCCTGCCCCTCTTCTACATGCTGCACATCCTCTCCCTGCTGCTCCAGCTCATGGTAATCTCCATCCGTGAATGGTGCCCACTGGGACTTTGGGAGACCAACCATTTGATAGAACCGTCGGTCGTCAGCACTCAGTGCAGGCGGTGATTCTCTACGGCTGCCCATGGCCATGAGAGCAGCTGCAGCCTCGATGGTGCTCTGAGAGGTCGTCCGTTCAGGCGCAGATGTCGTAGCCGGTTGACGAGAAGAGGTTATGGGTCTGGGTTTGGGTCTGGGACGAGAAGTGACTGGCGGAGGGTCTGGAGTCGCAGTTTGGCCTGTTTTGCGTGATCCGGTGCGATTCTGGCTTGGCTTTCGTTTGGATTTGTTCTTGGTGTCACCCATAGGTGGCCGGCACCCGGACAGACAAGCGAGATCGTGGTACGAGTGCAAACGGCAAAGATTCTCACGGCTCTTGCCTCACTGCAATGTCCCGCTACTTCCCGGTGCCTTACTGCACCTCTAGGACGTCGATATCAGTTTGGTCTATTGATTTGAATGTCTCTGAAGCGGTACAGCATGCTGCAGATGTCAAGAGGGAGGCAGGCCAAAATGGTGCAAGTGGGAATGTATTTTATTATAATGATTTACATGGGGCGCTTTAGACGCCTTCGAGGCGATTCCGAATCCGCAAAAACCGAGTGATTTGGATGAGAATTGAGCGAGAAATCGCTCGCACAAGATTGGGGGCCCGGCGGCGAGAGGAAAGACGGAAAAGGCAGGTAGCGCCAAGTAAATCGTGATCAGCAGTAAACTATTAAGAACAGATACTACACTTGATCTAAGCCAAAAGGCCAGAGTGGTAAGGAATCAGATTGTTGATTCGCCCTCTTTATAGTTTTTTGGGTGCGCACGGACCAGGTTGTTTTCGGCCGATGATGCCACAGCTTGGCGGTGGGCCGGGTTTACCACAGTCTGAGGCTGGTCTAAGCATACTCGGAAATCAAGCTGTCATGGCTCTGCAAGCTGAAGTCACCGAATTTACGAGTACAGGTGACCAGAAGATATTCGAACAAAACTAGCCTACTATCGAAATACAAAACGCCCTCTCTTGGACGTCACAGGAAACCAACGTCGCGTTGTCTCTATCTCCTCAACGCCTATGTTCTGGTCATCTTGGTTGACAACGTAAATCATTGGTAAGTGCGAGAGGGCCGAGTCAAAATCGTCTAAATCCTGCCCTAGCATGAAATCGAGGTCCCCGAGATACGATATGGTCAGCGCCGTGATACATGACGCTCGACCGGAGTGCTGCCCAAGGAGTACCTTGATAATGCTGGACCACACTAGAAGTGCTGTACTGATACTCGCTTCCCTGACAGAGGAAAGTCCACTCGTAGCGCACGTCAATTTGACGTGCGTAACACTAGGGGGAAAATGGATTACAGGAACCCTCCAGTCGGCTGGTCGTGCTGCGGGGAGGCACTCTACCATAGATCTTCAATACAGTGACAATGCGAAGGTGCAGAAATTTCACCTTGTCCTTGCAGCCAGATGGTGTTTATCGAGGAAGGTATACCCCTTGCCAGAAGTGTCGGAAGAATCTCAACCTCGGATGTGTGCATGAATGATATACACAATTGTGTCAGGCTTGGCAGCGAGGTGGATGGGCTTCGCAGCCAGTGAAATAAGAGCTCGAGACCTTGATCATTCAACGAGGCACCGAGAAATTGTAGTTGAGGGAAGGAGGCGGATTTGAACGAACGAGGTTGGAATTGTGCGGTAGTAGCTAGAAGCGACGACAGTATCAGCCGTTTACAATTCACATCACGTAGGAGGTGGAGGAGTTTATCCCCGCACGTTGGGAAGTCACCAGCCACGACGACGCCGACGGTAACAGGATGACGACTGGGCTCTCGGACCCGGATGTCATTGAATATGTTTTCGAGGAGATCCTCCCAATGGTAAGTTCCGGGACTCCAGCGAGGTACAGCAGCGACACCAATTGACAGATGCGACAGGTTTGTGAGGATAGGAATAAGTCTGGTTATATGTGTGAAGAGCTCTGGACTGAGCCTATCTTCATCGTCCTCGCCGGTACAGATGAAGGCAATGGACCGCACATAGGACGCGATGTGTGGGGACTGCTCTACCACTGCGGCGAATACATGTGCATGGCCGACCTGGCGGTATCTAGAGGCATCGCGGTGTGCAGGAGATTGAGATGTTAAGACAGTGTCCGATGGATGGAGAGAAATGGAACGGAATATGTGCTTTTGGCTGAGAACAGCCCAAGATAGGCAGGTAAGGGAGCAGTTGCGAAGGGTTTGTATGTCACGGCTTCCATCAAGGTTTCCGATAACGAGGCAGACGAGTTCCTGAGGGAGACGTTGAGTCGCAGGCCCATCGGACATCGCTGTCCAAGGACAAAGAAGAAGTGGCTGTGCTGAACTTGCCAATTTTGTCACTGGCGCGATCGCGCCAGATCGCGCCGCGAGCCTCGGTCGTTTATAAGTAACAGTAACTTACTCGTCAGCGATTTGCCCTTGCTTCTTCCTTTAGACCAAGTTGAAACCACCACTAAGTTGTACTGCACTGTGCATTCACTTAGATATTTCTTAGATATATAAGACGGCTCCTCATCAAATTCACGACTCCCGTGACCACATCGACTCAAGCTTGCACCATGACTGTCACTCTGAGAAAAGTGAACAAGCTGACAATTACGTTCCTTGTTGACAACAACATCGAATGGTAGGCAATACCGATGTCTTAGACGCGAAATAGCTACACCTCACGTATGCCATCTTGCCTCCAGGTTCACCAAGCTTCCTCCTGGGTTCACTCACGAACTGCCTCAACATCTAAGACCTGAACACAAGCCATGCATCGACGAGGTTACTCATGTACCAGTTTTAGATTTTGATAACTTCTGCTGTGGTACGTGCTGAAGACTTTCTCGTCTTTTGTGACTCGGACTCGTATATACAGTACTAACTAAAGGCAACTTAGGTGCTCACGGATTTGCGGCGCTTATCGTGGGTCATCCATCTTTGCAAAAGGACTATATATGAGACTTTACTCAAGGAAACACAAGCGGATGATGTCTCGGAATCGCACTTGACTCTCTTTGACACTGGGCCTGATTCAACATCTCTAGTGCGCAACGTCAAAGCCATGCACGTCCCTACAGAGAAAGTCACTCGTATCATCACGTCTCACTGGCATCGCGATCACACTGGGGGTCTACTTTCTTTTCTCAAGCTTCGTTCTTCGGAGTCAGCTACTGCTCTGCCTTGTATTTTGGATGTCCATCCGGACAGACCATATGCCCGAGGCATAGCGCCGGGCCCAAATTACGACAAGGTCATCTGTTCCTTACCGCCCGATCCACACTTTGACGAAATGGAGACGGCGGGCGGTGTCGTCGAGAGACATCCAGAGGCACATGTGGTCGCAGGAGGAACGGTCTATGTCAGTGGTGAGATTCCGAGGGTAACGCCGTATGAACAGGGTATTCTTGGCGGGATGAGGTGGGTGGATGGGAAGTGGGTCTCTGAACCGGTATGTGAATTCGTTGTACAAAGAACTGGGATTATCAGCTCTTCTAGCACATCATGGATGAGAGATATGCAGTCATTGACGTCGTAGGGAAGGGTCTTGTTATATTCAGCGCGTACGTTGATCTCTTCAAGCTTCTTTCTCTATTGCGGTCTTCCTCCTCCTGACACACTCTCAGGTGCTCTCATGCCGGGATTGTGAACGTCGTCAAACACGCCGTTAATACGTTTTCGCGACCGATCTACATGGTAGCTCCTTCCTTTCTCTGTGCACCGCGTTCTTAATCTCCACAGATCGTCGGCGGTTTACACCTCGCCACGTCCGATCTACTCCCTCGCGTAGCTCCAACGGTGGAATTTCTTTCTCAACACTTGAGGCCAGCGCCGACCTATATTCTCCCAATGCATTGCTCAGGATTCGGTACGAAAATCGCGTTGGAGGAAGCGTTCGGCGCTGGTTGTGTACCAGCTGGTGTTGGTCTTCGGATCGATATGGTTGGGGATCAAGAGCATGACGCTCGATTGTATCCTGCTACGTATTGAGTAAATGAATGACGCGCATAATGAACCAGGCTGTCCCTTCTCAGTAACTTGCTTCCAGAAATTCGGGACGCTCACGATACAACCTGTACAAGGATCTTGATATGCATGTACCAGGAGAGCTAAGTTATATCAAGCAGAGAGCAATGTCGATCGCGTCACCATTCTTGACGTCGACAACGGATGATATGTCAGTATCTTCCAGGTTCGTGGCCAATAATGATGGTGATGCTGTGTGTGGTGATTGTTGATCAGTGAGAGGCTTTTCGCGTTTTGCGGTGAGCACCAAGAAAAATATGTAGAGGAAGACTTCTCTGTAGAGATCTAGAGCCACAACAGTGCTTGCCTGGATCTCCAGAGTCCTTTCCCGAGGGCAACACTTTGATTCGGGCATCGCCGAGGACGCGACATGACCGCGATCAGCCGTGGCGGTGTTGGAGTTGAAACTCGTCCGAACTTCGAAGCGCCCTGGAAGCCCCCCCATATTAAGAGTGATCGGCCCACTGAAACGTTGCATCCTTCCTCCCACCACCAACACCATGCAGAGACACTCTTTCGTTGCACTCAACTCGACATTCGTGGTCGATTCTGAGTATCAGTTCGTCAAGGAGCTGGGCCAGGGCGCCTATGGTTGTGTCGTTGCTGCCAGGCATCGACGATCAGGCGAAGGATGCGCGATAAAGAAGATCACCAACATCAACACCAAGGTATGTCCTCGATATGTCTTTGAAACAACTTGCCGCTCATCCCATCTATAGCGCATCTTGACCAAACGCTGTTTGCGCGAGATTCGGTATGTAGAATGGTTAGACGGCTGCTGGCTCGATCTCACTGTATCACCAGTCTCCTCCACCATTTCCGTGGTCACAAAAACGTCCGCCTATACTAGTCGATTGGCCTTTATCCTGCTGAACGTTCTCTAGATTACATGCCTCTACGACATGGATATCGTGTTCCAGTCAAATGGCAACTTTGACGAGGTCTACCTCTATGTACGGCGACTACCTCGTTTCTGTCATGTGGCGCTTATCTAACTGAATTTTAGGAAGAGCTGATGGAGGCTGATCTCCACGCCATTGTATGTCGGTCATGATTATCGATGAGATTCTCGAGCTAACAGCATCTTCCAGATTCGCTCAGGACAGCCTCTCACGGATGCCCACTTCCAGTCCTTCCTTTACCAAACACTCTGCGGATTGAAATACATCCACTCCGCCAACGTCCTTCACCGTGACTTGAAGCCAGGAAACTTGCTTGTCAACGCTGACTGCGAGCTCAAGATTTGTGACTTTGGTCTTGCACGTGGATTCACTCCTGGCGGAGGCACCTCCAAGGCGGCAGGAAATCAAGGTTTCATGACCGAATACGTCGCGACGCGGTGGTACCGCGCGCCTGAGATCATGTTGAGCTTTGCGAACTACGTATGTTCCTTTCCCGGGCGCCATTTATCAAGAATCTAACTCCACTTATCAGACCACCGCGATCGATGTCTGGTCCGTTGGCTGTATTCTCGCGGAGCTTCTGGGAGGAAAGCCCATCTTCAAGGGCCGAGACTACGTGGACCAGCTGAACCAGATACTGCACTATCTTGGAACACCTTCTGAGGACACACTCCGCCGTGTTGGGTCTCCCCGCGCGCAGGACTATATCCGCTCGCTGCCCATCAAGCCTCGCGTGCCATTCTCGACCCTTTTCCCCCACGCCAACCCGCTTGCGATCGATTTGCTCTCTGGCATGCTTTGCTTCGACCCCGCCAAGCGGATAAGCTGCGAGCAGGCGCTGAACCACCCATACCTCCAAGTTTGGCACGATCCTGCAGACGAGCCTATCTGTGATACTGTACGCCGTCTTCTTGACCTTTAGCTGTTTCAATTTCGTGCTCATCTTCCATTCAGAAATTCGACTTTGGGTTCGAAGAGGAAGATAGTATCGATGGAATGAAGAAGCTCATTGTCGACGAGGTGAACGCCTTCCGGGCGGAGGTTCGTGCTCAGGCTAGGGCTGCGGGACAAATTCGCCGCCAGGACAGCCTTCCCATACCGTCGCGGGAGGAGATCATGAACTCGCCGATGCAAGGGCAGGAAGGAGGGCATACGTCCAACTTCACTGTTCCTCCTCAGAGTGATAGGCCCCCAACGCCTGTCATGGACGATCCTAGCGAGGCACTTGAGCGTGAGCTGGCTGGCACGCACATCGGTGCCCGAAAGTAAATGGACTCCTGTATTCTTGCTGTATTCTGTCAATTGTACCATCACTATCTAATCTATCTGTGACCTTGCCAACCATTGACATGTGCTGCGCGCTTGAAAGAGGCCTTGGGCCCCCTTTTTCGCGCGAGAGTATCGTTTGTCTTCTACACCCGGTCTACTTAGTCTACCTCCTTGTGCCTTTCGTTTCACTGTCAATGTAACTCAATCAAGTTGATGTCAATGATATCGCATTTCTCGCAGATGGTATCACGAGAGTGGCCCTGAAATGTCACAGTGACAATCATCGCCAAATGCGGTACACTCGAGGTATCAATACAACGTCGACACGGTCGGGCAATGAGCGACGACTTTATGCGCCTAGTTTCGCAGGCGAACCCCGCATCCCGACAATACCAACCCACGCACAATGGGTACCCGCCGTCCTCGTCGTCGTCGCCGTACATAACCGACTCTCCTTCAAATCCTCAGCTTATGGATCCGTTCTTCGACGACGACGACGAGCCGGACTCGGCCTTTGGCAGGCCCATGCCGATGCAGTCACAGGAAAGCGGGCTACCACTGACCCGTCACGGGGCGCCGCCTGCTGGCGCAGGACAGTCGAAATTGAGCCTCGGAGACGGGGTACCCCAGGGCTGGAATTTCGACGACGACGATTCGCACCAGGTGCCGTTCGGCGGGACGCAGACAGCCCGGAGTACGGCTAAGGAGGCGGCCAAACCGAAATCCAAGCAGAGGTGGCGGTGGAAATGGCCGTGGCAGAAGGAGAAGGTGCTGACGGGCGAGCGGGTCATCGCGCTCAACAACAGCGCGGCCAACGCTGAGTTCAGCAACAACTTTGTCTCGACGAGCAAGTACAACCTGGCGACGTTCATCCCCAAGTTCCTGCTAGGTGCGCCGCCAGTTGGCCAAAAAGTCTCGCGCTGACCTTCCGCACAGAACAATTCTCAAAATATGCAAACTTGTTCTTCCTCTTCACCGCTTGTATCCAGCAGGTCCCCGATGTCTCGCCCACCAACAAGTACACCACCATAGTTCCGCTCGCACTGGTCCTTGCAGCCTCCGCGTTCAAGGAAATGCAGGAGGATCTAGTGCGCACAAATTGCATTTGCTTAGCCCTCCGTCACTGACGAGTGCTCAGAAACGCCATCAATCTGACTCGGAACTCAACTCCCGCAAGGCAAAGGTCCTCGATGCCAACGGCCAATTCGTGGAACGCAAGTGGAAAGATATCAGCGTTGGCGACGTCGTCCGTCTCGAAAGCGACGACTTCATTCCCGCCGACATGATCCTCGTCAGCTCCAGCGAGCCAGAGGGTCTCTGCTACATCGAAACCGCGAATCTTGACGGCGAAACCAATCTCAAGATCAAGCAGGCGTCACCACAGACCGCTTCTCTCACGTCGCCGCAGCTCGTAATGACACTCCGAGGTTCACTTCGGTCCGAGCATCCCAACAACTCGCTGTACACTTACGAGGGCACTTTGGATCTTATTACTGCAGCTGGTATGCCCAAACAGGTCCCACTTGGACCTGACCAGATGCTACTGCGCGGTGCTCAACTTAGGAACACGCCCTGGTTATACGGACTGGTCGTCTTTACCGGGCATGAGACAAAATTGATGAGGAATGCAACGTGAGCTCACCCGCAGTTCGCCTTGAACAACGGCTGATGATGGCCGTAGGGCTGCACCTATCAAGCGAACTGCTGTCGAAAGGCAGGTCAATGTTCAGATCGTGTTCTTGTTCATCCTGTTGCTCCTCCTCTCCATCGGCTCTACGGTAGGAAGCAGCATCCGTAGCTGGGTATTCTCAAGTCGACAATGGTATCTCTTCGAGTCTTCCTCCCTGAGTGGACGAGGTGCGACCTCTAGCCTATTATCTGAACGATTCCTCACATATCACAATCTGTAGCCAAGAGCTTCATAGAAGGTATCTTTCCTCGCGTTCCTGTATCTTCGGTGTGATTTAACCTTCTTTTCTATAGATATCCTCACGTTCATCATTCTGTATAACAACCTGATTCCCATTTCGCTCATCGTAACCATGGAGGTGGTCAAGTTCCAGCAGGCTCAACTAATCAACTCCGACCTCGACATGTATTACGCGAAAACAGACACGCCGGCCTTATGTCGAACTTCTTCACTTGTTGAAGAGTTGGGGCAGATCGAGTATGTGTTCAGTGATAAAACGGGGACCTTGACATGCAACGAGATGGAGTTCCGATGCTGCTCTATTGGTGGCGTTGCCTACGCTGATGTCGTTGATGAGAACAAACGCGGGGAAGGCGAAGATGGGAAGGACGGGTGGCGCACATTCGCGGAAATGCGGGAATTCCTTGATCAGTCTGCATCTAACCCTTTCACCGATGGAGGTTCTTCACCAGTCGATCGACAGAAGGAAACCTTGAAGGAATTCTTGACGCTCCTGGCTGTTTGTCATACTGTTATTCCCGAGGTGAAGAATGGCAAGACAGTCTATCAGGCTAGCAGTCCCGACGAAGCGGCTTTGGTAGCAGGCGCTGAACTCCTTGGGTATCAGTTCCACGTTTGTGATTCTCTTGTGTCTTGATATAACTGATCTCTAACGACTCGAACAGACTAGGAAACCGAAATCCGTCTTCGTCAATATTCAGGGCCAGTCATTGGAGTACCAGATTCTCAACGTCTGCGAGTTCAACTCGACGCGGAAACGTATGTCTACGGTCATCAGGATGCCCAATGGCCAAGTCAAGCTCTTCACGAAGGGCGCGGACACGGTAATTTTGGAGCGACTCGGCAAACATCAGCCGTATACCGAGAAGACGCTGGCTCATCTTGAGGCATGCCCACTTTTACGCCTCGTGTGAAGCGTCTAATTGTATCGACACAGGACTACGCTACTGAAGGTCTCCGGACATTGTGTATCGCCTACCGAGACATTCCAGAGGAGGAGTACCGGCAATGGTCTGCCATCTATGATCAGGCTGCTGCGACCATCAACGGACGCGGCGATGCACTCGATTCGGCGGCTGAGTTAATCGAGAAGGACCTCTTCTTGTTGGGTGCTACCGCTATTGAGGACAAACTCCAGGATGGTGTCCCAGACACGATCCACACGTTGCAGATGGCTGGTATCAAGGTGTGGGTATTGACTGGAGACCGTCAGGAGACGGCGATCAACATTGGGATGTCGTGTCGATTGATTTCGGAGTCTATGAACCTTGTGCGTCGTTAGGCCTCATTTCTAGGGTGGGCTCGATGCTGACGTCGGCATTAGGTTATCGTGAACGAGGAGAATGCTCAAGCTACTGAGGAGTTCTTGAGTAAGCGGTTGGCTGCTATCAAGAACCAGAGGAGTACTGGTGATCTGGAGGATCTGGCACTCATCATTGGTAATCCTTACTCATTAGTATACTGATAGTCACTGATCTACTGCGTTCAGACGGCAAGAGTTTGACGTTCGCGCTCGAGAAACCGTTATCGAAGGTCTTCTTGGAGCTGGCCATCATGTGCAAGGCTGTGATATGTTGTAAGTCTTCTCATTGTCCCAGCGTTGCCGATGATAATGATACTTCGATAGGCCGTGTGTCCCCACTACAGAAAGCCCTCGTCGTCAAGCTTGTCAAGAAGAACGAGAAGGCTATTTTGTTGGCGATCGGTGATGGCGCCAACGATGTGAGCATGATCCAAGCCGCGCACGTTGGGATTGGTATCTCTGGTGTTGAGGTATGGTCTATCTTTACTCGCATGGGGACACTGTCTGATGAAGTCACGTTCGCGTAGGGCCTACAAGCTGCTCGGTCGGCCGATGTCGCGATATCACAGTTTCGATTCCTCAAGAAACTGCTGTTGGTACATGGCGCTTGGAGTTACCGGAGATTGTCAAAGCTCATTCTATGTGAGTCCTTCGTTGGATTCGGATGCGACGAAATTAACGTGCCCTTCCAGATTCCTTTTACAAGAATATCGTCCTTTACATGACCCAGTTCTGGGTTCGTCGTCGGGATTCAATCTTCCTCTCCAATTGCTAAACCTTCGACAGTATTCCTTCTTCAACAATTTCTCTGGCCAAATCGCATACGAATCGTGGACTTTGTCGCTATACAATGTCGTCTTCACGGTTCTTCCTCCCTTCGTCATCGGTATATTTGACCAGTTCGTGTCGGCCCGTATCCTCGATCGATATCCACAACTGTATACCCTCGGGCAAAAGAACGAATTCTTCACGAAGACTTCGTTCTGGCTGTGGGTTGTCAACGCGCTGTATCATAGTGTTGTAAGTCTCATGTTTTCTTGGCTATATGTGACACTCAATTGCTCTAGATCTTATTTGGCTTCTCCGTGATCCTATGGTGGGGTGATCTGAAACTATCGAACGGCCTCGACAGCGGACATTGGTTCTGGGGAACGACGCTGTATCTTGCGGTGCTGCTTACCGTTCTGGGTAAGGCCGCTTTGATATCAGAGTGAGTAGCGGTCTTGTCTGTACGGGGGTTTGAACTGACCCAGAGTCTTAGCTTGTGGACCAAATACACTGTTGCGGGTGAGCATGTGTTTAACCTCTCGAAGTTGTCTTGGTATTCACGTTGGTGTAGCCATACCCGGGTCATTCCTGTTTACCATGGCGGTCCTACCACTGTATTGTTGGCTTGCGCCTCTGATCGGGTTCTCGACCGAATACTCTGGGATCGTACCTCGGCTGTGGACGAACAGTATCTTCTACTTTGTCCTTCTCATGGTGCCGATCTTCTGTCTAAGCCGGGACTTTGCGTGGAAATAGTACGTGGTTTTTGTGTGGTCTTCTGTACTCGGGCACTGACTCGTCGTCCAGCTACCGACGCACGTACATGCCATCATCATACCACATTGCTCAAGAGCTGCAAAAATACAATATACCCGATTACCGACCACGGCAGGAACAGTGCGTCTCAAGCTTGTCATCTCTACATCCTCACCAAACACTCCCATTCTGTAGGTTCCAAAAAGCAATCAAGAAAGTACGGGCGACGCAGCGAATGCGGCGGAATCGCGGGTTCGCGTTCAGTCAGACAGAGACTGGGGGCAAGCAGGACCAGGCGAAGCTGATTCGCGCGTACGATACGTCCAAGTCGGATGCGAAACCGACGGGCTACTGATTCCTCTTCGTGTATGGGCAAGGACGCCCCGGGACATTGTATTCTATATTTTGTGCATATTTTATCTTATATTCCCTGCTACTTTTCGTGGTGCGGTGTGGGCTCTGAATCTGTGTTGCTGCGATGATGCCAAGATGACGATTTCGAGACTCCCGGGCGGCGTGAAGCTCGGGAGAAGCACTGACTGAATGCAAGCTGTGCTCTTCTTGCAATGAGATGAGAGCGCGGTACTACGATACCACCGTGGTAGCACTTCGGGACCCATTCTCCGCAATGTTTTTGTCGCTGATCGCCACTGAAGTGGTACCGGTGCATGCTATAACAAGTCAAACCAGTCGGATCGCAGCCGCCAGGTTTTGTTGGCATCAGTCTATGCATGTAGTCAAGATCGTGACAGTCGACGATGCAGGTCATCAAGGCGTCATTGTGGTCGCTTATCGACGTTCGAACGACCATGCCGTGGTTGACAGCACGGGTTTGGAGCTTGGGTAACTCTGCGTAAGGATCAGGTACTTAGCGCCACTTTCCTATCGCCTGTCGTTCTCAAGATCAATGCCTCGGGTCCCGACGGCGAAGTAAACCCACTGAATCACGAATAGATAACGGCTAAATTGAGACCGTCGCTGTAGACCAAGTTCGACGTGGTTCCAAGACCTGGTAGTAAAGAAGGAGTGTACATGTATGATCTCCCTTTAACCCGTCACTTCATTGATGTCAAGCGAAGAAGACGGGAGTGGCAGTGCCACAAGAAGCATGGGATGAGGGTATCCACTTGATATTATAGTACTGCCAGTGCGTGGTGCACACGCCCGAGCTACTCTATCTATGGTGAGCGGGTATCAGAGCGCAGCAGCCAAAAACAAAACTGTGGCGTAGTTGGGCAATCAGTCTAGAGTCATGACGGTACAATTTATGTGGAATACAGACTCAGCACCTGGCCTCGCTCTCGAATAAGATCCAGAGCGAGCAGGTAGGTGATTGCTTGGTTGCCTAATTGATGGGAGGATTGGCTCAAAAGGGCCATAACAACTGATCGGGATCAGTTTCAATTTGGCTGTTGGCTGCCGTCTGATATAACAAACAGCGCCGGGGTGTTTGGCAAGTATCTCCCTCTCCTCTGTTCGCCCGCCGGAGACTGGTTCTCATTCTCCTTTCTTTCCTTTATCTTTTCCAGCACATCCACCATTCTTTTGTTCTCCTTCGGCGTCGGGCACGCTATCCGTAATAATGTCTCTTAAAGCTGAGCTCGAGACCTGGGCCGCCGCTCTCAAAGCGTACGATGAGGAAGATTTCGACAAATCATTGGAGCTGTTCTCCGTGCGTTGCCATCCCGTCCATCCCACCCATTTCCTCATTCTTTTTGGCCGACAGCGTATCGCAGATTCGTCCAAGATACTGACGAATATCGGCCTCATCTATGCGACCCTCGGCGAGCATGAAGCGGCTGTCGAGAAGTTCATTGAAGCCACCTCTCTAGACTCTTACCTTGCTGTGGCGTGCGTCTTCGTCTCTATCTCTCACCATATCCTTGCTCAATGTCCTTTGCTCTTTCAGATATTTCCAATGCGGCGTCTCCAACTTTCTGCTTACCCGTTACGACCTTGCTTTCAAAGACTTTGAAGAGGCTCTGCTCTACCTTCGAGGCAACCAAGCCATGTTCGTACTCTCCGCCACATTTCCGTCCATCCTTTGTTCTCAATACAGACAATAGCAATTACGAACAACTGGGCCTCAAGTTCCGCTTGTTCTCTGCAGAAGTTCTTTTCAACAAGGGTCTTTCCCAGATTTACATGGGAAGATTGGAGGCCGGTCTGCAGGACATGCAGGAAGCGAGACGCGACAAGGCAACTGACGAGCATAATGTTATTGACGATGCCATACAAGACAGGGGCGAAGGTTACACTGTCTTCAGCATCGTATGTCCCCACCTCCGTCCCCACTCTAGTAGCGCACATCTGATGTTACCCCTTGTCCAGCCCGTTGGTGTATTGTACCGCCCATCGGAGAAGAAACTCAAGAATGCCAACACGAAGGATTACATGGGCAAGGCGGTATGCACGTTCACACCTGTCACTACCGTCGTCAGCTCACTTGGCACAGAAACTCATTGCTGCCAGTGATCCCGGAGATGCCTATACCACGTTCACTGGTGTCACTCTTTTGAAGCAAGGTATCTCGCCCTCCGGCGTCTTCATCGAGGGCCCCGATACGGGCATGGGTCGCAGCGCCAGCCTTAACCGCAGCGTCACCGCACCTCCGACCAGCTCTTTGATGCCAAGTGAGTTGCCATGTTCTGTACTCGCGCCGTAAGGATTTCTTATCATGACATCAGAACCCGATGATTTCTCGTCCCCGGGGCTTGCACGAGCCAAGACAACGTTGAACGTTCCCACAAACGCTCGGGAGTTAACTTCCCCCGGTCCGGCATCTGCTCCTGCGGTGACGAGGAGCAATACGACACTCCCCGTTCGCTCACCCCCGGGTGCTGCCATGGGTGGGCCAGTGCGAGGATTGAGCGTCCGACGTAACAGTCCGACTGGCGGTTCACCCACTCAAGCGGCGGCACCCCCGCCGACGCCGCCCTCGAAAAGTGAGGTCATCCTCCCATGGCAACTTCGCTTGAATCTAACATTTTCCAGCTGCGCAAATGGCCGGACAGGCGCAAGGAAACACCCGCATGACGGAGTTTTACGACACCTACATTGACTCTTATGCCGAGCCTGCACCTCCTGTGCCTCCTCCCGGTCGCACTGCCAGTCCTCCGGGTCCAGATCGAGTCGCGGCATGGGCCAGCAAGAATGCCAACCCTAATTTCACACCCCAGCGGACTGGGTCGCGTAGCGCACCTACCAGTAACTATGCACCCAGCTCTTACGGCGGAGGCACCATCAGACGGAAATTGACGCGGCGTGGCACGTCCTCCAGGGGACAGAGGGTTATCAGCGCCTATGACGAAGAGGAGGAAGGATACGGTAGTGGGGAATATGAAGATGGGCCGTTCGAACTCATCAAGATTCGTGTCAAGGTATGTCATCTTCTCAACCGTTCTTGATCTTCTCTGATGGGTGTTTGTGGTTGCAGATGCACTATGACGACGAGGTGCGGGGGATGGCACTCACGCCGGAGACGAGCTTCGACGAGTTCATGGACAAAGTGACGCTCAAGTTCGGGAAGGCGTTGGCGCTGAAGTTCAAGGACGAGGATGGAGGGAAAGTCTCCCTTCGTGACGAGTCTGACTATGAGCTCGCTATCGAGACCGCCCGGGAGAGCTCGAAAGGCAAACCCGAGGGCAAGCTCGAGATCTGGTGCAGTGATTGATACCCATTTTCTTCATCTTCGTCTCCCCTCCACTTTCCTTCCTCGTGTTGTACATCTTCCATCAGTCTTCTATTCGGTCACATCTGTGCGGCGGTTCCTCTTTCTTCACAAGTGTACTCTACCCAACCCATCGTCCGCCAACATTTTATAGTCGTACTACTATCTTGCTTATTTGCTTATTGCTAGGGATCACACGCGGAGTGTAAATGTATATAGAACTGGATTCATATTTACGAAGGAATACAGAGAATTGTGTTGGAAGTCGGGTGTGACTTTGAGAGTTATCTGAAGTTCGAAGCTTCAGGCGTGCGGCAAGGCCCGTACCCAGTTGGCCTCTTACCATCATGATCAAGTTGAACTTCAACCCAAGCGCATATTGCCTCGTCGCCCTGACACTTCTTTCGTTCGTTTCGTGCAACACCGAGATAATAAACTTTGGACTCAAAGATGGGGTGGTTGGTGGTGTCCTGTATGTGTCATTGACCGGTGAAGACGATACATAACTTACGGTGTAGGCCAGCAGAAACTTCGGCAACTCTTAGCTCTGCAAAAGGGGAGATTCAATGGAACCTTGACTTGACCAAAGAAGGACAACGAACAGCTCACGCAGGCGACCTGTGGCTAGGCTTGGATCTGGCCAGCGAGTTTTGGGACGGATACGACAGGTTCACACTGAGGATCTCATGGCCCGCCAGTGTTCGTCCACCTTCATATTTCAACCTAATTCTAGAAACTCAGCGGATGACCTACAGTATCCAACGGACTTCTCCATCCACCTCCACGACGCGCCAAACGGCACCGAACGCGTCAAATATGCGCATATCGCAGCAGAGCACGCCGGGGTGTTTACGCCTCCTACAACAATACCGGATAACATTCGTGTACCTTTCAAAGTCAAGCTCGAACCGCTGGCGTTTGGTGTCTTGCCCTTGTCTGTCGCGCCGATTCTGGCATGTCTTGCGGTGGTTCTCCTCGGCGCGGCGTTGGTGACACCCAAGATTTACGCCGTACTGGCGAAGATCGCCCTGGAGGCGCGAAAGGAGCAGGTGTTGAAGAGTTTGAAGCGCAGTTGAGAGAGCACTGACAGTATTGACGAAGGAACGTGAGTATCGCTTTTGCGTACAGGACTAATCAACCGAAGTGCTCACCCAGCTTCAGGACACTGCTATGGTGTTCTTCAGGCTTTGATTTGGCGTAGGACGCGCTCCCTTGACATTGTTGTAAACCAAAGTGTGGTTCGCCTGCAGACGCAGTCACTACTGTATTCACTTGCGTCTCTTCACAGCAAGTCTTGCGAGGCGTTACTATCTAGTGCATGTCCATGTACATAGCCTACGGTTGTCATTGCTGTCGAAGGAGCTCTGGTCGCAATCATCACTCTACCGAGCCGAGAAATCTTCTGGCACCAGACGGACCTTGGGAATCCCAAGGTCCAACCTGAGGACACATATGACTGCGGATATCTCATGATCTCAGCTCAGAATAACAAGGACCGAACCGGAAGATGGTCCTATGTCTGTACCTGCTGCTTGGAACCTCCCATTGACTACGACTCTACTGTCTAGTAAGTAATAACACTGAACAAAGACTTTGAATTTTTCGCGTGAAAAAATATGTAAAAGAACTTCTGCTTTTTTCATGGATTTTTCTCTTATTAAATCAGTGAAAAATTCAAAGAATTTCATCAAAAACTCATATAAATTTCACAATATTTAAAAATTTTCATAATATTTTCACGAGTAAAAAATCTATAAAAAAAAACAGAGGGTTTTTCATCATTTTTTACAGGTGAAAAACTTGAAGTTCTCATCCAGTGTAAGCGATGAAAACTGGCGATCGGTGATCGGGAAAGCCTGTCATTCATGCGCAGGGGACATGCATCCTATATCTGTATCGTCTCAATTTTTTCGTATGTCGGCGAAGTTTTTTTTTTCAATTTCAAAAATGTCTAAGCAATATACGCGTCTCAACTCCTCTCAAGGTCACATCGAAGGATTCAGAGTTGGGACGGTCAGAGGACTTGAGTTGGGACGGTCGGAATGACTCGATCGCCTGATCCTTCCAACGTGTGGCTTGTCACCAAAATCCTCAACGTCAAGTAGAGTACAGTCAGTGAGCTTAGACTTGTTCACATTGGCACGGTCAAAGGCTGGTGAAGACCCACCGACAAGATGTTTGACTGTCTGACTGTTGTGACTTGTAAGATAAGCCTGACGAGGATCTCATGGATGCTTCTGATTTATGTGTCCGTGAGACTCAAGTTACAGCTAGGTGCGAGAGCAGACAACGCGTACACCTGTGGGGCTGAACGGGTGTATGACCGCCTGTGGTAGCGCTCATGCTGTGAACTCCATGGCGCTGAGCTCGTCAACTCTGTCTCATATGCTTCTGCACAAGGAGACGAACGCTTTCCCGGAGTGGTAGACTGACGGATCCGCAGGGCTCACCTCTTAGCTGCCTGCGGCTCTCACTTCCAGCTCGAGTCTATCGTACCCTCTGGTCTATGTAGAGTATTCAATGCTGAGTGCAACTCATGTTCTGCGCCATTAGCCGTACGTTATCGTAGCACGGTCGAAGTCGGTATATGAGCCCAATCAATTGGTATACTATGTACAATATTTACAAGGCCAACAATTCAGATACGCACCCAGTGGCTGAGGCTCAATTACAAACAAAAGAAAAATGTCGGGCGCTCGACGAAGACCAACATAGTTCCCGCGACGACGTAGTATGTACTAGTGTAAGACAAAATGAAGCAACAAAGAAAGCATCCTCTAGGAACGTTGGCTGCGGAAAGTTGAGAGACCGTCACAACGAGGAGGGAAGTAGAATACTCACGCCATGCCTCCATATCCCATTGAAGCGCCTGATTCCGCAAGCTTGCGTTGCCTGAACGCCTTGCGGTATTTCGTCCTCTCATATGTGACCAATCCAACAACAATTAGCGCGATAACTGAGATACCCGCGAACACCCCGAGACCAATCGGTAGTACAGACAATTGCTTGCCGGGGAGCGTGAAAGCAGCAGAGGTAGATTGTGAAGACTCTGCTGCAGCTGCCGTCGCAGATGCTGCTTGCGTCTGCGCACCCGCAGAGGCTGTGGTGGTAGCGGAGGCTGAACCGTCTTTGGTGGAGAATCCCTGCAAGAGAGGTGAGACAGAGTACTCAATCGCGGAAGACCACACCCACATTGACGACGACCGCGCCACTTCCGGATGCGGATGCAGAGGCAGAGGCGGCAGCAGAGGTGCTTGCCGCGGCGCTACCACTAATAGTACTAAATCCCTGTCTTCTGTGTGAGTGATATATCATCTCGAGATGCCAAATTGACACACATTGACGATAACGGCGCCACCAGATGACGCGGAGGCCGCAGCAGATGATGCTGCTTCTGTCGCAGATGCTGCTCCAGATGTGCTGGCGGCAGAGGCATCGACGGTTGAGAATCCCTGGGCCGGAATGAGCGTGATCCCGAGGGAGGACAAGACAACGTACATTGACCGAAATAGCACCACTCTGTGCGGCTGACGAGCTGGCAGCATCTGAAGCGGTGCTAGTAGACGCTGCTGCCGAGGAGGTAGCAACAGAAGATGCCGATGCCGATACCGAGGAAGCAGCGACAGAAGACGCCGACGAGGTAGCCGATGAACCCGCACTGGAGGAGACGGCGGACGAAGACGACGACTCGGAGCCTGATCCGCCACTTGAGCCATTGTTCGTGGGATCTATTGTGAATGTGCAGTCGGAGACCTTGAGAACGGCAGGTTGGCCGTCCGAGTCGAGGATGGGGGTCAGAGTTATCTTGCAGACTTCGGTCATGGTGCCCGAGTCGCTGCTGCCTGTCAGCGTGAATCTGCAGTTAAACGGCATGCACGCACGTATTGACGGTCTGGGTGGTGGACACAGTCTCGGGGTCACCAGTGACTTGCTGACGCCTGTAGTGTACCGGAGAGGCATTGATGACGGAGGAAAGAAGCGACCAGAGTAGAATGATAACGGGTGCGAATGAGAGCATGGCGAGAGCGTTGAAAGAGGGCTGGGTTGGAGACAAAAACGTAGAGCCCGGTTCCTGCGGTTTCTCGACGGTGACCAGAGCACAAAGGTCCTAGAAAGAAAGAAAAGATTGGAAGGCGCCCACTGGGCGGAGAAAGGCAGTACTAGGAGAAACAGAGATTTCGTGGAGACAAGCAACCCGCGGTACACCTCTTTGGTAACCATTTCAAACTCCGTCGTCGCAACCATCTTCATCAGTCCACGGCCTGGACTTGCACTGGAGTCTATCAAGGCCGCCTCACGCGCTCACTCAGTAGTATCCAGCGACCACTATACATTCCACGTCCGGGAAATCGCGTCTTGGCGTGGCGCACCCACTTTAATGACAATGACTTTGAAGGCGAAAGTAGTCCAGGCTCCGGATCCTTGATTTCTACGGTGTACATCACTGCATTATCGTCGATCCTACCATACAAGGCGCGGAAGCGGAATTTGAGCGCCGCCTCACTCTATAAGAGTCTCTGTAGCACCGTTCTTTCAAGGTTCACTCGAGAAGGCTGATTGGTAGGATTTCTGACACGATCGATCGGAAGGTGCTGCGGATTTCGCGTAGCAACGGCCCTTCACGCAACACGCGGCGCGAGTGCCTGGCGGGAACGAGGGGCGCGAGGGCGGGGCGCTGTCCGCTTCTGCGAACAAAGTTCACGAGATTGATCTGATTTACTCAACTCGTCTTGCCATGTGTGCATGAGGTTGGCAGATGGATGTTGATGTGACAGAGATTCCAGAGTCTAACGAGAGTGTATCAGCGGCTTTGATGATATCAACCGGTTTGACAGTGAAGTATCAGCTTGTCACCAGCTCATGCGATTCAACAAATACTCACCAACGGCTTCTACGCACTGTGATGATCCAGAAGCTGAACCATACAAGTCATGGTCAAGGACACTGACTCAAGTCGTATGTAGCGCGTCAAGGAGAAGCTGCACCTTAAACCATATGCATTCTGGCATCAAGGGAGTCAATTATCGACTGGGAAGAGGTTGTGGCGTAGTAACTTGCATCGCCAGAGATGATGATGCTGAGTTCATGGGACCTATCAGTCACGTCGTCGACACTTTCGCCTCTACATGTGACTACTAGTTGAGCCCGGAAGGCAAAACAGACAAAGAAAGATGTCAGTACCCGCTCGCGCACTCGTGTCTCCAAGCTCGAAACCAACCAAAAAGATACCAGTACTACATACCACCCTCTACCGCTTTATACATCTTTCCATCCCTTACTCTATGTCGTCCACGTCGCCACCCTAATACTTTCCCAACCACGCCCGCAACCACCTGTGCACCATACTTCTCGAACAGCATTGAGACAGCTACGTTCAAGACGATCACAAGAACAAGGAACAGCCTTCCGTTCACCGGTATGGGCATCAACGACAGGATGGCGGTCATCGCCTGTGGCGGCGCGAGCAATACAAGCAGGTTGAACGCCGAGAGCAAGCCCAGGGCGAGCATCAACAAACCTACGGAGTGAACATTCCACGTCAGCGAGCGAACGCCAATCGGAAGAAAGAACGCACCATTAGTGGTCATCGGCTGTCTATAAGGCGGGCCAATGCTGAACACCGCAGCGACCAGGATGTATTGGAAACACGACACCAAGAATAGCACCGAATTCTCGTAGTTCGTCGACTCCAAGTGGTTGTCCCCGTCCTCAGGACCCGATTCCGGAGGTGGGGAGTACCAATCTTGTCTCCTCACCCAAAGATACGCCCACAATTGCACGAGTGACGTTATGACAATTTGCCCAATGATGCTGGACAGGACTTTCTTAGAGACAAGACTCGCTGTCGGACGCTTCGCGTGTATGCGCGGATAAGGAAGCGTACGCCCCACTTGTCATGAATGGTGTTTAATAACACAACGTAGACTGGAGATGTGTTTGACACTCACTTGTAACAGCGACCGGGATAATGATGAACAAATCGATGTATAGGAACTGGGGGCTGTTCAGCATCGGGATTACGAAGAGAAACGCGAGGGGTTCTCACCTGGAAGTCACCAAGCGACGAGGCAAACGAATATAGCAAGGTTACAGAGGTGAATTGAATCATCGAGTACAGCGCCCTAGAATCTTGTGCGTGAGTCGCTGTAAGTGAAAGACCGGGAGAGAAAAGACACACATATACTTGAAGCAACTAAAGCTCGTCACCAGTGCCGCTCTGCCTTCCTTGATAACTTCAATGACACATCCAATGTCTGGTGTACTGGCAGTGAAGGGGGCTGCAACACTAGCCTCAGCCTCAGACAACGATATGCCCACGTCTGCCGCCTTGAGAGCGGCACAATCGTTAGCTCCGTCACCGCACATGAGGACCGTATACCCGAGTGACTGCAAACGTTCGACGACTTCGTTCTTCTCGTCAGGCGACATGCGAGCGAATATTTGCGTCTTGACAAGCATCTGCGAGAGCAACCAGGTCAGCTTGCTAAGTATCACAGGCAACGAGTGTCTTACACGTTGAAGTGTCTCTAGGGCTGCATGGTTGATCATCCATCTAAACACGTCGCCAGTTATGACCAGCGCAAAGTCTTGATATTCCAAGTCGTCAGACTCGGCCGTATGATGGGGCGGGGGTGTCAATGGCTTCAGACTATACGAGTCCAACTTCCACGATGGATCATCCATGCATGGCCATTCCAATTTTGACTCCCTCAGAGTAGAGTTACCTGTTCTTTCGTTCAGTTGTCAAGACCACAAATTGCAGATAACTAGAAGCGTACCGCGGATAAAAATCGGTGAGAATACGTGAGCTGCTTGATTGATGAGACCACACTCCCTAGCAACACTGGCAGCGGTAAGAGGGTTGTCGCCGGTTATCATACGGATAGCCAGGTGCGCTTGACGTAGAGCATGGATAGCGGGAGCCGTGCCAGGCTTGATCTTGTTTTCGAAGATGATGAGGCCCAAGAACCGCAGGCCGTTCTCCGCTTGTTCCCTGTCATCACGTCAGAAGCGTGGTTAGAGAAAAAAAGCAAAAGCACATACCGTTTCATCCGTTGTGCTTTCAACCAAGAAAGACCTTCGATACTCTTGCCCGCGATAGCAATGACTCGATAACCGCGCTTAGTGTAGTATGAAAGCAGGTCGTCGTAGTCCTGAGGAACTGAAAAACTGTAGGTCAGAAACAGCTCTATATGAAAGCATTGACACTCACACGAATCTTTAGCACATATATCACCCATAACCTCAGGTGCACCCTTGACATAGATCTCCATGCTCGAACTCTTCAGTCGTTTTACAACAACACTCATGCGTCGGAGGGCGGAAACAAACTCGAACGTCCGAATGACACCCAGTTCAAGGAAGTGTGCGTGCTGCAGCCCAGTCAGTCTGATAATGGACAACAGCTCATGAGAAATAGTACCTTGGTAGCACCCTTTAAGGCATCTTCCAATCTAAACTGTGCACTTCCAGGTGGCCGTACCACAGTCTGGACGAGCGCCGTCTGCTCAACACCAGCCTTAGACTTGATCACACCAGTTCCAGCCACCCTACCCTCCTCCAAGGTCCACTTCGTAAACGAAAACATCTTCATATCGAGCGGGTCGCCAATCGCCTCTCCATCCACCATCTTGAGCGAATGACACGTAGCCATCGCATGCAAGAAGTTCGCCTTATCCTTAGCCAAAGGCATGTCATAAATGTCATCCAAAAGCTCGCCGAACCTCTGTCCCTCGCGATCGAGACAGCGTACTCCGAGGATGTCCAAACCATCTTCGGTCAACGTGCCTGTCTTGTCGAAACAGCAAACATTTACTTTGCCTCCGACATTCACTCGACTTGGAGAGATACAGAAGATTCCCAGTCGCCGCAGGCGGCTGAGAGCGAAGCTCGTTCCAATGGACAGTGTAGCCGGAAGTGCAGGAGGAACGACGACAGTAATGAGATCCAAAGCGCGTACAACGATGGTGACCCAAGGGAGCTACAAAAACTTGAGCATGGAGCCATGCGCAATCATAAGGCGTCCTTACCCCAATTCTCACAAACTGGACTGCGCTGAAACTGAATCCGAGTATGGCAATCCCAGCGAGGACACCAATGAAGCGAACGGAATCACGGTAAAACTTGAATCCGATGGGCTTCGGATAGAGCATGGACCGAATCAAAGCCCCCTTTGTCGTGTTGAAGCCTAAATCGAGAACCGACGTTAAGTTCGTGTTGCTTCACGGGAAGACAGGTACTGACCAGTCCTAGTAACAAGCCCCAATGCAGGCTGCCCTTGTCCATCCGATGTCAAACTCCCTCTCATCCTAATGATTCTAGTCCCGCCGTACATAAAGGCCTTTGGATTATCAGTACGGCTCATTCTCCATTGAAACAAGTCGTCGTCCTTCGCCGGAATCTTGCTGACGGGTACACTCTCCCCGGTCAACATACTCTCGTTGATAATAGCATCGCCAGACATCAAGAACATGTCGCATGGAACCAGAGATGAATCGGAGGCGGAAAGATTTACGACGTCACCCGGTACGAGGTCGTTCGAGTCCCGCTGAATCCCTGACAGCGGATGGATGAGAGGCGCAGTACAAAGAAAAAGAAAGCACATACAGATGCCATCTATGAGAACGTCCATTTGGCAGGAGAACTTTGACATCTCCTTCATCCGCGATATAGTCTAACGGATACCATATCAGCCAAAGAACGATGAATTTGACAGGACACGAACTTTTTTGGTTTCTATCAAAGTGGTGACCACACTCAACACCGAGATGACTGCGATACAGAACGCGTAATAGTAGTAGTCATCCAATGACCACAGGACAATACTGGCAATTTGGAACACGTAGAACGGATGAATGATCTGTGAGATTATGCATCAGAAAGATGGTGAGGTATACAACAGAAATGTACCTCGTCGACCAGAAGAGACGCGGTAGATTTGCCATCAATGTCGATCGCGTTGGCGCCGAATAAAGTGTACCTCTGACTGCGCACTGCAGACTGTAAGCCTGATTGAACGCCCTGGGTAGTCAGCCATGTTTGGTCAGTCCATTCTCTGCCGGATGGGATGAGGTTGTGGAAGAAGGGAGGCCATCAAATGGGCTAACCTGACCAGAGAAAATAGTCCTGTCCGAGGATCCAACGCATAGCGCGAATAACGATAATCCAAAAAGTGTAGTTTGACGATATTTCCTGCGGTGTATCCATCCGCAGGTTTCAGTAAGGGAGCACCAGGTTCTTCCGAAAACACGGTGGTGATGGCATAGTCGTAGTCGATAGTGCGGATAGGGAAGATAGATATGTCTCTGTATGCTGACTAGTAACGTTTGGAGTAGATCGCGTTCATGGCAAAAAGGGCTAACCTCTACTACCACAAAGCCATCTTGACTCTCAGAGAAGGCCTTCTCACGGGCAGCCCAGCGGAGCCAGAGGGATGGAAACCAGTGGCCGAGGAGCGCGAGTATGCCAAGTGTCACGATACAGCCTATGCGCCACATGAACCGTCGCCAAGGGACCACCTCATAACCAACGAGGCGTATCGTGCTGTCCTCGTCTGGGATATAGATCGTCTGCCGGCTGGGCGGTCCGGGTGGCGGTGGATCGAGGAGGGCAAAGGGAATCTCCATTTCTATGCGCGATTCTCCCCCGAATATCTGGTCCGAGGCAAGGAGCGGTAGACCTTGCGATGCAGCAGTGGGGGACGAGGGCTCCGAGTCGTATCGCATACTTGCTGAGACTGAGATGTCGGTATTCACGGTCTGCATGGACGCTGCATCGTCGGACTCTTCCTCCTCGCCTGACGAGTAGCCCCAGCGCTCTTCGCCATCATCGTCCGTGTCTAGGGCATAGTCTGATCCGGCGCGACTGCGACGAGATCGACGACCGAATGAGCCGGTGGACGACCTGTTGGAGAAAGACGGACGGCGCAGATGCTCGGGTGACGTCGCGCGTCCACCGAACAAACCCGCGATGCTGTCAAAAACGCTAGGTTTTGGCGGGGAAGTCGGACGACGAGGGCGGCGGGAGCGTCCTTCGCGGGATGTCGCGCTGTGGCCGTCATCATCGTCGGCGGCGGACTCGTCCTCGCCGGGGTCCGTGCTTTGGCGGGAGACTTGACTGTCCATACTAGCTCGACGAGACCGTGACGCGCGCGAGTCCTGGCTCTGTCGGCGGCTTCTCGACCATCCCTCACTGCTCCGCCTCCCTGCCTCTATATGGGACATCCGGGAGACACTGCTCGGATTGACGAAGTCGCTGTGACCTGGACCAGAAAATATCGCGCCTTCGCCCTCTTCTCCGTACATTGTGCTGTATTGCGAGTCGCGACGCGAACGACGGGTTTTGACGACTGCATCGTTGATATCCAAGGCGGATGCGCCCTCGGTGTAGTCGTATGACGGTGTTTGTGTGGACGGGCCAGCGACAGGCGTCATTTCGTAGGCGCCGCTGAGAGATTCTGGTAAAGGAGGCGTCGTGAGAGTCGACGGCAGATGTCTGGCAGTGAGCGGGAGGGCGGGACGTTGGGTTATCGCATGGACGGAGGTCAACAAAAATGGAGGGATTCTAGCGGCAATCAGCTTCGGATCAGTCGGCACCATAATGCCATCATCGGCATTGCGCCAATCCACTGTGCTGCCGGGTCTTGCCTTCGCCCATCGCAGTAGCGCTGCTCGTACGACTCTCGTACGCTCCTCCAGTGGGCTACCTCTCTCCACCTGGCTCAAGCTCGCGCACGGACGCACGATATGAGGATTCATATTTCCAACCATCACCACTGAGCCAACACAACCCACAGTAAAGTAAACAAACTCCCAGGGCACCAGCCTGTACACTCGCGCGAATTGGAGGCCTACACTGATATAGATCGTGTCCCTTCAAAGCACATGGTTCTATTCAATTCAGTTCTGTTGCTGACATGTGCTACAATCAACTGATGCGCGTCCCATATAAAAGTTAAACACCCACCGCGACTATCCTCTGAATCATACTTCTTGCCGTCTCCTCATCATGGAGGAAATTCTCTCGCTAGACTTGTATGCTACAAGTCAGGTTCTAATCGGGCAAAGTACCTCTGTTGTGACGAAAAGGTCGGTACATAGATCTCACCGTGAACGTGAAGCTCATTCGTCTCTACCAGTGCCTTGTTGAACACGCTTGCCATCCCGTCTTACGCAGCGTTGCTCTCTCTGGTCTTCCTTCTCATTCAGGTCCTAGTGGCGCGTCCCTTCGCAAAACCCTCAGAGGCGGGAGACGTTATAGAAGTCACAAAGCAAGAAGCCGGAAAAGAAATCCTCTATCTTCGCTCCTTGCGCTTGCTAGGTTGCGCTGTGCTATTCGGTCTCTCCGTCACAACCACCATCCTACACAGCAATGGAGTCTCTGGTGCTCATACTGGCTCCGAACGATGGTTGGATTTCTCATCATGCTTAGTCTATGTGCGTGTCACAGTTATTGTTGATGAGCGTATTTCTGACACCCCTCAAGCTTTATGCATTCCTCCTAGCCATCTATTCAACAACGTCCAAAAGCCGTACACGTCGCTTCGTCGCAAAAAACCACCTCAACTTCATTCTCCTTGTCACAGCAGTTGTATTCTTCTACCGCGACATCGTCCCACTCATGACGTTTCACTCTTCCCCAGTCGACGACTCTGAGGGTTGGCTTATAATCTGGTCGAAGTTAGCGACCCTGCTGACAACCGCAGTGATCCTTCCGCTCATCACGCCACGAGAGTATGTCCCTGTCAATCCACAGAATCCCTCCAGTACTCCGAGTCCCGAACAGACGGCCTCGTGGATGTCCTTGGTGTTCTTCATCTTCATGGACAAGCTCGTCGCGAAGGCATATCGCGTTGATCATCTCTCTGCGGACGCGCTGCCTCCCCTTTCGGATGACAACGCGTCTGCCTACTTGAAGTCCACCGCGTTCAAGGTGTGTCTCGAGTTGAAGTCAACATTGCAACGTGTGTAATGAACGACGATGTCCTGCAGCACCTCGATCCCTTCGCAGGCGCGAAACCCCGCCACATGTTCTTCAGCCTTCTTCGTGTGTCCGCAAAGGAACTCCCTGCGCTATTTTTGGGCATGCTGGTCTATTTGATTGCACCCTTCGCTGCGCCTGTCGGTATGAATCGGCTGTTGAGGTATGTTCTGCCTCTGCCTCTCGAAGCCGCCTTCTGAAACATGTGCTAGATACCTTGAGACTGATGGAGAGGACGCTGTCTTCCGCCCGTGGGTGTGTATAATCTGGCTTGCGGCCGGCCCACTCATTGGAGTTTTCGCCCACGGATGGTACCTGTTCATTGCTGTGCGTATTCTTCAATACACGTACCACAATGGCCACCCTCATGCTCTCGTCGTAGACGCGAATTGGCGTCCGACAAGAGTCTATCATCACGCAGCTCGTTTTCGAACACGCGCTCCGTATGCGTGTCAAGGCCGAAGTCCGGAATGCGAGTGCCAACAATTCAGGCGGGAAAAACACTACGGGAAAGATCAACAGTCTCGTCACCAGCGACCTCAACAACATTTCAGATGCCGGGCTACGTCAAATTTTTCTTCTTGCGTTCAACTCTCCCGCTGCTGTAATCCTCTCGTTGGTGTTCCTGTATAACATTCTGGGATGGAGGTACGCGGAGGCGACACTCAGCACTCGTTAGAAATTGACCCTCTGCCAGTGCGCTGGTTGGGGTCGCCGTTGTCGTCCTTATGATGCCTCTCCCAGGATACCTCGCCAAGCTGATAGGCGGCATCGAAAAGGAAACTATGAAGAGGACGGATGGCAGAGTTCAGGCAATGAACGAAAGTGAGTCCTTCGCTGCTCTGCATATCACGCTTGACAGACACGCAAAGTGGTCGGTATTCTGCGTATGGTCAAAGTCCTGGGCTGGGAACATCAAATGGAGCGTCGAATCGCTGGGAAGAGAGATGACGAGCTTCATTGGATCAGGAAAAGGCGCTTGTATGGTCTTATCACTGGATCAATCAGGTATCGAATTCGAAGCGAACTTCGGCTGACGAGGTTCTGACTGAGGCTTTTGTAGCATGCTTATCCCATTTCTGACCATGCTTGCAACCTTCTCTACCTAGTGAGTTCTCTCATCCGCGTACAGCTCGTTGATTAGCCTAGATGTTGACCTACTGTTAACAGCGTACGTCTCAACACATGTTCATTTCAAACGTTGCTCACATTCTGCAGACCCTAGTCATGAAGCAGCAACTTACTGCGTCAAAGGTCTTCTCTAGCATGACAATCTTCGACATGTTGACCTCGGAACTTGCTAGACTTATGAGCATGCTCACTCAAATACCAGCTGCGAAAGCATCGCTGGATCGTTTGTCCACCTTTCTTCGCGAGGTATGGCACTCTCAAGATCCGGACAATGCTCCGACTCACCAACGGTCTCAGACAGAACTTTTGGACTGCTATTCTGTAACTGGGGATGTACAAACAGCACCGGGACCTGACTTTATTGGATTCTCACAAGCAACTTTCTCGTGGACTGAAAAGACGGACGCCGACGCTGCATCAGGGTTTCAGCTCCGCATCGATGAGGAGGTCGTCTTCCCGAAGAACTGTATCAGTCTCATTATTGGTCCAACCGGGTCTGGTAAAACGTCTATGCTAATGGCATTGTTGGGTACGTGATGATAGCGAATGGCTCGTGACGTTGTTACCTGAATCTCGTCTTAGGCGAAATGCACTACACGCCAAACAGCGAAGGCTCCTGGTACCATCTGCCCCGTTCTGGAGGCGTGGCGTACGCAGCACAAGAATCGTGGATTTTGAACGCCACAATCAAGGTCAAGACCGGTTCCCTTTTGTCAACCCGAATACGACTAATGAAATGAACAGGAAAACATCCTCTTTGGCGCTCCCTTCGTTGAGGACCGATACCAGTCTGTCATTCACCAGTGTGGCCTTGAACGCGATCTCGACTTGTTCCAAGACGGCGATGACACCGAAGTGGGCGAAAAAGGTCTCACTCTTAGCGGCGGTCAAAAAGCTAGAGTGACTCTCGCCAGAGCAATCTATTCTACAGCCGAGATTATCCTTCTTGATGACGTACTGGCTGCGTTAGAGTGAGAGCGTTCATAATCTCCCCTTTCGTAAACTCACTGAAAGGCAGCGTTCATACTGCAAAATGGGTTGTAAATAAATGTTTCAGGGGCAGCCTAGTCAAGGACCGTACTTTGATCATGGTGGTAAGCCGTGAGCCCCATACTTCGTCTGTGTTCTCACAACAGCAACCTCCAGACGCACAACCTTGCATTAGCGCAGCCAATCGCCGACTTTGTTGTGTCAATCAAGGATGGTCGGATCGCAAGCCAAGGAACTCTTTCGAAGGCCCTTGCCAATAACGAAGCGCTTGCCAAGGAAGCTGCACTGGAGCAGGAGCAAATCTCCCAGGCCGACAAAATATTCCAAGAAAATGAAGATAAGGCTTCGGCCGGGCTAGAGGCGAAGCTCGCCGACAAATCGGGTAAAGGCAAAATCATCGTTCCTGAGGAGATAATCACAGGACGCCTTGCATGGAAACCTGGTGCGCTCTTCATTGAAGCATAGTCAAAAACTGATCTCGATGTCTCAACGCAGTCAAGCTGTACCTTTCGGGTCTGGGCGGCAGCTACCCCTTCCTTTTCTTCCTGGCTTATATCGGGGCATTCGTGATACATGAAGTCAGCAGCATGTCGCAAACATGGTTCTTGGGATACTGGGCATCTCAGTATGAAACCCACGATCCCGCTGAGGTCAATGCTGTCTCGTACGTACTGGTCTCGATTCTGATGAACGTGCATTAAGACATTCAACTTCCAGATATATCAGTGTATATGGTACATGGCTCAACCATTGAGTCGAAGGATGCTCACATCCTCGCAGGTCTTTTGTTGCTGGTGTCCTACCTGTTTTCACTGGTGACAAGTGTCGTTTACATCTCTGGAGTAATCCGAGCTTCCAGGGTAGTCAATGACAAGCTTGTTGTGTCCATCCTGGGTACGACCATGAGGTGGGCCCTTGAGATACACAAATTTCGTGTAGTCTGGGACTGACCGTCGCGTTTCAGATGGCTCGATACAACCCCGGTGTCCCGTATCATCACTAGGTGTACCCAGGATATGAAAGCTGTAGATGGGCCAATCTCCAAGATCTTTGACGCCTTGATGATGCTTACATTCACAATGTTTCTCAGGCTCTTCGCCATAGTGACTCTATCACCTGTGTTTCTGCTCCCCGCTATTTCTGTAGCCGTGTTCGGTGTTTGGGTCGGGCGGATATATATGAAGGCACAACTGCCTATCAAGCGGGAGTTGTCGAATGCGAAGGCGCCCATTCTTGCCCAGTATGCTACCTCACTTGTGTTGTCAAGCAGCATTCATTGAACGCCCTTTCAGCTTCGGAGCAGCCATGCTCGGATTGAGTGCGCCATGACTCTGTCGCTGATCAAGATTCTGGGAACTGATTTGTCGTCAGCCTCCATCCGAGCGTACGGAGCTCAACGAGCCTTCATGGACGAAGCCGTGAGGCGCCAAGACAAGTACACTAGGTCGTCTAGGAGCTTTTACAATTTGAATCGTTGGATCGATATTCGAATCAACACCATTGGCGCATTGTTCGCGGCAGCACTTGCGACTTACCTCGTGTATTTCCGGAACATGTCAGCGTCCAATGTGGGGTTCTCTCTGAACATGGCGGTGGGATTCACCCGGTACATCTTCCTGTGGGTTCGGTACTACAATCATTTTGAAGTGAATGGTAATGATACGTGCACATCATCGTTATGTGCTGTGGTCTGATGCCTTTCACACAGGCAACAGGCATGAAAACATCATATCTGTGGGCTCTCACACTTACGGATTCACAGTCTGGAACGTATCCAGAGCTACCTGACCATCGAACAGGAGGAGAAGTCAAGTCCGGGCCGTACCCCTCCGGCATACTGGCCCGCAAGTGGGCATCTCGAAGTAAGGGACCTATCTGCAAGATATTCTCCAGATGGTCCGAAGGTGTTAGAGCACATTACCTTCAGTGTAAACTCAGGTGAACGCGTCGGAATCGGTCAGTTTTGTTTCTTCTCGACGTCACTAAGTACTAAACTTGAATGTGGTACTTGGCAGTTGGACGCACGGGATCTGGCAAGGTATGCCCCGAATCTTTTCGCCTTTCACACGCGTTCATTGTTGGTCAGAGTACGCTGGCCTTGTCTTTACTTCGCTGCATCTACACCGAAGGGGAAGTCATGTTCGATGGTCTTCCAACCACGACCGTAAACTTGGATGCCTTACGATCTAAAATCACCATCATCCCGCAAGTCGTGAGTATCAAACCAGGCGCTGCGACCCGACAGGTATCTCACCAAGTATATGTAGCCTGAACTGCTGAGCGGTACTCTGCGCGAAAATCTGGATCCCTTCCAAACCTACGACGATGCTGTTCTTAATGACGCCTTGCGCGCTTCGGGCCTTTTCTTGTTGCAGGATGACGCCGATCAGATGAAGCTCACTTTGGACAGTCCCGTTGCAAGTGGGGGAGGTAATCTGTCCGTTGGCCAGAGGCAGATCATTGCCTTAGCTCGCGCCCTTGTTCGTGATAGCAAACTGCTCATCCTCGACGAAGCGACTTCTGCGATAGGTCCGTACAGTTACTCGATCTGTCTTTTCTGATCGGTACTCATCACGTCGAATAGATTACAAGACTGACGCTGTCATCCAATCCTCTTTGCGAACGGTCCTCAAACCGGATATGACGTTGCTTACCGTTGCTCATAGACTGCAAACCGTCATGGATTTTGACAAGATCGTGAGTGCCATCATTTGAGAGTTCGACTGGTTTCGCGTCGTTCTCATCTCGTGTGATAGCTGGTCTTGGATGCAGGCAGAATTGTAAGTGCTTCTGACGTTGAACTCCAAGAACGACTGAAGCTCTGATTCCTTGCCAGGTTGAATACGATACCCCCAGGAATCTCCTGCAACTTGCCTCCGGCCACCTCAAGGCGATGGTTGATGAGTCGGCTGACAAGAGCGTTCTCTACAGCATGGCCAAGTGAAACTCACCTGCTACGTTTGTATACATAGGTTCCAAGTGCAGAAGTTGAGCATGTTGTGAGGGCTCGATTAAAAAAACAGAAATTCGATTTACAGTACGATGACAACCAGCCTGTAGTATACCGTACAGTCTTTTTTCAGTACGCAGTGGGAGCCATCCGGAACATGCAGAACAATAAAAATATCTAGAACTAAGACGCACGATATGCACTCATGTAAATATTCTTGTACCAGGTCCTGTCCTCGTCGGATGCTGTAACATTATCAAGATAAGGCGGGCGGAACATGGCTAGGAATTCGAAGACGCGTCACGATGGGAACTTGATGCATGAATCATTGAATGTGTACAGTACCGAGCTGGTGATTTCTCAACAGAGGCTTTGGAAATACGACTTGGCAAAGGTACACTGCATTATTGGGGCGCAACGCTTGCAGTCTGCAGAAGAGAATTATCCTGATGATCCTGGTAATTCAGGGAAGAAAGATCTACAGACTGATCGGCAAGATCGACATGTTCACTCAATGTTCACTCATAAGCAACGACAGGAGTACGACAGGCAACAGCAGGCAACGACCAATGGAACTACTGTACTTAGGCAACAACACTGCCTTATCAGTGGCAATCACCAGGAACGACCAAATCAACCTTGAGGTGTGAGCTCGCGGCCCGCGCTGGTACAGGCCGCCTGGCGCTTCTGATCAACCAATGAGTAACGAAGTGTTGTTGCACTGTAGGCCTTTCATGCCCGCTGCATGTGGCCGTAAGCGGAACTGATAATATCCTTGCTACTACTTATTGCCATCGCTAGAGCTCCTTTTCTCATTGACTCTTTTCCCCCCGTCACCATGAAGACTTTCGTTACGGCCGTCTTGGGTCTCCTTCCCCTCCTCGTTCCCGTGTGGGCCGAGGAACAGGCATCTCCGTACATCTGGCCATCTCCAATCATCGACGAAATGGAAGACATCTTGCAGCTACAGAGCGGATATATTCGCCGGGGATTCGTCGATGGTCTGTCTACAATTTTTCTCTTCTCTTATTTTCCGCTAATGTTCCGATTTCACAGGAGTGAACCCATGTTCCTTCTCTTCCGCTGGACTAACTCGTCAAACTGCTGCAGAATGGATTCGCACAGCCTATCACGACATGTCGACCCATGACATCGCGACGGGTCTCGGCGGTCTCGACGCGTCCATCATGTTCGAAACAGAACGCGACGAAAACGTCGGGTCTGCCTTCAATGGCACGTTCGCCTTCACCAATGGCTATTACAGTGTCCGTGCATCAGCTGCAGATCTTGTTGCGCTCGCTGTCGTGGTTTCCTCGAAAAATTGTGGTGGGCCATCCATTCCCTTTCGTGCTGGTCGCATCGACGCTCTTGAAGCGGGCCCACTCGGTGTTCCGAAGCCAGACCAGGACCTTGACACCCACACCAAAATTTTTGCGGCGGCGGGATTCAACACTAGCGAAATGATCACCATGGTTGCCTGTGGTCATACTCTTGGCGGTGTGCATGGGGTCGACTTTCCAGAGATCACCGGCAACGACAGTGCGGCCAACTTCGAGCATTTCGAAACTGGGGATAGCTTCTCCGCTTTCGACAATGTGGTGTTGACTGAATATCTGAATGATACCACGTCTAACCTCCTTGTCGTTGGCAAGAACGATACACTGAACTCAGACAAACGTGTCTTCGGGGCTGACGGCAATATCACCATGCGTGCCCTTGCGGACCCCGCCGTCTTTCGCGAGCAGTGTGGTGATATCCTTGGGCGCATGATTGACACGGTGCCCGCTTCTGTCACATTGACCGACGTCCTCACTCCCATCGAGGTCAAACCCTACATCCAATTCTTCTATCTGAACTCAAATGGCTCCTTCGACCTAGTGGGCCGCATTCGAGTTCGTACTACCAAACGCAACGACAGCGATCTCGCCGTCCACCTCACTTACCTCGACCGCGATGGCAACAATGCCACCTCCAACATCATACAGACAACCCGCCCGACCTACAGACAAGGCATATCCGTTGGTTTTGGCGAATACTTCGTTTGGTACGAGTTCACGACCACCATCCCCGTCGAAACATCCATCAGCGCATTCCATGTCCACCTCACCACTCCCTCCTCTGGCGCATCCACTCTTTTCGATAACGGCGGGCAGGGCTTTCCCCTGACCGACGACATTCTTTTCCAGCTGCCACAGTCGTGTCAGAAGACGAGCGACAATCTTTATTGGAACACGACTATCGTCGCCGCAGTACGCGCTGAGCGTGCCTCGGAGCCCGTCGAGCTCGCCTATGTCGCCAGGATCCCTCGGCAGGGTGTCAATGTGCCCAGGTTGGAGGTCCAGAGCCAGGCAATGGAGCGTACACAGGACGTCGTCAACGGCACATATGTCCTTTTCAGCACCATGAAAGTTGTGGACGGACCGAGTGTTTCGTCGACATTTGACGTTTCTGTCGGCAAAGGTGACCTGGTATCGACAGTAGCGTTCCAGAATACGGGTTATCTACTAGCGGAGTCATGTACGCCATTCTGAAAGTTGGACCTTGTACAAGCACGCTCCTTATTTTAAGTATATGAATCATTATCGTATACCGACCACTTGCTGCCACGGCTCGAATCTACCGCATCGGTGAGGTTATCTCAAGTATGTAGGGCGGTCGGTACAGGGTTTGTGCATCATTAGCATCCTAGCTCATTGTACTACTTGAGCCGGCAGCAGCGGTAGCCTTCGTTCTTGACTAGCTAGAGTGTACTCGTTAATCGTGACACTTGTTTGTACATCAAATCGCTATCCTTGAACCTGGCCAGCGGCAGGAGACCACCTCCCATAGCCCACGAATCGGGTACAGCTTGACTTCGCGAACATGCGAAAGGCCATCTCATCCTTTCCGTTCACATCCTGATAATGATATCCGGCGTCATCTGCCACAATCCTGGTCATAATCACGGTTAGGAACAGTTAGGAACGCTGTCAGTTAGAGGGTGAAGAGTGGCGATTCCCGTGTTTGCATGAGATCATATCATAGCTCGAGGTTGGAGGAGCGCCCGTGTCAGTCAAGACTGTCAAGACATTTTAACTACTTTGCCGAAGCGGGGATATTTTTGCCTCTCAACGCTCAAAAATGAGAAAGGGCGCTGCGACGGTGATGTGCTCGCGATGTCCATGTACTTCATTGAGAAGCGGGCATTGCATTGGGCTGTCGACGCCGGTGGATGATGCCGGGGCAACATTGAGGGCGACACTGAGAGAAGCGTGGACTAGCGCGGCAAGGCCTGGCAGTACGTGGATAGGAGGACGAGTGGAGAGGAAGATCAAGGAGCAGTTGGAAGCGCAGATACAGTATTGAGACCCACAAATCCATTCCGTTCTAGTAATACATTCGATCCATATCAATCATGTAATGATCTGAGCATCCAGGTGAGCAAGATCTTGTTGGTGGTGGGAAGACGACTCACAGCAGTAAGGTACGACTCGGCGACGATACGTGCTCTTGCGTTCAGGCTCAGCTTCATGTCACTGATCTCTCTATCAACCTCCTTCATAAATCTGTGATGCTGTTAGCGACAAAGATGAAGGTATTGGTTGCGACGCACTCGATGATGAAATCGACAATCTTGTGTTTGAGCATGGTTTCGGTGTGGGTGTTGGTTATCAGGAAGGATATATCGTATCCCTTCACCCATTTTCAGCCAGATGGCAGAGTAGAGCATCGTTGCGCACCTGGACTGGCTTTCGCCGCAGGACGATAAAGTTCTCCGCTCGCTGCATCATGAAACGGGTGAATTTGTGGCACAGTATGCGCTCGATCTCGTCGGCCTGCTTGATCTTGATGCTGAGGCGGATGGAGTTGATGGACGGTTCAATGAGGACGCGCTCGTTTTCATTGCGCGAGATGATGAGAGGGTTGAGGAGCACTTCCTTGGATCCACTGCGGTGCGTAGTCAATGGCGTTCAACGGCGGCGCCGACGATGAAGGGAACGCACGATGCCTCTACTTCTGGCTTGTTGTGTCGCTCTACGACCTGCATCGCCATGAGCAATGGCGACAACGATATGATGGGGTAGCTTTACCTGTGACGAGAAGTTCTCGAGTGTCAGCGCTGCAGTCAATGTCGAGCGCACAGCGGCGAGATATGGCCTGAGGGCGTGAGACTGGGCGGCCAACGATGAGCAAGTCGTCGGGAACGACGGGTAACTGGGCGCACCATGCTGGGACGGAGTGAGAGAGCGCGGTCACGTAGACGGACAAGCCAAACAGGCCAAACAGCCGGCGCTCGGCCCGGTAGATGCGCGTTCGATCGAAAAAATTTGGCCTGCTCTTCCCAAACCTTCATCATGGATTACACTGTTCTCGCCACCTGGTATTTCTTTGTTTCTCTTGCTTGCCTAGGCCTTTATATTGACCTTGAACAGGGCTCTCAAAGTCACCCCATCTCCCGAGGGCACCACCTTCCTCGCCTCGACCGACATCAAAGTCACAAATGTGGCTCTCGGCGACGATGAAGAGACCCCTGACAAAACCGGCCGCTCTACACTGAAGCTGACCTACGAGGACCCTGCTGACGCTGGATTTGACTCTGACGAGGAGGAGGAAGAGGAGGAGGAGACACCTGGGCAAGAGGTCACCACCGCCATCTGTTCTTTGTCTGTCGGAAAGGCGTGTGGCTCCTTTCACTTCACTTCTTCAATCTGACCGCTTTCAGACTGAACAAATAACCACCGACATCACCCTTCACGAGCAGGGAGTCTTCAGATTCACAGTCTCTGGGAAAAAGTGAGTTCCAAGACGCGTTTTTACATTCGCTAACTAACCGGATATCCTCACAAGCCCCGTCTACCTCACCGGTGTCAGGATCCGTACGTGTTTTCCTTCATCTAGGAAGATTTCATTGACTCTTCGCGTAGAACAACGCGCTGCTGACGAGGACCCTTACGGCTCAGACGACTCCGACTCTGACGAAGAAGGAGCCTTCCGCCTCGAGGATGTTAGCTCTGACGTAGAGATGGACGCCGATGGTTTCGACAGCGACGCAAGGTACGCCTCTTCTGTTTTCTTGACCCCACCGAAGCTCATGTCCGTCCAGCCGTTTCGAAGAGGTTGACGATATCACTGCCAAGAGCGACAAGAAGCGCCCAAGAGAGTCTACCGAAGCGAATGGCGAGGTCTCAAAACCCACAAAGGCTGAGAAGAAAAAGGCCAAGAAGCAGAAGGGCGAGGATGGCAAGCCTGTGGACGTTGTCGAGTCGCCTGCCACCGAGAAGAAGGAGAAGAAAGAAAAGAAGGGAAAGGGTGGTGAGGAACAGGTCCTTCCCTCAGGACTCAAGATCAAGGACGCCGTGGTCGGAACAGGACCTCAAGCCAAGAAGGGCAAGCGCGTTGAGATGAGGTACATTGGTAAGCTCCAGAACGGAAAGGTGTTCGACTCGAATACCAAGGGCAAGCCAGTACGTCCTTCGTCTGGTCCTCGTGATGACTGATCTTGACTGACCGCTTCTTTGTTCTCAGTTCCAGTTCCGTCTCGGAGCTGGAGAAGTCATCAAGGGCTGGGATGAGGGTATCGCTGGCATGCAGGTCGGCGGCGAGCGCGTCCTCGTCATTCCCCCCGCCATGGCTTACGGCAAGAAGGGCGTTAGCGGCATCCCGCCCAACTCCGTTCTGACTTTCGGTATGTCCATCTTCTTGCATTTGGGGAGATCATATGTCTCATGGCGACGTTACTTCGTTTTCCAGAGTGCAAGCTCATTAGCGTCAAGTAAACGGAGCTACATGCCTACGCAAAAGTATACCGCTACTGTCTGTAGCACGTTGATTATTTTCGATGGTAATATTGAATGTCCAATCGCAATTCACGCGAGGCGCTTTTGAAGCGGGTAATGTACATGGTCAAACTGCATAGTCTTTCTCTTCGCATGGTATGCGCCTGAAAGGTTCGGAACGATCCCAACCGACTTGACATCGAATCGGACCCGCGGAAGTAAATGCACATCCCATCGAGCTATGTAGCCAGAGAGGAAGATTGCAGGCCTACAAAGCTCAAGACACGAAGACGCAGCATTCACAAGCATGCAACAGGGAGTGGAAGACAGAGCAGACTCAGCCACTCCTCTCCAGTCCCAAGGCAGCAGCAGAAGATTCGAGACCGCTTCGAAGTTCGACGTCGATTGGAGTGATCGGGATGGAGTAGTTTGTTTCCACGGAAGTATTTTGAGGCAACACACCATCGATGGTGAGATATGAAATTTGCATGTTCCGGCGTAAATGAAGTGATTATGTATGGTCTGCTCAGTGGGTCTGCTTTACGACAGACATGGGAAAACAGCGTATCGGCAGGCAACGTCTATTGCGCGATAAACGACTATTACACAAAGCACCTAGGATCAGGCAGCATGCACAGGCATGGACTTATTGCGCCAGGTGAGTCTTGCGATCAGGTTGCGATCATGCTGCGCCTCCACGGACATGAGAGCCACTCCCCGAAGGTCATCAATTAATCTCGTCATCTGAGGGCCGTACGGATGGCGCACGACCGACTGGGGGTAAGCCCGGGCTATAAAGCCAGAAATATTTTTTTTCAGACATCACCTCTCCTTTCTGCCCCTCAACGCCTCCAAGGCGCATCCCTTGTCCTCGTTTCTCCTTCCCACGCGACTGTCAGCGTCAAGTGATCCTTTCCACTGCTCAACTACATTCACACATTGCCCGGGATCGGCTATTGCCTAATCTTCTTCTTTCCCATCTGTGCGGCGTTCAGGATCGACACGATTTCGTGCAAGATCTAGGTGGCGTACATACCATGGGAATGGAAGAAGTTAGGCATGGTACGGTTGCGGTCTTGTGTTGTATGTGGCGCACGCCGCGGACCCGTGCGCTCGACGCTATATACCGCCACCCAGTGTCTTATGTCGTGCCTGTATTCGCTTCCACTTGTGCTAGTGATATCTCAATCACTTCCATTCATTCACGCTGATAGGCGCCAATTCGGAGAATGAACCCCGTCAACAACGGCAGGGTCTATGGAATTATGTACGATACAGACATTGTTCAGTATTGGCACGAGCTTTCTAACGAATCTCATGATGGTTATATTGTACATACGACATGGTTCCATTCATAAGAAGACATAATAAGTATAGCGACAATTGAGTCGCTAAGTCAGAGCATGCGTGCTACTCCAGTTTCTCAAGTACAGAAGATGGTTCCGATAAAGATACCCTCATATGGACCGAGCTACCATATGGATGAGCTGCGGTTCATCAAGATAGACATTGTGTACTTACATGGTCGATGATGTTTCCAACGAAGATGTTGGGAACACTAGCAATCTGACACTCAGGATCAGTGGCGTCGTCGTTGCCTACCAGCCGCATCGTTTGAGCCATACACTTGGACTAGAAAGAGAGCTTTCACATACCTGGGCATGCGACGACATTGCTATCGCTGATTATATGGATTTCTCCCTTGGGGTGCTGGAACCCAAGTGCACGTCCCGGAACGATGGGAATCAGATCATCTGCGTGATTAATTCTCAAGAAGTCAGGAACCTGTTCAACAACAACGGGTCAGAATGTTAAATCCCTAGTACGTGGGGTAGTTACGCCACCTTTGAGTCGATCAATGCTGCCCAGGCAGCATTTCCGACACCTACACCAATACAAACCATCAGAGCGTGAATACGTCCCCAAAAACTATAACGCACGAGGTGTTCCAAATGTCCGAGCGGTGACAACAGCCGTAGGGATGTTCAACGTGAAGAAGAGTGAGTCGATTTCAGCCAAAGCTCCTCCGAGGGAGTGGCCGACGAGGGCAAGTTTGGTCGTGGCATGTAGAGCCATCAAGCGCTTCACCTCGGCAAGGATCGTTAGCGCCACCTGGCCATGTTCTGCGAGAAATCCTCCATGTACGAAAACACCAGTGCTGTTGATGCCGGGGAACAAAGTGGGATCAAGACTCTTTGTTACGATCGAGAGGTCCGTCAAATCAGACTCCCTGTTGTGTTGACCATCAGCGGCTGGAATGGAGAAGTCACAAAATAGACCCACAATTGCGTGGGATCAGTTCCTTCGTGAGCCACGACGATAGAATTCTGAGTCGACCAATAACCGACAATGACTGGAAGAACAGTCAGTTTGATGTTACTTGTCCGATACCAGAAAGAATATTACATTGCTGGATAGAATTGCCGTCACCACCGACAAGGGTAGGCGTGAATCCATTGAGGGCGGCACACGCCTCTGCATATCTGACTGTCAGCACCAGGTAAACAATAAAGACAACATAATGTCACTAACGGCCACAGGTCCATGTTTGAAGGCCAGAAATAGGGCAATAGGCAGCGCGGGCAAATTGGGTATATGGCGCAAATGAGGCAACCTCAGTAGAGGAGACTTGCGTGACCGCTCTTCGCAGGGGAGTCAAAGGTGCTGCGTAGGTGAGGCCCATAAACAGGGCAGGTATAAGCATAGCAGACGCGAGCATCGTGAAACCGGAGCGAAGAGTGAAGTCAAAGAGACGAAGAAAAGAGATGACCACGACGGGCAGGCGTATATGTCCCTGGGCTTTGAACTCGGAGACCTCTTCATTTTATACCTGGATGTGTTGATGCTCACGGCACGGCATCTTTACCTCGCCCATGTGCTAAAAGAGATACATACCATTGCTGTGAGCACGGTATATCGTGAAACAGGTCCGTGTCCAAGTCATGGGGCTACAAAGCCGCTTCTCAGTCACAGATGGTAGTAGAGCTTTACCATGTGGGGCAGCTGGGGTATTTGAACTATAGATGGTCACGTTGTTGGATAGTCGCGTCGAGTCCATCTATGATCAGGGAGCTCGCGACCGCGATCATCTCTCCATTCGATATACGACTCTGCGCCAAGCAATGGCCCCAAGTCTACACATGGGATGGTCTCCACATCCACCCGGAGTGAGTCGGGAGTTCACGACAGACACGGACTGATAACACGGGCGTACTTCAATATTGGCGAAGGGATGCAGTAGAACCAAAATAGTAGATCTCTCCATCGGCTCTAGAGGGCATGGATCAGATACATATCAGCATATAAAAATCAAAATCACACTACTTTGCAGCTCAATACATGTCTGACTAGTAGAATACAGTCATGGCCGCCTATCACTCGAGGTAGAGAGTACCGCCCCGCTCCATTTCGAACAGCTCGGAGGAAGATCTGTTGATGGTTGTTATATGAGGAAGTGGAGGTACTCAGAAAAAGCCGAAGGCCCGAAGCGACTGTGAGAGCTCCGACGCGCTGTCATAATAATACACGTGGAGACAACATGTTCTTCATTGTCAAGCCTCCCATTGAGACAAAAACAAAATGAGGTAGGACTGAGTAATCTCTGCATTGCCCTACCACTTCGAGGAAATTTTCTCGTCCGATGCCAGCCGTATTAGACAGCGCAGATCACGGAGCGATTCCACCTCCGACCTACAACAATTCAGAGTAAGCACTGTCTTTTGATCACGTTCCATAACATGTCCATGATGGCCGAGAAACTAACATACCGTTTATCGATAGCATTGTTGCTGAAGATATCATACGTGGACTGCGGGAAGCAGCGGGTGAGCCCGCCTCGGCAGAGACTTTGCAGCGGCGGCGGGTGCCTCCATCTTCGCCAACACCGCCTTCCAAGTCCAGAATCCACTCACGTAGTCCAGGCCGACGCTCAAGCAGCCGGAAACGCTCCACCGAGCAGTTGACACGACGCGGGGGAGAGTGGGACATTGTACATATCAAGGATCTCCTCCGAACCTCGGGTGACCGTCTAGAACACGAGGCTCGTCGCGCTGATGAGGCCACATCGCGGGCCGAGTACGCGCAGCTACAGGCTGATCAATGCCTTCAACACCTCACGACCGCCCGACAGAGTAACAATGATCTCGAGCGTAGGGCGCGGCACGCGGAGAGCGAAGCTGCATCGTTGAGGAGACAATTAGAGGTGACCGAGGAGCGCGTTCAGCAGCTTGAGCGCAGCTGTACGGATCTGGAGGACGAGCGTGAGGAGTGGACGCAGCGCATGTCCAATCTCAAGAAAGACCTACGTGAGCTGGAGATTGCAGCTCGGAGTCATGAGGCGCGTGAACAAGGATGGCAGGAGGGCGTGAAGATTGGAATGATGAAACGCCTGAACGAGGAACGAGACAAGTTGTGGAATGCCGGATATGGCGAGGGTTCGAAGGCTGCGCGGTCGTCGGCGGTGAAGGAGGGCATTCGAATTGGAAGGCGAGAAGGACTAGAGGAGGGACGTGAGCAAGGCAAGAACGAGGAGAGACGAAATGCGCTCGAGGCATTCCAAGTGTTTTTGTCTGAGGAAATGGATGGCACAGACGAATGGGTACGTCTTTCTTTTGAGATTCTCATTATTGGGCGGAGTTCGCTGACTAGTATTTCTGTATTAGCGAGCTGAATGGACCAGGAGATGGACAGAGTCCGTCTACAACGATAACCAGAGTTCCGTCTCCTCCCGTCCGCAGAGTCGCGCTATAGACTAAGAGGATTGACCTCGAATGAAGAAGTAGTTCATTATAAACCTGTATAAGTAATAGGTGGGTAGAGAGAGTGAATTTTGACCAATTGATGACCTTTGGATCGTCAGCAAGCCGACCTTCAGAGGAACTTCAACTCACTAATGAACGGACACAAGTGGCCGAAGATTGACATAGCATCGGTCACCTATGGCGTTTTTTTGTTCAATCCATCCAGCGCCCAATGGTATATTTTTGACTACGTACCTGTCTTAGAGCATTTATCAGCGAGTCGGCACTCCCCTGTTCATTGGGTGCCGTTAGAATTCCCCGGATGAGAATTTGGGAAACAGGTAGTAATAAAGTCTAGACAGAATTGGTCAGACAGCGGCTTTAGCGCTAAGGCCAGACAGCATGACTTACCCCAACCAACGGATCCACGAATCTCCACTCATTCAAGTCGGGTATTTTACTTAGCTCGGCCGAGACTGACAGCGCGGCCACAAGGGATTTCTGCACGGACATGATGTCCGGGAGGTTGCCATAGAGGCGTATGACACCCACTTGCGCCATTGTGTATGTGAGGAAGTGTTGGCGTTGATGATCAATGGAGGCTGTGCCCAAGTAGTTCACGGGCGGCATATTGCGCAGGAAGTCGAACAAGGCACGATCAAGGTCCTGGAACGTGGTCGCTGATGAGATCTGCGCCGTATCTACGGGGACATCTTAGTTCATGATCTCCATGACACAAGTTTCGACAGAATCACTCACTGGCACGCGAGGAGATCGAGGAAGCGCGCTCATAAAGAGATGCAGCTTTGGCCAAACGACACAGACGCGAGTGAACTGCCACGGTTTCGTTGAGGCTGTTTAGCGCACCTGGAGAATAGGCGTCAATCTGAATGGCAAAATCCGGAATGGTGGGCGGCCATTGGAGTGCAACGCCCCATGTCTTGTGCAAGACAAATAGGACGGATAGAGCATTGGTGCGCTCGGTCTCGTCCCGTTGAGGCGATGGCAGTGAATAAGACGTGAGGCCAGACGCTGATGTTTCATACAGGGTACTCCCAATCCCAAGAGACACAGCGGCATTGATTCTATCCATTCCCTCGATCAGACGGCCTTGAATGAGAAAGTAGTGTGCCAGAAAAACCTCGGCCTGTATGTTGGACAAGGTGTACTCGGGCTGGGAAGATGATATGCCGGCTTGTATCGTCCGCGCCAAGAGGCTTGGTTCGTGTGCTATCGACGCGTCTGGATTGGAGAGACGGACTCCCAGAAGAAAAATAGCGCGAAACAGGAACGGCGAGTAAAAAGGATGGATAGGGATCTGCAAGGCCGAGTTCTGCGGGAGGGCGTATAATGCTTCAGTGAGCTGATGCCGATTTAAAAACAGACCGAGTTGAGACGTATGCTGGAGGCTGGGGAGGCTGTTGGAAGGGGATAACCTAATGAGTGGAGGCGCCGCTTACAATGTTCGAAGAATTTCGGGTAAAACAACATCTGGTGTCTCCCTGCGGCTAGACGCCCTGATAGCAGAAGCAGGACTTGACCTTGATCCTGGTGAATACACGTTCGACTGCTGCGTTTGTCTCGGTCGCGATTCGAGTTCCCGAATTCGTGCCTGCAAGACCTCGATGTCCTGTTCAAGCATCTCCGAGCGCGTCATACCATCGTCCAGGACATATTCGCAGTCCTCATCGTGTCCAGCTATAGAGCACCTACCACAGACAGGCAGGTCACCATCACATTTCTGGAGTCATAGTAAGAGGCAGGATGACAATGAGACAGAAGATCACTCACCACTTTACGACGTCTACACTCCCCACAAGCTTTACCCCGATTTCCGGGCGAGAACGGATCTGGGGAGGTATTGTGCCATAGAAACGAAGAGGAAGAGGCCATATCGTGGCTTGGGAACATTTTCTTCGAACAAATAGTCACGTCGCGTCAAGAGGCGCGTGAGAGTACGAGGGAAAGGGCAGCTCGGGATAGATCAAAGGGATGAGTTGTAACACTGTTGACCTTTTTGTCCTGAGGAGCAGTGCCGCCGGCCATATCGTTAGTGCAATGGGCGTTTTGTGACTGCATCGCCGACTTTCCAAGACCGGGCAAGCCACTCGCAGTGATAGCCTGACTTAGCATCAGTCGAGGTAGCATCGTGTTTCTGTGGGCAACGGATGGATTACAAAGGGCCGGAAAGGTAGACCGCCCGAACGAGCGCAATCTTCAAACTTGCTTCAAACGTTCCGGAAGCGTAGCCAGTTTTTCCAGGTTTGTCCAAGTTAGACTAGAGCAGAGTGCAGAGTGGCATAGAGATGTCGCGCGTCAGGGTGACTGGCTAAGTTGTGGTATCCTAGATGCGAGAAGTCCGAAAGCTATGTAAGTATGCTTCAGGCGGGAATCAAGCCTGCTTCAACTTTCAAGCTCGAAAATAATTGCGGCAGGTGTTCGGCATATGGCGGCACGGCGTACCGCCGCACACTCAGACACTCTGAGGGCGGAGTTCAGTCAGTAGCGGTTGCGACTGTGCTACGGCTGCGACACTAACATGCCTCTATCAACTCTCACATCTATACCCCAATCATCGCCACCATCGCAGACTTTAGATGTTACCCATCCACCGCATGATAGCTTTGTAAACACGATACACGATTCAAGTCCGGACCTGCCGCCCCGACAACTTGAATCCAGTCTTTCAAATGTAGTCCACCTCTCTCACCGTTTGGCACTCTCTCAAAACACGTCCGGAACACATCAATATGCATCGTTTCGACCTGGATGGTGCCGGGTTCGGCATTTATGTCCAAAAGAAAACGTTTTGTTTGTATTTCTCGCTGAGGATCATGATGATCAACGAGCTGATCTTGATGGCGCCCAAATAGCAGCTTGTCTTCCTACTTACTACTTACTTACACTGCCAATCATTCATGGCCTCCACATTCCCCACTCCCCCCTCGCCTACAGTAGGAACCCGCAGAAAAGGTCCCAAAAATCTGCCGCGGTTGCCGCTCTCAGCATTCAGCCCACCCAATTCTGGCACATCGGAGCAGTTCCCATTGCCACCTAGCCCCAGTACCGTGCACCCCGACGGTGTCATCGATGCATCAGTGGCCTTGACTGATGGTGACCTGGCCTTGAGCAGGTGGAAGGAGGAGGCAGGCTCTATCCTAGGCGACCGGATTGGCGGAGTCGTTGTGACTCTCCGGGAATCTGACGCTCACAAGTTCGACCAGTGCGTACCCCACATTGCACTGTCATTACCCCAGATTGACAGATGCTTCTTGCGTTGTTACAGGCTGTCTACTTCTACGCCTGTGCTTCGCGTACTCGTTCCGTTCAGTTTGGATGCCGAAGAGCATGTAGCACCCCCCAAATCGGCGGCGCTCATCACATCTTTTACAGGGATAACACCTCACAGTGTTGCCAGCCTTCGCTGGGCCTTCCAGCAGGGCTGTCCCGTCGACATTGAGATCAATGCCTCCTTCAATGACGAGTCACTGTTTGAAGGCTTTGAGGACCTGATGTCCAAGGCCCTCACGGATCTCGAAAGTGTTCCCCCCATCATCATCTGTATGTCTGTCTACATAGTGTCCTGCTCTCATCAGACTGATGCTCGCCCTAAGCTAACCTTCTTCCGCCTCCGGATGATCTGTCGCTGCCCATCGTGAAATTGATCAGCCATCCAACATATAGAGGCTTCCAGGCTCGTACGGCTGCCTTGTCCCTGATTCCCAATGTCCACATCAAGTTTGTTCCGCCCATCTGGGAATCTGAAGTCCCCGAGACGCCATCTGTCCTATCTCCGGGTCCGTGGACGGATAGCAAGGAAAAGAAGGAATGGAAACGAAGGATCAAGATGTACCGTATGTGTTATCTTTTCATTCAACGAGATGGGCGCTTATCCAACATCGCGTGATGTAGTTGGACCAGTCATGGAGGCATTTGGATACGAGCGCATCATATTCGGTTCCTCAGCCGCAGGATCTGTCAAAAGTCTCTGTGGCGCGGGAGATTGGTACGCAATCGCGCGCGAATCACTGGCTGAGCTGGCAGTTGAACAGTCTGCGATTGATGCTGTCTTTTGCGAGACGGCGAAGCGCGTCTACGGGGCATGAGAATAGCGTCGGACGTCTGCCAAAATTGAGGACTGGTTACATACTTATACCTTTTTGACGCTTCCTGCTTCACGCACATTATTTATCAGTAAATTGGTGTTTGTATCTGCGACATGTTTTGAATAGGACCTTGCAAGTAGAACGTTAACGATATCCACATCCCACCTTACTCTGTACTGATCACTCAAATACCGCTTGGGCCCCTCCTGCCTTTTGCGGTCATGACATCCCTTTTCTTCCAGCTTGAGCGTGTTTCGACTTGTAGAAGTTACTGCAGGCTGAAAGGCTCATTCTGTCTGTTCATTTCTTCGTTCCCTCTTGCCAATCCCTGAGCGCCCTTGGTTCTTGTCACCTGATCGTTGCGATGATTATTGCCTCCGAGTTCACGTGTGATCGCTGTCTTCTTCTGCCTCCATGTTCCTGCAAGAAACACCCTTTGATGAAAGGTATCTCGGCTTCCTTTGCGACAATGCTCCCCTTCAACAAGTACTACCGTAGTTTAGCCTGACCGCCGCGGTTGACCATGCCCCGACTCGATTTCCGGGCCCTCAGAGGCAGAGGCGGCGACGACGATTCTTCGTAAGTAACTCTCACTCTCGACTACAAGTGTTTTCTCATTCCTTGTAGAAGCAGCAGGGAGTCATCACCGCGACCGGTATGTCTATCGTTGAATCCAGATGTCTAATTTACAACGATTGGTAGACCCAAAGACGACTTCCAAGCCCAAATTACGACGATGATGGCGACGTCGAAGTGCCACCCATCGCGGACGACGATACACCGCCACCGGAGCAGAGGCCCATCATCAGGCAGGCTGTTGGATTTGCCCAAACCGTGACGGCGCCTGCGAATGTGGACACCTACGAAGCCCGCCCAGCCGCCTCGTCCCAGAAAGCAACAACTTTCCTCCCAGGCCAGGAGGTTGTCATTCCCAAGAAGAAGAAAGAACCGCGAAGCAAGAAAGTCAAACACTCAGCCAACTTTCCCAATCACGTCAGCCGCTTCAGACTCGAGTCCTATGACCCGACGGCGGGTCCCAGTGTTGTCCCGCCGCTGCAGAGCGGGACGGGCCCGTACTCGTCCATCTATCGCGCGAGCACCACTCCCTTCAACCCACAGGATCCCGTGGCCCCGGTCAAGCCCGCGATGCCACCTGCGCCTGCGAAGAAACCAAGAGGCAAACCGAAGAGTCCACATCCCTTCACGCAGCCGGCAACCTTCAGCGTCGGCGCGATGACTTCGCCTCCACCCTCTTCTCTTCCTTCTTCTTCGGAGCCTCAGGCTGGCACAGCTCCTTCTGGTCACCATTATCGCAGGGATTATGACAAGGATCCATATGGCATCGGGGCGCTTAATAGGCGCGCTTCGTCGGAGACGGCCGTGTCATCAGCTCATACATCCCCTCCGCCCTCTGCTGGTTCATCATATACGTACCCCAGTGTGAACGGCCAGGCAAACAACCCAGCGTCGGGCGACAACACGAAACCACGCGTCCCCTCTAGGATGGTCACCATTCTTATTATTGATATCCGCAGTGGAACACCTGATCATCAACTAGCGGAGGTCAAAATTCCTCTGAAGCCTGCTGAACTTAAAGAGGACGGGTTTTGGGCTGACGCAAGGGACCTAGTACGCGACTCTGCCCTCTCATTCGCGCTCTATGTCACTAACTCACTTACAGTGTGCGAAGCTACAAGACAGTCCTTCGCGAATCGATGGTAAGAACACTTGTACCTTTCTTGCCTTTCATTGAGCCTCCGAGCAGGACCAGCCAAGGTTTACGCGATGCGCGGCAGGTACCGCCAATTCTTCTTGAAGGTCTCGGAGGATAACAAGGATGATACTGCACCAGCTAATCTGAGCATATCGTCGGATAGGACCATAGAGATCGTGGTTGAAGTGGTACGATGACTGACCAACCTTCCAGAGACCCTCAATTGATCAATTAGCAGGGCCACCGACCAGGTGAGATCCCAGCGCCACCTCTGATCCCTCAAGATATGCGATCGCCTTCGCCGGAGATTGAGATTATCGACCCGCGTCAGCGAAGGTACTCCAACCAGACGTTTGACCCTGGCGAGTACAACAGAAAGCGACGCCACTCGCCATCCGCCGACTACCCCCCTCCCCATGCCCCGCCGAGTGGCCGAGGGTCGTACCCTACAAATCCATATAGTCCTCCGTATCAGGTGAATCCATCACAATACCCTCCACCATTTGGCCCGAATAGCTACCACCCTGCTGTTGGCTTGAGCAACCCGCCCCCTCCACCGCAGAAGAAACCACGGGCTCACGAGCCGGAGCCTCCTCCAGGTCACAACATGATCGCCGTCGCCCAGCCTCAGCCCGGACCTCCAATTTACATGCACGGGCCTCCTGACTTTTCGAAACACAGGCATGACCCACTGCAGATGTCGCCAGAGCCAGACGACGAGCCGGAGATCATACGCAAGAAGGTGGTGAAGCGGGTGGACCAGCAGATACAGAAGCAACCGGGTTGGGTGGAGTGGTTCAAGCACCGCGGGCAACCGCAGACTGTCCCGGTCGTGCTGGTTCTGTATCGGTTCGCACAACGGTTGTTTGAGGGGTTTGAGGGTACGAGGGTGGCTTTTGCTACTAAGTCGTTGGACTATACGATAACGAGGGTGGGTTTGAAACTTTTGAGCGCTTATGAGAGTTCTAATCGGACTGTCTGTCTAGGACGACATTCTCGCTGCTCTGCAGATGAAGGAGACCGAGGACCCTACGAGGTTCGCATCGGACTGCTCGGAGACGCTAAGTCTTCTCGCACTGTACGGACCTGAGGGCACGCGCTTGCAGGATCCACGCGTCAAAGAGATGATGGAGGACAAAACTCCACCAGCGTACAATGCCAAGCCCATCAAACGGTTTCTGCACTACCTTCGGGATGTGGATCAGGAGTGGAAGAAGGAACATGGGGAGGCAGATAAAAGCGGAGAAACGGGGAAGGAACAGTCAGTTTAGATCTTCATTATCATCTTGTACACTTCACACATCATCATACTCATGTACGGAATCATCTCTCAAGTAATATCAACGGCATAGTTATCTGGGTATAACGCATGGTCAAGCATTGTTATTTGGCCACGCTGGACCATTCTTGTCCGCGGAATCGTCTACTAACACTTTGAGTTTGAAGAAAATCTTAAGCCAGTCTTTCGACTAGATCAAGACGTGTGAGTAGTTGTGTACTTTTATGGTTTACACCCATCCATGTGTGCTGATTAGAGTTACAGAGCGGCATTCACATTACGAATAAATTAGAGATGCTCCGATGGTCCATATGGTATTCCGAGTTAGAGATGCGAAGGATCGATGCCTAACGGTAGCATGGTTGAATCGCTCAAGGCGGCCTTCTCCCAGGTATTTTGTTGAAGCTATCGTTAACGGTCAGACGTTCTTTCGTTCAATGAATACGAGTTGAAAATTTACATGTTGAAGAGCCTCAGTCAAGGAGAGCAGATTCATGTGGTCGGGGACATTATCGTGGTTCTGGAAAGGGCTTGAGACTCACACACACTAGGTATCTGGATGTGATGACCTACCCAAAGCATCTCATCGAAGTCCCTGAAGTGCAAGCGCAGGTCAAGGGGTACTTGAGTCGGGAAGATGAGAACATGTATTGTCGGCGTATACGGTCGATTGGGAGAAACAATATGAGCAAGTTCCTGTGGAAAGGTTAGAGGCAGTCGTCGAGGACGAGAAAGATACATACTTGAGCAGAAGACACTGCAAGTTTGATGTTTTGTCTCTGTCCACGGGCATCCTTCCCAACCAAGACGAAGATCTCCCAGACACAGTCAACCAAGAAGACCGAGGAGCTCACGGACGAATGAGCGGCCAGAGAAGGGACAACGGAAAGCTACACCGAGTCGTCAATAATTGGTTAGATATTTCATGAAACTCGAACACTCACAGCTTTCTTTCCCTGCGATGCGTCAACCTCCCAAATCATCGCATCGGTCCTCGGTGACATACTCCTCCACCTCCAATAATCTGCTTTGGCAAACTCATCCTCTCCGAGGACCATCCAGAACATATCATCGTCATCTGCGCTCACCCCATGCGCAAGTTCGACCACGTTCTCTCCCAGAGCGCGAGCGTAACGAACAGCAGCATGGCGCTCCTGCCTCACAGCTCCGCAGCCATGCCACACGTATATGGTGCCGAGTACCGATACACAGTAGCTGAAACCGGAGCAGAGATTTTTGATGCTCTGTAAACGGAGTGAGTCGTCCGAAAGCTATTGAACTGGTCATCAATGGTTACCAGGTCGAGTTCATCTATCGTGATGCATCCTGCCTTGGACCGCACAACATGCATCGCGGTGTTCTCAGCCGACCAGTGCGCACGCGAACCCTACATGATAGGATTCAATTTAACTCGGACCCCAGGCGACGGAGATGGCGTTTTACCTGACGGATAGCCAACTGTCCGCCCAGAATGTGTATGAGCTCAGGGCTTTCCGCATATTGTCTCACAGGGACCTGAAAGGCTCGTGAGTCTTAGCCTTGCAAAGCTATGATCAACTCACATAAGTCGTGCCATATCTCGAAGCCATCTCAGTCAACTTGCTTTTCTCCGATTCCCCAAGCTGACTCCCCTTCCCAATCCACGCCCAAACGGACGTGGCTACTAACCCGCTCGATGTCGACTTTTTCCGGTGTATTACCACAACTACCTCGTCATCGTAGAACACGTTGGTATCTTGAAGCGGCGTTGCAGTGCTTCCAGCAACAGTCATGACATCGACAGATATTGTACGAATTGTGGGGTCGGGAGCGTATGCTGAAGGGCCTTCCGCGAGGAGAGACACGTCCAGACGAGGAAGAGGCTCATCGGGAAATTCTGCATTGGATGTTAATATCTCGAATTTTTAGTAGCATACTGTACTGACCAAGTTTCACGATAGTGGGCTCAGGCAATTTCGCCTCGGGTTCTTCCAGCTGTGGACCCAGCGACTTTGCAATGTCACGCGTCAACGTCGCAGCCGGGGTGGGTGTGGGTGTGGCCTCCTCCTTCAAAGGCGGTAAGCTGATTGCCGAGTACTTCTCGTAACTCGATCTGCGCCTCTCAGTGGAAGGAGGGACAAGTTGCGGCCGTGCAAAGCTCGAAAGAGGCGCCTGCTCCTGGATGGGAGACTCGACTTCGGGCTCAGGTGCAGGCGGTGTTGCGACAGCTGGCTCTGGGGACGCCACCGTCTCGTTCAGCGCCTGGGCAACATCCATGACAGTAGCTCTGTTCCCTGAGCTGGGGATCCTCGAACGAGGCGAAGGTGGGACGGTGTCAGGTCGACTTGCAGACGAGGAAGAAGTCACGATGCTAGGAAGTCGTGGGCTTGGGGCAGGCATGTCTGAAGATTTCGAGCGGGACGATGATGCCTGGAAGTCCGGCGTCATCCCAGGAAGTGCTTGCCGGCCAACCATCTTACGAACAGGCTTGGCTTCTGTGGGAGGCTCACGATGCGCCGAGCTCGGAGAACCCATCTTAATGATCCCATTATCCGCCCAACGGTCGGTGATGCGAGATCCCACGCTTGGAGTGCGCACTAAGGGTGACGGGGCAGTTTCCATAGGAGGCTGAGGCTTCACTTCCTCCTTTGGCATCGACGGGGCCGCTGTTTCTGCAGGGATGCTCAAAGTTTCATTGTCATCGGCAGTCAGTACTTCTTTCGAAAGACTGCTCGGAGTCCGAGACAAAGAGCGTTGCCCTCGAATCTCACCGGCACTCTTCCCTTTACGTGGTTTCTTCGCTCTCTCTTTGGTCGGCTGAAAGTGCAAAACAAAGCGTCCCAGAATGCATAATTATATGAATGAATGCCAACAAGAAAACAGATGTCCAGTAAGTAAGTATCCCAGCGTGACTACCAAAATGGACGCACATGGGCTAACGGCTTCCGGGGTTCCGGAGACGAGACCGCGAACGACACTTTGCCGCCAGTGCGGTGAACACCAAGCTCATCGACCCCCGGGAACGAAGTACGCGTATTCTCCTGTGCAGCTGGCTTAAAGATCATCATTGTCGTTGCCGAGCCAAGTTTGGGAGAACCATTGACGTCGGAGTGTCTAGTCGGTGAGGGCGACTGCCTGTTTGGCAGGGATGGTAATGAGGGCATTCGTGCCACAATCTTGGGCAGTGAAGGCTCAGGCGCAGGCGATGGCGGTCCTACAGTTCGGGCCTTGCGCATAGGTGATGGGGATGGCTTCGGAGAAACAGGTGGTGGTGGGGTTTTTGATTGCGCATTTTCTGGTTGCCATCGATCAAGAACGGAGGTTTTACGACCTCCGGGACGCGTTGGTACGTCTTCCTTGATCGCGCTGGACGGAGAACTCGTCAGTTGTGCGCTAGCCTTGACCATGTTCTGAACGAAACCACGCCCCTGCAGCCTGCTAATACTGGGAGTAGGATCTTTGGGAGCCGCTGGTTTAAGAAAGGCGGGCGAGGCATTCTGGGATATGGTAAATGCAGGTCCCTGTGACGCTCGCGGAGTAGGTTGGATTGGTCTGGCGAGGGCTGGAGGTGGAGAAGTAGCAGTAGGCGTCGACGAACGTTGCTGGGGGGTGTAGGAATGGGTATGCGCGGAAGAGGATGTCTTGACAGATGCACCTGTCGGCTGAGAACTGACGATGGATGGAATGGAACCCGCGTAGGAACGCGAAGAGGAAGAAGACGATGGTTTGACGTCTGCGGGCCTTGCCGGTGTGCTTATGGTGCGATCTCGACCGCCGGTCTTCTGAGGAGAAACAGACCGAGGCGCCGTAGTTTGTTCGAGATAGCGCGAGGCGACCGATGACGGTGTGCTCAGCCGCCTTGCCCGCATGTCGTCGGGGGTGGGAAGCCTCTCTGAGCTGCGAGCGCCAGCATTGCTTGCATACGGTGAAGGCGATGGTGATGACGTTGATGGCTTTGCAGTCATGCCAGGCATGGCGACGCCTTTGCTGCCAAAGATTGGATGCGGCGCATCGATGCGCGTGCGCTGCTCAAACTGCGTCGGGTCGTGTGCATCCTGCTGCGGGGCGTGCCTCTTCAGTCGCGGGCCTGTCGCCTTTCCGCCCATGAACGCTGCGAGCGACATCGCCTCTGATTGGGGTTTGGACGAGGAGGGCATTGACTGACGAGAGAGAGGGGCCGAGCTGCCGCCCACCAGCTTCTGCATGGCGGCGGCGTGGCCCAGGTCGCAATCGTACGCCGACGACGACGCATCGTCTTTGATAGCCGCGAACTTGGAGCTCTCTGCCGCTGTGTTCGAGTTAGCACACAAGCTCGACCCAAAGGCGGGCGACGTCTTACTCAAGTCGACGCTCTGCACGCGGCTGCCGTAGCCGACGCCTCTGCTCCGGCGCTGTCTGGCGAGGCGTGAGGCTGCGATTTCCTCTTCAAGCTTGCGCTGTTCGGCCTCTTCGTCGGCATCGACCTGCTGCTGCATCGCCTTGATTTTGCTGGCCCATTCCGCAATGCCGTCCTCTGGATTCGGGTAGTCGCCCGTACGATGCCTGGTCGGCCCAGATGCAGTCGACATCGTTGATGAAGACAGAGAACCCTAACCTCGTTGCCTAACACAGCCAAGCGTGACAGACTCCACGTGATGTAATGTCACAGCTGCGCCACAAGACCACAATGGTAATTTAGATTATTGAAGAGAAAAATGAGGCCCAGGAATATACGGGTATCTAGTATCGTAAATCATATGCTACTCTACAGGACAAGCGAAAATCCCAATGCCAGTAGCCCCAGAATGTAACATGTACCAATGGATCTAGAAGCGCCATTGGCATTGTCTTGCTGGGTAGCAGTGAAAATACCACTGGGTGCGGTCTGAGATACGCCCGAGGTGGCATTTCCGTCTACAGCAAGGCGCGTGAGATAATTCGACCAGATGCATGTGCATGTACAGTGTGCACGTACCAAGGAATGAAGCTCCGCAGAGAGCGCTCGCCTCGTTGTCTGCTTGAGACACAATATCCGGGAAAGTATCTTGCGCAATGGTGAACGCCTCTTTGATGCAGCTTGTACACGCGACCGCGCTCACGCCAGACGATATAAGCTTCTGAGCATCCGCGAGCAGGTCGAAGAAGTTCAGATCATCCAGCGTAAGTGGCCCAATGACGCTCTCCAGATTCGACAGCGTCTGTGTTGCGCAGAGTTGGTCGGCAGAATCACTGATGAATCCGGCGTTCAAATAACGAAAACCACAGATGAGATGGGGAACACTCACTCCTTCAAGCAAGCGATCTCCCGAGCCGTTGGATACACCTGCTGCACAATCGACAGAATTGTACTCCCAATATCCTCAGGAGCACCAACGCTTGCAAGGTCCTCACTGCATCCCGTCGTGACATTCGCGACGATTGCCTCCAAAGAGGCGTCTGAGCAGGATCCCAGGCCACAGAGCCCCGTCAGCCATTTATTGATAGTGTCCGGGATGGATTTATCATTGCCAACGACAAACGACAACAGCGCTCCTGGGTTCAAGCACGCGGCATCGGGGGAGACGAGAAGGTTTTTCACCGTGTCAACACAGGAGGGAGTCAGTGGATTCTGAAGCCTACAGTAGATCGTGGTCACTGTCAGTGTCAGATTCCACGACAGAAAACGTCACGCACTGTGCAGACACCAGACCGGCGGTCAAAACCGTGGTGAGAAAGAAGAAGTTGAAATTGATATGAGCCAGCATATTGAAGGAAGAAGGGAAAGAATGAGAATGGAAAGAAGGTTAAGAAAGGCCGAACAAATGAAGAAGAAGGTGGGGAAAGAAAGCCATCAACGGCAGAGAGATGAGCGTTATGTAGTGTATCCATCGTTTCGGTATTGGTGTGAGCACCAATCAGAGTTCTGATACGACAGCGGGTGGTCAACCGGTTACCACCGTCAAGACAATCACACAGCGAACATGCTGATCAAGGATAATCATCGACTCTATAATAGGACCAATCGTCGTCCTCGGCGAGTCAGGGATCTTTTTGCCCTGCAACGCGTCGCGCAAATATGGACGACGCGATCTGCTGCGCACTGGGCGGTGAGTTGAAACGTGACTACGTTCGGGACGCCATACATAGCGGGAACGAAGTCCAAATCAATCAATATGCAAGTCCGTGGTGATACATAAACTACCTACAGACTCAAACAACTAGGACAGCGGCCATAAACGCAGCCACGGCGACCAATAAATGTGCGCTGACACCGTCTACCTGAGCTGCATCCGTCTTGTCGTCATCGGCCGTCCCGTTGACAGCTGTGTTCTTGATCGTTGAGGGTATCGACCCATCTATGTATAGTCTTCGTTGAAGTCTCCATATTCCGCATACAAGAAGGGAAGCGTACCAGTAAACGAAGCCCCGCACTCGTCCTGTACTTGCGAGCTCTCTGAGGCGTTGACAAGGGAAGGATAATCCTTCGTAGCATAAGAGTACGCCGCCTTGGCGCAGTCCGAGCAGGTGACATTCGTTGGGATGGACGAGCCATTCGTGCCCCCGCCCAGCAATCCAATAATGTTTCTGAAGCTGAGAGTTTCGCCCAAGGATGATTGCAGATCTGTGAGGGTCTCCGTCGCACAGAACGTATCATCGCTATTCATTATAAGTCCTGAATGATATTCAGGCAACGACGCCCACTCACTGTTTGAGACACGCGATCGTCCTAACGGTGGGATATGCTTGCTCAACCGTGCTTGTGATAGAATCCTTGTCACTCGTATCAAACCCAAGCGTGCCAAGCTCTGCTGAGCACCCAGCGGTCACATTGTTTACGATGGCCGAGAGAGTGTCATTACTGCACGTCCCCTTCTGGCAGACGGTGTCCAGCCACTTGTTGACGGGGTCAATGATGGATGTGTTCGAGGATCCAAGGAAGATGGGGATGAGGGTCGAGAGTGAGAGACATGACGCGGCGGATGGGTCCTGAGCTACGGCGCCCAGCGCTGATGTACAGCCGGATGTCAGCCTGTATGCAAGACGGAACGTTAACTGAGTGGCGGGACAAAGTTGTGAACTCACTGAGCATTCGTAAACGAAGCGACTAGTAGAAATGTGGCGGAGACGATCGTAGAAGAAAACATGATGGTCGTGGGTAGTTGTTTTGACGCGTGTTGGAAGACCGTAGCATTTTATACTATAGAGTATGAGGTGCTGTCACGAGTGGCACCGGGAGGAGCGGAGAGTGGAGACCGCAAATTTGAAGAATGGTCGGAAACACTCCCAGTCTGCACTGAAACTTGGAAGGTGGAGGAAATGACGCAAAAAGGCGGCAAAAAGGAGGTCATACGTGAGGGGGATTGGATAGCCAAGAGGATATGTCTACGATACTTGGTGAGAAAATGTGAGACTATGCGGGAAGAACTGACCGATGAGCATTACGAGAATGGCTTGGAGAGGACAGCGATTGTACAGCCTTTGGTCTGCGCAGTTGATTGAGGTGCTGTGCGTTGGTCAGTTACTAGGCGCCAAGGTATCAAGTAGCGGTCAAGGACATGGGCAACGCTCCCCGGGTGTTGATTAAAATTTAGAGCCTTTGAGAGCTGACACGCGCGACGGACCGCCGACGGTTGCTTAGCCGCGGCGGCATCGCACAGAGGGCCTTGGATCAACAACTATCCAGGAAATAAGTAGATGCTGCCTGTTATTTCAGAACGCGAGGGATTGGAGTTATTCCCCTGTAGAGTGTGTAGACTCGGAGCAGGCGCGCACTGGATACATCACTGGCCAGGCTACAGCGGTGTCTCTCCCGTCCGCATTGTTCCTGTGGCATGTCACGAAGTTCAAGTCTGGTTCAAGTTGTCAAGACGAAGTGGAGGCGGACTGGAGCCTCAGGAGGTTTGTCCCGAAACAGGAGCTTCGCGGATCATCGATCAGGGATCGATTCAAGTTCACCCCCGCAACGCGTCGCACTGGCAGGAGCGCGTCGCGCGCGCTTATATCGATGTTGACGCGATCTGGGCGGTGTATTGCCAATGTGAGCCCTACATTGCCGAAAGCAACGGCCCAAGAATGAATAATACGCAAGTCCGTAGTCTATCTACCCATTATCATACTCAAACAAGGAGGGCGGCCACGAACATGGCCAAGGCCGCCATCAACTGTGCAGCGACCCCATACAAGTTCACCTGAGGTGCAGAGTTGCCATAGACAGCAGAATACCCGACAAAAGCCGTGTCTTGGATAGTTGATGGTATCGTCCCGTCTATAAAAACAGTTTCGCTCAGGTTGTGTTCCTATACAAAGGATAGAGCGACATACTAGTGAACGACGACCCGCACTGGCTCTGCAAGCTGCTCGTCGAGCCATTAACGAGGCTGGGATCGTTCTTGATACCATGCGAGTACGCCGCCTTGGCGCAGTTCGAGCAGGTGACGTTCGTAGAGAGGGTCGGGGCGGATGTGCTGTTAACAGCCACTATCTCCAGGAATTTAACAAGGGTGAGCGGCGAGCCCAGCGCTGATTCTATATCCGTGAGCCTCTCCGCCGAACAGTAGGCGTCGCCTCTGATCATCATCAGCACAACAGATCTCAGGCAGCGACGCCCACTCACTCTTTGAAACACACCATGTTCCTGAAGGCCCCGTAATGCTGCTGGAGCGAGATTTCAATAGACCTTGTGCTACTGCTCGAACCGTAGAGCGTGCGAAGCTCCTTCGAGCACGGAGAGGTCACTTTATTGACGATGCTGCCGAGGACGCTGTAGATGCAGTTATTCGCGCAAAACTCGGGTAGCCACTGGTTGACGGGGTCGACGATGGAGATATTGGAGGATCCGACGAAGGTGGGGTTGAGATATGAGGACCTCAGACACGCTTCGAAGGTCTTATCTGAACTTAGACCAGTCAGCGCTTTGGAGCATTTCGACGATATCCTAGAGGATGCAAGCGTTAGTTGAGCGAGTGGCAGGAAAGACGTAGAGACCCACTGAGCATTCGTGAAGGAAGCGACGAGGAGAATTGTGGCGGAGATAACTGCAGAAGAAAACATCATGACGATCGTGAGTTATCGTCCTGTCTGAAGAGTGGCATTTTAACCGTTGCTGATAGCGGGCAGTATAAGCCGCTTCAGAGAATCGAATTAAGACGAAGCAGCCTCGATGGTTCATCAAGTAGAGAGATGACGCATAGTTTTGTTGTCAGTACGGAGGTCATCCGTGAATCCATAAGGGATGTGGGAAGAATTACCCATGACGGGAATGAAGGCCAGACGTCAATCGTCCAGCCTTTGGCATGCGCAGTCTGTTGAGAGGTCGAATTCAATGGAATTGCTGTAATTCCACGCGGTGGTCTAGGTGGCCAAGGAAATGGGCAATAACGCTCGTCGGGAATCGGGATTAAAGTGAGACGCGCCAAGATTCCGAGGTAGCCGCTAGTAGCGAACTTGAGTCCACAACCACCCAAGTTGGCGTTGAGATCGCTTCGAGCCGAGTTGTGAAGCTGTCAACGCGAGAAGAGCGATCGAAGTGAGACCACACCAGCTTGCTCCTTCCTCTCATCATTGTCATTTCCAGGCAACAGTGAGCATACTTATCAACTCTTTGTGGGCGCCATCTCTGAACGCAGGGCAGCCAGCATGGCCGACGCGCTCAGCGTTGATGGCAGTCGCGTGACGACGCGTCCTTCCGGGGCCATCGCGTTCCCGGGCGGCATCATCGACCTTGGACTCGCCTCCGACGCGGACAACGCGGCCATAACACTCCAGCTCTGCGGGCAGCCCTTCACCTACAGCCTCAAGTCCCTCGCGCCGGACCCGCAGGAGATCATCCAGCTGCTCAAGCTGACGACAAGCGAACGCGGAAATTGGATTCTGGTCGGTGCATACTACAGGCGGAACGGGAACACGGCGGCTGCGATAAAGGTGGTGACTACTATGCTGGAAGGTACGAACGACGAGACACCCGTGGCAGTCCTTTCCCTACTGTGTGTTGACGCGACACCAGAAATGGTCAAACACAAAGTCTCGGACGGCCTGCTGAAGCCGGTGTTCCTGTTTCTGTCCAGCTGCGAAATGGATCTGGGACGACGCGTCAAGAGCCGCGGAGACGTGGCGCAGGAGGCGCGCCATCACCAGAGAGCGCGACAGTGGCTTCAAAAGGTGTATGGCACGTTCGCCAGCGTCAACACGGCGGCGGCGCGAGCCCCAGTTTCCGCCTCATCCCACTGCAAGATCCTGGAACGCGAAATCCAGGCACTACGCGACCGCCAGGCGCAGCTCTCCGAAACAATCACCGAACTACGAACGAAAAAGAGGAAGCTGGAGGACGAGATCTGCTGGGAGCGGGACACCCGACGCAAGCAGGACCGCGAGATTGCCGACCTGCGGGAGGACCGGGACCGTGCGCGGCGAATGGAGCGGCTGGCCTTGGAGGAGCTTGACAGACGGGCAGGAGAGAGTACTTAAATTACATAATTAAATCGAATTCATTGCCGGAATGCCGAACTCGACTGTACAGATGCCCAAGCCACCGATCGGGCCGCTTTCCGGGAGATGCCGGCTGCACGTGACACGCATTTTTGCAGCGACGCACGAAGCTCGACTGTGACTGATCCCGACGCCCTCTCCACCTCAAGACCGCAAGTATGGCCGCCACCACGCTCCCCAAGGACATCTCCAAGCTCGGCCAGGACGTCAAGCTCTTTGCAAAATGGGACACCCAAGAGTGCGCTGCAATCCGTCTATTCCGCGCCAGAATGCGCCTCTAAACATGATACAGTGTCGAGGTTAAGGACATCTCCCTCACGGACTACATCCAGATCCGCCACGCCGTCTACCTCCCCCACACCGCCGGCCGTTATGCCAAGAAGCAGTTCAAAAAGGCGCAGATGCCCATCGTCGAGCGTCTCGTTGACAGGTGCGTGCGCCAGCCGTCCAGCGATGCGCGCAGCTCACGCCGATGGCCAGCTTGATGATGAACGGCCGCAACAACGGCAAGAAGGTCCTCGCCGTCCGGATTGTCGCGCACGCCTTTGAGATCATACATCTCTTGACCGACCAGAACCCCATCCAGGTGCGTTGGATTGGCACGGCCTGTACCGTGTTCTGATAAGCAGCCAGGTTCTCGTCGACGCCATTGTCAACACCGGCCCGCGTGAAGACTCCACCCGCATTGGCTCCCAGGGTACCGTCCGTCGCCAGGCTGTCGATGTGTCTCCCCTCCGCCGTGTCAACCAGGCCATCTCCCTCCTCACCATCGGTGTAAGTCCCCCCCCCCACTATACAACCTCTTCACCCCCCCCCCCCCCCCACTACACAACGTCTTCACCTCCCCATCCCCCCTGCTACGCCACCTCTTCACCTCCCCTCCACTCCCCCTCCTCACTCCTCACTCACCCCCTCCCCCCGCAGACCCGTGAATCAGCATTCCGCAACGTCAAGTCCATTGCCGAGTGTCTGGCCGATGAGCTCATCAACGCCGCCAAGGGTTCCTCAAACTCTTACGCCATCAAGGTGCGTTCCTTGTGTCTGATTCAAGTATTGCTACTGACAGCCGCTGCAGAAAAAGGACGAGCTCGAGCGGGTGGCCAAGTCCAATCGGTAATCCAGTTTACCTTTGGGCGGGATCGTTATCACTTTTCATGCACCCCATGCTGTCTTCATGTCGTATGCATATATTCAATCAAGGCGCTTCAATCCATGTCCTCTGTCGCGCAAACGACTCTGGCTTGAAAGGTTTACTGACAAGACTAAGTCCAAGTATCCCAAGTATCAAGCTCAGCTGCAGTCTGCCGTAGACTCCGACAAGATTCGGGCATGCCAGATGAACCACAAATTCTTGCAGTCAATTGGCAGACCTCAAAGAAACCGACGAGTGCACTTCTCAGTGACTCTCGCCTTCGTAGGTGGCGCGCGAGTCGGCGTTTTGCCAGGACTACCTGCCCTGCGTGCAGTAAACGCAAGTGAGAATAGTAGCGAGAAGAGGCGCACCTCTCCATTCGTGTCTTCTTCAACGGACACCTCTGTCGATGATTTCAGAATGGAGTCGGCCGACACAGACGCGTACTCCTGGCTGCACCGACAATCGCACTGTCGGGCAGCTTGCGTCGTATTGCGAGGCGAATGCTTTTGCAGTTTTCCTACGACAGAAGGCAAGAATATGGGCGAGACAGTTTGTGTTGCATTGCGAGGCGAATGCTCTTACAGTCTTCCGGAGACAAGGTTCTGGGCAAGGCGATCCACCAAGCTACGGCGCCCCATTGTTCGTACGGGAGACGGCGGCGAAACATGATGCATGGGGTATGATGAGCCTGGCACTGGCACTGCCCTGGTCAAGGGTTCGATTTCTTTGTACAACTTCAAGCGTAAAATCCAGGAGTGGCGCGGTCTTCGTCTGCTCACGGTGAATTTCTCGCCATTCAGCCAGTGCCATTCTCGAGGAGGCACTCAAGTCGAACTCATAGAGCCTGTGACTCTCATTCGCTGACGTCTAACACTGGGAAATCGGTACTCGCGGTCGTGAAATCGAGACTGAGAAAGATCGCTATACTACAAAGGCTTCCGAAGAACCGAGGTCAATCACTGACTAGACGGGCGAACTTGCTGTCGAAGCGCGACATAAGGGCTGACGGCGAGCCACTTTCCACGAGAACACCATTTTCCATGACTAGAATCAAATCAAAGTCCATGATAGTGTCTGTCAACGACATTGAGAGACCACCCCCGCTTTGATCGAGGACTTACCGATTCTGTGTGCGACAGCGATAACTGTAGATTTGGCAAGGTCGGCGCGAATGACTTCACGGATTTTCTTATCCGTGTCTGCATCAAGACTGGACCATATTTGAGCGGTTTCCTTTTTGTTCATAATCAACTCCATACCTGCTGCTAGCCTCGTCCAATACAACGACCGTTCCACCCTTTAGGAGAATTCTGGCCAGACAAAGCAGCTGGCGCTACGACCAATCATATCAGCCCGGATCTGTCACTGGCGATGATCAAACAAACCTGTCCACTTGAGAGCGAGCCTCCGTCCTCCAAGATGGTTTCAAGTTTGTCTGGTAATTCAGAGACCGCGTCACTCATACCAATTCGGTCCAACGCAGACCAGATTTCTTTATCGGAGTGGTTTGCGTGTGGGTCCAAGTTGTGGCGCAATGGGGCATTCCAGATGAAGGCGGTTTGTGCGACCAGGCTGAATGAAAGTCAACATATGCACCCGCCATTAGACGTCGTCTCACTTACTTTAGAGAGTCACGCAACGCCGCCAGGGGTATGCTTTGCACATCCACTCCATCAAAGAGAACGCTGCCTGACATGAGAGACGAGTCGACTGCCCGGAAGAGGGCCATAAGTAGGCTACTCTTTCCTGACCTACGGAGGATATTAGTCCTGTTCGAAATTGCTAGAGAATGTCGACTGACCCGGATCGTCCACAGATTCCTATCTTCTGGCCGGCGGTGATCTTGAACGATACACCATCGACAACAAGGGGCAGATCGTGGCTATTTGAGAGTAGAAAAACCGGTGAAAGGAAAGAGACCCTGTAAAGGAATAACCCACCTATACCTCAGGCTGACGTTCTTGAATTCGATACTACCAGATTGCGAGTCAGAGGGCGTGCTTCTGCCACTGGAAGCGTCATTCTCTGGCGGCAGCATGACAATTTCATGGATCCTAGACAGCGCAACGGAAGCGTTTTCCAGGCCCGTCAAATTCTGTGCGACGTCAATCCGAGTTGGCTCGCGTTGACTGGAAGGTGAGCGAACGTACCATGAGAAGACTATTTAGTTGGCGGGACAGGCTCGTCAAGCTCACAAGTGCCAAACCTAACCTGTAGCATCACAATGAGAACGGTTGGACAAGAAGCGAGTATGGGAAAGACGCAACGCTGAAGGATTAGTCGAATGGCGGAGGCCGACTGCAAGGGCGGACAGCCCTGTCGCAAGTATGAAAGAAATGAGAGCCAGAAAGGTGCGTCTGTTGTAAAGAATTTGTGTTCTTAGTTTCCACGTCTTCATGACTGATAAAAGAAGCATACAAAAGGCGGACGCTAGCAAATCGGAAATAGAATGGGACCTATTTGACAGGTCAATCGTTGCGATACGGGGAACCTTGATGCTTACTTGACTCTGATCCAGATGCCCGTCGTTCTGACTCTGGAAATGGTTTTCAACTTCGAGAGCCCTTGGAACGATGAGAATCCGTTGCATGCCCATGTTGCGCACTCACCGTATAGTCACAAGTCCGGAAAGAGTTGTTGAGAACTGCGTATATAACGGAGACTTGCTTGCCGCAGTCAACTGCTGGAATTGTTTCGCAGTTTTCTGTCAAAAGCAGTTAGGATATGAACTGGTCCTGCAAGAACGATCCCTTACGAGATAGAACGAGAGCATGATGTAGTAGAGGGCGCCAATGAACGGAACGGTCAGAGTCAACCAAGGTACCTGCGAGACCAGTCAGTATGAAGTTGCACGACTCAGAACTCCCGTTGGCGCCTCACTGGAATGTTGATGAACACGATGTAGCCGACTACACCGTTGGTCAATGACAAGATCGTGAAAAAGCGTGTACCACTCACCGACCTCAACAGACTGCATGATAACATTCACAACATTCCAGGGAACCTCCAAGTCGCTCATGAAGATGTCCTATGTGTCACAGTGAGAAGATGTCAAGCGAGTCAACGATTGGAGGAATACCTGAGAGAAACGGTTGATGATGCGCCCAGGTGTGGTTGTTGTCATGAAGGTGGGTTTGGTTTTGAGGAGTCCGCGGAGTTCCGTCGCATGCATGGCTAGTGACGAATTTCACCATCAGGAACGGGTAATGCGAGAATGGATGAATGTAACCCACTTTGCCCTAGACGACTTTCGGACTACATGAATACCTGCGCGGTCTGAAGAATGACAATGAACTTTGGCGCTTACGTGCTGATGACGAGGGTATATCCCCACATTCCGAAGCCGCTGAGAAGAGGATCAGACCAGGAGAGTACACAAATCGCGAAACATAGCATACACGATCAGGAAATATGCGAATACGAGGCCCGCATATCCACCAACCCAGGCTCCGACGTGCTTGCCAGCATTGTTTGACCATTGTTGTTGATAGATCTAACGCAAACGCAGTGAGGGCCATCCAGGGTCCGAAGAGAATCTCATTCATACCAGCAAACCAAGCTGCGCCAGTCCCGTGGACCCTATGAGTACCTTGGCAAAGGGTAAGTTTCCACCGCAATCAAATTATTAACAGGCTTACAATAACAGCGATCGAACCACGCCACCCAGCCATTTTCATGTAGAAGCGGTATGGCGTGAAGCCAAGGGAAGACTTTGCAATTGGTGCTTCAGGCTTTTCCTTCTGTGCGACGTGAATGCCAGCGGCCGCACCTGCCTCCGGTTTCCTGTCCGGTTCCAATTTGGCGACGTCGGTACTAGAGTCGTCCATCTCGTGTTCAAAATGATATCCGGATGCGACGACTTCGTCTAGTGTACCTTGGTATGGCATCGCTCCCGCGTTGAAGACAAGAACGCGATCCGCGCTGTTCAAGTGCTTGGCTATCACGTAGTGAGTAACAAGGTCAGAGATGAGAACGTGTAATTCCAACCGTTATGAGTGACTAGAACCACCCCGCTGTTGTTTCGCAGCAGCCCGTTGGATCCGAAAAGTGACCGGAAGACTAGCAAGAGCGTCAGCAAATGTGAAAATGGGTATATACATTAGATACGAACCGTGCTTCTCCGTCTCTGTGTCGAGAGAGCTGAGGGGATCATCAAGGAGAGTCCAGGGAGCCCTTGCATATATCGCCCGCGCCAGCGACTTCATTGACCATTGAGCGAAACAACGCACGTAGAGAGAATGAACTCACAACGCGCTGACGTTGTCCGCCACTGAGGCTCACGCCCTTCTCGCCCAAGTAAGTACCGTCTTTTGCGTTCATACGCTCCGAGTCGATGTCGAGCCTTAGAGCGCAAGCATCCAGAACGATGTTGAACCACTGCTCCGAGAATTCTTGCCCAAAGACGATGTTCTCCCTCAGCGTACCAGGTATGATGAGAGCATCTTGAGCGGCATAGGCGATTCGAGTTCCGGGCCCAGTGTATGTTCCGTTGGTGAGGACCGTCTCCCCGAGGAGTGATAGAAGGAATAGAGTCTTTCCCTGTATGCATGTATAAGCCGACAATGTTCGTGGAAATGACGGTTGAGTCGGGCTTACCGAGGCGACCGGTCCCACACATACGTGGAGGTGGCCCGGTTTCAGTATGATAGAAAGAGGGCCCAAGAACGCGGGCTTATCGGCTGCCCAGGAGAATGAAGCCGTTTCGAAAGAGATATCCGTGAAAGGTGCGCTAGTATCCGCCTTCTCGAAAGAGCCCTTCTCCGAGTCGGCGTCTGGTGTAATCATAGTATTTTGTGCACTAGGACGCTCTTCCAACATGAGATACTTCTCAATGCGCTTGAGCGAAGCGGACGCAGCAAGTATTTGGGGCAATCCCGACCCGAGAAGCACAAGCGGGGGTGACATCAGATTGACGGTGGCGACGATTGTGAAGAGGAGAGTTGGATTCAAGGGTCCATGTCCGTGTCCAGCCAGTGCCGCATACGTACCCAGAACCACCAACGTGCACGCTGCCCAGGCTGACGATGAAAAGGCTCCTGTAATGGATATATTGTTGCTACATAAACGATATGGGTCAGATTCGAGGCTAAAGCCGTAGAGCAGAGACGTACTAGAACGACCGTGCTGCATGCATCTCCTGGTCTCGCAGATAGGCGGCGCGCTCGGCGAGGACATCCTCGTAACGAGACAGCTTCATGGGCAGGAAGTTTTGAACTATAGAGGTCAAGAACTTGACACGCTTGTCGGTGGATCCCAACCATTGCTTCTGCGCGGCTCCGACCCCCTTGCTGATACGTCCGGAGACTGTGACTAGAATCAAGGTAACTGCAAGTGGAAGGAAGGCCGGCCAGGTAGCCTAGCATTGTATTCGATGAGTTGTAGCATCATCATTGGATGTACAGTATACCTACCTGAGAATAGAGTAGCGCTACCGCCAATAGGATAGACACGATGGCTGCCCACATCTCGTGCAACGTCTCTAATCCAAGACAGACGCGTTCCACGTCTATAGACCTGGTGAAGAAATCAATGCACTTGATCCGATCACGACAGAGTTTCGCGTACATGTATGTGCTTGCAACCCCACCGCCCACCTCGCGACCAGATGCGGAAGATAACCGAAGAGTCTTGCTATAGATATTGCCGACAAGCGCACCTCGGTAACGCACGGTGGCATTGAAAACCTGAGCCACACATGTAAGACGAGGCCGTAAGAAGATACAAGGATGCGCACCTTTTCCCAATAGACGGAAGTCATCAGAAAGATGAGCGCATATGTACAAATGAAGCCGCCAACGAGTGCCCATCCTCGCTCCCATGACTGCGTGGGGTCCGAAACAAATCCGACCATGCGAGAAATCAGCAGTGGTTGCGCGAATGAGGCGAGGAGGAGCATGACACGGGGGAAGACTGGGTACACAAAAAGCAGCGGAAATGCCTTCAACGAGGCGCGAACGAGGTAGTGCTTTCCCTTTCTTCTGTAACTCTGTTTAGTCGAGCTGGGGAGAATATAGAGCTGAGAAGACGTACGGCATGGATGTCAGAACAGCTCGCAGTGGTTCCGTACTGGCATTAGCACCCATCTCAAGCGGTATGGCGCCACAGTCGACGATGGTGAGTGTTTTCTTCCGACCAGACCACATCAGAGGCACAAGCCAGATGAATAGAGCCCGAGAAGCGAAACTGGTCGTAGACACGGGAGCTACATCCTGATTCGCAAACGATTAACTCTCAGGTAGATGAAGGACACGCGAGTATACCTTCATTGTCACTGAACGGGCTTTCCCAACAAGCTCGGCAAACGACATCAAAAAATATGCGGCTGTGACGAGGGCTAACAGCGCAGTCGAGGTCTTCGCTTCGCCAATTTGAGTAGACGACCGCATGATGGCAGCGCTGAATAGGCCCTTGATAAACGCGTACGTGATGATGAGCGTGCTTGGGGTAATCGACCTAAAGTGCTCGACGGGGACAAGAAGAGTCAGAAGAACCTGGGGACGCGATGAGTACTCGCTCGGGAGGAATACATATACACGCACCGCGCTGATGATTTGTATGATGGGTGCCGCGAGACCCAAAGAGGCAGAGAGAATGTATCTATGGCGCGAGTAAGCAAGACTTGCTATGGTGCTCGCCACGACCAAGAGCGCTGCAGCTCCCTTGAGCGTTAAGAGAGCATAACTCCGTGGTGAATGCCTAATCCGCGTGGGTTCCGTATGCAAGTATGCAAGCCGCAGGACGGCGAATACAAAAAATATGATATCCGGTGAGAGAGAGAGAATACTGGAAAGGGCGCGTAAGTATTTTGCGATGCGAAAATCGAAGTCACGAACGTCTGCTCAAAGTACAGAGTGAAGTCAAGCTCTCTACAAGTTGACCCTGGACCGAAGGACTTGTCCTGAGCGCAAGACATGACGGGTCGTCCGGGAACAATGCACCCAGTCTGGCGCCGAAGTCGAGCACCTTTTCATCTCGGAAAGTTCCCAGAACTTGGTGGATAGTGATGGTGCATCAACTCGGCAAGCGTCTTCAGATGATGCACATGTACAGGTCGGCTGACTGGGATGAATGGGGAATCGCGAGGGAGGCATTGAATGCATGGGAATGTGTATTCTCAGCAAGCGATGTGGATATCTGGCGCTGCACGGGGAACAGATGCTCATCCGTGAGTGGAGGCTGGAAGAGGGTTCCTTTGACTGAAGTCGTTCGAGGCGCACATCGACGCGTCTTTCGGACTTGACATAAAGGCTGGCCGAGCTTCGTTCAAGGCTTAGCCTGATCATGTACAGTGAGGGTAAGACACAGAGGACCGGCGACCTCGGTCCGTCCTGGGTCCGCCACCGCCACGGCGCCACCTTCCAAGAATGGCAACTTGGCAGTTGGACTTATCTCGACCACCTCAAATGCTGCGATGGTTCGACGACCGCCCACACTGTGGACGAACGAACCAGCAAAGGCGCCACTCAACGATGGATTCTGGCCAACATCACTAGCCCTAGTGGATTTCGACCCGTGCGCCCATCCCTCTCACATGGTGACGGTGATGCTTCATCGTCTTCCACACCGGGCATCCACACAACTGGCATCGACTTCTTCAATTCATTCTGCTTTGAGCGCGGCGTGCAGGGTCTCATACGACGTCTACTCATTGGACAGAATTCCGCATTTTCTATTCTGATTGCATGATCATCACTGCCAGTGGCAAACCGAGTCAACTTCCATGAACCACATCAATTCAGTCACGAAACAACGTTAACCTGAGCGGCCGCGGAGTAGGTCTGTGTTGTATCACAGACACGGGGTGTATATAATCATTATGCTTCCCCGCGTCTCTGTTCTGCACCCTCAATACCAAGTTCATCACATTTTCTACATACTATGCCTGGTCCCCCACAGAACCCATTCTACCGGTATTCGACTCGATTTCGATGGTTCTCACCCCGCTCATCGCCTCTGTAGAGAACCTGACTTCGAGACGCTGCAGTTGCACGCAGGCCAAGTCGTCGATCCCGCGACTAATGCGCGCGCAGTCCCTATCTACCAATCGACGAGCTTTGTGTTCAATAGCGTAGAGGTCAGTCGCTCTCATAACGATTCGATTGATGTGTCTTAATCCCCATCAAGCACGCTCAAAGGCTATGCGGTTTACAGTCAGCTTAACGTCTTCCTTAGCGTAACGTCGATCTCAAACCCATATGACAGGGAAGCTGGGAACTTGTACTCCCGCGTCGCTAATCCAACGCTGGTATGTAGGTTTCAACGTGTAAATCAGTGTCGGCTAACCATTGAACCTTCAGGACGTGCTTGAGAAACGTATGGCCGCTCTTGAGGGCGGTATGGCTGCAGTTGCAACCGCTTCTGGCCAAGCTGCGACAGCGTTGACCATCACCTCGCTTGCTGGCTCGGGCGATAACATTGTTTCTTCGTGGGTCCAGCTTTGACTCGTGTGGACACGTCTCATCGATCCAACAGGTCACGGTTATACGGAGGGGTAAGGGATTCTAGTTCTCTGGATGATTCGACGCGTTAAAGTTTGTTCATTTGCAAGACTTACAACCAGTTCAAAAGTTTGTGATTGGCCTTCAACGCATTCGCGCTAGCATCTGACAGTCTTCTAGTAACGTTCAAAAGATTCGGCATCGACACCAAGTTTGTCACTAGCAACAAGCCTGCGGATTTTACTGCCGCTATTGACGAGAAGACTAAGGCAATCTTTGTCGAGAGTATCTCAAACTCGGATACGACGCTTGTTGATATCGCTGCCCTTTCCAAGGTATCGGTGGACCTCGACACGTTAGCGTGGGCTCTAACCTTTTGTAGATCGCTCACGATAATGGCATTCCGTTGGTTGTAGACAACACCCTCGGGATGGGAGGTTACATGATCAGGCCCATCTCATTTGGAGCCGATATCGTTAGTATGTGCAACTGTCTGACATGATCTCCCAGTTCCTGACGTTTCCACAGTCCACAGCGCCACGAAATGGATCAGCGGCCATGGAACCACCTTGGCGGGTGTCATCATTGATTCCGGTTCGCCAGTGCAGAACCCTTTCGCGATGTATTTCTGACATGCTTCCAAGGTCGCTTCGACTGGAGGAAGTCCGACAAGTTCCCTATGATCACTGGCGGCTCCGCTGCCTATGGAGGTGCTCCCCTGGCAGATATCTTCTTCCCAGTTGGTTTCGCGTTGCAAGTCCGGATTGAGGTGTGCTTGATTCACATACATGTGGATGGCAATGTGTTGATTGCACTGAATCATAGAATTTGCGCGATCTCGGCCCCTGCCTGAGCGCCACTTCCGCCTTCAACGTTCTACAGGGCGTCGAGACCCTTAGCTTGCGGGCTCAGCGCCACTGCGACAATGCGCTCGCTGTTGCTAAGTAAATTTCCACACCCGCCCCACACATAGCTGTCTGACACAATCTCAAAAGGTTCCTCGAGGCGCACCCGAAAGTATTTTCAGTCACGTACCTTGGACTGCCTTCGCATCCTTCGCACCAGCTCGCCCTTCAGACGCTGCGCCCCAATGCCTTTGGTGGAATGCTGACGTTCCGCGTCGAGGGCGGGTTTGAGAAAGTCAAGAAAGTCATCGATAACCTCAAGCTCGCTTCACACCTTGCGAATCTTGGTGTGTCAAGTTCACCACCTGATTTTCGCCTTGTTTGCTGACCACAAGGGCAGGGGATGCAAAGACGCTCGTCATCGCGCCTTTCGTCACCATCCAGTCGCAGCTTTCACCGGAAGAACGCGTGTTGACCGGTGTCACCGATGATCTGATTCGCGTGAGTGGAAGTTGTGATGGCCCACTTTCAGAACACTTACCCATGGCTAGTACTCTGTTGGTATCGAGAGTGCCGCGGACATCATTGCAGATCTGGAGGGCGCTCTCAAAGTGGCGTATGATTCGGATTGACTCGTTCTCGGTTTTTTAAGTACACGTTGAAGGGCCTGAAGTTCGAGTAAATTTGTCTCACTGTCTACATCAATGGAATCATGTTGTTGCACGTCCATCCGAGCAAACGACACCCCGTTTACGCCCACTAGATATTCGAGCAAATATCCGACTTCCGAGTCGAGACCAGGCCAGCGGTATCTCTTCCCAATGCGAACGGTTGCTTATCTGCCACATCCCGCCTCATCTCCCCACCACTCAAAATCTCGACGTGTCATGTATGTACGATGGCGCTATCAACCAGGTGGGTATCTGAAATAAGTAGTACTAGTAACGGCTTTTACACTTACTTACAATTCGGATTTCGTTCCCCGTGGCGGGACTCATGAGCTCTACGGTCAGCAACACTCAGGTTGTGGCTTCGCAGATGGGACATTTGCAAGAGAATAATATGTGGACTCCCAGAGTCACCAGACGGTTGCTAGCCCACCTATGATTCGCAGTGCTCCCTGTCGGTCGAAATCCCAGAGATCGACCTCGACCATCGCCCGCCGTGGACTGCTCACAATCGGGAGAATCATCGCGGCCGGTCGGGCTTTCACACGTTGAAAGGGATATAAAGCTTCAACCATGGACATCGTGAAATGTGGTAATAAGAAGCTAAATGATATGATGATGAATTTCTGTGCCGAAATCAAACCATTCTACTTGGATACCAAGGCCATTATCGTCCATCAAGTCTTGCATCTGCGCCTGGTCTTCCGAGGTGAGGTTCTGTAGCGGCTCGGGCATGTCGTGAGACGCAAAGGAGAACTTGACTGTTTCCAACGCAAGATGTATGCAGCGCTTTTTGAGTAACGAGATGAGTCGTTGGTCAAAGAAGGCTGCACTAATGTCAACCTGTTCATCGCAATACTCGTGATATTCGAAATCACGGAGCTTGGATATGAATCGGTCATCCTCCATGGCTACTATCAAATGCTCCATGGCGGCATCGTGCTCCGATAACAATGAACCTGTCGGTCCGTTGACCAAAGCCGCTGTTGGATTGTGGGTAGGAGAGGAGGTCTCGATGCGGAGATGATGTAGTTCGGGTGTTGCTGTCAGGACTTCAATGATGGTGTTGTCAATACGACAATCGCGAATGTCCAATGTTTGCAAAGAGCATTGGGATGCTTGCAAGAGGCCCTGGATATGAATAAGGGCATCCAATTGTTTTCCCATCTCTTCGCCCTCTACACGCAGGTGTTGTAGGTTGGGCAGACTAAGGACTCTGAGCAGGCCGATATCCTGCGTGTTGAGGTCCACCAATCCGGTGTGGCAGACCCGCCTGGATAAGTAAGGTTGTATCAGGATTTCGTAATGCTCGTGATTGAACTGTAGGGAGCGGAGATTTGGAGAGGCGCTCAACAGATCGAGGGCTTCTGACACGGATTCGTGGGGTGTATAGGCTGGGTAATGATGGGTGAAGTTCGTTAGACGTGAACACTCAAAGATTATGTCGGAAATCTTGAGATCATGGAGACTGATGCTGGTGAGGGAGGGAGCAACCTCAAAGATGTCCACCGGTTGTGGACCAGACCGCCACCGCACGGACAGTGACTCCAGATTTGGAATCCGTCCATGAACAGGGAGATGGTCCGTCAGATTCACATAAGGCCCCGACCAAGAAGAGTAGAACCCGACGCGTTGCCATTGATCTGAGTGTGAGGCCAGGATTTCGAGAATTTGAGCAATGGTCTGACTGCTGTAATCCCCATGTTGATCAACGTCAAAGAAGACAGCCAAGTTCTGCCGGCCCGTCAAGTTCATGTAGGTGCGGAGGAACGCTATCGGATCTTTGCAACGATGGGCCCGCCTCATTTCAATGGTAATGCGTGACACGGCCCAAAGTCGGCTATTGGAGCGAGAGACTGTTCGCCAGTAGCTGCACACTCTTCCAACAAGCCATAACCCTTGACTCGTGTCAAATGTGCAGTTGAGAGACGAGGGCAGCCACGAGAAAATCTCTTGTAGAATTTCCGGTGGTAGGCGACGAACTACGGAGCGAATAGACTGGACACGTTCGCGACGCAGGCCAACGAGACGGTCTATTTCCTCCTGAACAGCGTTGACTTGGGTCTGAAGGACTGAAAGACGCGCTTCATATTCGTGAATCTGATGATCAAATGACGCGTGCCACTCGTTGAGAATCGCAAGGTCGTTCGAAGAGGGAGGAGTGTTGCTATCATGCATGGAATTGACGAGTTCGTCGAGTACGGTTGGGCGTTCAGATGCCATTGTGAATGATCTGGAATGATTCTCAACCATTAAACGCGTAGAATGAAGAAACTGGCGCACCGCCGTGATCGTCTGGTGGAAAGAAGGAGATAACCCTAAGGTAGGGTTGATTTGAGGTAGTCATTTCTACGAGTACTTATTTCACATTATCATTGTACTACTCGGTACTAGTAGCAGTGTAACGCGGACCTAAGGTGTACTATAATCTACAACGAAGGCTTGACGATGACTTTCAAAGATTCCTTGCCGCTAATCATATCCAAAGCCTTCTGGTAATCCCGAATAGCGAACTCGTTCGTAACCTAGTACACAGAGTCAATGATGTTAACAGAGCCGTCAAGAGGTCACTTACCATGCCCTTCACGTTGATCTTGCCACTGTCCAGATAAGCAACAGCGCGAGGGAAGCAGTGGGTCTGAGCAAAAGAACCGATGATCTGCGCGTTCCGGCCCGTAAGCATCTGTGCTTCGAAAGAAAAATACTAGACATACCCTGATCTCATCTCCGAAAATCTTGGACGGCTTCCAGTGAACAAGCGCCGCTTCGGAGTAGACACCATAGACCATCAATGTTCCACCACGCCTGACATAGTTGATAGCATCGTTTGCTACACTCTCAGCACCAGTGGCTTCGACCTGAACTGCGTCAACATCTCTCATGACACGCTCCAAAACATGTAGTACTTACAACGGCATCGAACCCATACGGGTAGTCTTTCTTGATCTGGTCCCACTGCACCTGCGGGTTCTGCCTGTCAATCTCGATATACACATCCGCCGCGTTGATCTCCTGCGCGATACGCGTCTTGACGCCCTTGTTGGCCGCCAAGACGACCTTCGACGCGCCATTGAGCTTGAGGATCTGGGAAAGGATCAACCCGGTGGGTCCGGATCCAAGGATGAGCACTTCCGCTCCGACGGGGAGCGCGAGCTTGTCGGCGCCGTGGATAGCACATGCAGCCGGCTCGACGAGAGTGGCTTCTTCGTTAGTGAGGTTGTGGATCTTGAAAACTTTGCTGGCGTGTCTGGAAGGGGATGAGACGTGTATAGATGGGGACCGATAAGGAACGTACGCGCAAACGAACTCGGAGAATCCTCCAGCTAAAGTGAATGGTCAGTACTGGATTTGTGGAGGCATCGCGTATCAAGCATCAACATACCAGTAGTACAGCCCAGACTAGCAAAGTTCTCGCAGAGCAGATCCTGTCCGCGTCTGCAGTAGAAGCAATCGCCACACTACGCCGACATGAGCTTTCGCATCACGCACGCAGAACGAATGTACACGATACCGTAATTCCGGGATCAGCGACACATCGGTCTCCTTCTGCCAACCCTTTCACCGCCTTGCCCACTTTCGCGATCTTACCGACGATCTCATGGCCAGGGGTCAACTAGTGGCTCGTGTGAGCACAAGAACAGACAAATGAAACGCCGTACAGTATACTGACCGGGAATTTCGAGATAAACTCCCCTACGACCTGTTAGTCTTTGTCAGCGCGAAAGAGTCGAGTGACTCACCTTCGTGAATGTGCTTATCTGTGCCGCAGACGCCACAGCAGAGCACTGTACATGTGAACGGAAGAGAGTCGAATGAGTATCTAACGAAATGATAGCGGACTAACCTTGGATCAACACATCCTGATCTCCTATCTGCGGGATAGGTGTCTTGAGGATCTCAAAGTTTCCAGCCTATCAACAATGGGTTAGCTGATAGAGGGCAGATTGAATGGAAGGCGCACTTCGTGGTAGTAAACAGCGTCCATGGTGAGTGATGGTGGTAGCAGCTATAGATCTTGCTTATATCTCCGGTCGGTTTTAACCGTCGTCCCATGTATCCGGAGGGCGCTGTCGCGGGACTCTTACTCGATTACGATGCCAAATCGATGACAGAAATAGAACAATGTATACTACAGTACAGGTCTAACATACACAAGATTACATGGATGTACTGCCGAGTCCGACTCCGGACTCGATAAATACCACGACAAGATGAGAATACGACGCGTCTAACCATACCATTTGTTGCCGAGTCGCGTCTTGGCTGCGGCTCTTTGTGGCACCATCGGCTCCTTGATCTCGAAGACCTCTATCGCCCTCTGTAAAGGGTTAGTTTGTTTGCGGAGACGTGCGCTTGGTGACCCTACCTTCCAAGTGGCTTCGTCAAATTCAAGAACTATCTGACGCTTACGAAGCCCTTCTGCGTAGTCTTCGTCTGAAGGCTGAGCGCATAAGTCTGCAGCGGAGTGAGAAAACAAGACCGTACGATGATCGTGTGGCGACATACAGATGCTGGGTTCGCCCTCTTCGCTCGTTTCGAGGGCGACTTTGCCATCGCGGATGAGGAAGGACAGGTGGAATATGTTCTCCACTGACTGCGCAAAGTCGTTGGGATTGATGATGAACTTGAACAGATTCACTGATTCCCCAATTTCTGATAGAAGATTTTCGAGCTTTGAGGTAGGTGAGTATATTGCTGTACCACTAGAGTCGAGGCACTCACAATTGCGACATTCTTGGTCGTTTCGTTCTCTGAACGAGCAATGTCTTCTTCTTTGAGCTCCTGAGGTTTCCGCTGCTCTGCCTTGTTCTTTTCGAGTTTGGCGCGTTGCACAGGAGCACGTTTCTTGGCCTCCAACGAGAGAGGTCCGAGCCTTGACAGGTGTCAGCGTTGTGAGAATGGAGGCAAAGAGAATAGCGCAGACATGAAGCTGAGAGCAGGAGCCCTATGGCTCTTGGCCAAGGCCCTGCGGCCAATGACGCTCCAATCAAGAACGCTATCTGGGTCGTCGTCGTCGTCGGGTTCAAACTCTTCGTCCTCGGCAACGTGGTCGAGCTTGCGTCCACCCATGAACGTTACAAGCTTCGAGACAAATTCGTCGATGTCGAACGCGCCGGCGCCTGACTTCATGGCGCGCGCCTTCTGGGCACCGAGATTCGAGGCCATTAGAAGGAATGCCGAGTCGAGAGTGGCCTCCTGGGGGCCCTTGACTGTAACAAGCGGTTATTACGCGCGAAAGGTGGAGCATAGAGTTGCGCACCTCGAGCAAAGTACTCGTCGGCTTTGCCGACATCAGTCGTTATGTCGTCGATGCTGAGATCATTGATATTCGCCTGATGTTCTGCAGAGACGCGTCGTTTGCGGAGTCGAGGCCAGACAAGATGTCACATACGCTCCATGTTCTTCGTGAGGGATCTGTAGTCCTTCCGCACGGCGCGTTTCTCGTCTGCATCCTGGTCTGGATCGTAGATGAGGCCACCTGGAGCAGAATGAACAGTCAGCGCGAAAACACGAAATAACCGAGATATCTACCTTTTGAAGAGCCAGCTTTCGCCATGTTGACCAGTGGTTCACGCCAAAATTGCGCAATGGGGGTAGGAAGAAAGAGTAGTCAAGTGTTTACACTTGTTGCCCTTTGTCGTAATCACGGCCCTGCACGGTCGGCCTTGCTTGGCAGGACGACGCCCACCACGAACGCTGAGGCAAACGCTCAACATGAGCCTCAACCATCTCGTTGGTGTACGTTGGCGCATTTTATACCCTTCTCTCACCATCGCTGACGGCGAGCGCAGTACTCCAAATCGGCGCGTGCAAAATGCCATGGACCGCCGCCGTGCAAGGTGCGCACCATTGCCAGCCAAAAAGACGCGTCGTAAATGATTTTTTTCGCAGGATTCCCCCGTGCAGACAGGCTCTCTGCGATACGGCAAGCTGATCACCGCCAGCTTCGGCGACACTATCGAATGGCGGCACTGGTATGTCTGCATCTTTTCCATCCCAGGCGACAGAGCCGGCGCTGACGGCGACAAGGGGCTGCGTGACTCCGGCCATCCTCGCCGAGCTGGCGGCGGTCAATCTGGACCTGATCAACGACTTTGCCTCATTAAGGTTCTTGTCTTTGTGCCGTCACCATCAATCCAGTCCGTTTATTGTTTTCCTGCTCAGACCCGAAGACCAGAACAAGATTCGCACCGCTGTCCTCCTCCAGCGCATCGATCCCGCCGACGTTCCCGTTTCTGCGCGCCCTCCCCCGCCCCCAGCAACACCATCGGCAACGCCGAGTCAGCAACAGCGCCGAGCGCTTCGCGACGCCGCAGCCACAAATACCCCCACTGCCATCGCGCCTCAAACGCCGACGGCTCCACCGCCTACTCCAGCAAGTAGCCTGCCCAGTCAAAAGCAGCGACGCGCTCTTCGTGACGCCGCTGCCGCCGCCTCAGCTAGCGCAACTCCCAATCCCAGCTTCGCTTCAAGCGTGACTACAACGCCTCAACCTGCACCACCACCGTTTAGTGCCCTTCTAGCAGCCCCAGCAACGCCGAGCAACACTATGCCGACACCAGGAATTAGTGGCTCTCAAGGACCACCAAGTCAGAAACAACGAAGGGCACTGCGTGACGCGGCAGCTGCTGCAAGCTCTGCTTCGCAACCCAGAACCAAGACTCCGAGCCCCAAGAAGAGAAAGGCGCCACACGATTCGGCTCCTGTCACTCCCGCAGCGTCAAGCCGTGCTGCAGCAGCAGCGACAAGTGCATCACAGCCAAGTAGCTCTCAAAATGTTTCAGCTAGCCAGGCTCTGGTTGAAGTCGAAGACGAAGCTCTGGAAGATGAAGTCATGGATGAGCTCTATACCAGCCTCCGAACCAATGTTGTCGGAATTCAGTACTACACAGGTTTGAGCCTCGATCTTGTTATGTTTCTCAAGGCTATAATCATTGACAGGTCTCGTTGGTTCTGGGGAGGAAGTCATTCTCCAACGAGAGCCTCACAACCAGTATGATAGGTGAATATTGCGGCGCCCACTTCGCGTTCTCGCCTAATCTTGACATTCCAGAAACGCGATACAAGTGTTGAACATTGGCAGAACCCAGGTCGGACACATACCGAGGGCTGCTGCTAGCAAACTGGCACCCTTAATAGACAGACGCTTGATCAACTGTGAGGCGTACATTCACGAAGGCAACAGTGAGTGATGTTCTCACATCGACGCGTTTCTCGTTCAACTATATTGTAGTGTCGGGTCCCAGAGGTTATTCCCTGGACATGTGGGTGATTGACGCGTTCCCAGTCATTGATTCTCATCCAGCGCTAGGACTGTCCGTATATATGCTGCGTCCGACAAAAGAGCACAAATGGAACCATTGCTGGTATGGGCTACTCCCGGTCAGCGTGGGTTCCCTAAATCTTCTCGCGCTACGGCTACTTCTGCTGCTGCTGCATCATCGTCATCGCAAGCGGCTGCTTCCACTTCCAGAGGCGTTGCGACCACCAGCATGACACCCAATTCTCGAAAGTCGCATATCACCCAGAACACCAAAGCCCAGATTGAACAGGCACTTCGTCAGGAAGAGGCTCGTAAGAAGGCGGCGGAGCTCAGCGCCATGTTGAACACGCTGGAGAAGGTCGACGATGAAGGGCGCCGCAGCTCCCTTTTGGATAGTGTCTGCGCCAACGATGATATCCTGAAGCTTCCTGAACACCCAGACCCGCCTGGTAGAGCTAAAGGTGATCTTCTCGTAGACTTGATGAAGCACCAGGTGATTAATATGGTCTCTCCGTCAAGTACGAGTTTAACTGACTCGAAATTAGCGCCAAGGTCTTCAGTGGTGTATCCAGAAGGAAAATCCTGTCCTGCCGAAGAAAGAGGGCGATGCGCCAGTCCAGTTTTGGCAGGTTCGGAGCAATCCAACGAATGTAAGCCTCTTTATCGTCGCACAGTGTCGAGGAGGAGGCTGACTGGACACTTCGTCTATCAGAAATCGACTTATTACTATAATGGTACGTTGCAAAGCCTGTCATGTCTATCACGACTCCTGACGTTCCCTAGTCGCAACCAAGACACCGCTTGCAATAACTGCGCCACCAACGCTTGGTCGTGGCGCACTGTTTGCAGATGCCATGGTGTGTGAAAGAGTCGGCCAATTACGAGGATCGTGCTGACCCTTCCATAGGGATTGGGTAAGACCTTGACCATGATCGCACTCGTCCTTGCCACGAAAAAGGACAAGCCAGCGCACTTCTCGAATGCCACATTGATCGGTATGCTTGCTGTATCCTCCATTCGCAAGCCTAACCTGACACTCTGTACCTGCAGTTGTGCCTTTGTCTATTCTCTCCGTATGTGGTCACTCTCTCGAGGTGGGAAGCGGTAGCTAACCGAGGCTTACAGAACTGGGAAAAGCAAATCAAAGATCACTGTGAGCCCGGAGCCATACGGTCTCATGTTTATTACGGTCCTGGACGCTCGGTCAGCGCGGAAGACCTTGCGAAGTTTGACATTGTTATTACGACGTACCAAGTTTGCGCTACTGAACACGCAGATTTCAAGCCCGAAGATGCCCCCAGCAGCAAGAAGCGGAAGCTCAACAAGCCGTTGTTTGGTGTTCAATGGAAGGTGGGTACATCAGCCTCAAATTCATGATGACGACTGACCCCGTTCATTAGAGGATCATTCTCGATGAAGGTCACTGCATTCGGAACCCCAAAACCAAGATGGCGAAGGCTGTTTGCGCGATCCCAGCTGAACGTCGCTGGGTCCTAACTGGAACACCAATCGTAAGTTCTTCGCCACCTTGTGATACCCACACCTGTTGAGGCTCATATGTCCTTTAGATCAACTCTCCGAGGGTACTCATAATCTATCACAAGACTTCGCAGTCAAAACTCACGTTCAATCGATAGGATTTGGGATCGATGATGACGTTCTTGCGAATTTGCCAACCCCTCGATAGCGAAGACTTCTTCAAGCGTTTGCTTTTGCGTCCATTGAAGGATGGTTCTCTTGCGGGTGCGGAACTGTTGAAGGTATGATTCTTACTCATGACGTTGAGAAGGAGAAGCTCACGCATTTGTTAGGCTCTCATGAATCATATTTGTATACGACGAACGAAGGAGGTCAGTGTCTCACTCTTTCGACCTCTAATGGCCGCTGACATTTTTTTGCAGATGCAAGACAGCGAGGGTAATGCATTGATACCGCTTCCACCGGTTCGTCAATCCGAATTATCTAGTATCACAACGCCGTCTTCATACTTGTTTAGGTTGAGATGACTTTGATCCCTGTTGCCTTACATGAGGACGCTAGAGTTTGTCACGGCCCTTTCGATCGCTCGCTCATGCTGACTGACTATCTGATAGGCACTGTACGATGAGGTCGAGAGCCTTTCTAAAGAGCGCATCCAAGGGTACATCAGACGGGGAGAAAGCAAGAGTGTGAGTTCACTCAGTCGTCGTGTTGGCAACTGTTGACCTTGAAATTCAGATGCAATCCAACGTCCTGAGCATGCTCACACGCATGAGACAAATCTCTCTCCACCCAGGCCTTGTACCGAAGAATTACCTTGACCAGCTGAAGGCCATGCTCGACAGTGACGACAAAACCAACCCCAAAATTGCTCTCACCCCGGCGGATAGGAGCAGGCTGCAGAGTCAGCTACTGCAAGCACTCGAGGACTCGGAGGAGTGTCCTGTATGCTTTGAAGTACCCAAGAGCGCGGACGCGCGACTTACTGCCTGCGCTCACTTGTTCTGCATTCAGTGGTACGTATTGTTATCAGTCCTCGATGGTACCGCGTCTCATTTTTTGTTCAGCATCACGGAGATCCTGAGCCGACAAGGCAAATGTCCAATGGTATGTGGCTGTCCCTATCGAGAAGTACCAATGACTTATGTTCCTATAGGACCGAACCCCCATCACAATGGGAGATATCATAGAACCTCCTCCGCCCACCGAAATGACGCAACAGATGTTCAGGTCCGAGGAAGAGACCTTGGAAGGAGGATCGTCAGCCAAGATCGATCAACTCATTCACTTGCTTACTCTGATGCCCACAACGGAGAAATCACTCGTGTTTTCACAATTCACGACTTTCCTTGACAAGGTGATTGCGTCGCAGTCGCTCTGGGTGGATCGCTGTACTGACAGCATTTCCTATGTAGATTGCCGAGGAACTTGACGCACGAGGGATCTCGTATGAACGGTTTGACGGTCGGATGTCTGCTAAGCGGCGCCAGGAAGTGCTGGCGAAGTTTTCCATCCCAATTGAGGAACCTGCGGGTGACATTGAAGAGGTCATGGACGTCGAACCTACTCGGACGCGCAAGGCAAAGTCAAATCGTCGTGTCATCGTCGATGACTCAAGTGATGTTGAAGTCGTTCCCGACGCTAAGGACGAACCCATGGAAGTGGAGTTCACTCGCACAAGGAAGGGCAAGGGGGCTCGTCGAGACGTACTTGTAATCGATGACTCGGATGAAGAGTCTACTGAGCCCGTCCGCCTGGACAGCGACTTCACACCCATGCCTTGGGACGACAAGGACGACGACGACGATGACTTTGTAGTTTCGGATAGTGAGGACGACTCCTATACGAAGAAAAAGCTCAAGGGCAAGGGTAAGGGTAAGGCGAAGGCGAAGCCCAAACCGAGGTCTAAGGTGAACGCTAGCCTGGCGAGGGAGCGAGACGAGCTGATTGGCAATGGAGCCAATCCAACTGTCCTGTTGCTGTCTCTCAAAGCTGTGCGTCTTGTCAAGGTCTCTAATCCTCCTCTTTCTCATGTTGTGTCGCAGGGTGCACTCGGGCTGAATCTGACTGGTAAAGTGAACTGCTTGTGTGATTGAATACATACTGATAGTCTGTGGGACAGTTGCGAACAATGTGTTCTTGTGAGTGGTTTTCTCCTCGGTTAGACATCATCTCGCTGAATCCGCAATACAATAGGATGGACCCGTAAGTTATCATCGTCAATGGCGTGATCACAAAGGACTCAATGCTTTATAGGTGGTGGCAAGAAGGGATTGAGTCGCAAGCCATAGATCGCGTCAACAGGATCGGTCAGAAGAAGAACGTTCATGTCTATCAGCTTATTGCAGAGGACACTGTTGAGGCCAAGGTGACTATGATTCGCTCACCGCTAATAGCAGAAACTAAAGCTGCCTCAGGTCCTCGAAATTCAGGAAAAGAAGAAAGCACTGATCAAGCAAGCATTCTCTGGGACGAAGCGTACGGAGACAGCCGTTCAACGGAAAGAGGCTCGTCTGCAGGGTAAGTCTCTCCTTGCTCACTGGAGACGAAACCTGATCTTTGTACCCTTGCAGAGATAATAGAACTATTTGGATTGCGGAACTCTCAGGTCCCAACGGCGTCGCAATCATAGTTGGCCCTTTCTGATACTTACTCGAGCTGAATAATCTTGTTTTATCTATGATACTTTCTCAAGCCATGTAACATACTTATACTCAGCTAGTAGCTACTCGGATAAGAATACCTGGTCCGCATTGGACTGGATTGGTATGAGTGATGCGGTGTGCAAGACTAAGTGAGCGAGATTGACTGTGAGTGTAGATGATGAATGCTTCACATGCATGAATCAAGGCTCAGGCGCCCCGCATTAGTATGCGGACCCCTAGCTACCACGAGAACATTATGTACCTGATACCGCCACCTCCGCATTGCTTGTCTCTGTCTCGGTCATCTGATGCTCGATTGCCCACTGGAGCGTCTAGTGGTGGTACTCGTCAGTAAATGCGACTGGAGACATACTACGGCATAGACTCACTTTATACCAAACACAATGCTGGTACAAGTCAATGGCAGTAACTTTCATCTCTTGACGTGAAGATGATATGATGATGCTGTAGTAGTGTATACCCGGAGGCGTCGGATTGGGATCAAGTACACTGCGCACACCCGTGATGCGAGCTAATTTACACGCCACAGTCAGCGTTGAAGGGCAGATGGCGTGAGCCACATACCACTCTTTATCTTCACTGTGCTTGTAGATGCTCCAGGCCGTTTGGAGCTCCAGTATATGATCCTCATATATGGATTCAACCAGAAAAATCGTCGATGTCGCACGTCTGAATACCCTTTCCAACGAAGAATCCTCCGGGTATATTTATACAGGACCTCCGGGGTCATTGTACGTCGAATGTTATAAGCTAGAAGCTCAGCGTCCGAGTCGTCGCCCTCATTAGCATCATATGGGCGGTAGTGATTTAATGCTGATGGGGGAGGTATCGAAGGTGATCGTGGAAGCCACAAGTGCTGGGCGCTTGCCTCGAGCGTACTGGTCCGTGCACTCGAAGCTGTTTGTGATCGGTTTCTATACGGAACCGTATTGCCACGCAAGAGCAGGCTACCAGTGGCCGGTTGATAGTCGACACTATGTGTGCTGTTGTAATAAGAGGACGGGAATCGATCTGAAAGCGAGTACACGGGTGAACGGGGTGAACGGGCTGCCATCATTGTTGAAATCTGTGCACAGACAGCTGAGGCTGTGGGGCGCTCTGTGGGGAAGAAGGAGAGGCAACTCTGAACCAACTCCCAGAGTTCATCCGAAACAAAACTATCGGATTCAGGACGAGGAGGCAGTTGCTTCTTTTCGACCACCTCATGAACCAACGCAGCCTCGTTTTTGATATGATAATACGGTGGCTTGCCCGTGTAAATCTGGTGCCAATTTCAGTTCATTCGGAACTCTGATAGTACAGTGACTGTGAATAGCGTACCTCGAGGATTGAGCACCCAAAGGAGTATATATCCCTTGCGAAGAGATTTCCGGGTACATAAAGGTCGAAATTCATTATCTCGGGAGGGAGCCAGCGCATCGATCCCTTGAAAGTCTGCGACGAAGTAGTCACATGTGAATCTTTCATCTCGCTCAAGCCAAAGTCAGCCAAAACACAGCGCAAGTCGTCGGCAACAAGGATGTTGGCCTAAATTTGGTTCAGAATCACTTGCAAGCATATTACAGGAACCTACACCGCGAATATCGGCATGAACAATCGAAGGCTGCAGAGTGTGAAGATATTCTATCCCGGAAGCGGTCTCCATAATCTATCAACGAGGGCGTCGTATGTCAGATCGTTCATATTGATGTAGGCTGATACACACTGCTTTAAGACGATCATGATCAGGGTTAGTCTTTAGGTATACCAGTATGTTGCCATTGTCCATCCACGGTGATACGAGACAGAAAGACGGCTTGAACATGTCTTCGTTGATACCGAGGTACGGAAGGATGTTTGGGTGCTGTAACTGCATGCAAACGAGGGCTTCCATGCAAAAGTCCTGCTCGCAAGTCAACAATCAGTCTTGAGATCTGTTGCTGACTCTATCTACCTTCCACAATTTGGACCTCTGTTGGCCAGTGGCGAAGTGGCGAATGACTTTCAAGCACACAGGCATCTCGGACATATAACCCTTCCAGACGTCCTTGACCTTGTCAGCACCTGGTTTCCTTTGGGAGCTGGAAGAACGACTCACAGAAAAGCCGCCACCAGCCACCGGGCCCTCTCCTTCGCGTCGGAGGTCCTGACAATAGAATTGGCGGGGCATGATGCTGTATGTCTCCGCGAGAATTCGCTGGCAGTAAATATGCTTGGAACGAGAGAACATCGCATCTTCCGAGTCGAGATCTATGCCCTGCCAGTAATCTTAATCATTAGGAGAAGCCTTACGACCGTCAAGTATCAAAACGCACGCTCGATTCATCCTGCAAAATGTCCATGACGGTCTGTGCCAAGCTACTGGGCACGTTCTGGATGTTGGTCCATGGCCGCGGACTTTCCACTAGGATTGTCCGTATTATATCGGAGAGTCCTGAAGGATCCTCGTCGGTGGGCAAGTCCGACCAATCCATCTCATGAGAGCTGTGGCTAGAAGAGCGGAGCTTAGTCAGCAGGACGTCGTCTTGTGTCAATTGTGTGAGACTCTACCATATACTTGAGAAGTAACGTTATCAGTAGATACGGCAGAGTCACCCATTGGGCCATTCTCGCTGCCAAAAGATCGCCTGATAACGGTGGGAGAGGACCAGCAGCCTCCAGAGCTCAATGAGGACTCAGCCACCTGTTTGCGATGATTTGACGCGACCAGTCGAAGTAGTACAGTGTCCGTCGCGCGAATGTACTTTCCTTTGGACTAGTCCACGCGCAGTACGCGTCGAACAAAGACATAACGATCAACACGAAAAATCAGTGTGTTTGCTGGAAATCTACGATGACAACATCTAGACGTTGGATACGCGAGCCTGCGTCTGCGCCACAGACCTCACTTGTGGTGACATCCACCAACGCGATTGGCTGGGGGAATGATTGGAGTAGACAATCCTTCGCCGCTGTCCCATCTTTCCGAGAGAAAGTGTAAGGCACTGTGAGCTGTTGGGCCCGGGCATCGTTCGAATGGGCGACGGAGGTGATGGCGCCGAGTGCGGATTGGCCTTTGTTTTGTCCTTGGTAACAGTAGGTGCGGAACTCAACAGTAACAGCTCACAGGAAGTCGCGTATATGCTCTCCGAGATAGATTCGTTAAGAGTGGGGAGGAGGATTGTTGCTTCAACTGAGTCTAGATTGTCCGTGGCGCGACGTGCTTGGGTCATGAATTTGGATATGGTACCGACGGCTACCCTTCGAAATTCTTGCTGTTGGATTTACTGCTATTCGGCGGCGGAAAGCCATGCCTTGGACTGGATTGAGACCATCCTCGGTATATCTGGAGTCGGATGGCACGTCCAAGGCTTCGAACTTGGGGGCAGATCTCTGGCCCTGGAATACAGATAGTCAGACAAGGAACCCCAGCGCGACGACGAAATGGATCAACACGCACCTATCCACGACAATGGCGATACAGTACCGACTCTTTGAGGATTGCAGATATCTTGGTGGCAGACTCTGCGCGACCCGGCAACACGCCTATCCAGATCGTGGGGTCAATGGTATGGCGTTTCCCACCTTCGACGGGCTCGATGTGTAGAATGTCGTCGTGGTTGTCGTTGTCGTTCTGCGCGTCGTCGTCGTCGTGGATGTCCACGTGAAAAGACTTGTGACCCTGGCCAGATGCGCGTGTAAGCCGTCTCTCCCTCTGCTCATCATGTATCTCGGATATGGCGCCGACATCGGGCTTTGGGACGCGACGCAGAGTCAACAATTTTGTTGCGCCTTGGTCAGCTCTTGCTCATAGAAGAGGCGCCTGCTTATTGATGTGCCCCCGTGTCAGCCCACCCTCTGAGGACTATATATACGCCTGCCGGAACGTCATCTGTCTTCTCCAACTCTCACCACCATCATCCTCTTCCTCCGTCTACTTAGCCTGCCATGTCCATGCGCGCCATTCTTGTCAAAGATGGAAAAGGACCCATTGACAACCTCTATCTGGGAGAAGCACCCAGACCCGCTGCACAGAGTGGACAGATCCTTGTAAAGGTGAATGAAGATTCGCGTCCATACGACGGCGCTCTAATCCCCGCCCAGATCAAAGCCTTCGCCCTCAACCGAATGGACATCTTGCAACGCGAAGGAAACTACCCTCTTCCGCCAGGCGCGCCCGACATCCTCGGTGTAGAGTTCTCAGGACACGTCGTCGAGAAGGGCCCAAATACATCCGATGAGTGGAAGATCGACGACGAGGTCTTGGGTCTCGCTTTGGGGGTAAGAGCTCGCCCAGTCCTGAGTGCACTCCAGTTGAACTAAGACGCGTTAGGGCGCGTACGCGGAGTATGTCGCTGTCGAACAGACGCATCTTATACGCAAGCCTGCCCATCTTTCGTGGGTGGAGGCTGCAAGTATCCTCGAGGTTTTCTTGACAGGTAAGGCGGACCGTTGTTCATCGAGACCTTCACTCAACCAAACATCCTTTCAGCGTACCAGGGTGTCGTGCTCTATGGTGAACTCAAGAAGGGCGAAAGCGTCCTCGTCCACGCTGCAGCCACCGGAGTCGGTATGGCCGCTATCCAGATGGCGCGCGTTATCGGAGCGTAAGTCTATTTACCTCCACTTGGATGGGGCATTCACTCAAGAACCATCAGTAAAAACGTTATTGGCACCTCTTCAACTAAAGACAAGCTCGACTGCTTGTTGAACATCCCCAATGGCACCACCCACGCGGTCAACTATCGCACGCAGGACTTTGCTGAAGAGGTCAACAAGATCACAGAGGGCAAAGGCGTCGACGTTATTCTGGACTTTGTCGGCCAGACACATTGGGCGAAGAACCTCCAATCTTTGGGACGCGATGGTCGAATGACGATGTTTGGCGTCCTCAGTGGTATGTTTTTCTCCAGTACACCCCCTGGTCTGCTTCTAATGAAGTCCCGCCTATGCAGGCGCCATCGTGCCCGGCCCAGTCGACATATCGCCCATCCTGTTCAAGCGTCTCCGTATCCAAGGATCCATGCTCCGGTCGCGAACCAGGGAATACCAGACCGACCTCGTCACGCGCTTCAAGAGGGACTTTGTTGAGCAGATAACAGGCGAGAGCGGTGCGGGACCGATAAAGACGTACATCCACAAGGTGTACAAATGGCAGGACATCAAGGACGCGCATAGCGAGATGGAGGCGAACAAGAATATGTGGGTTGCACTTCCGTTTTACTGGGGACGCATTGCTGATTTGCTCTTTGTGCAGCGGTAAGATCGTGGTTGAGATAGCATGAAGGAAGGGGTTGTCTTGACTCGAAACTTATTTAACTTGTACTACTACCACTCTTTGATTGCCAGGTGAAGGCTATTATCACTGTACAAGACCGTCATGAGTGCAAACGGTTCTGGTGGAACTATCCTAATTGCTAAGATGCTTGTTTTTCGCATGCTGAGTCGTAAGTTTTGGAAGGGATAACGCGTACATTCTAGTATACAACACTGATATAAGTAGATATAAAGGATAAATCAGTCTGAGGAATCAAACATCGAATCTACGAATAACCAAGCCGTCTATATCGGCAGTGACCACTCTCCGCTCGTCAAAGACCAACGCAGGTCTTTCCGGGCTAGAAGACGGCGACGAAGGCTCGCACACCTGCGCACCCGTACCCGCTTCCAGATCCCACACCCACACGCCGCCATTCCGACCCAAAGAGACACACCGTCCGTCCGCCAGCGCCAGCGCCGCCACAGGCCCGGTCTGCCCATGCAGGTTGCGCACAAAAGTCAGCTTAGGCTGCCCCGAGGCGACAGAGGCGGCGGTTGGCAGGGACAGGCGATACAATTGCAGAGTCGTGGGGGAGTACATCGCTGAGGCGACGACTGCGAGCGGATGTCCCTGTGGTGTCGGTTCCTCTGGCGCGAGGACAACCCATTTGCCGTCCGTCTGGATGTCTGCGATGGATGGGACCCTGCGGCCCCATTGGTCGCGCATTGACTGGAGCTTGCGCTCATCGACCCAGCCGGAGGGGATGTCGAAGGAGCGGATGGAACGCATCGAGATGACGGTCATGGGATCGTGGTCTGGCTCGAGCATGGAGGCGCGGGTTATGGGAGGGTCGCGGCCGGTTATGACGAGCTCTGTGGCGCCGGCAGACCAGTGTCTGGGGTAGACGGGGATGGCGTATGCAAGTACTAGCTTGTAGGTCGATGGAGTGGGGGCGGAGAGGATCATGGAGGCGGGAGGGTAGGATGAGAAAGACGTCAAGCTTTCGGTGCGGACGACGATGTCAGAGGATAGGTCATATATGGAGAGCGAAAAGTCCTCGGACATGGAAACCAGTAATGGATGATGGTAGACTGCGTGTGTGATGATGGGAGGTGTTCGTCCAATTCTACCAGAAGGAGTATGCGTGATCTTTGGCATGGACGATGCAAGGTGATGGTGGTTCATGTGGAAGACTGTGAAATCGCCAGTGGAAAGGAAGGCAGCAAGACGCATATCGCCAGAAAGAGGCGAAGACTGGTCGAGACAGAGAGCGGTGATTCGACAAGGCGCACCGCGCCGACATGATAAAGCATGCTTGGCACCACTTGGACCTTGTAGGTGTATATCTGGTGCAACACACTCTCTGGACGAAGCCTGTATCATGATCGGTCCAGCTAGCAGTATGTGATCAGGAGCAGGAGGCGGTAAATGTTCGACAGAACAACGGCCTTGAGACGCTGTAAATCGGGTTCTTCATGACGGTCGCGAGAGCCTGCATACCTGTCCGCCAGTTGGAGCTTATTCGAAACATCCACTTCCAATCTTTGTGATCCTCGGTGCGCGCCCTGCCCGGCAATGAGCGCACTTCGCGGCCGTCGGCGCGCCCGATGAAGCCCCTGGCGCCGCGCAGACGGGGGCGGCCGAACACTTTGAGGTACAGATCCCGCCAGAGCTCGTTGTCTGCGGCCAGCCGGGCCCAGTTTCTGCTTGTCGACTGGCTCGCGCAGAGGTCGACCCAGGATAGATGGGAGAATATACACAAGAGGAGCTCGTCGTACAGCGCCGACTCGAATGTCGCGCGGGGCAGCAGGGCAATGTGGGATCCGCTGGCGGCATGGAGGCGCTTTGGCGGCGGGAGCGGCGCCGGGGAGAGTCTGTGTTTGGTCATGGAAGTCGGAAGGCAAGTCACGCCTTGACTTGCTACCACCATGGTATTGTCCAAGTCTTACCCAATCTCAACACTTTTCTTACCGCTTTCCAGCTCATCTTCTCCGTTTTCAAGACGCTGACCGACCAGCAAGTCACCGTCGAGCTGAAGAACGACCTCTCAATAACCGGCGTCCTCAAGTCGGTCGACCAGTGCGTGCAGCGCAAGACAGCACCTATGCCCTGCTGAACGCCCTTAGATTCCTCAACATCCGTCTCGACAACATACAGGTGCTCGATGCTGCGCGGCATCCTCATATGGTGTGCAACATTCTCGCCCACTTCGCCTCTTTGTTCATCGACTTTTCGCAGATGGCCGTAAAAAACTGCTTCATTCGCGGATCAGTCGTGCGCTACGTTCAGTTACCAGCAGAAAATGTAGATACCCAGCTTCTCGAGGACGCGACACGGAGAGGTGCGCTGCCTTGCAGTCGAAAATCAACCCATCTAATCTCCAACAGAGGCGCAAAACCAGGCCAAACGATAGAATTTACTTCCACGCGTCCCATGCTACGACACTGTATACTAATGCTATCTGTACAATTCAACACAACTTGGATCATCGTGACGGCAAACTCTGGCGATTTGAAGCTCCATCCCGGCCTTTCGCATATCGATGGATATTCGCCTGTTACGCCTGAGTCTCGGCCGATTCAAATTCAGACTCTGTCCAACTGGCGTCCTAGGTCCCTCGTATTGCCCGGTTTCTGGAAAGTGTTTTCAACTATGCCGACCTCAGCCAAATACTCGCAATCTGGCTTGTAGCCCAAGATCGTATTCCAGCTGCATGTGCCAGAAGCATGCTGTCTCGAAACTCTCTTGATCTGCCATTCCAGCTGCCTCCTCGTGAAGGATATCATCGACTATGAGTGGGCAATTACGCTCACGATCGCCCATCAAACACCAATCGCTGAACTTTACCAACTTCTCCACGCATGCATTCCATGACGAACTATTTCGGCACAAGGCCACTAGCTTGTTCATCAGTGGAAGATCCCAATCTCGGGACATGTGGAGAATCAGCAAGACAAACGTCAAATGCCGTGGTTGGCACAAGTAGGTGCAGTACAACGAATGTCGAGGTAAGGTTTTGCTGATATTGTTGACGTATGAGTCGACAGTGTGGCAGACCGAGGATATACCATTGCCCGCGACCCAAACCTCTGCAAGGACGACTCTCCGTCAAAGCATTGGACTGGCTGTTCAATGTGTCCTCAAACCCATCTTTACAGAGCATCGTTGTACAGTCAATCGGCGGGCTACCTCTGAGCGCCATCGACGTGGTCTGGAAAGGATGAGGATGTCCTGCCACCCACAGCCTTTGCTCTGCTCGACTCGTGGGCAGACGCGAGTGAGGCTCGCCGAGGTGCCCGCTCTCGAGTCCCAGTGCATGGCCGTGAAATGGACATGGAGCGACTATGCCGTTCGCTCCTCCTTCTTGAATCATCCACCCTCACTGCAGTCATTCCTCCGGATCCTCATGCATACCAGGACGGGTACTACAAGGCTACTGCATGGCTTATGCACGCAGCAGGCGGCGGACAATTTCTGGTCTTTGACCGGGGACTCGATGTCCTCACATTCCTGTCGACGTCCATTTCATCCTTCTCCTTCAGAAATCTAGAGCTGTATCCGGAGGTGTGGAAGATCTTATTCAGTTATATGCATAAATGTGGCGCCCTCCAATCCACGGACTCACAGTATATCCCTGCATATGCCGTTTTCCTCTCGAGGTTGATCCAGAATTTTCGCATCGATTCGCCCAATATCCAGCCAGTAATCCCAGTGCCAATGTCACGCGGGCTTTCTCTGGCAAATGAACAAATCTCGACCCCCATTCTTTCCATGCCCATCTTGTCATCTTTTGATCCGTCCCACTCCCTTCCAGTGAAATACCGCGCCGTGCTTGCTACAGGACGCTTCGCTTTGTCCCGCTTGGACTTGGCGGACATGAAGAGTTACGAGGACCACCCCAACGTCTCGCCGTTGCATGATGCAGAGCTACGTGCCTGGCATTGTTACGGCGATCTCTTGCATTCTGTTCTCAAATGTATGTCTGTAAACATGCAGAGCTGGTCCACAAATGTCTCGTTCAGCGATTTTTTGTTCGCTATCGTGGATCTCTGCATCCCAGCCCTTGCTGAGTTGTGGATAGCTGGCCTATCTCTGACCGAAGCAAAACTCCCAATTCTCGCGTCCATCCTGGGTGTCAACAGCTCGGTCCCGGGATATGCTGGGTTCCGTGACTAACTGTGTCGACATGAAATCGCGCTGTTTGTTTTCGCTATCGAATTCACGTCGAAAGCCTCAGAGTGGCGATGGCGGGACCGAGATGCAACTATGAGACTGTTGGATTTGTGCCAAACGGACGACGAATCGGACCTTTCATGGGTCACGAAGGGTATTCATCAACTACTTGGATGGTACGATAATCATAAACGTCCCGACTGTGAGTTCCCACTGGAAGACTTCTTCACGGGATTCAAGACTCCCCTGGAGCAAGGGAAGGCCCGGGTGCGAGGGCTGCTAGACGGAGAGGAAGTTGGTATGGAGACCAAATCGAGAATGGCGGAAGTAATGCAGCGGCGGATGTGGGTGGGAAGTACTGCGATGAGGAGCCCTCGGACTAGGTTCGGTCCAAGCCCCTTCACGATCTGATTGGCTGGCTTTGTTTGCTCTCATTTATTTGGTGGTATTTGACGATCGCTGAGCTCGTGAAGGGGCTTGCTTCAAGATCAGTCCCACCATGGGGTTACTCTTCGACCTCTAGCACATTTATTATACCACATTCCTTATCAAGCTCTGTATGCAATCAACAGTTTCGATGTTAAGACACGTTGTCAAGCACTCATTTAGTCTATTTTCTCACGCAAAAGTCTCAGAATTGGTCTCGCAAGATGGCTTTCCTCGGATAATTTGGCCTCCAGTCATCGACGCGACTTGTTGAAAGAATATGTCTTCCCCTCATCCCAAAAGTGCCTGGAGATCGAAGATATCACTACTCTGAATGCCTGAGGAAAATATTACGACGGAGAAAGTGCCGCCTACTTTTGTCGAGACCATTTCGGAACGGTAGTTTGGCGCGTCCGGTGGCAATTTGATGGCACGCGTCGGGTAGCTCATTCGTGTATACACTCATTACACCTACTAGCCTCAATGAAAGTTATAGAAAACCTCTTGACACATGTTGAATTGATTAACACACGGTAAATTTGGTAGCTAGAGTCATCCAGTGCAATAAAGAGAGCAATTCCTTGATTTTGAGCTTTCTTGATTGAATTGATAGCACACATTCAACGGTGTTTGTTAGCTTCCACATCACTGATTAAATTCTAAAAAGCCTGTAGTCTTGTTTTCGCACATCTCAAGAGTATATTTCATGTACTAAGTGTATATCTACGTGTTGTGGTTGTGGCAAGACAGGACGTGTAGAACCCCCATGATCGGACCGAGTTTGAAGCAAGCCCCTCTGCGAGGCGCCCCGGTACCCGGGCCCGAAGCAAGGGCTTGCTCCGAACCTACCCTCGGACTGACCTGCTAAGAATGTTTTGGAATGATTGATCGCGTTTGTAGTTGTAGCGTAGCTATAACGTTACTCGTATAGCAATCCTTAATGGACAACAAACGAGAATATTTTACAGCCAAATAGACTAGGACTCCTCGAGTCAGAAGAGGTCAGAGGGCTAAAAGGGTCAAAGTTGAACGTTGAACGTTGAAGTTCTGTACATGTCACATGTGTGACCTTGAACAACTCAAACCTGAACGGTGATGTCGGTTTCATGAAATGTCGCAGCTGCCAGAATCCGCATTGCCTACACGACTCTCTGATATCGAGGAAGCACTTGTTGGCAGAAAGCTTCGTGTTGCGGGAAGGTGGGCACGTGTGAAACGAGATACACTGCAGGCGTGTGAGATTAACGATGGCCCTCCAGACTGCTGTCATACGACGCGATTACGGGTGTGATTGTCGTGGGTGATGGGGCCAGTGGCCTTTTCGTCGACGTTACGAGCTGCTTGGGAGCATGGGTCCGAGAGCGCTATGGCACTGTGATGGTCATTGGTGATCTCCAGAAAAGCGCGGTAAGCAAATATCAATTTGACTGAGCTGAGATTTACGTCGTCTTCTCAGGATCGTCTTGCTGCAACGAAGGAGTCACCAAGTAACCTTGATCCGCGGCTTGTTCTGCGGGCGATACACGTCGGAAACTGTGGCGGGAACATTGATTTGGAAGAGTGGAATAGCGGCTTGGCTGTCCTGACGTAGTACGCGCTGCTTTGGCAATTTCACATTGGACGGCAGCGCGTGTCGTGCCTGTACTTGATCAGATGGATTAATCTGCTATCTAGAGGGATCTGGGTATCGAGATGGGGGAATATAGTCCATTGTCGTTGGGGACGCTTGAGAATAGTGTAGAATAAAAGACCAGGAAATACAAGGACCAGTGCGCGACAATAAGGAGAACAAAGGAATTTGAGGCAACAGGCCTTTGTGATTAAAGGCGTGGGAAGTCCGGGCTATATAACACGGAGTCTAATTGCACCATTGCTCTATTCAACACTTCCATCGTGCCCGTCTTGCGCATCCCCTCCTCCTCAGGTGTCTTGCTCGCTGTCGCCCGCAGCGCCCGCCGCCTCATTCCCGCCTTCTACACGCCCATCGCCACCGCCAGTCCCGCCCTCGTGCACACCACCCCATCGCCCCAGTCCATATCATGGCGCAGACCTCTAGCATGAGGACACCAATCATGGATGACATTCAGCCTATATACAGCTCACTGGGAATGCGCTCGTCGCTCTCCTACACCAACAAGCGCCGCGCCCACCCCACTCCATCCGCCATCGCCAGTACCAGCACACTGCCCGCAGACCCCATCTCGCTGCAACTCTCCGGTGTGAAGGGCCTCTGGCTCTGTTCGACACACTGCGTCCTCACTGTCGACTTTCCTCTCGTCACCGAAGCCGTCGCGTATGCGGAATCGCATTGGGTGCAGCCGCCCGCCCTCGAGGACACGGCCGTGTTCGCCCTCGCCGCGCTCTCAGTCGCCTCCCATCCGTCTACAGCCGCGCACTGGGTTTTCTGGGGAGACAGTAGGCGCGATCTGTCAATGAAGCGCTGCAGACAGGCATTGAGTGAGTCGCATGGCGCCTCCCCGAGTGCCTCATCTGACTCTCATCACCGTCCACAGCCGCCAAACCGTGTCTCATTCACTTCAACGGGCCCATGCCTGACCACGGCACTCTCAACCGCTATCACGGCGAGGGCTGGCACAAGCTCATCAACACCAAACCATGGTACGATCAGCTTGTCGAGTCGAAGCCCAGCACGACGACGACGACAACAGGCCCAACGACGCGCAAGCGTAAATGCGCCGAACTTGAAGCATCTCCTGATGCAGACGCCGACGAGGATTCGCTCCCGCCCGCGAAACGCACCCGCGCCACCAGGCGCAAGGCCGCAGAATCCATTACTCCGCCCATTGAAGTCTCTCCTCCGCGCGCAGCTACACCTAGAAAGCAGCAACGTCGCGTCACACCACCCAAGGCCCAAAGTGCGGCTCCATCACCCCCATCCGAGCCAGCCACCTCTTCCGATCCCATGATCCCATCAACCCGCCCGCGATCCAACTCGCAAACCTCTGGCACAGCCGTTGCCTCTGGCTCAGACCGCTCCCAGTCCGTCCTGACGGCTGTCGAGCCCTCTCCATCACCTCGCACAGGCGAGAAATCCCTGCCCATAGACATCGAGAAGGATCTCACCGTCGATGACGATGGCCCCAGGCGCTCCGGCAGGAAGCGCACGACAGCTACACCTCCCGCTGAGCCGTACCGGATAGTCAAACTCAGGTCTACTCCTACTCCCCCGCAGGACATTGTGGAGGTCGACCTGGCGCCGGGTACAACCGAGAGTCTGGCGGCGAGCGTGTCAAAGGCTCCCCCGAAAGCGAGACGCGTCAAGGCGGCCAAGAAATGAGATTCCTTCTTGCTACAACTCTTTCCATTCACGACCTATCTTATTACTGTATTAATCCCCGCTATCTTGTCCGTGTTGTCACCACCTGTTGGATACCTGTACATTGTATATCACGACCGTGTTGTACCCCTCCTGTGTTAGTTCCCCGCTTGTCACATCTATTTAGACTGTTCTTGTGAAACCCTGTCTGTGTGCGGTGTGTTGCTTGCATGCTGATTAGATAACACGAGGAAGCGTGGCGCGGATGCTTCTACTAATTGGTCACGTGGGCGCACATTATATTCTCGAGTCCACGCGACGGACGCGTTTTGCTTCCGTTCTCTTAGGGGAGAGGATAGGAGTGCTGTACTCGAAGCTTCACGATGGCGTCGCAAAGTCTATTGCCTGCTCTGTATGATGGACGAACTAGTCATTACGTCTACGGAGGTCGAACTGAGCCTTGAGCGGCCCATCCTTACGGCGGGCTTTCATGTGAACTACTCGGACCTCGAGAAGATAGATGGTTCTGTGTCCAGAATTCGGACGGTACGAGACTTCCCTTGTGTACCCGAATACTGCATCACAGGCAGAGCCTGTGAATTGTTGGTGTCCGCGGTGTTTGGCATCTCGGGGTTGCCTAGTAGAGGTCGCTATAGGACTGGTATGTCGGGCGATCTGTGCCGACTGCTGATGATAGGACATCGATGTGATAGCATGTGTATTTAAGCATAACTCTGAGGACCTGGGTGCGATTGGGAGGGCAAGGGTAAAGTCGTGGTGTGGGAGAATGACGAATGGGCCATCAATGAACTGAGGGAACGGGAAAGCTGTAAGTGGTTAGCACTGAAAACGCCGCAGACATCGGCCGTTTAATGTGCGGGGATTCTGCTGAGGCGGGAACCCAAACGTGCATATCTATCAAGGATGACAGGGCGCCGGCATATGCCAGATTGAGGGGGATGCTGATGCCTCTGTTTCGGAATGTCCTCGGTACCTGCCTTGCGTATATGATCCGGCTGGAGGAAACACCAGTGCGTGTGAGATGGATGCGATGGCCGTGGGCTCGAATCGAATCTACCCGAGTCATGAAGCGTCGGTCTCGTCTGCGAGAGCTCCAACGGCCGACAGTGGAGAGCCCAGCACTGGACGGGCTGTCTAGATTGCGGTGATCCGACCAGGCAGGCCAAAACCCATAACGGTGTCAGTAACTCCATTTTGGATGTCGAGTTGTGACCGGACGGGCATGTGGTGCGAGATGCATCATCTAATGGAAGGTTGATAGAGGTACGTGGGGGAAAATGGTCGGAGGCTGGGGAGAGAGCATGGGAGCACTGGGGAGAGAGCACCGGCGCTGTGAGCTGCTCACAAGACTACGCGGAGGCGTTGAATGCACGGAGCCGTTCCTGTACAGTTGTTCCTGATCGCGCACATAGGAGATTAGATTAGATGTGTTTTTCCCTTTTGTGTGAAACGAGTCGGACACAGCAACGGGAGTGCACAGGAATGTTGGTCGTCGGGCGAGCAACAAGAGCGACGAGCCGGGCGCCTATTATTTGGGAGGGAACAGCAACAAGACCAGCGAAAAATACAATAGAAATAGACAAAAACAAGTGAATGGCGTGCAGGGAAGCGGCCGCGGAGATGGACCAGTGATGGCTGGCGAGGCGGCTGATAAAGACGAGCGGGCAGCAGCTGTGCAGCCCACAAACAGTCAGAACCGACTCAGAGCCGCCTCCGAAAATCAGCGAGCCCCGTTGCACTCGCCTTGGAATCGTTACCGGAATTACAGAGCGTGACAGTGACACACTACCCTCGCACCTTTCTTGGGTACCACGACATGGCGCCCTCTGCAGCCAACACCCAGCGCAGCCAGCGCACAAAACGGTGCGTCTCTGTCTGTCTCTCCCGCCCTGCTGCTCACCGTGCCCGACGTTCAGGACGTGGTCCAAGGCGCAGCTCCTTCGACACATCCAGGTCGGTTGGCCCACTCGGTTCCTGTGCTCCTGCTAATCTTCGCTTCCCAGGCCCTCTCCGACATCTCAGAGCACCCGATACCCCGTCTGCCGCCCTCGCCTCCGGCCTCCCGCTCCTCGTCGCCTGCACCCGGCTCCAAGCGCAAACTCGACTCCAGCGTTACGCAAGAACATCCGAAACGGCCCAGAACGGACTCCCCGTCCAATCGCTCCAGTCATCAGCCCTCTGCCCCATCCTCCTCCGCCCCCGCAACACGACACCCACGCCCACCTGCACCATCGTCCGCTGTCGCCACAAGGCTCGAGCCGAGCGAGGAAGGCGAAGTCCGCGAGGATCTGCCGCTTCCGCTTCCGCCGCCGCCACCGCCCTCCGCCGCCCCAGCGTCCGCGAGCACTGTCGATGGCGCCGCCACAGACCTGGTCATGAGCACCGTTCCCGTGCGCCGTCCCAAGCAGGGGCGCAGGGCGCTACGGCAGTTTGACTCTGTCCACGATCGCTACTATACTGCCGGCCGCCAACTCAAATACTCGGGTGATGCACGTTTCTGGTCCACCTTTCCGTCCTCACATCGCGAGTATCGGCCTCTGCCTAATCCCCCGCCGCTTAATTCCCCATATCACAAGTACGGCGGCCTCATCGCTCGCCTCGAGCTTGTCGACGCTCTCATCTGTTTCACCTATGCGCTGTGGAACAAGGACTACAGCAGGCGTTGCTGTATCGTCGACTCATGGACAACCACAACAGCGTTTCTGGCATGGTGCAAGACAAAGTGGCAGGCCGAAGAAGTCTCCACCGATGGCGAGAAGGCTCTTCTCGGGTTGATGTAAGCTATCCATCTTCCCGGTTATTCCTCAAAAGCTGTAATGTCGTCCACAGCTTCATGATTGAAGGCTTCATCCACGCACGCAAGGTGGCGTACAGTCATCGGCCGCTCGATGCCGAGCTGGGAAAGCTCATTGAAGTCGGCCGCGGTGAGGTCATGGCCAACATAAGCATGGTCGAACAACAGATGGCCAACCCTACGCAAGTGCACGGGAGCAAGAAGCCAGGTACTCCCCAGATGCTTCCTTCACCGGCCAGCATTGCTCCGACAAATAGTGCCAACTCTACCCCCACTAACCGTGACGGCAATACCCCAAACCCCGAAGCCGCCTCCATACCCCCCGCGCAGCCTGCACAACCTTCTTCCTCTGGTCCCGCTCCTAATCACCGCATGATACCCTCAAAGTACCAGAGAACAATACCGCCGCACGTTGTTACTGCAGTCAATTCCGTTTCACTGTCTGTGTCAGTGAACACTTTAGGGTCACTGAAGGATCACATGTCGGGAATATCCTCAACTATCACCGCCTTCAACGCCGCACAGCAGACGCTTACTTTGCCGATAATGCAGCGGCATTTCCCAAAGACCTTTGCTCGCATGATGTACTCGACGCTCTCGGCGACCGACGAGCACGAGCCGGATTTCGAGGACGACGAAGGCGAGCTGTTCTGGCCCGGGCAGAGTACCAATGGCGAAGGCCTTGGATGGATATGCCTCATGGGTCAGGCAATGCTGCGGGAGTTTGGTCGGCCGTATGGCTATAAAGGACTGGCGGGTGTGGTCCCCAAGCCCCCGCCAGAAAAGGTCGAGAGCGGTAACAGGTCCGCTATGCCAGGAGGTTCTGGATCAACACCACACGGGTCGACGCCATCTGGTCACACACCGTCAGCATCGCGGTAGCGTTCGTAAGCCCATATGATGTCGGGCTTTATCTCTTTCTCCAGGACCGCACACCCAACCAACACCACATGGAACATTCACATCCTCTGTCTGCGAGCAACACACGATAAACAAAATGGCCTCCGATAGCAGTCGATATACCGACATGGAAACGGAATTTGCTGATCGGCCTTGTGTGAAGCTGCCAGCAACGTGCGGTTGCGAATCTCTGCAACCCACGCACGCTTTTCTATCGGAATTTTTCCTCTCCCACCTTCCCCGTCACCGCCTAGCTCGCATCGCTCGCCCTCGTCCTTGCCGCACACCTTGGATCGTATCTCTAGACGCGACACTGCCCTCAGACTTGTGTATCATCAAGGACATATTTGTCGGCCGTGTCATACATGGCATCTGTGTCTCCTGCTTGTATCTTCCTCGCTTTATCCCCGGCGGCCACCAAAATCACGCACCCCCCCCCCCCTAACCCATCCGTCCCATACTACTACAGTTCTCGTTTTGTAATTATCCCTCTCGCGGAGTTTTGTCCTGTCCTGTTTTGTCTCTCGTCGGATGGAAATGCCTAGGTGTACATTTGTTTTTCTTTATTTTATTTGCTACTTTGGATCGATTACGGCTCTATACTCTCTGGCATTTTCTACTCACATCGTTGTAACAAGCAATAGCAGCATCTGTGGCCCCGTGAGGGCATGTTTTTTTGTATTCTGCGGAGCTTTGGGAGTGCGTCATGAGAGAAACGGAGCAGGAAAGGTTGTTCGAGTGCTGCCATGAGGTGCGATTGACGAGAGTGACACTCGACTCAGAAGACTGTATATGAGCCACCTCGTCATAAAGAGTCATAAAGAAGGTACAACATCGCCGTTCATCAACGCGAAGAGTGGCAAGGAGGAGATCTATCGGTGGTTCTGTGTAGATATCATTCCCAATGAATATTTCCAGTCTCACACTACAACGATGCACGCGCCAAGGTGTTATAAACCTCCGAGCATCTTCCCATTTCTCGCGTCACCTGTATGCCAATGCCGTGGTGGACGCTAGGAACCACGTCTTCCAATTAGCCATAATGAAAGGGCTTGATTGAATCTTCAGATCAAGTCCCAATCAGCATAGGTCCCGCGACGATCGTACTTGGTGGCGCATGTCGGGATATGGAAGTTGACAGTCCGAGCCAGACGGCCCTGCGAGTGGCGGACATGGACATGAGCATTGGGTGCTGACTATGTGCACGGTCATTTGGATACGGAAGGGTTAAGCGGTGGATTGGATAGCGATGCAGTGTCAATGAACGCGACAAGAAGACTGGATAAACTCATGGACGGGTCACATTCGTCCCATGTTTCCCTCCAAGTCTAGCACCGACAATCCTAATGCAAGGCGTTCGCCAAATCCTGCATCACTACATAGGACGGTGACATTGACGTCCAGATCCTCCGACGGATGATTCTGCCGCAGTTGTAGCGTCCGCCCGCCAAAGAATCCCACAAGCGGGGACGCTGTGTCCTGAATATTCTTACGCGCACGTCGCGATAGATCCCAAGCAAGGAGGTTATCCATCTTTCGACGGCATTCAGCCCACGGTGTATGCTTCGAGCACATACTCTATAATTTATGCACATGCCACTCTGGATCGACCTTGTCTTCCACGAGGAAAAACAGACACAAGTAGTCCAATACAATTGGATAGATACTCAAGCCGTTGTTGAGTTTGATAACTGGCCCTATGTAGTCAGAGGAACGAGGTGACCACCGCCGAGAAGACTCGGAAACCAGTTTACCATTGGAATACTTCCATTGTTGTGATGAAGTGAGACCGGAATACGAGCTTACCAACGCACGCATTACATCTAAAGCATCTTCTGCTTGTCCATTCTTGATTTCGTCACAGGCAGCGGCCTCTTCGAGATATACATGCCAAACACGAGCTTTTGGCCCAGTTTTCATCGCCGTACTCGAGCTCGACCTCGGGCAGATTCGCCTCGTAGTCACTCTGTGTTCATTGGGTAAACTCTGTCTGAACGTTCTGCTTGAGCTCAAAGTAGTGCCTTGGCGGCGCTGAAGCAGTCCAGGAGGCGAAAAGTTTAAAATCTGCAGTTGGGCCCTGAGAAGGTTCTCTGGGAGGGGTGGCCCTCGGCCAGACAAATAAGTCAGAGTGAGTAAGCGCTGCCTCAATTTCTGTAATCCTTGTGGTGATGATTCCGATTTGTTCGTTGCGAAAAGACGGTTTGAACTTTGAAGGCGCAGAAGAAGACAAAGCCAGGACAAAGCTGAAGCTTATACGTAAGCATGGGAGGCTGTGCAAGTGTTCGTGATCGACCGGCAATTCGTTGAATAGCCGGATCTTTTTGCTGCTCTTCGACTTGTCTCTCACAGAGTTCAATTCTACGGTAATTTGTTACATCTCAGTGAAGATTCTCTAGCTAAGCGAAATCAGAAAAAGGGCACAAAATTGCTGTTTTCATCGATGGCGCTTGAAGCGAATTCCGGACTGCTCTATGCGACATGCGAATCGAAAGGGATATACATAATCGACCCCCAGAGACCCATTATGTCCCGCGAACATGCTGCTCTCACCGAAAAGCTCTTTACTGCTTCAAAGTGCAACGACGCACCCAGCAGCCAGATCATCTCTCTCGTCAACGAATGGCAAAGCTCATTTGAGGCGCCGATAGAGGAGTTGAACGACGCGCTCAAGAGTATGGAAGAGCAAATGGCACTCATCGGGGAGCGCAAGGCGGCAATGACACAGGCCCAAGGTCGCTTTCTCCCCGTGCTATCCCCTGCACGCACAATTCCCGCCGAAGTCTACCACGAAATATTCATGCACACCCTCACCTGCGATGGCAATGACTCGACCGATGTCTTTGACCTGGAAGACGTGCCATGGACGCTCACGCAAGTGTCTCAGCGATGGCGCTCTCTAGCCGTGTCTTTCAGCCCTCTATGGTCATTTGAGGCCTGCATTGACCTGGACCACTGGCACTGCCGGGACCCTCTTTCTATTGTCCGATGTTATCTGGAGCGTGCTGGGTGGCACCGAAACATCAGCTTCTCCATTATCCTCGATGGCATTGACCATATGCAAGTGGGCACGGAAATTCTGCGCCTACTATGCGAGCACTCGACGCAGTGGGAGGATGTCGGCATCTTTGACATCTCTCCGCAAGACATGGTCTCAACCCTCCCAATCATCCACGGCCGCATCCCCCGACTCCGTGCACTTTCTCTACGCCTTGACTTGGGGTCGGAGGAACTCGAGGATCTACCTTCATTCGATTTCTTCGAGGTCAGCCCTGCACTGACATCCGTCGACATCTACAACCTCGATAGACTCTTTCTCTCCAAGATTCGCCTTCCCACCGCACAGATTCAGACCCTGACAACTGTTACTCCTGAACTCCAAGTGGGTTGGCTACTCGCAGAATGCCCGTCGCTTCAGAAGCTGGATCTAGACACCATACTACCTATTGGAATTGCGCCCCCCATGGTCAGGATCATCCACACCGAATTGACCTCCCTTACGACCAGTAGCGAATTCTTCCTGGATGACATCCAACTTCCCAATCTTCATTTTTTGAAACTCGACGGTTCAAGATGCGAGGCGCATAATCATTTGATCCTCGATGATTTCAACAACATATATATGTTCCTGGCCAAGTCCAACTGCTTCTTGACCATCCTTCAATTGCATGACTGCTCCCTTGTAGTCGAAGAACCCAATGACGTTCACCATTTTCAAGACGTCTACAGGTCATGTCCAGCACTTGTCGAACTCGATATCCGATTTTCAGGTGATCGAAACGACGAAACACCACAGTATCCCGGCATGAAAAGGTTGATACTGGACTTGTCTGTCAAAGCCTCGAAAGGGGAAGAAGAGACTTCTGCGTTCAAATGGCTGACGAAGCTCAAAAAACTCTCGTACTACGACTACACGACGCCGGATTCCCTTCCTTGGATAGACGAGCTTTTCGTCATCAAAATGGCATGGGAACGTAAAAGCACACTAGCTATTGATATCGCGTTTACTACATGGTCTTTTATGCCTGCCCGTGTCGTCATCAAGCTCTCACAGGCATTGATATGGGAGTTGAAAGATTGGAAAGCTAAAGGCCTAATAGATCTGTCCATTCGCGGAGTCAAAGATAGAGATGAGAGCCAATGCAGTCACTATGTGTAGAGAGAGATACTCGGGTTCATATGTATCTAAATCCTGCAACTCAGGTACTTACAATTGTACGAGTCAAAGTATCACGTCTCATTGTGCAGGATGTCGCCACACCTTGCATGTTCCGTCTGCACTAGAAGTGATCATCTCACCTGCATCGGTGGGATGGTGCTCCGTCCATGTTACAATACTGTCATGGGCCTTCGGAGGCGGACTTGGTTGCAGCAAGTGTGCCTGGAGACTATTAGCCTCGAACTTTCGGTTGTTACACGAACTCACATCAAGCAAGTCCCATTCCCAGATCTGGCCATTTTCGTCCCCACAAACGACATTAGCTTCTCCGTGGCCGAAGCAGCCACGGATACCATACGCCTTATTGACATGACCCGTGAACTTGTTGAGCATCTTGCCCGTCGACATATCCATCAATCTCAAGGTAGAGTCGAGGGTTGTTACGAGTACGGTTTGACCGTCCTGCGTTGGAACTACGGAGATGACAGGATCTACGGAGCAGTTAGCGGCCGGCGTCTTGGGGAAACCAAACACATACGGCCAATAAAGTCGGAACGCAGTTCTCCTTTGCGGAGGTCGTATGTACGTACATGACCGTCGGTTGAGCCAGTGATGATGGTCGTTGAAGATATGGAAATGGTTTGGACAGCATCGCGGGCTTCATCGAGAATCTGAATGGGTGCTCTTCCTTGAGATCGGAGGTCCCAGAGTCTAACGGTAGCATCGAAGGCACCTATGGGACGTCAACAGACAGAAGCAGCGACATAGCGTGAGGACGGACCACTGGCAACAATGCTGGCATCGTCGTTGAATTCGACGGCGTGTATTTTGCCCATATGGCCTGGTATGCGCCGCGTAGTCACCCCAGTAGCCACATCCCAGAGAAAGACAGAGCGGTCCCCTCCCGAAGACGCGAATTTGGCATTATCATGCGAGCTGTCGTCTTCAGTTAAGCTCGAAATCGTCGCAGTAGATAAGCAGGACCAACACGCTGATAGATAGCACTTCGTATCCGTGCGAGTTGAAAGCCTTGATTTCTGCACCAGTGTTCGCGTTCCAGAGGCGGACGGAGCGGTCCTGCCCACCGGTGAGAATGTACTTGGCGGTGCCTTTTGAGTAGCGCGCAACGTTGACTGGGCCCTTGTGCCCACCGAGCGTAACATGTAGGGAGCGGGCAAGAGAGCCTCGCGAAGGCGCCATGGGGGTAAATGGAGAAGAGATGATCGAAGTCCATATGTGGTAATTATCAGATCGGGATTCGGGGGTGGCCAACTCGTCTGTTCAATCCCCGAGCGCGGCAGTTTGAGAACATGCCTACGGCGGATCCTGGCCCAAAACTGAGTAAAGGTAAGACTGTTGGAAGAAGGAATATATTGGTAGCGGGCAGCTGTTTTCGGGTCACACGTCACACGTCGGACTTGTGCCACTTGTGGTGTGGCGCGCCATTACCATAAGAGGATATTATATAAGTGTGATTGCCAACGTGCCGATCATGGTCGGCCTCTCAGTTGCATGTCGCCGTCAAGATGTCTAAAAATGCGCCATTTACAAACAAAGAAAAGGCTGATATGCGTCGAATTCGAGGGCAGGTAACTCAACTTCATGTCTACCAAACATACATTCCGCTCAATCTACTTCGACCAGCTTTCCTGCGCGGAATGTCACCGGTGAGCTGCTGTCATACTTAGTTCTATATGGAACCCTCCACTCATTCTGTTGAGTAGACTGAAGCTGAAATGTGACAAGAAGATTCCCTGTGGCTCGTGTGGTTAGACTTTTGAACGTGATTCTGGACGGTCGCCTATTCCTCATCATCTTCCTCCATTTCAGCTCAACGTGGCTGCGATTCAATCTGTCCCACGGGTATGTTGACTTGATTATTATCATTTGATAGTGTTTGTATTACTGATAACTCCCGTACATAGGAACTCTTGCCACTCGCACGGGTAAAAAGTAGGTATTTGGCGTCGACGCGGCCAGCTAACGGTCAGAGTTGAACGCGTCTTTGACAGGCCTGTCATCTCGAATACAGGCGACCTACACCACAAGGTCGAAGAAATGGGAGGTCGCATAAAAGCACTGGAAGAAGTCATTGAAAAGTTTCAAGCCTCAGTCTCAACAGAAACACATCCGCTTCTGAGGGCGGAGCTCTTGAACATCAAGTTTCCACCGGGACTTTCGATACCAGCAGATAAACGCGACAAAGCTACTTTCGAACTAGCCAATGCATTGGGAACGCTTACCTTGGATGAGAATGGCAGCACGAGGTACTTTGGAAGTAGCGCAGGAACGGAGGTTTGTATCAGTGTGATTCGTCATCTATTGCTCATGTCGCTGACCGTGATTTATCTCAGACGCTGTTCGTGGTACGCTCGTCTGTTTCTCTTGCAAACTCGAATACGAATAACGCTCAAGGCCGGCGCAGAAGCTCAGAGCCGATCGTATTCTACAGATCAGCCGAGCTTCTCCACACCGTCGTTCAAGAGCATCTCAGGCCTCAACGCTGACTTTCCTATAAAGCCGAACTCGGAGTGGGACATTCCCAAAAGCTTACCTATTCTTTACACTTATCTGCCGCCGAAACCACGAGCCTGGACGCTCTGTGAGACGTACTTTCGATATGGATCCCGGGACGGCGGACAGATGTTGACCAGGGCGGAATTTGTGGACGACATCATGGGTCCTTTGTACAGGCATTTAGAAGAGCGTAAGGAGGGTCTTGGGACGGACCTTGGGACGGACTCAAACCCACCGGTGGCGTGCACCAAACTAGCGTCGCTGTTCATCGGTTAGCAGACTGGTACGCCATCTTTGACCCCATCTGATATTATACAGTGTTTGCCATTGGGACCCTTCTTGATCTCACCATACCACCATACAGTCCAGAGGCCGACAGATTCTTCGATGTCGGAGTCGCAACGCTCAATCTCCATCCCCTATTCAGGTCGCCGGATACTGGCACGATACAGGCGTTGCTCATGATGGCGATGTTCCTCACTCTTGGCGGTCGTCGGTTCTCAATCGATGGGTCATGGTCGGTTATCTCCCTGGCCGCTAAACTTGCGCAAAGTGTATGTTCTCTTCTTCATTCTCGCGCATGGCTGATTGAATCTTGACTCGGATGTTGCTCACAGATTGACCTTCGTATGTGCCGTAGGTTTTGTGTCTTGCAACACCTAAGTGCTTCTAGACCGGGAAAGTGCGCATTCTCAGTTGGACCCGACGACGCTCGACCGAAGGCGAAGGCTGTTTTGGGCTGTCTTTACGCTTGACGCATCTTTGGTACGCTCTTCGAGCCGTCTTTACCACTGTTTTCTTGACACAGAGCCCAAAGAGCTTGAAACTCGGTCGACCACCCTCCATCAGGCTCAGCTATGTCGATGTCCCATTCCCTAGAGACCTTGACCAGAGTCTCGATGATAATGGCAACATCGTACCGGGTTGTATGTTCAATTTCCATCTCTATTTGTTATTTTCAATTATCTCTGCTCAGATCATTGGGTCAAGTTAAACTTCATCACGACTGTAACTCGTGTGCTTCTTAGTTGTCTCTGCTACTAATTCTATCCACAGATCGCATCTAAGGTCATGGAAGTCTCCTTGGGTGCCAAGCCCCCCACCTACCGTGAAATTCTTGACCTCGACAAGCTCTTCCGTCGCGGTGAGGGTGGAGTCTCCAAGAACCACTCCAACGGCAAGGCCTTGGACGAGTTGTCACTACCTAGCAACTTATGGCAGCGGTTGTTCTCAAAACAGCATCTCGCTGTTGGTGAGCTCAAGCGCTCCGTCGTATAAACTGTGTCTGAATATTTCGTAGTCGGGATCTACATACATCGGAGCTACTTTGTTCAAGCGGTATTGACGAACCCATCTGACCCGCTCTTGAGTCCATATGCAGCGTCGTACTTAGCGGCGTACCGATGTGCTTCAGGCCTCATAGCCATCAAGAGCCAATATTTTACGAATCATTCAGAGGTGTTGGAACGGTGGTGGAACATCTGGTCAAGCAGTAAGCACCCAGCCTCTCGCTTGGTGTCAAAAGTTTCTCATCGTGACTGGCAGCATTATCTGCGGCTGTAAGCTTCCCTCTTTTCAGCGCTAGGCACGGACGCAATAATGTTTGCAGCTCATCGTTGGAACAGTTGCATTGCACACTCGAGATTCACACCTGGCAGCGCGTGCATTCGCGGAGCTTTGTGTCTCGGTTGAGCTATTCGAGAAGGGAGCAGGGAACTCTACTCGTGCTCAACATGGATTGGTAACTTACATATCTCGTCTTCTTGTCAACGTCTTGGTTGACGAAAGACTCTAGGGAATGCTTATACGATTGCGAGACAGGGCATTCGCACGTTTTGCCACGCAAGACGTGGACAGAGTAGCCAACTATTCAGCCAAACCACGGATAGACACGTCAGATTTCGATGACGAGTTGGAAATGTTCGGTGGGCACACGAAGTTGCTTGTCACCAAGCTGTTCTCGCAGCAGCAAACACCTCAAAAAGCCCCCGTGGGACCTCCGCCTCCATCCCCTCCCCCCATAGACAATCAGCAATCGCTCATGGACTTCTTTGCGACACAGATGGGCCCTAGCTGGGCGACACCAGGACCGGATGATACACTCCCTATACCTCAACCGCAACCAGACTACGGCAACGATATCAGCGGTCTTCCTGTCAATCCGTCATTCTTCACCACAGGGGAGTGGCTAAACTACGACAACACGAATGTATCTGGGTCTAGTCCGATGTTCGAGAACGCTGGAGGACTCAGTGAAGATTACTTGATGCAGATTTTTGAGGACTATACCACGGATACGGGGGACTTTCAGGTGCAGGATACGCTACAGCTTCACTCAACTCTCAAGCGATAATCGATAGGTTCCTAATATTAATCTGTAGTGGCTATGGACAACGAGGGTGGACGTCCTAGCATAGAGTAGAGTCAGACTTGGGAAGCGGTTCTTCCATGATCATGATATGTAGTGCAGTGACCGAGAATCTTGGCACCCGCGTCTTGTATAGTGCGAGAGAATGATTGGCATGCAGCTTCAACCGAACGTAAACTCGTCCTTGGAGTCTATACCCGCGGCTACTCCGTGTGTTTTCTGCCTCTCGACCCGCCTCTCCGTAAAGTCGCGCTCCATTTCCATCTTCTCTCGTATCCTGCTGAGCTTGACCATCTCCATCTTCGACTTGTGCTCCTTCTCTCTCATCTCCAGCCTGCGCTGCCTGCTCGGCTCCCATTTCCCCTTCAACACCCGCCGAACAGCCTCAGGACTGATCTTGAATTTGTCGGCAAGCACTGGCGTCGTGAACTTCTCGGGGTCATACTGGTGCAGCGAACGCAGCCCATCCATGGCTTCGCGTGATATTTTCCGCGGAGGATTCCACCCGTCTGGAAAGCGTTCCTTCAGGGATTGTCGGTGACGACTGTGCTCCTCGGGAGTGGGTGTTTTCGGTGGTTTTCTGCGGTGTATGGGTGGGGTACCGGGACGGACGCGGTTCACGACATCGTTGTCTTCGGAAAGATCAACAGGCCCGGTAGAGTCATCGTCAAGAAGGGATTGAGGAGAAGGGTATCCAGTAATGCGCCACTTTTTCAGCGCGCCCGGTTCGATTCCAGGCCGCGAGGAGTAGCACCTTGCTAATAAGTGCTTTGGCAGGAAGGTGTTCATGGGTAAGTTGGAAAGTTATGTCATCGATCACAACACGAACCTCTGCCGGCCGCGGCTTGGATCAAAATGTGGCGCATGGACTTTTCGCTTTCACAACGACGTTTCCTCCGCTAACGTTGTTCGCTGTATATCATATAAGCTATGAGCAGCCTACTTGATCACATCTTAACCGTCTCTACCACTCTCGCAAACATTTTCCAATACGTTGCCCCGTAGTAACTTACTCTTGATCTGAATAGCCGAAAGGCTTGTTCTGTGATTGTCTGCGATACTCTACATGTAAAAGTTTTGTTATAAGCTATAATGCTCAATTTTGGACTCTGACAGAACGTTCACACACATAAGATACTGTATCGAATTTGAACACATTGCACAAGCTATACGAAAATATTACTGATTGCCCTCAGACGGTGGGTACATTTCCTCGAAGTTATTATTCTGCGTCATAACAGCGTAGAATTTGACATAAGTCACATTGCCAGCCAGGGTTTCGTCGTCAAAGGATGGCAAACCGCTAGCCGGCGGGATTGTATGACTTTGTGCATTCGCGCCTAGACTCTTCAATGACAGTTCTTCCTCGATTTCTTGTCGTGCGGCAGCTCTTTCAAGAGCTATGGTGTGATACTTCTTTTCTATGAACCCGTCACAGAGATGAAGAATGAAGCGTCTGAGCCAGATCCCGAAGTAGCTGAAGGAGGCAGTGGGAGAAGGTTTATTCTTCATCTCGATGACAAGAGTTTTTGCTTGCAAAAGCTGCGCATCAGCAGCACCAAGCCATCGGTGGTACGGTGAGGATTTGAACGGAACAAGCTGACTGCTGTCTGTCAAGGTTTTCGCGCAAACCAACAGCATGATCACGTAGACCAGGGATTCGAGATCATGGCGATAGAGGTGAAGCGGAGGGCGGTCGAGGTCCATGTGCAGTTCGTGAGCCATGTATGGACGTGTGCCGGTGCGTTGCTTGGAGGTTTTATGAAGGTGGTCGCGGAAAGATGATAGATCGAAGTCGTTCAAGACACCACAAATACGTCCACGGCGACGTCGCCACATTATGTTGCCGTGGCTGATATCTCTGTGCATGATGCGGGGGTGGTCGTAGATCCAACGATGAACTGTTTTGATGATTTAGAATGATAACATACGATTCAAGGGGGAGCTACCTTGGAGTACGTCAAAGAAAACCTGAGCGAAGTCTGCCACACTCGTCAACTCATCAAGAGGATATAGCCGCTCATGCACACTGACACGGCAGACACGCTCTTCGTAAACGAATCGTCCTTTATCTTCGGTATACTGCGTGTCCTGATCGTTCAAGAATGCTGCAAGCCGAGCACCTGGATCGTCTGCCTCCCTGGGGAAGTCCTGAGAGAGAAGAATGTTTGGAATGTGGTCCCGAACCCAGTCGGCAGAAGCATCCTGTGCCGTCTCCACCACACGCTGGACAAACTCATTCTCGGCTGTGCGATTGATAGGTGACCAGTTGACCTTAACAGCAAGATTCATGCCAGGCCACTCGTCAGAGGTAGCCTCAATGACGAGGGTGCAGCGGCCGACCAATCCAGGCTGGCGAGAGAGAACCCGACCAAGTTTGAGAAAGATGAAAGAGCCTGCTTTGCTGAGGCGCATGCGACGGTTTTGGAATAGTAGGGATGTATCACCCTCAATATCGTCCGTATAAGCGTCATACTGGTGTAGAATGGGGTCACCGTCAGGGAAAAGCCGCTCGAACACAACGCCACGGGTACGTAGAGAAAGTCTGTGCAGACAGACTTGGAGAGCGGCAAGGTCTTCGCGGCTCTTGCGAAAGTTCAGGGGTGCGGAAACGGCGAGGATCGAATGGTCGTAGAACAGACATTGGATGCGGTCATCGCACATCAAGAATCCGAGACTGTGATCACGGAGACCACCGTGCGACATAAAGCAAAGGGCATAATTGGCGAGCTGCTGGATAACATCTGCACGTTCGCTTGCGTCGTCGACATGTTCGAGTGCAGTGATCTCGGAGAATACTGACATGTCATTGTCGGGTATGTGTGTCGAAGACCGAAGGCGTTTCGACGATGTCTCCGATGGCGAGGCTGCGGAACGGCGTTTGCGTCCAGTGGAACCGGTAGACGAAGTTCCAGCTTGAGACTGAGTAGAGGCCAACACCATTCCATGCCGCTGTTTAAGCGTACGTTCGGCGTAGGTAAGCTGACGCGCATCCCTGTGGTCATGGCCATCTATTGGCGAATTGAGAAAACTGTGATCATTCGAGGAGAAGATAACTAACCTTCATCCAATACAGAGAACGCTCCGACGCCGCCATCCAGCAAGTTGATATTGTTTTTGATGTCGAGCCATGAGAGTATCTGCGCCCACGCAAAGTTCCTTTCTGGACCCTGCTGCTCTACGAGAGCCATCGAGTTCCCGGACCCCTCAAAAAGAGAAGTAAGCACAGTGCATCCGTCAGGGGAGCGCTGGGCTTTTGCACCGCGCAGATACTTGTGGTCCTGGCGATAAACAGTGATGTCGGTATTGCGAAGCCCGGCCGCAACAGAGAGTGCGCGTTTGGCGACATTAGCGGCACGAGTGGCGGGGGCATATAGCGTATCCTCTCTGTGGCCTTTAACGTCGCATTGCGTCAGATAGCCCAATGATTGATACTCGGGAGTATCTCTCAGTGTCTGGACAGATTTGGCGAAGTCCGGTTTGGAACGCCAGTCTTCGGGAAGATTGAGAATCTTCTCGCAAAACGTCTCGAATGGGAGGTAAACTCTGGAGGTCCTGAGATGCTCGACGATGTATTTCTTGACGTCTTCACGAGTGAACGCCGATGCGTGATCGAACTGGCTAGCAGTACCTCTGGAGGAGGGAGTACTGTGAACGACCGGAGGAATGTTGACGGGAACGAAGGTGGGAGCCTGATCAGGAGCAGGTGAATGTTCTGAAGCTCCCAGCACAACAGGTGCGTTGGAATTGTCGGGCGTCTCCAGTGGTGTAGACATGAGTAGCGGTGGACGATGGAGGAACTCAAGGAAGATTGCTGTTACGAGCATTTTGGCTCGCCTTTTGTATGTTTTCGTCACGGGGTCGTAAAGGGTCGTAACTTGCAACAATGGGAAACGCACGCACGGATCTGGCGAACAATGGTGGTGAGTTGCCAACTTGGGATTTTCACATGGGTGCACCCGCACAGCCACCTTCTATCTGCGGACCCTCGTAGGCCTAGTTCGATGCCCTTCGTCCTTGGCACTGATCCTATTCACAGACCGCGTCCAAGGCCATTGAAGTCACCTTGGGTGTCAAGCCTCCAATCTACCACGAAGTTCTGGACCTCGACAAGCTCTTCCGTCGCTGCGCTCGCAATGAATCACTCCAAAGGCTTGTTTCAAGATTGTCTTGCCAGTGTCACTTCCACATTTTCTTCAAGACGCAGGGTCATACGATATAAGGCTTGAGCTCAGACGTTGATAAAAGGCATATTAAGATACGCTATCGATTTAACAACACAAGCAGCCTCATTTCGATTTTACATAATAGGCTACACAAGAGTATCATATATCATTGATTGTCCTCAAGAGGGGGATAGAGTTCCTCCAAGTCATCCATCTGCATCATGATATCGTGAAATTTGGCATAATCGACATTGCCAGCCAATGTTTCGTCGTCAAACGATGGTAGGTTGCTGGCCGGGTTTGTCAGATTCCGCGCCGTCGTACGTAGACTCCGTGATGACATGGTCTCACTCAACCGCTGTTGCCTCTCCGCTAACTTGACCGCTTGATTGTGAGAGTTCTTTGCTGCGAACCCGTCAGAGAGAAGAAGGATAAAACTTTCGAGCCAAAATTCGAAGTCACCGAAGAATGCAGTTGGGGAAGGTTTATTCTTCAGCCAAATCACAGCAGACTTCGCTTTCAGGAGTTGCGCGTCATCTGCACCAAGCCATTGGTGGTATGGTGAGGATCTGAATGGAACAAGTTGGGGGCTGTCCGTCGAGGTTTTCGCACAGACCAACAGCATGAGGACGTAGACCAGTGATTCGAGATCATGGCGATAGAGGTGAAGCGGTGGGCGGTCGAGGTCCATGTGCAGTTCATGAGCCATGTATGGACGTGTACCAGTGCGTTGCTTGGAAGTTTCAGGGAGGTGGTCGCGGAAAGATGATAGATCGAAGTCGTTCAGGACACCACATATACGTCCGCGACGACGTCGCCACATTATGTTCCCGTGGCTGATATCTCTGTGCAAGATACGGGGGTGGTCGTAGATCCATCGATGAACTGTTCAACTAAGTTAGAATAATAATACACGATGATAGAGGGAGCTACCTTGGAGTACGTCACAGAAAACCTGAGAGAAGTCTGCCACAGTCCTCAACTCATCAAGAAAATAAAGCCGCTCATGAACACTGACACGGCAAACACGCTCTTCGTAAACGAATTGTCCTCGATCGTCTGCATACTGCGTGTCCTGATTGTTCAAGAATGCTGCAAGCCGAGCACCTGGATCGTCTGGCTCCCTGGGGAAGTCCTGAGAGAGAAGTATGTTTGGAATATGGTCGGGCACCCAGCCAGCAGAAGCACCCTTTGCCGTCTTCACCACATGCTCGACAAAATCAACCTCGGGAGTGCAACTGATAGGTGACCAGGCGATCTTGACAATGAGATCCATACCGGGCCACTTGTCAGAGGTGGCCTCAATAACGAGAGTGCAGCGGCCGACCAATCCAGACTGGCGAGAGAGAACCCGACCAAGGTTGAGAAAGACATAAGAGCCCTCTTCGCCGAGGCGCATACGGCGGCTTTGGAACAGTAGGGATTTATCACCATTAATATCGTCGGTATGAGTGCCATACTCGTGTAGCATGGGGTCACCGTCGGGAAGAAGCCGCTCGAACACGGCGCCACGGGCACTCAAGGAAAGTTTGTGTAGACAAACTTGGAGAACCGCAAGATCTTCGCGGTTCTCGCGAAGGTTCAAGGGTGCAGAAATGGCGAGGATCGAATGGTCGTAGAATAGACATTGGATGCGGTCATCGCACATTAGAAATCCGAGACTGTGATCACGGAGACCACCATGCGACATGAAGCGAAGGGCATAGCGGGCTAGCTGGTCAGCAACCTTTGCGCGTTCATTTGCATCGTCGGCATTTTCGAGTGCAGTGCACTCGGAGAAGACTGACATGGCGGAGTCGGGTGCGTGTGTTGAATACCGAGGGCGTTTCGACAATGGCGCTGTCTCCGATGGTGCGGCTTTGAAACGGCGCTTGCGTCCAGTGGTCCCGGTAGACGAAGTCCCAGATTGAGATTGAGAGGCCGACACCGTTCCGCGCCGGCGTCTAAACGTACGTTCGGCGCAGGCAATCTGAGCAGCATCCCTGTGGTCATTGCCATCTGTGGAAGAATTGAAAAACTATGACGATGAAAGGAGAAGAAAACTAACCTTCATCCAATACAGAAAACGCTCCAACGCCGCCATCCAACAAGTCGATGTTTTTGGTTTGTATGTCCAGCCATGAGAGCACCTGCGCCCTCGCAAAGTTCTTTGCCTGACCATGCTTTTCTACGAGAGCCATCGTGTTCCCGGACTCTTGGAGAAGAGACGTAAGCACAGTGTATCCGTCAAGGGAGCGCTGGGCATGTGCACCGCGAAGATACTTGCGGTTTTGGAGATACACTGTGATGTCTGTATTGGGGACCCCGGCCACAACAGAGAGTACGCTTTTGGCGGCATGAGTGGCGGGAGCATATCGCGTATCGCGTTTGTGGTCCTGAACGTCGCATTGTGTGAGGTAACCGTCGACCATTGATTGATACTCGGGATTGTCTTGCAGTGTCTGGACAGAGTTGGCGAAGCCTGGGTTGGATCGCCAGTCTTTGGGAAGATTGAGAATTGCCTGGCAAAACGTCTCGAAGGGGAGGTAGACTCTGGAGATCTCGCAATCCTCGGTCAGGTATTCCTTGATGTCTTCACGAGTAATTGTCGATGCGTGGTCGAACTGGCTAGCAGTACCACTGGGGAAGGAAGTACTGTGAATGACTGGGGGAGTGTTGATGGGAGTTGACTCAAAAATTGGACCCAAAACGGAAGCGAGTGAATGTTTTGCAGCCCCCGGTGCAATTGGTGTACTGGAACTGTCGCGCGTCTCTGGTGGGGTAGACATGTGTAGTGGTGGACGATGAAGGAACTCGAGCAAGAGCGCTGTCATAGGCATTTTGGTTTGCCTTTGTACGTCTTCGTCTTGAGTTCGTAAGAGTCGTAACAAAGAAGAACGCGCGCACGGATTTGGCGAACAGAATTGTTGGTGGTGAGTTGCTAACTGGGATTTTCACAGGGGCGCCGGACCGGCATTTCCCAGACAAGCACGGCCACCTTGGGTCTGTTGCCGGCGCCGCTGGACCCTCCCGTCTCATCTTGATCATGCAGTATGTCTCGCTAACGTTCTTCAATTCCGGCAGAAAAACCTGAAGACTGGGAACAGAAAAGGCTCAGGATAGCCGCAAGCATCAACCTCGACGACGAAGGTGCGGAGGGCAAATTCTAGCTACGAGTTACACAAACGCCCATAGTCCCCGAATGTTACTCTATGTAAAGGCTCAAAGCGTCTCGCCGTTTTCTCCGTTTTCTACCCTAGATACCCAGAAAAGACGGAACCTGCCTCAACATCGCCATCCATTGCCACTGAGACAGCACTGGCTGCCGCGTGAATATTATTAGGCGCCATCGGCTGAGCAGGCGGAATTTGGGTCGCCGAATGTTGCTGCAACATGTCCTGCGTGTGAATATTCGTTAGATCTGTTGAATAGTCCTCGAAGATCTTCATCAAATAATCATCGCTGAGTCCTGTGTCGTTCTCGAACATCAAATCTGACCACGGATTCGTGTTATCACTACTCGACCACTCCCCTGTAGTGAAAATCGACGGGTCGACAGGGAGACCACTGATGTCGCTCCCATAGTCTGCCTGTGGTTGTGGGATAGGAAGTGTCTCATCCGGCGCTTGCGCTACCCAGCCGGGTCCCATCTGTGGCGCAAAGAAATCCATAAGTGATTGCTGATTGTTAGTGGGCGGAGGCGATGGCGGGGGCGGTTCCGCGGGTGCCTTCTGGGGTATATGCCGTTCCAAAAGCAGTTTGGTGACCAGTAATTTTGTGTGCCCGCCAAACATTTCCAACTCGTCATCGAAATCGGAAGTATCTATGCGTGGTTTGGCGGAGTAATTGGCTACTCTGTCCACGTCCTCCATGGCAAAACGTGCGAGTGCTCTGTCTCGCAATCTTAGAAGCATTACCTAGAGTCTTTCGTCAGCCGCGACGTCAGCGATAGTAAAATGTACCTGCCAGTCCATGCTTTGCCCGATTGGACGTTATTGCTCCAGTCTCGAATAATTCAACTGTTACGCAGAGTTCTGCAAATGCACGTGCCGCCAGATGTGAATCTGAAGTGTGCAGCGCGACCGTCCCAACGACAAGCTGTCAAAATTATCGCATCCGTGACCTGCAATGATGGAGACATGTACAACATACCGCCGCGGTCAATGCTGAGAATTGATGTGAGAAGCTTGCAGCACCATGAAAAAGTAGAAATACTTACAACTCGACCAGATGCTCCACCACCGTTCCAACAGTTTCGGAAATTGAGCAAAATACCTGCTCTTGATACTGATGAGACCTGATGCACACCGGTATGCGGCTAAATATGACGCTGCATATGGACTTAGCAGCGGGTCGGATGGGTGTGTTAACACAGCTTGCGCAAAATAGCTTCTATGAATGTAAAGTCCAGCTGTGGAAGGAAGGGCCCGAGTCAGCAAGTTGACGGAATGAAGCTTTCCAACTCACTGATTGCACGGTGCTGTTTCAAGAGAAACGGCCGCATGAGCTTGCTGGGAAGTGGTGATTCGTCCCAAGACTTCCCGTTGAAGTAGGTCTTGTGTATTCTACCTGCACGAAGAAGCTTATCGAGGTCGAGAATATCGCGGTATGAAGGAGATTTGGCGCTCTGAGTGACCTCGACGACCTTGGATACAAGCTATAGATGACGGGTTAAGAGACGCTTTGATGATGAGGGAAGATAATCACAGTTGACATGAAGTTCCACTTGATCCAATGATCTTGATAAAGTGAGGACCATGCCCACAGGGGAAAAGGTAGACAACCTACAGCCCGGCGTAATGTTGCCTTTGTCATCTAGTCTTTGTTCGTCGTCCACAGGTAACTGAACATCTACATAGCTCAGCCTGATCGAGGGTGGTCGGCCGAGCTTGACACTCTTTGGATATGAATCAGGACGACGAGATAGCGGCAGACTGCCGAGGAAGCCCACCAGAGACAGGTCAAAGGAGTACAGATCCCAAAACAGTCGTCGCCTTCGATCGAGCGTTTTGGGATCTAGATGCCACTGTTCATTTTCTCGATCTGGAAGCGCGTTATCATTCTTCGTTCGACATAGAACCTCAGACCTGGGTACATACGAAGACCAATCTGCCATCGAGTTTCGTTCAGCCATACGTGAAATTGAAAGGAAGACAAACGCTTTGCGCAAGTTTAGCGGCCAGGGACACAACCGACCATGACCCGTCCAAGGAGAACCGATGTCCACCGTAGTTCAGATACACCGCCACCATCAGCAACGCCTGCACTGTTCCAGTATCCGTCGAGCTAAATATTGGATGGAGGCTAAGCGCAGCGACTCCCAAATCGAAGTATGTGTCGGCCTCTGGGCTGTATGGTGGCGTAGTAAGATCAAGAAGGGTTCCAATAGCAAACACTGGATGGGGTGTCTATTAGACGGAGGCAAACAGAGGTTATGGATGTACCTATGAAAAGCGAGGCCAGTTTGGTACAATGCACCGGTGACTCTGTCGCCAGATCATCCTTATGCTCCTCGAGATGCTTGTACACCGGCCCCATTATTTCTTCCACGACTTCCGTCCTGCTCAGCAGCTGCCCGCTCCAAGGTCCGTGTTGGAAGTGCGCTTCACAGAGCGCCCATGCGCGGGGCTTCGGCGGTAGATACGAGTAGAGAATGGACAAGCACTTGGGGATGTCCCACTCCGAATTCGGCTTCATAGGGAAGTTGGCATGAAAGCGAGAAATGCTCTTGAAAGATGGAGTGGAAAAGCTAGGCTGATCAGAAGACTTCGACTCTATGCTTTGAGCTTCTGCGCCAGCCTTGACAATTGTTCGTCTGTTAGGTCCTTGAGGGTATAGAGAGTGAACACACCGCGAACAAAGTCTATCGTAACACTCAAGGTCAACGAAAGACAGTGAGTACAAGACGAATCACGCGCACCTCCGTTCCTGCGGTGCTTCCAAAGTACCTCGTGCTGCCGTTCTCATTTATGGTGAGCGCTCCTAATGTATTGGCTAGCTCTAGCGTAGATTCATCCAGTTTCTCTGTTGGTATTGAAAGTCCTGGAGGAAACTTGATGTTCAAGAGCTCTGGTCGAAGAAGCGGATGTGTTTCCGTGGAGACTGAAGCCTGGAACTGTCCGATGGCCTCTTCGAGTGCCTTTATGCGATCTCCCATTTCTTCGACTCTGTGATGGAGGTCGCCTGTATTTGAGATGATAAGTCTGTCAAATACGCGTTCAGCAATCACCGAGGCCGGATAGACGCGTCGACGCCGAGCACCTACCTTTTACCCGTGCCATTGGCAAGAGTTCCTACAATAATAATGTGAATTTCCACAAATGATAACTATTGGGTTGACAGACCCGTAGGACAGATGGAATCGCAGCCACGCCGAGCTGAATTGAGGGAACATGAGCAACATGTCAGCCAACACGGCCAAGGAACCAACTGCACGATCCACAGGGAATCTTCTTGTCACATTTCAGCTTCAACCTGCCCAGCAGAATGAGGCGATGGCTGATGCATGCATATGACAGCAGCTCACCGGCGGCATTCGGCGCAGGAAAGCTGGTAGAAGGGATTTGAGCGTGGGCCACGTTTGGTGGACATGAGAGAGACAGTTACCTGCCCACGGATGCGCCGCATATCAATCTTCTCTTTGTTCGTGAACGGCACGTATTCAGACATCTTGACGGTGGCTTTCAAGTTTCAGGAGAGCGATCATGATCGGTAGCGGCAAATTGGCTCATCGTCCTAATGTAATGAACTTAGATAATACCCCCTTAGGGAAATACGCCACAGCAGAGACATAGGACGAACACGCGCCGTACGATAGCGAACCTCCTTGCAGAAGAGACTACTGTAAGAGGAAGCTCTGATGACCGCGCACGCAGATATATAGTCACGACAACGGTGGTTCTGGGTATGTGTTACGTGACGCGTCAATGAAACTGTAGGTCTGAAGCAGACTGTGATTCACAGGACGGCAGCCTCACATTTATCAGTTTAGCCAACCTAGTACATACATACTACATAATTTTACAACCTCCGTTTTCCGATATGCCCTGACGATCTGAACAGATAACGAGGGATTTAAAGCTCGAGCCAATCCAGGAATTGTGGTGTGAAGTATGTCAGAATCAGAGTAGCACCTGCGCTGAGATGAGCAACGATACGAGATGGATGAGGACTAGAAGAACTAACCAGCACGAATCATACTATCTACACTCTCGAAAGCCATGGTCCGCAAGTCATAGACGCCCGCATTCGCACCAGCAACAACCATAGCGTATTCACCACTAACTTGGTAACATGCCAGCGGATGATCAGGCGTGAGCTGAGCAGCATCTGCGATGATATCGAGGTACGGCATTGCGGGTTTGACCATGATGATATCTGCGCCCTCAGCGGCATCCCGTTGCTGCGATGAGTGTCAAAACTTTTATCAATGAAACGCGAAGATTACTAACGATGGCTCGCCGTGCTAATCCCTTTGCAGACGGTGGTAGCTGATAGCACTTTCGGTCTCCGAAGGAAGGTGCGCTGCCTGCAGCGTCACTGCAGAGGAACGATGTTGAGTAGATGAGGGGCATGAACAATGTATGGCTGTTACCGGAAAGGACCGTATAACGAGCTAGCAAACTTGGCAGAATAGCTCATCAGCGTGCACTTGTTGCCAAAGCCAGCATTGATAAGCCCTTGCTTGATGCCCTTAATCCTACCGTCCATCATGTCACTGGGGGCGACGCAGTGGGCGCCTGCTTTGGCATAGTTGACAGCTACTTCCGCAATTCGGTCGACTGACGGGGCGTTGTTGATCGTTCCGTCCTCATTGAGCAGACCGCAGTGTCCGTGGTCGGTGTATTCGCAGAGACACGCGTCGCAGGCGATGTAGAGAGAAGGATACAGGCTGCGAAGCTTTTTTATAGCGAGGATGACGGGTCCAGTCTCGTCGTCTGCTGGGGTTCCTCTGAAGTCCTAGATTTGGGAGTTGAGATATGAGATATTTGCTTGATTGTCGCGCACCTTGGGGCAAGCCAGAGGGACGCCAAAGAGGATAACACTGGTAAGACCTTTGGCGACGAGTGGACCGATGAACTCTTCGAGACGATTGACGCCCCATCGTTTCTGGCCCGGCAAGCTCGAAATAATATCGCAGGCGTCCGCATCATCCGTGATGAAGATGGGGTACATGAGCATCGACTTGGTGAGCTGGCGTCTGCCCTGCCATGAACGCGACAACGGGTGCGCGTAGCCGCCTTGCAGGATAGATCTCGCGACACAGTGAGCACAACCAGCGGGCGCGGCGGCGGGAGCGGCGCACTCACGAGATATCCATGGGTAGTAGTTGTTGGTGTCGACGTGGAGGTAAAGAGTGAAAGATGGGGCGAGCGAATTCGCCGGCTCTGTGTCGGCAATTGCCGGCTATCCTTGGCTGTTTACCACCATCTCGCCGGCTAACTTTGGCCCTTGGTGGTCCGAGCTGCAGCTCATACAGTAACCTTACACGCTACACACACTACTCGTCCAATCTTATCTCGTAAATTCTCACATTCCATTCTTGTTGCTTGGTATCGCGTGGTTGAGGTATACCTGTCAGCTTTTCCCTTACCTTTCCATGTCTTTCTTGCCGGGAACCTGTGCTGATTGTTCTCGGCTAGATAATCATGAACTCGACGAATTCCGATTCCTTTCAGTCGAATCTCGAGTTTGCAAGGACAATTTGGGCCGAAGTCCTTGACGAATTGTATGCATCTGAGCATGTCAGCGCCCAGGCTTCTATCGACGCGCTAGCGTGCGCGTCACCTCGTCTTCCGGACTCTCTGCCCGAATACCATAGCGCTGAATTGCAGCCGCGAGTTATAACGCTCAAAGGTTCAAGGAAGAAGTATAAGTGCCCGAACAATGTTAAACCCCACCCTTCGTATACCTCTTTCACCCCCATCTCGCACAATGTTCTACCAAACGAGGCCCCACAAATGTCTCACGTGCCCTATGCAGACGCTAGAGAATTCAGAGATATGGAGAAACTGATACTACTAAATGACCAGATTCGCAGCCTCGCCTGGCAAGATGACTTTCTCGATCCAGATTGTACGTTCACCTTCAGACCTCTCAGTGTTCGCTATCGTAATCTTTTCCAGGTGAAATCATACAGTTTGAGATGCTTCTGCGGCTGAGAAATCATCCTGTGCGGCCACTGTCACTCGAGACCATCGACAGACTGCAGATTCTCCGTGGCCTCCGTATCTCCAGCCAGTCGGGGCTGCTCTGGGATATCTTGCAAAGGTGGATTGTCTCCCTGTGATTCTTCCCTACCCGCTCAGATAAGGTTTAGAGACATCCCACACGTCCGAGGCTGGGAGACGGCTAAGTATCACGACATAGCAATGCAGGTACAGAGGGATTCGCCTTTATTGACCACCAGAAATATCACCACAGTCGTGAACCAGAAGCAACCCGTCTTCTGCGCAAAGTTGGATTGCATTCAGAGCGCATGTTCCCTTCATCGGTGTACCTGATTCTGTTTCCTCTCCGAAGAAGATGACTCTGATTCAATTGTAGATGAAGAAGAACTCGATCACCGACCCCGCGTACCATTGCTAGGAGTGAGGAAACCTAGAACAAGTATTGAAACGCTTTTGAATTCCGTTGCCTCTCCATGTGGCGATTTTTGTTTCAAACACCTTGACTCGTTCTCGGAGGAGGAAAAGGTGAAGTCTGCGTCGGAGATGATGTTCTCTCATACTGACCATACCCGAAAGCTATGGAGGCCCTCCCTGAGGAAGAGGAGTTGATGACTGGTATACTAGGCGTGGATCCTGACCTGCTTCCGTGTACCCTCTCTGCAATATGTCGGTTCCGATGTTTCCAAGTGAGTGTCGTGGTATGGCTTTGAAGACTCGGTCTTATTGTACTTCAAGGTGGTCCTATATATCATCTCCCATAGGACTACCCCCTCAACTCCACGACCCGAGGACGGTGGCGGTGGTTGGGACCATTCGGAATCGCGCGTACACCGAGATGCAACAGCAAACGGAAGTGAGGTTCCCTTAGGTGAGCTAGGGTCCATCTTGCGCAGGTCGGACTCAAACCGTTGCCTAGCAATTGCGGAGCTCTCCCTCACGTTCAAGCTGAGGCTTGAGTCGGACAGGTTAGACGCGTCAGACAAGACGTTAGTGGAAATCTTTTGAGGTGGTGTTCACTGCTGATACTTCTCTTCTTAGAACCTATCCATATCCCTGCGCACACGAAGGTCCATGTGATAGCACCGCTGTAGACTGCCGATGTTCCAGGCGGGGTTTCTACTGTCAGAGGAACTGTGGGTGCGACGTCAAGTGTGAGTGTCCATTCGAGGGCAAAGGGCTCACCGCTCAATCCTGACATCGATAAACGATCAGGTGAACGAAGACGCCGGGGTTGTCTCTGCAAAGGAGAGTGTTCGTATGAGAACACTGACTGTTCGTGCCGAACAGCCTTCCGAGAATGTGATCCAGAATTGTGTAGAAGCTGTGGGGCACGGTGTGTTCCTTTCCCAATGCATCTTACTCGAAGCCTCTTACATCTCGCCAACACCCAGCAATCAAATCTCAGGAAAGCGGCATGACCTTGACTGTCGCAAACCAGGTGGGTGTTCTCTAGCTCCAGCTTGTGGCGGGGACAGATAACTTGGGCGTGTCACATAGCAAGCATCAAATGTTGTGGCAATGTTGCCAGTCAGAAGCGCGTGATCCAGGTTGGATTGCTGGTCTGTTCATGACATTGGAGAGACTAATGTGACGATAGGATTGTGTTAAAGTAAAGCCAGCTAAATGGGGTGCGGGTGGATTTGCGAAGATGAAACTAAAAGAGAATCACTACATCGGTGGTGAGTCCATGCTTTCGGTCATCACCGCTCGTTAACAGGAACATGGACTCAGAGTATGTGGGGGAATATCGTCAAGCGTCGAACGGTGAGGAGTCGGTTATTGACACAATCGTACATCGATACACCGGGAAGAACTACATGTTTGGCCTGTCAGAGGAAACAGACCTGTCAGAGGATACAGACCTGTCAGAGGATACAGACCTGTCAAAGGATACAGACCTGGTCGTTGATAGCTCGAGCATTGGCAACACAACACTGTTTGTCAACCACGCCGACTCAGAGGATAGTGACAGCACAAGACTTAGCAGGAAACAGGGGAAGAAGCATTTTTCCAATTGTGAAGTTACTAGTACGTTTTTCTTTCTTGTTCTCTCGAACCTCGACTGAGGAGCTAAATTGATAGAGGTCTATGTTAATGATAATTTGCGTCTCCTGTTCAAAACGAGTGAGCTCTCATGATATGCATGTTACGACCATTGTTCTGACCATGCGATGTAGCCAGGATAATATCACCAGGCGAGGAGCTCTTATTGGATTATGGTGAAAAGTACTGGAATCGTGATCTGTGGTAATGGTCGTCGCTTTGAACTAGTAATCGAGCTGTGGAGACGCGAAGAAGAACCTCGGCTGTACATATCTTGACTTGACAGTATATACTATTACGATGTGGCGCGCTGAGCATTCCGTTTACCTTGATACTTAAGTACATTGATGATTGATCTGTACTCAGGGTAAGAGGCTTGATGACCAAGCGCCGAAAAAAGCCGAGCAGCCCGCCGGCCGGCGAACAACTGCCAGCGATCGCAATTCGCCAAACAGGAAAACTGTCTCTTGCCCGTTACGTTCAACCCCTTGCTACTTACTCAGCGCTCATGCCTGGCAACCTCTCACGACCGTAATCCCGTCCTTTGAGACTCATGACTTCTCTCGCATCCCCCACAACTGACTCAACAAACGGTCACGGTATTACATAGCAGATCCGAGTCCGGTGGTTCTCAAATGACGAGGAGAGAATCATCTACTTTTCTGGCGCAAGTCTATGAACACTGCATTTGACACCATTTCGGTACAGCTGGGCGGCGCAACTCGCCATCACAATGATCTTCTTGTGGCGTATGATGGACGACAAGGCCATGCTGGGTTGATTACTGCACACGCAAACAGCCACATAAACGGCATTTTTCTTCCTCCCCCGCAACGTGGTGCCCGATAACCGTGGAAGTCAGGGCGTCAATCACACTGACTGTTCAACAGCAGCGGCAGTACTCCCAGAGTCTCATTCTCCGACCCATGACTCGGTGGACGAACATCGATGGATCCCGGTCACATCTATTTCCAATCCTATACATCACTCTACAGCCCAATTCAATTGATCGTCATAGACCGTCCGACGCCTAACTTCTGCCATTGTTAACAGCACCAACGCGGTGCCACGGCTTGCTCGATAAGTCATGGCAGTCATGCCCTAAATGGTACCAGCTTTCCAGCCTCTTGGCCTTAACATGTAAGCTGCTCGTCTCACGGACTCGACCTATTCCATTCCCACATCTTCACTTCTATTCATATGATGATGTGTGCATAGACTACACAGGCGCCTTCGTTGTGTTGACCATTTGACACGTCGCAATTCAATTGGTAGGAAGCTGAGAGCTAATGGGACTCACAGATACGCGTGAAAGGGTGCGGAGATCTGGGTCAGATGCGGATCATCATCTTGTATCAGTTTTGAGTCAATGGCAAGTGATTAGCGCCACTGTCGCTGCTTATCTCTTGTAGTATAAAAAGGCAGCGAAGTGTCCGCACGACGCTCTCAAACACTCAAACATGGCAAACGACTCTGAAACAGCAAAGAACAAGATCCCGTCCACCTTCCCGCAACAGGCTGACAAAGCTGGCCGGTCCGTCAGTGGCGATCTGGAACGCGCCCTGACAGAATGCCGAGAGAAGGTGGCGCGTATTTCTAAGGACTGCCGAGCGAAGAACCGCAAGTTCAGGTGAGAACCTCATTCCAATACACACTTCGTTCGCTGAAGAAGTACCAGAGATCACGAATTCGACCTCTTCAACGACCGAACTCGCTGCTTGAGAGGCTTGCAATCGCCATTTGGCGAAGATCTCGACCCATCCGACGTTCGCCGCGTTACAGATATATTCAACAAGCCCAGTTTCTTTGTGGACGGTGCTAGCTCGAATGATCTGGTACAAGGTGGTCTTGGGGACTGTTGGTTGATCTCGGCGTTGGCTACTATGGCCACCGCCAAAGGCTTAGTTGAAAAGTTCTGCATTGCCGTAAGTCCCCTTGGAGTATAACTTTGTGTCCTTCCTTAATGGAGTCTGTAGCGAGATGAGAAGGTTGGCGTTTATGGATTTGTTTTTTTCCGCGACTCTCGCTGGGTTACCGTCATTATTGACGAGTGCGTCTTCCGTGCACCACATAACCTACTCAACTCACACCTTGTTCTATGTAGTTTGCTTTTCATTGTCATCCCGAAATTCGAAGAACTGCACGCGTCGGAACGCGTGTTATATCACGACGACAAAGAGCGATATAACGCTTCCGCTCGCAAAGGAAACAAGGCGTTGTACTTTGCGAAATCGGGGACCGACGGCGAGACGTGGGTTCCCCTCATCGAAAAGGCTTACGCAAAACTTCATGGAAGTTATGCATCCTTGTCGCATGGTATGGCCTGCGAGGCTCTGGACGACCTCACTGGGTGCGAGTTTTTTCTCTCAACAATGACAACTATGGCACTGATGCATTGAACAGTGGAATATCTACGACCACCCTGACTGACGTGAGCGTACTGTGCACGACGTTTGACTCTATGATTGACTTTGTTGTAGGACATCCTTGACGAAGATCAGTTCTGGAAGGACGAACTTCTCAAAGCGAATAAGGATCGCCTTTTCGGCGTGTCGTTCCAAGGTCTGGACGGGTCTCGAAGTGGGGAATCGAAGCTCACTGTGAGCGGTCTACATGGGTCTCATGCATACTCTGTCTTGCGCGCCATTGAGGTGAAAGGGAAACGATTTGTGGTCGTTCGAAATCCTTGGGGAAAGTCAGAATGGAATGGACCTTGGTCAGACGGGTCCAAGGAATGGACGGCCGAGTGGTTAGCGGAACTGCCGGCACTGGAACATGTCTTCGGAGACGATGGCGAATTCGTCATGGAATGTAAGTAACTTCGAGGTTATCAGAGTTTCGAGTACTACTAACGTCTAGCAGACAAAGATTTCCTATCTTGTTGGCAGCAGATCGATCGCACCCTGCTGTTGAATTCGAAAGAATGGAAGATGTCTTCTCAGTGGCTTCGAGTTACTTATAGACCGTTGCCCTCTGCTTATACCTTCGGAGACATTTCCTGTGCGCTATTCATGTCGTTCCAGATCAGACCCTCGCTGATAGGCATTACCTCTCTTCGCAGTCACTTTGTCAGTACCGGAATTGACACCGGCCATCATCGTTTTGTCCCAGCTTGACACTCGATATTTCTCCGCCATCTCCGGCATATCAAGCATCCGCATCATGGAGTTCGTAGTTTTCAAGAAAGGCGAGACGGAACCTTATACCCAGACTTCTGCTACTCGACTTGGCGGTCGAAGCATCAACGTCGAACTTGAGCTGGAAGCTGGGGAGTACGTTGTTCATGTGTGTAGCTCGCCTTGCCTTTCCTCTAAGCATTTGCTCATTTTCTGTCATAGGTACGAATGGACAGATACATTCTACGATTGGCAGATTACTGGAATGCTGCTTGGGATAAACGAACTCTGGCGTTGACGCTGATGGAGCGAGCCATCAGTCAATCCATCGCCACTAGTATGTGTTTCTTCAATACACTATACTCGTTTCGAGCTTATGTCTGCTACAGACTTGGATGCCAGCTCAGGCTCCCGACATATTCCTATCCCCCTCGAGGCAATCGCTGGTCAAGACATCTTCGAGTTCGACGAAAAAGCCAAGGCGGCTGCGAAGGCTAGTAAGGAGTTTGTGTTTGTACCAACACCAGAGGAAACTTCGGCGACGCAGAATGAAGTGGCGTCAACTACTGCTCCTGCAGATATGTCGAATAATCCGACTGGAGATGCGGAAGGCAAGAGCTCGGATGAGCCTGTTCCAACACCAGACCCAACTCCGCCTAGTACACCAACCACACCAACCACACCTCCTGCCGCCGCCGCCGCCGCAACGCCACCGGACCCCGTAACGCCGACGGAGGAGAACATTGACACCATCGTGGTTGGGTTACGCGTCTACACGACGGCCGGTGCGCCAGTACAGATTGGCGGTCAGCTTCGGAACGAGGCCGATTTGACTGCCCACTTGAACGTCACAGGATGTACATAGTGTGATTTTGCTTCCACACCTCTAGTCTGGGTGGAAGGACTCTCTAATACCATACAATATCCAACCCTGTTAATACCTTTTATTGACAATACACATCTCAACAAAAACTCGACACAGCTTCGAAGATCGCCAACCCCCAGTAGCTAGCTCCCGAGCTGCATCAACGCCTCGAGGGGAAATTACGAGTCCAGAGGTTAAGACGAGAGATAGTGTTACATTTATAGACCGGTCTGTTCTTCGAGCCAAAGCCACAGCTTCTCGGAAATTTTCTCGTCGTAAGCTGCCGGCGAAGCGCGTCCAATTCTGGCCCAAGGGATCAGGAACTGCTAACGTGAGCCATCTTTACCACTAAAGGAGACAGTGGACCCACTTGACCGTTACAGTGTACGGCTTCTGGCGCGCAAGCGGCCCACAGCTGTGTCAAGGCTCCCTTCCAAGGCGGATGGAGCACCACTGTTCGCTGCGGAGATTCGTTACTCATCCAATTTTCATTTCTAGACTTCAAGAGGAAGCTTACGAAGAGGTATTGAATGAGTCCAGGAAGCTCTCGATAAAGGTCGCTGTCGATATTGCCTGGAAGACTTTGAGAATCGCATTCAGATCAGGAAGCGAGAAGTTTTGACTGACCCGGATTCAACGAGATGCTGATGATAGACTTGTCTGCAAAGCGACGCGACATCTCTTGAGATACGAGGACATTACCCTGAACACACAAGTCAGCATGAGTTCAATACGGAACACAAACCACCGTACAAGTTTACTTTGAGAGTACATTGCCTGAGTTATATACTCTCGGCGCTTGGGTCCGTCGCGTAGCGTTTCAAAGTCTAGACGTGTTCCCGGTAGATATTGCGCTCCAGAAGAAGTATGCACAACGCGTGCCTTCTTGTCGGGAAGCGACTGGGCACCTTCCGTCAACGCCGGAACGAGTAGCATAGTGAAGAGGTAATGACATATTGGGTATCAGTCCTTGTGAGTCAGAAGGGAAAAGAAGGGAGAACACGTACCAAGAACGTTGGTACCAAACTGCAAATCGTACCCTTGCGCGGTGAGTTGGTCCATGGGAGAGAACATGACGCCTCTGATTTCGACTGTGAGTGTGCCCTACGCGTGAAAAGAGGCGAGCCTCACCCATTGTTGATTAGAACGTGAAGTTCCTTTTCTTTTCTATTTGTAAGGGTTCGGTATATATGAGAAGACGATTCTTCTATAAGGATAACACGTACCCGAGGAACTCCGCCACCGAAGCCCGTATGCTATCCACGTCCGCGAGATCAAGCTTCAAAAATTCGGCGGTCTTGCCAGTGTCCCATTTGATGTCCGCGATCGCTGTACGCGCTTTCTCCTCATTGCGAGACGCCATGTAGACCTTGGCATTGTGCTGCACGAGCGCGCGAACAGTGGCCTTGCCAATTCCCGTGTTTCCTCCTAAAAATCATATGAGTTTGGCTGGCAGTGATAGACAAAGAGCAGACACACCTGTCACAATGATCACTTGCCCGGTGAGATCTGGGATATCGTTCGTTGACCAGAGAGGTTTTGGGGGGAAGGATTGCGCATAGAATTCGCGTACGGGCAGTTCGAGTAGGAAGGAGACGAGAGCGTTCCACCACACGACAAGGACGCTGAACGGCGACGACATGATGGTCTGAAGCAGAGAAGCAGTTCAAGTGAAGCAACCGATTTGCTTGAATACTTACCTCGGTCCCTCCATCTAATCAAATCGTGATCGTGCTGTGCCGGAGTGTGCCGGTCTGCTCACCATCATCAGACAAAAATCCCACCTTCATCTGAGGACCTCGCAACCTTTTGCTTTCAAGACAGACAAGGTCGTACATCCCACCTAATAGGACTACATGTAGACAACACTGACTTTCATGCCCATAAGATGCTTGCGCTACCCATGGAAATCAAGCTGCTCATACTCAACGAGTTGCTCGACGTGGATACTGACGATATCAGGAAGATGTGCTTCATTTGGCGGGATATGATCCCCGCTATACGTCGCTACATCTCCCACGACGTGCTCATACCCTTGGAGGACGTTAAGTCGCTGCAACGCATCGACAGGATGTTGGCAGCGCCTGCTGACTTGTGCTCTTATGTGATCAAGTTGACCGTTGGTACCGACATGCATTGGAAGACTCCGTCCCGCGATGACCTCTATTCCCCTCTCGCTTTGCTCTTGCTGAGCTTTACGAATCTCGATACGCTTGTTCTTCAGAACTTCGAGTTCAGCAGGGTTCCGGACATTCCAAATCTGCTCTCGGGCCTGACAAGGCCTCTATCGACTCTACGGCTTTTATCTTGCATCTTTGGCTCGGTTGGAGAGCCTGGCGTTGTGTTATCCCAACTCGCACAGCTCGAAACTCTCGAGTTGAGTGATCCCACACTCGACCGCCACCGGGGAGGGAAAGCTGTTCGTCGACGCCCAATCGACCATCAAGACTGGGTACCGGACATCCTGGAAACATTTGAGACACGTACCGCGGCGTCTCCGGATCATCGGGTGGAGGTTGAACAGTTTGTGCTGAGCGCGGACGCCAGCAATCGTGACACGTATCAGTTCTTGGACTATCTCTCCAGTCAGGAAGCGTCCCCCATCTTCGGGTTTTCGCGGCTCTGCCTCTATGGCGAAATGTGGTGGATTGCAAACATCGAGAGGTTTCATCGCCTCCTGCGTATGACTTCGTCATTACGAGATTTACATCTTGGGAATCATGAAGTTTATAGTGGGTGTCTTTTTCATTCATCAGGCCATGGGGCGTATACGTATACTGACGATCCCAAGGCCTCCAGGGAGATTTCGATCCTCTCGATATCTCACAGTTGAGATCATTCGGGTTCAATGCTGGGTGTGACGGGCCAGGATCCCCAAACTACGCCCTGAAATGGATAGCGTGGGTTATGGAACAGGCTCCTTCAGGCTCCAGCTCACATCTGGAAGAGGTGGTCGTGTGCCTCGAGTCTATACAAATGGTGTGTTTGACGGATGAGGAACTGGAGGTCGGTTCGAGCCTAGTGTGGCGTGACTTGGATGCAGCATTGGTGCGATTGTCTGTGCCTAAACTCGTTCTCGTCCAATGCATGCCTGAGATTAACGTTGATGACTGGATGAAGGAATTCTTGCCGCTGACAATGGAACACTATGTACCGTCCAAGGCAACAATTCGGTCTCTCGCTGATTTTAATCAGGAAAAGAGGCGACTGATTTGAGGACATACGGGAGTAGTCCAGTAGGTAGAACCTCTCTGTATTTTGATACACTCAGACTGTATGATTGTAGTAATCTATTGTTCATCACCTGATCGCGCAGAGCCATGGCGCCAATATCGTCATTTCTCGGTTTTCCCTCTTCATTCACACCATCATCATCAACCATGCCCGACATCAGGATAACGGCTGCAGCCGTCGTTTCCGCCGTCGTGTTCGTTGGGACCGCCTATTCCACTGCCTATGGCACCTATCTCGACACGTCCAACCCCCTTCTGACGCACCTACCCCACCCGCTCAGCGGATCGCACTACTGGGCCAACAAATCCAACTTTGTGAATGTCTACTTCATCAAGTACGCCTGGGCCTGGACGACCGCCGCATTCGCTGCCCTCTGGGTGACGAGCCCGCCGTCGTCGCGCACGGGGTCGAGGCTAGCCAAATGGGCAGCGGAGACTGGCGCCTGGCTCGTGTTCACCGGCTGGTTCTTCGGGCCTGCGCTCATCGAGCGTGTCGTCGTCGCTTCCGGCGGGGAGTGCTTCATGTCGCTGCCGTCGGGCGAGGTCGTCACCGTCCCCCAGGAGCTGTGCTTCGCCAAGGCGCCTGTGGACCCGGCGGACTACGCCAGTCTGTTCACGTCATCGTTTGCGCTGCCGCCTGGATGGCGCGGCCGACCGCGCCTCAGGAAGGGCCATGACATATCCGGCCACGTATTCCTCCTCACCATGGCCTCCCTCTTCCTCATCGACCAGCTCCGCGTCTCCCTCCGGCGCCAGTCAGAACCGTGGTCACCCGCGCACACGTATGCTGTCTGGGCCAACGTTGCTCTTGTCTGCTTGTGGCTCCTGGCATCCTGCACCACCAGTGTCTATTTCCACACTCCATTCGAGAAATTCACGGGACTAGGTAAGTGCCAATACATCCATCCTGCGCCACATTCCTCATATCCATCCAGTACTTGGTCTAGCTTCGTTCTTCATCACTCAAATACCTTCATACCTTACTCCGGCCGAAAAAACACATACGGCTTAGTGTGTAATTTATGGACAGTGTATAGTAATAAGAGTCTAAATTCAGGATTCAACAGCCAAACATCAGAGGGGACAGCGCAATTACCATCGGATGGATAACGTGAAAGCAGACAATCCGGTACACATTATTGTGCCAATGTGGTCTAAGGCAAGCATTTCGAAACTATATATGTACTCCAATGTCTGTCCCAGCGTGTACCGTACGTACTAATCCTACATCCAATGTATATAATGATATCTATGATGACATCCACACAATAAGAGTCCAAAGTAATCCTGTAGTCCATGTAACACTAACAGCATCTATCAGTGTACTTGTTAGCACCCCCTGCCTCGGCGAGGACCCGCCCGCGGGGCCCAGGAGCATCATCAGTTCCTTCGTCCCGCTCCACGACAGCTCTGGTGCGCGCAATGTTATCCGCCTTCGCCGTCCCAACAACACAAAGGTCCACGACCACGACCGTCGCGTCCTGCGCTCCGTGATAGGAGCAGGCGCCTCCGGCTCGTTCCCGTGGAAGAAACCGTGCCCTACACCGTGATCCGGCGACCAGCTCTCGTGTCCGTCGCTGTTGTTCGCGTACTGGGAGGGGAACATGACGTCTTCCTCTTCGCCGTGGAACATGGGCGAGCCCAGAGACGGCAGGTCGTTGTAGTGCGATGTCGCGCGGAAGCTTGAGCCGGCCTCCAATGTGGATGCGCCGGGCGTACGCAGGGCGGTAGGAAGCGAGCTGGGTGGGCTCCTCTGCGGCCATCGCGGGCTAGTGCGTCCAGGACTGATTGGCGTGCTCGAAGTGACAGTAAGGGGCGCGATGGGGTTGATTCTCCGTCTTGTGTAGTTGATGAATAGGAGCACGGCCGCAGTGAGAAACACGAGAGGTAAGTACAGACTCTCGACAACGACGTGCGGGTTGGGTAGTGAGCAAGGCGCGTCACCAAATGATTTGTGCTGCGACATCACAGAGTCCGTCAGCGAGAGAAGCTGGAAGCCCGGGTACTGTATATTGCGGGCCATGGAGAAGGACTTCACGGTAACTTCTCTGATGGCACCCTCCTCCTCCTTGAGTTTGTGAGTATAATCACAATAATCGCGATTATCGCCACTGGAGATTCGTCAAAAAAGGTGGAGGAAGATGATTGAAACTCACCTAAAGACGACACTGGGCCGAAGCGTCTTCAAGAGAAAGGACGTGGTCTGCTTTCCGAACGTGTTCTGGTAGCCATGCCCAACACCTCTTCGAATGCTTCCCCTTTCCCTCAATGGACCGCAGTCAGCGGTGTCTGGCCGCGCAAGAGGTATATGGGTAAGCAGGACGACGGGTTTCAGGTCTAGGCATAATTGATAAGTAGATGCATACAACTGGAGGTAATCATCACCTTTGGATACCGATTGTACGAATTCAACTGGACCGTCCGGGACAGGAATCCACTGGTCATAGGAAGCGCCGGATGCGGATCGTTGGTAATCCTCATCGACGAGGCCAGGTGCATCGAGAAAGATAAACTGATGGTCGCGGATGACGGTTTCATAGTTGAATGGGCCAAAGACGGAATGGTAATTAGCTCGAACTTTATTAGACAGAGCATGGGATACGCCCATTCTAGGAGTCTGTCAGTGAGGAGTTATACTTGAAGGAGAATGACGCGCCCAACGTCGTTGTTTCCTGGCATGTAATGAACAGAAGTGTTCGGACGCATCGAAAATGTTTCTTGGAACTTTTGGAAGTACTGCTTATATCTTGAGGGCAAGTTAAGCCTTTGTGCTCGACCAAAAGACTTTGACAAAACGCACTCCTTTTCTGAGCGAACATACTTTCCGCCAGAAAGCATGTCTCCGAGAAATATGACAACGTGCGGTTTGAGCGTTTTGGCGACGCGCCAGCTTTTCTTCATGCTCACGTCAAACACGAGGTCAGCGAGGTATCCGCCCCAGGTATCGTCGGGCATCGCATTCGGTGGCTTGACCTGCGGGTCGGACAGGAGCATGACATGGGTCGGCGGGGTACCTGTAGCGAGCTGCTGCACGATTAGCATCCACTCCGCCTACAGGCGGCAAGTACGCACCAGTTGCGCGTCCGGCCATCTGCAAGACGATACGGCCCAGAAGTAAACGCCCAGCTCGCCCCAGACGACGACTACAGCCCAGCATAGGCGCAATCCATTGACAACAAGCGGTCGTTGCAGACGCAAGCGGGCGGCGGTCCTCGATGTGCGGCGCTCTTTCAGGCTCATAGTGGCATGGAGGTCTCAGCAACAGCGACGATGGAGGTAGGAGGTGGAGTTCGGCAGCAAATTTAGACAGGCATGTAAGTAATCGGGACAAAGGACGACGTGTTTGAAATAGCAATCAGATTTAATTACATCCGCTCGGAGATATGCCCGCTATATAGGCTAGGCGTGAAAACGTATCGTACAGAAGAACTCTGCCTCGTAAACTTGTTATTTGAGTAGTTAGTACATTACCATTCCTTCCATCCATTACTCCCAGTCGCTGTCGTCTGACGAGTCGACGTGTACCCGCTTGTCCTCGGATTCGGGTACCTTTACATCCCCCTGTACACTTCCAGAAGAAACAACATCATAGCTCTCCTCGCTGCTCTCCCTGGGACTGCTTGTTGCAGGGGTGGCTGTTTGAGATGGTGGTGCGGACAGTTTTGCCTTGTCAGACTGTACAGTCGCGGCCGTGTTCACCACTGAGGCAGAGGGAGTAGCAGACTTGCCGTCCTCTTCCTCCTCGTCTTCCCAGCTAAAGTCCTCATCATTCTCAAGAGAGCCTAGAAGCAGACTTTAGAGTCGCCGTCAAGTTCTCAAGTAACCGAATGTACCTTGTATCAATGCCTTTCTCTTTTCCTCTTCGATGCTAATCTGGTGTGCACGGAAGAAGAATCGCGTCCAGAATGTTTCCTTGGTCATTTCTTCGGGAACTTGAGGCCAATGAATCAGTTTAGTAGAGCAGGGAGGGGAAGTCTGCTCACCCAGTGTATCTTCGTTAGCCTTCAAAGCAGCACCGTCACTCTTGTCGTCCAAAACGGCTGAAATCTTGGCCTGCCACTCCTCAGCCTCTATCCCACCCTTTGCCTTGACCTCAGTCTCCACCCACTGCAGATACTGTTCCTTGGCCACAGCGTCCGTCTCTGGATCATGCCTGATGATATCCGAATCGTGTTTGAGCCGCGTCAACAACGCCTCCGCGCGTGTGGCAACCGCAAGCGTGCTCGACGCCTTCCCTTTGCCCTTACCCTCCGACTCACCGCCACTCTCTGTCTGGATCGTAGGAGTCGGCAACATCCACATATCGCTCCCATCCCAGATCAATCCGCCACCGGCTGGATCCTCGGGTGGGATGACCTTGACCGCGTCCTTGAGGACCTCCCCAGCCTCCTTGACGGCTTCTCGTAAGAGAGCCTCGCTCTTGTGTACGTACTCTTCCGCCTGAGCGCGCGTGACGCCCTGCACGCGCTGGAACTCGGTCGCGAGCGTCGAGCGTATCTGGGCAAAGTCTGGGTTCTTTAGCGACTCGGGGATGTTGCTCTGCACGGTCGCGGCGATGTTCGGCGGTAGGGCGGCTTGTATTCGGGAGAACAGGTTGGCAGCGGGCGCTGAAGACGACGATGAGGAGGCCTGATCAGGAGGCGGAGACGCAGGCGGCGTTGTTTCACTTTCCAGATCGCGCGATTCGGCAGTCGACGAGGACGATGATGCCGCCGCCGGGGTGCTCTCCGAGGCGGTGTATCTATGCAGTTGAGTCTGCGCCTGGGTTACGACCTGAGAAAAGTCCTTGCGTGCTGTTGCCAGCGCCGTCTCGCTCTGCGTGCTCGTCAACGACCGTCAGTCAATCCAAGGCGCTGGCGACTCGCCTGTTTGCGGAATCCGCCCCAGAAACGATTGAGCTGGCCAATGACTTGCGTAACCTCCTCATTGAGGCTCTGCTCGGCGGCGGGCGGCGGTGTATTCGTGCCAGGCGCCGTAACATCCAGAGGATCAAGGTAGTTCATGTTATAGTCAGATGTAGTAACGTAATAACGTTCATCGCAGCTTTGATTTCGAGTCTTGACGCCAAACGATCACGGTACACAAAATATAGTACATTTCATTGAGATTCCAACAGCAAGTAAACAAAAAGTAAAAAGAAAGGCTTAAGCCGACGCAGAAGCAGTCATCAATTCGGGTGTGAACGTGGTCTCCATGCTGCTCTTCACAGAGCCGCTCTCTTGCATCTTGTGCGCACGGCATTCGCCCACAAAGTCGGTGAACATCTGAAGTGTGGGGTTAGGGAGGGTTCTCTTTCATAACGGGAAAACATACCTCGATGGTGTCAAGCGGTCCACCAGCACTCTCAGGATGGAACTGGACACCCCACACCTTCTTGCCCGACTCGGTAGTGGACTTGATGCCCTCAACAGAAGAGTCATTGCAGTTGATGAAGAAGGGTTCCCAGCCTTGTGGGAAGGGGTCCTGGAGCTTCAATGCATACTGGTGGTTCTGGCTATATATGTACTTCAGTAATAACCCTTGAGAAAACAGAGCGTAACAACATACCTCGTTACATACACGCGGCCAGCTTTAATAGACCCAGCAGAGGCTAACGCCAACACAGGCTGGTTGTGTCCACGGTTTCCGAATGTCATGCGGTACGCATCGAGACCAGCAGCCATGCCAATGATTTGGTGTCCCATGCAAATACCGAACACGGGTCGGTCCCACTCGGCCAGTGTCTTCCTGAGCTTGAGAGCCGCTTCCATGCAGTGAACAGGGTCACCAGGCCCGTTCGTCAAGAAGAGTCCATCGAATTGGTCCCGAATAGCGTTGAAGTCGTAATTCCAAGGGAGAACCGTAACAGCCGCGTCGCGACGAACCAACGACCTCAAGATGTTAGCCTTGGCGCCAAAGTCGAGGACAGCGATTTTGACAGAGCCGGAAGGGTTCAGCTCGTAGGGCTCCTTGGTGGAAATTTGGTCCACGAGGTTCTCCACTGATGGATCCCAGAACTCTTCGGGTCGGGGTGGCGGTAAGGAGGCGTCATCTCCGATAGCAAGCCGGCCAAGGGTGGTTCCTTGGTCACGAAGAAGACGAGTGATTGCGCGAGTATCGACACCAGTGATGCCTGGCACGCCATGTCGCTGGCACCAAGAGGCAAGTGACTCGACGGCGGCGTGGTGGGAGAAACGCTCAGCGACGTCGCACACGACGACAGCCGAGCACTGAATGCCCTTCGACTCAAGGACCACACCAACATCCTGGGAGTCAAAAGGCGCGGCGTTCTTGGGAACACCATAGTTTCCGATGAGAGGGGTGGTGAAAACGAGGATTTGACCACGGTATGAAGGGTCGGTCATGGATTCAGTATCTGCAGCGCATGGGTGAGCCCGGAAGCTAATGAAAAGACGCGCAAGAGGACGAACATGAGGTAATGGATGTAGAGAACACGGTTTCGCCGAACACACTTCGCGGCGCACCAAAGGACCGTCCATGGAACGACTGGCCAGTCTTGAGATGTATGCTAGCGGGAATGGCGGTGACGGGGCCTGCATGCGACGCAAAACCCCGGGAGAAAGAGGATGGGAGGCGGACGATAAAATTACGTGCGAACATGGTGCGCGAGAGGTCGTTTAATGGGCCAACAAAGAGAAAACAAGGTCACTAAGATAGCTGGGCATGTTGTCAGGCATAGGCTGGGCAAGTAAAGGGAGAAACACTCACTCGTCCCGAGTGTTTTGCGTGAAGAGCATAGACCTGTGGTGGTGGCGAGAGACAATCCTTTGGAATTGAAAAATTAATTCTGACTCCGACTGTTGACATCCTCGTTCGGCCGGGGCCAAACATAGGAGCGGATCACGGCCCGATGGCCGATCTTCGGCCGAATTCCAATTTCGCTGCTTGTCCGCGGTCCCTCGGCTCGTGAGTCGTAGCAACACTAATCAATCGGCCAAAAACAACATCATGATTACGCAGTCTGAGCGTATATAAACCTGCAGGTGTCTCCTCAAGCTCAGAACGCACATCCATCTTCAATTGCCTACAAATATGAGCCTCTGCCAGGATTGCGTCAAAGGTTGTACACGCCTCAGCACCGTCGCTTAACTTGGCTGAATGATCGTTGCGCTCAGGTGTTACTCACGAGGGTACACCAACGGGTATGGTTCCCTTCTTTGCACTTGAAACGACGGCTCACATGTAGCAGGGACCATCGAAAAGATTGGAGGGGTTGAGTGTTATGTCGCCATACCCGAGGGAGACTATCCCAAAGACAAAGTCCTTCTCTACCTGGCCGATCTCTTTGGTATGCCCTTCGTCAACTCTCAAGTATGTAACCTCTCTTTCTCCCACTCCCTACTGACGTCTCTAAGCTGTTGGCGGATGACTTTGCTCGAAATGGCATCAAGGTATGCTTGATTCATCGCGCCTGCGATGCACAGGATTCAAGCTTTCTAGACTGTAATCCCCGATTATCTCAACGGAGATGGGGTTCTCGTTGAGGTCATGGACGCAGGGGTACATTCCCATCGGTCATCGTTTGGTGAATTTCTCACATTCACTCGTAGAAACTCAATCCTATGGAATGGGTGAAAGGCCACGGTCCAGCCGAAACACGTCCACCTTTGGATAAGGTCATCAACGCGTTGAAGGAGGGCGGCGTCACCACCTTCGCGGCAACGGGGTACTGCTTTGGCGGCACGCATCTCTCATTCTTTGGGTAAACAAGCCTTCTAACGATAACACAGGCCGCTATACCTTCGATCTCGCCTTTGAGAACATCATCAAAGTCGGGGTTGTTTCGCACCCTTCTCTGCTCAAGTTCCCGGATGATTTTGAGGTCAGTATTGCTCCAGTCGACGCTCGATGTCACTGACCTCCATTCTTTAGAAATACGTCGCCACTTCCTCTGCGCCTCTCTTGATCAATAGCTGTGAGATCGACATGATGTTTCCGAAGGAGATTCACGAGAAGACGGATGTCGTGTTTGAAGGTTTCGAACCGGGATACAAGCGCGAATACTTTGAGGGCTGTACCCACGGCTTCGCAAACAGAGGTGATATGAGTGACCCCAAGATCAAGGCGGGGAAGGAAGGCGCTTTCAAGGCGGCGGTTGAGTGGGTGCTTAGACACTGGTAATGTAACGCAAGGCTCTGGCATGTATTTTATCAAGAACTTTTGGATACGGGTGATATGAACTAGACTCCAAGTAACCCAGTACATCACCGATGCTCAGGGAGAATCCCGCATATTATATAGGTACGTTCGACCTTCCATTCGCGTATAAATCTGAAGCTTGGTACGGGCAGGTAGGTACGCAGCGACCTGCATAATGCTGCTCACCGACTCGTGTTTCGCTAGGGAGACCACGGCTCGTGAGGGGTAGACACTCTTCAGGAAAGCGTCCTGGTTATCTAGCTTGAGGATAGACCTCGCGAGGTCGCAGAATGTTTTATCTCCCTAGGGAAAGCTCAAGAAGAGCATCCTAGGAGGACTGACGGAAAATCCCGATCCAGACTCGTAGCATCACACGTGCTTGCCACACGACGCGTCCGCGTACCATCACCGTCTCTGAACATGTCTCTCATCTTGAAGCTTAGCAAAGCTCCGTCGAACCATCGTGCAGCATCTATCACCAAAATGGTTTCCTGCAATACACCACCGCTTGATCAGCGTGCATGGCCGGCTAGACACAATGTCGTGCTTACGGAGATCCTGAACGAGCGCAGACACTCGACTGTGTATGGAGCACACTTCGAGACTAACGACGGTGACAGCTGGAAAGAGAATGGCAAACGGGTGGATGTTTCCATCAAAATGGGGCAAATGGAGGCCATAACCGAAGAAGCATTCAGCTACTCCGACATGCAAAGCCTTCAGGGAAGTGTTATACCACACATGTTTGGATTCTTCAAGGCCTTCGACGGAACCGCGGATGGTCTGGGATGCCTGGTGCTGGAGCCATTTGGGAAGACGCTTGAGATAGATTTCAACATACTGGAGAAGTCGGAGAAGTACGTGTTCGTCCGAGTCTATCACCCTTAACATTTCTGACGTGAGCCGGACCCCAAGACTCACTATCCTCTCCCATTTGCAAGCAATGCATAATCTGGGATACTTACCCCGCAACGTGGAACCGCGGAATATCCTCTATCGTGACAAGGAATTCCGTATCATAAACCTCGAGAATATGATCGACAATCACGATTGCTACCGCTCAATATCTATGTCCGAGTTCGCCGAGCTGCTCTCAAACTCACATTTCGATGAGCGGGTGTATGATGAGTTATGTGACTTTCTCTATGTGAGGGCGGTGAAAACCTTGCAATATTTTGACGAAGGTGACGCGCTCTACCTTTCTTTCAAGGTGATGATAGCAGTTAACAGTCATCCATCAGACATCCTTCTTGTCCAGCACTTTCGCTTCAAACGAAGTGGCGATCTCCCAACACACCGTTTGATGCTTGCGCTATATCCACATTTCCTTTGTTCTTATTATTGCAGTGGTCCGGAATTGGACACTATGGTGGAGGAGTTCTACAAGCACGTCCAGAGGGTGGTGCTGCAGGGATGCAAGTTTGAGGAACTGAAGGAGAAGGCACCAGCACTCGTCGAGGAGGTACGAAGAGCCGCAAGGGAGAGGTGAGTTCTTTCTCTGCTGAGTTCTACCATTTATCTAGCGATACATAGACAGGCAGAACCCAAGTGTAGTTCGGCCAGGTACACCCCCGAATACGCCGAGAGCATATGTAGGCGCGATTTTGGGCTGTATCATATCCCTCGTGATATGCTACCTTAGGACCATTTCCCGCTCGCTCCAACGGGTCTTACTGACATGCGACCGGGGCGACTTACTGCGATCTACTAAGTACTACAATCCACATATGACCCTTGTAACGGCCAACTACAGTATTTCTTCAACCTTGGAGCGTGCGTCAAATTTTGATGCTATCTAGTGTCTGAGTTCCCAGCAAGCGTGATAAAAATCAAAATCATGAGAGCCCACTATTCCTCAGTATACCTCCTTGTTGCGTGAGCTTGATGATTTAGACACAAGATGATTCAGGCGTGAAGCACTTCAATCAATTCCTCGAAGTCGCTCACCGTACTGCAGCTGAGTGAGTTCGAAGCCTGAGGTCTTGAACTAAATATGCCACCCACCGTCCTGGTCGTCTTGGTGCCTTCACTAGTAGAGCCAGGTTTCCAGACTACTAGTACCAATGTACCAGGAGGTCGATCAAATTGATCTATGTCGGAAAATCCCGATCGAGACTTGTATCATCCCACGTGCTTGCCGCACGACGCGTCCGCGTACCATCACCGCCTCTGGGCATGTCTCTCATTTTGAAGCTGGGCAAAGCTCCGCCGAACCATCGTGCAGCATCTATCACCAGAATTGTTTCGTGCAATACTTCGCCGCTTGATCAGCATACATGGCCGGGTGGACACAATGTCGTGCTTACCGAGATCCTGAACGAGAATAGCCACTCGACCGTGTATGGAGCGCATTTCGCAACCCGCGACGGTGACAGCTGGAAAAACAATGGCGAACGGGTCGATGTTGTCATTAAAATGGGAAAACTCGAGGCCATAGCTGAAGAGGCATTCAATTACTCCGACATGAAAAGCCTTCAGGGAAGTGTTATACCACACATGTTCGGACTTTTCAAGGCCTTCGACGGAACCGCAGATGGCTTGGGATGCCTGGTGTTGGAGCCATTTGGGAAGGCTCTTGGCATAGACTTGGACATACTGGAGAAGTCGGAGAAGTACGTGTTCGTCCTTCACCTTAAACATGTCTGACGTGAGCCGGACATCAAGACTCGCTATTCTCTCCCATTTGCAGGCAATGCATAATGTGGGATACCTACATCTTGACGTAGAACCGCGGAATATCCTCTATCACAACAAGGAATTCCGCATCATCGACCTTGAAAATATGATTGACGGTCACGTTGCATGCAATCGCTCATTGTCTCCGTCCGAGTTTGCTGAGCTGCTTGCAAGCTCACACCTCAAAAGGCGGGTATATGCAGAGCTATGTGACTCTCTCTTCGAGAATGCGTGTAAAACCTTGCAATATTTCGACAAAGGTGACGCGCTCCACCTTTCTTCCAACACGGTGATAGCTGACAGTCATCCGACAGACATTATCTATGTCCAGGACTTCCAATTCAGACGAAGTGATGATCTCCCGACACACCGTTTGATGATTGCGTTATATCCACATTTCCTCGCCGCTTATTATTGTAGTGGATCGGAACTGGACACTATGGTAGCGGAATTCTACAAGCACATCCAGACGCTGGTGTTGCAGGGATGCAAGTATGAGGAACTGAAGGAGAAGGCACCAGCGCTCGTCGAAGAGGTACGAAGAGCCGCAAGGGAGAGGTGAGTCCTTTGTCTGATGAGCTATGCTGTTTATTCAGCGATACACAGACAGGCAGAACCCATGAGTAGCTCGGGCGGGTACACCCCTGAACAGGCCGAGAGGATATGTAGGCGCGATTTCGGTTTGTATCGTATCCCTCGTGATATGCTACCATAGAACCTTTGTTGACACGCGACTAGGGCAGTTTACAACAGATTACTCACTGTCAGTACAACCTTTTCTTTACATATGACTCTTGGAACGAGTAGCTATTCCTTGGAGCATGCGTCAAATTGGATGCTATATGGGTGCCCAGCAAGCGCAATAACATTCATGACAGCCCACTTCTTCCGTACCTCCTCAGATTGCGTGAATTTGAGTGATGACCTGGGAGCAGGTGGTCAAGGCGCGAAGCGCTCTTACTCGTTTCCTTGAATTCGCTCAATGTGAGTGAGCTCGAATGTTTTGAACTCAAATACACCATCAAAAGATTTTTTCAGGAAATTTAAACGTCTTAGTTATCTAGAGGCAGGATCAAGCACAGAACTCGCGAGTCGCAGAATAATCGTCTGGCCAGAGAATCTCGACAGAAGATCGTCCAGATCAAGGATAATTGATCTGTGACGGGAAAGCCCGATTCCGACTCTGTAGCGTCCCACGTGCTGGCCACCGAAGTTTGACGCGTCCAGACTCCACATCGATTCGCGGGAGCCCCGTAGACTATCAGCACCGCCTCTGGATATGTCTCTCATTTTGAAGCTGGGCAAAGCTCCGTCGAACCATCGTGCAGCATCTATCACCAAAATTGTTTCGTGCAATACTCCGCCGCTTGATAAGCATACATGGCCGGATGGACATGATGTCGTGCTTACGGACATCCTGAACGAGAACAGCCACTCGACTGTGTACAGAGCGCACTTCGAAACTCGCGACGGTGACATCTGGAAAGAGAAGGGCAGACGGGTTGACGTTGTCATCAAAATGGGAAAACTGGAGGCCATAGCTGAAGAAGCACTCAATTACTCAGGCATGGAAAGCCTTCAAGGAAGTGTTATACCATACATGTTTGGACTGCTCAAGGCCTTCGACGGAACTGCGGATGGTCTGGGATGCCTGGTTCTGGAGCTATTTGGGAAGGCCCTCGACATAGAGTCGTTCAGCATACTGGAGAAGTCGGAGAAGTACGTGCTCGTCATTCACCCTTGACATTTCTGATGTGAGTTGGACCTGAAGACTCACTATTCTCTCCCATTTGCAAGCTATGCATGACAAGGGATACATACATCTGGACATAGAACCTCAAAATGTCCTCTATCACGAGAAGGAACTCCGCATCATCGACCTCGAGAATATGATCGACGGTCACGAATGTGACCACTCAAAATCTCCGTCCGAGTTCGCTGTACTGCTTACAGGCTCACAACTCTCAACGCGGGTTTATGTAGAGCTATGTGACTATCTCTTCCAGAACACTTGTAAGACCTTTAAATATTTCGACAAAGGTGACGCGCTCCACCTTTCTTCTAACGTGGTGATAGCTGACAGTCATCCGTCAGACCTTATCCGTGTTCAGCACTTCAAATTCAGACGAGGTGGTGATCTCCCGACGCATCGTCTGATGATTGTGTTATTTCCACATTTCCTCCCCGCTTATTATTGCAGTGGACCGGAACTGGACATGATGGTAGAGGACTTTTACAAGCGCATTCAAAGGCTGGTGTCGCAGGGATATAAGTTCGAGGAGCTGATGGAGCAGGCGCCAACGCTTGTCGAAGAGGTACGAAGAGCTGCAAGAGAGAGGTGAGTTCTTTGTCTGTTGAGCTATACCAGTTATTTAACAATAAGTAGACAGGCAGAACCCAAGAACAGGTCGGTCGTGTATACCCCCGAGGAGGCCGAGAGGTCATGTAGGCGCGATTTCGGTTTGTATCATATCCCTCGTCATTTGCTACCATAGGATTACTCCCCGCCGCCCGCTTTTCATGGGCTTTTGTTGACACACGACCAGGGCAGTCTACAACGTATACAAAGTACGAATTACATATATGATATGACCCTTTGAAAAGACAGCTATTCCTCAACTTGCTGGGAGCGTGCGTCAAGTTGGATGTTATCTGTGTTTCCAGCAAGTGTGATGACAGTCATGAGAGCCCACTTCTCCTGTACCCCCCCAAATTGCATGAGCCTGAGTGATGACCTGGGAGCAAGACGGTAAAGGTACGAAGCGCTTTCATTGATTCCTTTGAAGTCGTTACCATACTGAGTGAGTGAGCTCGATGCTCTTGACCTCAAATACACCAGCCATCGTCCTGGTCGTCTATAATGATAACAGAACTCACGAGGTCGCAAAAAAAACGTCCGCCTAGAGAGTCTTTTCAAAAAAATCATCCTGGATAGCGAATGACTGTCTTGGCTATAGAGCCGGGTTTCCAGGCTACCAGGAGGTCGTCAGGTCTGAGGTCGATCAAGGACGGTTGATCTGTGACGGAAAGCCCCGATTCCGACTCTGTAGCGTCCCACGTGCTTGCCACTAGAGTTCGACGCGTCCGCGATTCCTTCGCGGGAGCCCCATAGACTCCCATCACCGCCTCTGAACATGTCTATCATCCTGAAGCTTAGCAAACATCCGCGGAACCATCGTGCAGCATCTATCACCAAAATCGCTTCGTGCAATACACCACCGTTGGATCAGCGCGCATGGCCGGCTGGACAGAATGTTGTGCTTACGGAGATTCTGAACGAGAGCAGCCACTCGACTGTGTATAGAGCGCACTTCGAAACTCGCGACGGTGACGTTTGGACAGAGAATGGCAAACGGGTGGATGTTGTCATCAAAATGGGCAAACTGAAGACCATGAACAAAGAAGCACTCTGCTACTCGGACTTGCGAAGCCTGCAGGGAATGGTTCTACCACACATGTTCGGATATTTCAAGGCCTTCGATGGAAGCACGGATGGTCTGGGATGCCTGGTGCTGGAGCTATTTGGGAAGGCCCTTGACATAGAGTTGGACGTACTGGAGCCGGCGGAGAAGTACATGTTCGTCCTTCACCCTTGACAATTCTGACGTGAGCCGGACCTTAAGGCTCTATATCCTCTCCCAATTGCAAGCAATGCATAACATAGGTTACTTACACCTTGACCTGGAACCGCGGAATATCCTCTATCACGACAAAGAATTTCGCATTATCGACCTCAAGAATGTGATCGACGATCACAAATGTGGCCGCTCACTGTCGTCGTCCGAGTTCGCCGAGCTGCTTTCATACCCATACCTCGACGAGCGGGTGCGTGAAAAGCTATGCGACGTTCTCTTCGTGGAAGCGTATAAAGGCTTGCGATATTTTGACAAAGGTGGCGCGCTCCACCTTTCTTCCAGCGCGGTGATAGCTGACAGTTATCCGACAGACATTATCTATGTTCAGAACTTCCAATTCAGACGAAGTGATGATCTCCCGACAGAGCGTTTGATGATTGCATTATATCCACATTTCCTCCCAGCTTATTATTGCAGTGGAGCGGAACTGGACACTATGGTAGAAGAGTTTTACAAGCACATCCAGAGGCTGGTGTTGCAGGGATGCAAGTATGAGGAACTGAAGGAGAAGGCACCAGCGGTCGTCGAAGAGGTCCGAAGAGCTGCAAGAGAGAGGTGAGTTGATTGTCTGTTGAGCTATACCACTTATTGAACGATACGTAGACAGGCAGAACCCAAGAACAGGTCGGTCGTATATACCCCCGAAAAGGCCGAGAGGTTATGTAGAGACGATTTCGGTTTGTATCGTATCCCTCGTGATATGTTAACTTAGGACTACGTCCCGCCCGCTTATATCGGCTCTTCTTGATACGCAACCAGGGCAGTTTACAACGAAGTGTACTTACTCAGGATTATTGTAAATATGACTCTCGCGACTACGGTTGTCGCCTTATCTTTTCAATTCTCCACTCGGTCCTGGGCTCCAGTCCACCTTCATAAGAACGCCGAGAACGAAATTAACAAGGATCTACAGGCGCTCCGACAGTCTCCCCAACATCTGCCTCGGAACGCGCCTCCCATCTTCTTTTTCAGCTTGCAATCCTGCAGCTCTGCCAGAATTGTGTCAAAGGTTGTCCTACGCCCTTCATCACCATCATTTGACCTGACTGAATGGAAGAACGTCTCACGAGGACACACTGACGGGTACGGTTCCCATCCTTGCACGTCGACACGACGTTTCAATGTACTTAGCGATCATTGGAAGTATAGGAGTCAAGTGTTATGTCGCCACACCCGAGGGAGACTATCCCAAGGACAGAATCCTTCTTCACCTTCCGGATTTATATGACATGTCCCTCTGAATCGTCAACTCTAGTCGAGTATGTACCCCCCTTTATCCCACTCTTTACTCAGTCGTCTTCGAGCTGCCTACGCTCGAAATGGTATCAAGGAAAGCAGGCCGTTTCACGGCGCCTGCAACTTGAACGCAAAGCACTTAAGCTTTCGCCTGGACATAGGTCTCTCCCTCCTCATAGACCAACCTCAAAATGACGAGTCCTGAATCATTGTTCTCGTCGTCTGCTCCTTCGTTCATTGATAGACGTGCGGTGAGTTGAAGCAATGGCGAGCTGGAGATGCGGACCTGGTGGCACTTCCAAATACTATCGTGTATCCCAGACCAGCAGACCCCACAGTCACTTTCGATGACTGGTTTGCGTGAGAAACCCCAAGAACGGAGAGTCGCTCGTCGACCTTTCCTCGTGTAAGCGTCTTGGACCGTGTGAACTGCTATACGGTGGGCGAAAATATTAAGAGGTAGAGACGTGTACAAGTACAGATTAGCATGCATAAGCGATAGATAGCAATATAAATCGGAACGAAGTTGGGTTAGGTTGTTCTTCCGCCTCCAATCAACCCTCTTGGGATCGACGCCACGCGCGGCGAGCTTGAGTGCTCTGTTGAAGTAGAGGGGCATCGAGCATAGGGCCAGGCTTAGCCTATAATGAAGGTCCTACCATATGTCAGCAATCATGAAGATATCCTACGCATCAAGACTGACCCATTTCGACTGGTCACATAATCCTGACCAGTCCAGGACGTCCTGCCCGACGATGCCCTGTCGATCTTCACGAGAGAAAGCTTTGCGAGAGACAATGTGTAACCAAAGCGCAATGACCCTCTGTATGATTGAGTCCCATCACCGAATCCTCTCTCTCGGCCCCAGCCCCCAGTTACGCGTGGGGACAGCCGGAATCATCGCCACCTCCGCGCCGGTGAGGAAATCCTGCACAGCCTTGTTCAGCTTTTCCTGGTCTATTCCGGTGATTTGCGAGAGAATGTCCGCGTGAATGGCACGCAGGATCATCTCTTCTAGAGGAATGACATCCAGACGCGCACTGGGGGGAACGCGCTTGCTCCCCTGCATCATCGCGTATGTCGGGACGACATATCGTTCCCTTCCTGCCCTCTTGAACGTCGAGAGCAGATGCTCGATGAGTCTTTGGTCCAGAGGACGACGTGCCAAGTCCGCTGAGCAACGTAACTGCTCCTGCCAGTGCTTGCCGCCGAAATGAACCTTCAACGCGAGATGGTGCACAACGCGCTTGAACGTGGTCGGATTGACTGGGATGCCGAACCGGATGAAGGCGCGGAGCGTGACGATAACAGCAGGATAATCGCTGTCAGTGAGGAAGGCAAGGAGAGCATGATTGAGGAGATCCTGATCGAGGTGCATGGCGGTGGTATCACTAGGCGGCCTGCCATCGGGGGAGTGGAAGTGGATGATATGCATGTCGCGATACAGTTGACGAGGGGTGAAGTTGGCGGTGTCCGTTTTTTTGTTATAGGTGGTCGCCATGGCGGAGAAGAGATGTATGAATGTGGATCCATCGGGGGAGATCGAGCTGGTGGTATGCAGCTCGCGTAAAACCTGGTAGAACGCAATGACGCGGTCATGCGTCCCGCGGGAGCGCTCACGAGCAATGAGAGCGTTGAACGTCGATGCATCTCCTCCCAGCTCCTTCTCCTGCATAAGCCCAATCACTTTGCCCAGAAAAGCCTCGTCGGACGGGTTACTGCCAGACAACCCGGAAATAGCAGAGATGAAGGGATTGGACGCTTGCCCCGCGGCGAACTCTGTGTTGAAGTCGCGCAGAGTCGTGTATGCGTCATCGAGGAGGTCGCCACGAGTCTGCAGGTTGACGAGCATGGTGACCAACTGTGACGGGGGCGAGTAGCCGCCGCTTTGACTGTCGATGTATGCGCGTATAAAGCGAGAGGGAATACGGTACGACTTGTCGATAGACCAGTCGAACGAGCGGGCCAGAATGGAGATATCGCCGTCGGTGAACGATTGCTCCTTGAAGATGTCTGTAAGCGAGCTATACACGTTCTCCACATTGTCCACCGAGCCGTACAGCAGCTTGACCACCAGCAGCTGCGCCCTCGCGAGGCCGCCAATCGGCAATTTCTCCTCGTCCATTCTCTTCGCCAGCCACAGCGCCTCCTCCAATCGACGGTGGGATGCCAGGATACGCAACAGCTTCTCGTAGACCGCTGTGCGCTCCGAGACGGACCCGTACGCGTCCGGGTGGTTCAGCTTCTGCTGCGTAAAGTTGCGCACATCTTTGGGAGGGTAGGCAGGCGAGGTGAGGGCCTGGTCGAGCTTGTTCAGCGAGGCAAGCAGTTTCTTCGCATTTTGAGAGCCGGCCGGCGTCGGGGGCGATGTCGTAAACGAGCGACAGGAAAGCAAAGGCAGTCGGCGAGAAAAGAGCGCCTGCCTAAACATAAAAGAGGCGCATAAAGAGCGCACAAGATGGCGGTCAGAAAGCAAGGGCAGTATGGCAAAATTTCTACTCGGCCCGACCTCCGAGCAGCCCCACATGACTCCGAGGGACTCTCTTCTCGCTCGATATTGACCTTGGCGAAAGTACAATGCAAATGGAAACGTCTTTCTATCTAGTACATAGTCTATGGTGATTTATCTTTTTCAGGCTTACGCGCAAGTTCGTATTCGCCAAAGCCCAATGATTTCTGTACCACATCCTCTTCAGCATCAGGCTCCAACTGACCGTAAGTGTTTCTTCGTGCCCTTGAAAAGAATAAGCCATTGTTCAAAAAAGGATGAGGAGCAGAACCATACCGGAAGAACGTGTACGATAATACTACATCTTCGACGTCACGACAAGCCGGATCGTCGAGCATATCCTTGTCAATGAAGAATAGTAGAGGCATGTCGACTTCTTCTCCAGCTAGAAGTCGTTGTTCTTCGAAGCAGAAGCATTCCACTTTAGAGAAATACGGCGCCACCTTGAGGAAAGGTCTTAGATCCCGATTTACAGCGTCAAGTAGAAAAGAACGCACTCGATCTGGAGTAACGTTATACGTCGCAATCCCAATAACGTCTTTTTTTGATGTGTTCTTCGCAGTGTAGAACGCCAAACTTGTCTCTCCTGGCAGGACATTGACCGTCTTTTGCTGAGGTTTGAACGACCAGGGTAGCTGCTCCGACTTGTCCGCGTTGAAATGCACCTTGATCCGTCTGGCTCCCTCCACCGCGACGAGACGCTCGGCTTCGAACCGACCGTTGCCGACATTTGGTGTACCAGCAAAGCCTGTGGCGGCGCAGAACATGCGATATAGAGGTACAGCGGCGTATGTCACACCTAGGGCGGCGACTATCTTTGGAGGTTCTTCAGACCGGCGCAGAGCAAGGAATCATGGACTCACGACAGCTGACGTGTATAACAGGAAGCTCCTGTTCTTTTGTCGATGCATTTCAGCTACACTTCGTGCGCTCGCTATGGGCCGACGGGGCCCAGGCGGTGGTGGGATATTCGTGGACATACGCCGCCATGCCGGAGAAGTCAAGGGTTTTGTTGAGAATCTGCACTGAACTACGTTCAAACTCCCGGACGAAAGGGGACGCGTTGAGTACTTACTTGCCTTGCTATAAACAACGACATGACAGCAGATCCAAAGTTGCGTCTCTGGCCGGCAGGCAAAATCTCGGCTCTTCCTCTCTCCATGATCGGCATAACGCAGGCCGCCGTCTTTCTCACTGAACGTAGCCCTAAGTCAACCGTAAACTGGGACGTTCTCATGGACACAAAGAATTTTTGAGATCAACTGGCTCATACAGTACTGCTGAAAACTGGAAAAACTAGCTGTCTGTTGGGCCCACCGAACTTCTTCACGCCTAGTAACAGTAGTAACTAAGCATCGGGTGCACCGAATCATTCTGCGTGGTGCAATCTTGGGAACCCTGTACTTCCCTTCGTCATTGCAGCAGTGGCTATGTTGTCACTCAGATTGCCGTCTCTCCGTCCGGGGAGACGGTATGGAGTTATTGATGCGCCACCTCTCTATAGCTAGTGGTGCATTGCTATTCGAAACTCAGGTCGGCATCCGTTCATCTCACCCCGCAGCATCCCCAAACTAACCGTATCTAGTGTGGATCTCACCTACTCGATCACAAGAACGCTTTGTTGGAGCTGTTGGGGCTCTTCGTACTGGAGAATTCGCAGCGTCTTCGCTTCAATCGTCCACTGCACTTCCGCATAGGCACCATTCGGACGGATTGGATGTGGAACAGTACGAATAGGAAGTATTGCAGAACACAACCAAAAGCTACTACCATTGTTATCTGAACGGAACCTCTGGCTCCACGATCACGCAGCCTGTCTACGCGCATTCCTTGTAAGTGGAAATGTCGAGCATTGGATGAAACGAATCTGAAACGACAATCCTAGATGATTACCTCCTACGTCACAGTGAGCCATCCTTTTAAATACTCAGCACCTCAATTGGGGGCTCGATACAAACATGCTACTTCAACTATCGCACGGAGACTCTATCAGCAACCAGACATGGACGGACGAGCAAGGCCGTACGATGTATGTCACCGACACGCCATTCGCGATGCGCAACCGGACGACGACGATCCACCGGGCTGATGGATCGTTGGTCACGCGAATTGTGTGGAAGACTTTGGGCTCTACAAGGATCCAAATAAACGGGAAAGATTTGAAGGCGAACGACGTGTTGAGGAAGAAGGGGATGGGGTGGTATGCGCGGTGGGTGTATTTTGTTCTCCATCAAGCGGAGGTCCTGATTTTAGATGTCGTCGTAGACCGCGCGTGTTCACTGGGCCAGATGGGAAAGAGTACAAGTGGCGCACTGGGTCTAAGAAACCCCAGGTACGTTGCATACATCTTCTCCCTTACAACCAGACCTCTAACGTACTGCTAGCTGGTAACAAACGACCACGCCGAAAGAGTGGTCGCGTCTTTCCATCGACATCACCGCGGGGTGCTCTCGCAGAAGCGCAAGGCCTCGTTGGAGATTCAGCCTGAAGCGCAGGGGATGGAGGACATTATTTTGACGACGTTTGTGTTCGTAGAGAAGAAGCGACGGGATGCAGAGAAAGCGACTGCAGCTAGCGCATCTGGTGGGTCCGCAGCTGCAGGTGTGGCCTGAATAGTGCGCAGGCACATCGTCTTGTACAGAATATGGAACATGTATAGCGCAGCAGGAGTTGATATCTGTCGAAACCGAAAAAACTACGAGTCGAACTGACTGAGCTGAAGACTCTCGTATTGTTGGGTTGTCAAATCTCCAACTTACCTTTGTCGTTGCATCATTCACATTATTCAAGCCGCTCCGTTCAGACCTCAACGGCAGATTCGTCTTCTCATAGATCTCCTTCGGAAACATCTAGTCAATCTTACCGCAATTAATCAGAAGCGGGGCTAAGAAAGTGGTAACGTATTTCTGAAGAATAGTGGTCAATCGACGACCGATTCCCTACTATTCCTCCTCTTGCAATTGCGCAAATGTTCGTCTAGATTGACTTGTTGGTCCTCTATTTGTAAGGCTTGGCGTCAAGAGCCCAGGAGAACCCATCGAGAGGGAGTGCTGAGCACACCACGAACCGTGAATGAAGTCACGGTTGGATCGGCTCTTGATGTTATCCATATGCATATCCCGCTACAGAGAGATGTACGATGAGGTCCGCGACTCCCTTTGTCTCTGGAAATCTGGCTCCAGTAGCGAAGACAGTCGTTCGCTCAGTGTAGACACCTGTACCGAGGAATTATCCACGTGTTTGCGATGGGCTATCGGTCCGACGTCCGGATCTTCACCCGATTTGGCCGTCTGGGGTTTGCTCTGCGCCACAACCTCCGTCAACTTTCGACGTGATTTGGACCCATATACCCTAAACTTCCATCAATGTCAGCTTCGCATTCTTCAGACACCAAGACGCAGGTTATCCAAACTTACTCTGGCCGTCCTGTCTACTCTTGCTCGAAATGCTCAGCGGTCATTGTTGGTCGATTTGGTTAGAATCTTGATTGTCTTCTTATGTGTGCCTACCTCCAGACTCTTCAGGATGAGCTCATTAGCAAAGCTTTCTCTGGACGCGATGGTCGTGGCTAGTCAGTGCTGCTACTCTATACTGTCTCTAATCATCTCGTTTAACGTCGGTGGCAGCCTCATATACTCTGCAACGAACGTGAAGCTTGGACATAAAGAGGATAGAGCTTTGCTGTACTGATCCACATTCAAATCTAATATGCGAAGGCTGATGAAACGCCTAGAACAGGAACTCACACTGTTGCCGACGTCTTTTGTGTGGGGTGTAACGTTAGATTGGGGTGGTTCTACCATAAGGCAGCGGATTACTCTCAGAAATACAAAGAAGGTGAAGATGAGTCCGTATTCGCCCTACCTGCTACTGATCACTCTAGGCAAATACCTGTTGGAGCGCGAGAAACTCATCAAGGAGAATCAATGGTCACTAGACGATGCTGAGGGCTCTTGATTCTTGTACTCTTTGCCATGTATTATCAAGTTGTATATGTATCTATGTACCCATTTAGCACTTTTCTGTCACACCCCGAGGGACTATCTGAGCGTCAGTGAAGTCATTGCTTTTGATGTACGCTGGCTCTCGGATCTCTCTGTAGGGCCGTAAAACATGCGCAGAACCAGACCGGGTGTATTCTACCATCTTTCCAGCAGCTATACCGTTGCTAAGCTAACTTGAGATGCGCAAATAGAATGTGGCGTACCGAATCGGTTTCGTTTCTCTACCGAAGGCAAGGCTTATGGAAAGCAAGTCTCCGGGTTTCTGCAACAATGCTGCTAAACTAATCACGCTCGTAACCGGCTCATGCGTGTCGCTCCTTGTCCACTACGTGTTTTCAGAGGCCATCTGGTCAATACTACAACGGACAGCGAATTTGACGAACTCTCTAGGAATCAGCGCCTCAACCTTCAGAACAACCCATTCTGGCGTCAGTGCAGAGCTGAAAAAGACATCTTACCTCCGCGACTGAGCGACAAACAGCCGTACCCAAGTTTAGTGAAAAGAGGAGATCGTCGTCGATACGAAGCTGTCAGGATACCATCGCCCGGCTCATATCCTGCCAATCGAATTTGTTCCTTTGAATTTCGACGGAAAGACGGACAAAATCGTGAGCCCGTTTGACATGTCGGCACTGCTGGTGATTCTGGAGTGAAGTCGTAGCCATACTTACAGTTACACAATTTGAAGCATATCGCATTATCGTCTGAATCGTACAAATGGGAACGTCGAGAGTTTTTGAACGCATCACCGCCTGATGCCTCTTGATGCAGGCGGCATCACACCGCGACCGCGACGAGCGTTGGCTGTAGGATGATCAATAAAATGAATGAAATATAATTGCCAGTCTCGTACCGCGCATAATGGTGGCACGTCCACGCGCTGTCCCAATACCCCTTCCCCTCATCGCATTGGGTCCGACTCTCTTGAACCTGGAGAAAGATGCGGTTTGAACACGAACGGACGCGGAAGAAAAAGGCGACTTGCATCGGTGCGTTCTGCAGCATGTCGGGCACGATGAAGAAGCGGACCATGCTGCCGCGGATGTACACCTGGTCGAGCTGAGATACCCGTCCATCGCGCGCCGTCACGGTAATGTCCTTGAGCGAGATGTTGAGGTTGTCCTCCGCTAAATATGGGGATCAGTTTCCATCATTCTCTGCATCGCTTGCCTACACGCACCTTCGGCCAATTTTCCGCGGTACAGCTGCCCCGTTTTCAGCTCAACGGTGATGACATGGCCCAGCGATTCATGTAGCAACTTGACGGGGACACCGAGGCCTGAGCTCATGATTGTCGGTTTTTGGGATGGTGGTTGGTGACAGAGTTGACCAAGTCAAGCATTGCCAAACAGAGGGGTTGATCGACTCGCTCGGTGGTGAACATCAATTGATTATCTGCGAGCCATAAAGTAGAGTATCGTAAGTCATGAATGGTATAGTGTTCTCCTAGTTGTTGAAAGGCATAGTGTGTGAAATGACAGTAAATACGGTTCCAAAGCAAATGATTCCTTTTGGTTCGGGATGATGATTATAACTTTTCCTCCAACTCGTTCAAGAAGGCGAGCCATGTCTTCTTGTCGATGATACCTTCATCTGAACGTTGATTCAGTAAAACTGCTGAACAAAAGAATGGAATCCCACGTACAGTAGCCATCGGTATCCGTCACAACAACGTAGCGAGCGCCGAGTTTCACGAATAACTGATGAACCATCTCAAGAGGACAGTTCGACTGGATAGTCAAAGGCGCCTAAAGATTACTTAGTTTACCAATGAACGCTATGCTCTAGCAAAAATCTCACTTGGTCCATGTAGATGCTGAAGTCGAAGGGGTCCGAAGCGTCCTGGCCATGTTCAAGTAGAGACGAGATTGAAGACGATGCCAGATGATGCGAAGACACTGCAGAGAAGCGTACTTCTCCGTCAGCATGGTCTGCAACGATGCCTGAAGATCGCATTGATACGTGTCCTCTCTAGATGCCTTTTGAGACTCACTTAATGCATGTTCCAACTCGTTGGAACCAATGTAGCCGACCAGCCGCATGCCGTCTTCCTCTCCATACGTACGAAGGATAGGGAATCCGCTGTCATCGTTTCCTAGAGAAACAAGGTCTTGAAGTTGGTCACGAAGGCTTTCCACGGTGTTCGAGTGATCGACTCTGATGACCTCCATATCGCGGACCGTCTGCGTTGACGTTTAGAGTAGCACACAATGGAAGAAAGGAGGACATACCACATCATTGATAGTCAAGTTGCCCCATGTATATTCCACCTTGGAATCCAGATACGGGAGCTGCTGAAGTTCGATGACAAGATCATAGATTCCCTTTGGTTCCAGCGCATCCGCAACAGTTTTGGCAACAAGGACAGACAACATGACAGGAACCGCGTAGGTCAATGTATCCGTCAGCTCGAACATGATAACGGCCAACGAAACAGTCGTGCGCTAAGAACATGTTAGTCTTCGTCAATCTAGACAGCGAAAGCAACTGACCGTGACTCCAGATAGCGCCGCCGCAGCGCCGACCATGGCGTACAATCCAGGCACGATACAGTCCATATCGCCGCCACACACCGCAAAGATTGGGGCGTCCGGGTTCTTGATCTGGAAGTATTGGACCACGATTCCAAGAATTCGACCAGCGCACGCCCCAACTCCAAGCGTTGGGATGAAGATACCAGCAGGAACTTTGATGCCGAAGGTAACAACGGTCAACACACCCTTGACCACCAGAGCAACGAGGATAGCGCGGCACACAGGCCAAATATGCTGAACGGAGCCTGGATCGAGGACACAAAGTCCCCCGTGGGTATTTCCGGAACCAGTACGACACTCAGCGAAGAGGTTATACACCAATTCCGTCCCACCCATCCTGGTGTACGAATTGAAGAAACAGAAAATAGCGGTGACCAGTGTAACCTTGTTGGCCATCAATCATCCGTATCTTCTCAACACGATGTCAAACTAACTCACCAACAGAACCTCGGCGATGGGATGGCTCTTTAGCCAAGTTCCGTTGCGGACATGACGGCTCCAACGATAGTTTAGCTTCGAGAAGTACGCCCCGTACACGCCCTAAAAAGGTCAGATGAGATACGCGATCACTGGACGAGACTTACACCAAAAACGCCTAGAAGCAAGAAGGGAAAGAGCTCAAAAGCGTGCCAATCCTGCATGAAACGCGTGCATGTAAGACCTCTGATGGACGCTACTAAGCATCAGGGCGCACCTTATCATAGGTAACTTGGAACAGAACAAGTTTTCCAGTGCCAAATGGGTCGAGGATCTTCAGCGTGATGGCAGCTATCATTGCGCAAAAGAAACTAACGAGATAGAGAGTCAGACAGATCATGCAACGCGGTCTCTATGTTACCTGCGCCACATCACCTGGTGAAAAGTGAGCATCAGATAGAGATCTCAAGTGAATAGGTCCCAACCTTAGGAGGAAAGAAGTATGATACTTCCTCCAGACTGAACAACGTTCCGCCAATGGGCGCACCAAAAGCGACCGCAACTCCTGCCGCACATGCCGCGCTCAATATTTCACGTCGCTTGGCTGTAAAGATAAGCACAGATACGGGAAGATCAGGATCACACGAACCTTCGTTGTTCTCGTACTTCAAGAAGAAGCGACTGACGATATTACCGATGCAACTTGCTATATGCACGAAGGGTCCTTCTTTACCAAGAGACAGACCTGAGGCGACCGACATCGCAAGACCGACTGATTTCGTGAACAACACGCGGCCACCGAGATAACCATGGATCACGAAGCCAGAGAGGATAGTTTTGATTTCCGGTATACCGCTCCCGGCAGCCTACACACGGAAGGTCAGGAGCCACTTCTGACATATGACGCGAGGTCAACTCACGTAGAACATGACCTTGCGCTTGGGGGTGGAACCAGTCTCGGAAGCTTTGAGTCTTGGCGTCTCTGGGAAGTCAGGGGCGAGAACTCCAGATTCTTTCCGGGTGACGAAAGTGGTGGAGTTTGTAAGATACAGCGTGAGTACACACGAAACGAATGCAAGTGAGAGCTGTGAATAGCGCGGATGAGTTAGCGCGTCGAAAGAACAACAGGTGATCTCACAGCAACAATAGCATATGAACCGTATTCAACGGCCCCTTCTCCGCGTTGACCCTCCTCGAAATGGAATGCGGACGACCAAGTGCGCCATCCCGGGCAGCCCTCTTCGGTAGTAGAGTCGGGAAGAAAGATGACTGTCTCGTCAAGTTGAGGGCAGCAAAAGCGTTTCGCCTTTGTCCATGTATCCACGCAATATCCTTCTTTGAGATCGAACATCAACTGCTCCGCGCGCACAACGAGGAAAGCAACGATGGCAGTGAGGAAGCCAACGATGGTGACAACGATCCAGCCGAGGCTTCTGTCCATCGCGAGGCGTATGCGGGCACGGACGGACTTGCGCCTGCGCAGGCGCGAATAACGGGCAGAATCTTTGATGGCATCGTGCAGCCAGTCGATAGACGAGAAGGAAGAGTACCAGACGCGGATACCATTGATTTTGGTACTCGTGTCCACCTCAGTCTCTCCTTTGTGCGGAGCATCGTACGCGGATATCGGACGCTGGGTGAGCCTAGAGTACGTCTCGCGGAAGATGGATGGGGTGTGGGTTGGACTGGTCGGATTAGAGAAAGCAGGGCGGCCCGGTAATGTGATGGGGGGTATGTCTGGCAGGCCACGGCGAGCTGAGACGTTATTGCCTGAGGTGCGTCGGTGAGGTACAGGCAGCGTGCCATACGACCGACTGGACCGCGGTATGAGTGTGCTGCCCTCGCCAGCGTCCTCCGTCTGTCCATTCTGCGATTCTTGAGGCTGGTCCGGGAAGGTGGGAACGACAGGAGAGCTACCGATGCGGAGAAGGCGTTCCCGACGCCATGCTATTGACGACGGCGCGGTGATCGCGCCGGCTGTGCTTGGTCGAGCCTCCGAGTGCGGCATCGAGGAGGTGATTGGTGAGTGAGCAGCACTGAGGCGCCAGCCAGGGTTTACCAGGGACACAGACAGGTATACAAATGGGGCAAGGTGGATGCTATTGAAATTCTTGCCAGCAGGTCCAGGTCACACGATGCGCCAGCTTGAAGAGATTTTCGCGAGTTTTCGCGTCCCGAATTCGCGTAGAGCTTGAGGCAGTGCACGATGCTGCAGCTGTTGAAGCTGTGATGGTGGTGAAGAGTCAAGAATGTGCAACTTGATCGAGGCCCATCCAATCGAATCACGTCTCACGTGTGTGCTATACTTAGTCTATATTATTATTTTGACCTCAAGGCCTGCCTACTAGTACTACTATCCAGCATATCCTTTGTGGCGTCCAAGTCTTCTAATCCTCTTCGCCAAGATCTGTAGCAGCCTGGTCCGAGGACGAGCTTGCCAGGTGCCTCCTCCAGCTCTACAGGTATCTTCTCCTGGGTTGTCTATCTCCGTCATAGAATGGTATGGGAATGTGAGCGGGGATACTAGATAGCACAGTCAGTTCTGCTCGAGGGGGATGCGAGCTCAGACGGCGACTCGTTGATGGAACCTGCATTCTCCGCGGCCGTCTCGGTATCGGGGGAAAGACGACAGCAGTTGGGTGACACGCAGGGGGGAAGAGTAAACACATTGCTAACGGCGGAGTTCGAGTCTTTGAGAAGGGTGTATTCGATGGCAGTGGACAAACACGACGGCATCGACGCGTCGTTTCTCTTGATCAAGAGTGACAAATGTTCCGAAAAATCCTCAGAGGTCCTGCGCTAATTGTTTGAGTGCAGTATTGTGGGTTGGCATAATGTTATTAGCAAGGAATCATAGCTGGCACACGCACATGGAAGAGTCTTCAGTCGATTCCGTGGCATCAGTACTGAACGCGATAACCCGTCTTAATCAAACACTTTCCCTTGACCTCGACCTCTCGCGATTCGTAAGACCCCCGTGTGGCGCTGTTCCTTACAGAGTCGCCACAACACATTGAGTCATTTAGACCTGTTTCTACCAAGTGAAAAGGGAGATTGACGAGCTCAACACGAACCCAATACGCTTGTTAAGATTATAGTACAGCTAACGGAATTAGTCAAGAATCACACCGTAGATGAATGGAAGTTCACGGCCACTCTCGCCGAGCATACACCCTGCTGGACACACTAGACCTGTTGATTAACTTAGGAGGGGAACATTATCTCTTTTTGTCGTCAGGAAATCACTGTGACTTTGGCACCAATCTTGCGCGCGTCCGTTCCGGTCCCAGGATCGACAAAACGTCGACCAGGGGAGGACCATCCTAAACCATGTTCGTATAAGCGACTGACCTGAGTTGAGTTGGAAAGACACATACCTTCATCCCAGTCAGATATGCGCGCAGCGCCTTGAGAAAATGCCCTCGGCCTATGTTGAGCTTCGGCTGCTCCTCCATGAAGTGGTCGAACACGCGTTTTCCATCCCATTCACCCGCCTCGGCATCAACGACCTCAACTAGAGAAGAAAGCATGGACTGGTGGTCTTCAAATCAAGTCAGGCATGTTGTCCAGTGCTAGAAATCAGAACGAACCTTCTGGGGATTTTATCACAGAGAGCATCTTCCGGGCTTCGTCGCTGTCGAGATCTGGGTCCACGAAAAAGTATGGCGCGAGTTTGGGGACATCTTGGAGGATCGTTATTCGTTGCTGCAACCCCAGTCAATCACAGAAGGAGCCGGCAGTTAATCGCGTACCTCAAGCACCACGATTATCCTCTTGATCATGGGTATCGTAGTGTATTGACTATGACACGGTTAGTGAAGACCAAAGTTTCGGCATCAGAAGAAACCTGACCTCTGCGGGAAGGACTCTTTGATCCTGTCATGTAGACGCTCAGCAAGCTTTTGCAGTCCGGCCTCTGCAGTGTATTGCACTGTTAGATGTCGCTTGTTCAGGTTCTCAAGCTTGGCCAAGTCCAATCCCGAACTTCTTTGCGTGAGTGCCGTCAGGTTGAACTAGAGAAATCGCGTCGGTCGGGTATGCCATGATGAGAATGCGTAAACCAACACCGTCGATCATTTCTTCCATTGTCATGAGCTCAGTGCTTTCCGGTGCGTTCCTTTGACGAGTGAAATGTCCATCCTCAGGCTCTGGTGAAGGTGTAGAGGATTTCTCGGGATGGTTTGCGCCCCAACCTGCCAGTGCCAGCCAGTTCAGAACGGATGAAGGTTCCCATCCGCGTCTCTTTGCGTCATGTCAGTACACTCGATAGCATGTGTGTTTGGTAAATGAATGACCATGTAATCAATGACCTGGACATCACCCTTCCTCTTGGACATTTTCGTTCCATCGGCGTTGAGAAGAATTGGGATGTGGGCAAACTCGGGAGGTGTAAGGTTGAGGTGGGCGTAAAGATCCAAGTGCAGGGGTAGCGATGTTATCCATTCCTGTGAACCATGAGCAAAGGTAGGCCGGGTCAAGCGTCACGAACCTCTCCGCGAAGAACGTGTGTGATGCCCATTTCGTGATCATCCGTGACAGACGCGAGATGATACGTCGGGAAGCCATCCGACTTTAGTAGGACCGGGTCTGTCGACAGTGAGGCGTGCGCGTCCTTGAGCTGCCCGAAGACCAGATCACGAGCCGTGGGCCGAGAAGGACGATGACTGTCCTAAAGCAAGTTTGATTCGCGCTAGAACGACCGCAGAGGGAAAACATACATTCAATCTGACCACAAACTTCTCTCCGGCGCGCGCCTTGCGGTTTGATTCTTCTTCGCTGATGTGGGTGCACGTCTTGTCGTACGAGGTGCTGGATCCGGTACGCGCCAAGCGCTCGCGTACGTCGCTTAGTCTGTCCACAGAGCAGAAACATCTGTATGCATGGCCAGACTGATACAGGGTGAGGACTGGTCCATGTTGGCAGGTATATGGCGACAAACGTCAAGGAGGCGGCGGGCATAAGTTTGATACAAATCAAGCCTTTCCGTCTGAAAGTAGGGCCCAAGACGGCTGTCCTTGTCTGGACCTGAACCACTTCTTATTAATTAATGGCCGTGTATAGAGCGAGACGACCCACCATAGTCATAGTCGAGTCCTGCCCAAGCCAGCGCACTGCGTATGCCTTCCACCGAGCCAGGAACGAAGCGTGACTGCAGACGATGAGGAGCAACTAATGGACAAGTTCGGGAAAACATACCGCGTCCGTGTCTTCCACACGTAGGATCCACTTTCCGTTGTGCTTCTTGGCAAACAAGTGGTTGTATAAAGCCATTCTTAGGCCCCCCAGATGAAGGGGGCCAGTCGGCGACGGAGCAAAGCGCAAAAGTACCATTATGGTACGGAGACAAGGACCAAAATCTTGATTTCGCACACGTGATAGCTGCTGATACTTACTTCGTCAAAGTTGCAGTCCAGATTGTTTCCATAGCTTACGGAAAGACGCGTCGTTTCACCAATAGAAAGTCTCTCTCGTTCAATGTATACATTAAGGCTACAAGTGTATCAACGTGAATGTGCGTATGTATGTCGTTTCCTTCCGTTGTCCTCCAAACTCGTGGTGTCTAGTCAGGCTTCAAATTGTCCCCGCGTTCTTTCAGTATCCTATCGTTGAAGGTGAGTTGGGGTGAGTCGATGAACAAAAATGGGGACGTACGTTGGTCAAAACCGTCATATCGAACTGCTCTGGCTCCGCCCAAAATGTAGTCAATGGTGCAACTTCTGACGTTCCGCTGATACCAGATGATTTCTTGATGGGTACGCGTTGCATGTTGAGAATCAAGCGACATTCCTACAGAAACATTGGAGGAATTCGACCCACAATACTTGGCTCACTTACAACCACGGATATAAATGTTAATGTCCATCTAGGCAAACGGTAAATCGATGAGTATCAGGGATGTTGATGAGTACGGCGTGTAGCTCACGCATAGGTCACCGCGCCATAGCCAGTGTCAAGAGCCGTGTATACGACTAGCAATAGTGACACCACTGCGAGAATGCTATATCAGCACCGTTCCACCACTGGTGACCGTCCAGAAATCAAAACTCACGAAAGAGCACCCCGAAAGCAATCGTTCCATCACGCATCATGAGGGTGACAATGGGAACATTACCACCCCAGTCACCGCGAATGTACCGAACAACGGACAGCACGAGAATGACGATTTGTGACACCATAGCAGAGGCCCTGCAAGGTGGCGTCTTTAGTTGATGGGAGAGAAAATTAAGGTGCGCACATACCCGAAGTAGATAAATGATTGAGCAGTGGTTGTGAGCAGGAGCGCCGCGTCGAAAGACTCGTCCGGTAATGTCAGACCCATCCCAAGACAGACCATGATGGTTTCCAGAACGACGAGGCCGATGAATCCGAGTCCCACCCAGCGGTTCTTGTGGTACATCGCGTATACTGCATCATTCTTGGATTAGCACGGGATCCCAAGGGTCGGGTGGGTGAGGGAGCAGTGAGCACTTACCGCGCGACATCATGACGATTTCCGCGCCTAATATCGCTAAGAATGCTATCTAAATGTCAGGCTCGCGAGTGAGAGGGTTGTGGGAGAAGGGAAGGAACGGTGGTGGGCTTACGAGGACTTGACAGATATACCACACACGCATAAAGGTCCTGCTGAGTCGTAACGGATGCTGGTACATGATCATCAAGTCCACGGTACGACCAGAACTGTATATGGACGCGTGATTAATGGGGTGACGTCGAACAATGTCATGACGGCTCGGTGACTTGCATTTGTATCAAGAGCGGAAAATATCGGGCGAAGAGGAACGACCATTTGAGCCAGGATGTGTTGGGTTTTCTGTGGCGGTTTGATTGAGATTGGAGGCATAATGAAACGCGACAGGCGGGCTTACGACCAGATGTAATTGACCTCTCTATCAAAAGTCAATAGAGTCTCCCTGTTATGGTGTCATTGCATTATCGCCCGCTTAAAGTAGACGACTCACCAGCATTGGATGGCCATGGCTGCGGCTATTTTTATGGAAGAGCTTCCGGTCAGCTCAAAGACCCATCAAAAGAATCGAACGCACCCGACGCGGTACAGAGATCGAGCGTGAAACGAGTCACTTCATTGCTCTCTTCCATGACATTCTTCTTCGTTGCAGGAATATGGTCCACTGCTGCAGATGGCGCGGGACACGTCTAGGAGATGAAGGTAGGGGAGGGAGGAGCGACGTGGTGGTAAGTCGTAAATATATACGGTCCGATGTGGTGGTGTACTCAGGCATCATCAGGTTTATGGCATGGGGACAGGGGGGGTGCGATATGGACATTGGCGTCAATCCCTTTTGCACCCGTGCACAGGCAGGCGTTACCACCCAATAGGCCTGTCGCTACAGAATTCACTGAGCAGAGGATACAAGTATCCGAATTTCTTGCGAAATGGAATCCGGGGATTTCTGACAGGCTGAAGCAGTATCGACGTGACGATGTCGCCCTGACCTGTAAGTACATATTCATTTGAAATGATGAATGAATGGAAATGTTCGGTACGTACCGTGGAGGTGACAAGGATTGAAGGCCTGTTCGACAAGACCTGGCAACACCAAGACTGCTCTGAACAAAGCCGGCTGAGCGAACTTTGGTCAAGGCCTAGTTCCAAGTCGCCAGTGATATGACAGCCCTGAGAGAGCGCCCAACTGAGACTCGGGGAGTTCGGTCCGGGTTTGGCCTCGCTGAGCGAGGCCAAATTGTTGACGTCAGCAATGCCATCCTCTTGAGAGTATGTTATTCAGTCATGACAGTTTCTCGGAGGACGTCTGAATCGAGAACGTCGATATTGTTGCTGCCAGTCCGTGGGTGCCGACACCCAGACCAGCTGCCTGGTTCGGATGTTGGGAGGCTGTACCAACGGCGATGATGGCTGTCCTCCGTTTTGACCATCACTGAAGCGCGCTACTCCGTTTCACTTCTCTTCTCCCACCTCTTCTTTGTCTACACCATGGTATTCAGCTTCAGAGAGCTTTTCTTTGGCGGCCGCACCTTTTGCTGCTGTCTGCCCGTTCGGGTTGGGGTCATCATCATGACTCTGCTGGGAATGGTGTTGTCAGGCATTCTGGCTATTGTGCTGTGGTACGAGGTAGCCAGTACGTGATCCTCCCGCTGTCTTTGCGAACGGGCGTCTAACGCGTAAATCCCCTCCTCCCCAAAGGCTCGCCAGGAATGACAGCCACACAGCGCGCGAGCTTTGTGATAGCGGGACTGCTAGAGACATTTCTCTTTGTCGCTTCTGTTATTGGGTGCGTGTGACTTCAGATCAAGCCCCGATCGCCGCTAACAAGCGCGCCACAGTTTTGTGGGTACCGTGGTTCGGAAGCAGGTCTTCGTGCAGATCTATGCCTATTTCACATACGTTCATTTCGTTCTGAATGTGGCCTTCGCGGGATATTTGCTTTGGGAGGTCCTCCATGTCACCCAAGAGGCAGCCGTCAAGGCGTGCCAACAGACCATCTCGAACGTGCAGGCGCAGGAACAATGCACTGGTTTTCTGAAAATCGCCAGAGGCGTCTATTTTGTCATAGCCATCTTTGTCTTGCTCGCAGAAGCTTGTACGTCCCCACGCAAAGCACGCGTTGCCATATACTGACCATTTGCACAGACGGGGCCGTCATTGTGACCCGCTATGTCAATCAAGTCAAGTCCGAGAAGCGAATGGCCAAAGCCGGTCTGTTCGAGGGCCCGTCAGGATACAAGATGGTTCCAAACGCCAAGTACATGCGTCTTTCGGGTCATCAGAGCCAGTTCTCCGTGGCTACTTCACCAACCAGTGCTACGCTGGTGGCACAGTCCCCACGGGCTTTCACCCCGTCTCGCTCATCTTTTGCTCAAAACACTGCGTCCTATGCACCCTCGCGCGCATCATACTACCCTTCCTCTTCCTACCCAGCGTCCGTCAAGAGTTTCAACCCCTACGATGAGCTGGACGACAACCATGAGGATGAGCCGCCACTTGCAGGATCATCTTCTACGGCGCAGCCTTACGTTCCAATTGAAACCGGTTACGGAGGTGAGTGCACACATCGATGATTCCCGTTCGCCGTGATTTACAGCTGACAGGTGGAACTTGGACACACTCCGATATCAGTGCACAAGAAAAGGCAAGACTGCGGGAGTCGATGGCTGACGAGGGCGAGGATGATGACTATCGTCCGACGAGTCTCTATAATGATCCGTTCGCCGACTCTAAAGCGAAGGTCGTCCCGCCAGCGCCGGTACCGACATCGGACGACGACTTGCCCAGATATACCCCTTCCGAGCCGGCTCATGTGCGGCCATCTCACGACATCTAAGAACAATTGTACACCTTCTCGTCTTCCATCGGTTATTGGACTAAATTATCTCAATTGTATGTTGTATTCATCACTCATGAGATTTAGCAAGAAGAACACAAAAGAGCGGCGCAGCGAAATCATAACAGGTCGCTCCGAAATTCATGATCACGGACTGTCCATCTCGGATGAATATATACAAGGGCGAGTAGCAGAGGTTTGGGGGCTCAAAACATTGGCGGAGAGAGTGAAATCCAGTTGTGTTGGGCCGCCGCGAGGTCATTCAAACCAAAATCGATGATGATGACGAGAAAAGGAAGTGGGCGCGCTCCTTGTGTATCATGTTTTTCTTCGCATTGGCCAAAGAGTTGAAATACAAGAAGGCGCATGAAGCTAATGTGTCGGACGGGGTCGAGTCTATGGCGGATCGAAGAAACTTCCCTAGGCAAAAAAACCTGGCAGTGGCAATGATGGTCCACGACGTGTCCTGACTCCTAACGTTTTGTTGGCCTGCCAGTGCTGTCATATACACCATGGATGTCTGGAAGATGTGAGGACGTTTCCAAGAACTGTCTCCGGTGTATCCTGGAAGATTGGCTGTTGAAGGCCGCCCGATGGCTGTCCTTACAACGAAAAAGCGCCCATTAGATCGTAAATGCCATAAAACTAATACATGAGTGGTTGCATATCATACAGTGGAGTCGGTGTCGGTGTAGCAAGTGGAAGGAGCCAAATCAAACCACTAAGCGAATGGTAAGCAAACAAGTGAGGATGCTCAAAGAAAAGACGCACAGAGGACAGCATTTATGCATCCGTCGTTTTCTGGGTTGTTGGTGATTTGTGCGTACTTTCCAAAGACGACCTTGCCACCGGTGGTGACCATACCGAGCTCGGAGACGTTGACTTCGATGACTGTACCCTTTGTCATGACGCCGAGTTGAGTGTACATGGGTGATTGGGGATTTTTCTTGACGCCAAGAATTTGGAGTTGGAATGTTGCTTTTAGGTCGGCTGTATGCAAAGGTGAGTTTTTCGTTTGTAGGTGAATCTGATAGACGCACGATGTGTGACATTCGCCTTCTTGTACCGTAGGGCCATGGGCCGCACGAACCGCTCCATCTTCACAGGCTTCCGCGTGAAACCCTCTCCAACAAACGTCGCCTTGGTCACCATGCGCTTCCAGGACTTGCTCTTGCTCTTTCCGGTCTTCATCACCTTGAACATCTCGTCCTCGGCAATGCCGCGCACTTTCGGCAGGGGTACGGCGTACTTGGCGGCCTTGTCCTTGCGCTTCTGTTTGATGGCACTCGATAGGGCTTTTGCGTCCTTCTGGCCTTCACGATCAAGCAGGAAAGTGGGGAGAGCGCCGTCGGGAACGGTGGATGAGTCGGCCTGCTTGACGTTGCGCTCGTCGTGCGCCTTGAGCGTCTTTTTGAGTTGGACTTTTTCGGCATGGCGTTTAGCATGTAGGAGCTTGGCCTTGATACCAAAGGCTTTTTGGGCGTATGCGGACGAGCGATGGACCTCACGGGCCTCCTTTTTGCGCCTGGTGGTTGGTTGTTGTGGGTGTGCTCGATGATGGAGAGAGGGGCGGGACTCACTTGCGCTCGAAGAAATCTAACCGTCTTCCATGGCGCTTGATGTGCTCCTCGATGTACTCGTTCTGCAGATGCCTTCAGCGTCGTTCTGAACAGCGAGCTCGGTCGTAGATTACCTGAGGCTATGGGGGCGTCAGCAAGAGCACAATGTGAGTATAGCAGTGACTGACCATGATGGAGGAAGTAAAATAACCCAAGTCCACGTGGGGCACATTTCCTCGAATCCAGTCCAAATTGGGAAGTTACAAGTACTTACTCTTCACCAAGATGTGGCAGGACTCATCGTACGGCGGCGGCGGAGGCGCATACTACGCCGCGCCCTCCGCGCCCCCGCCGCAGGCGCCCAACTTGCAGTTCTACTCTCCCGCCGACACCAATGCCAACTCCTTCTACCCAGGCTCGCGTCCGAGTCTCGACGGCAACATGGCACCGCAAGGCTCGATGTCGTCTTCCGCGGCGACGCCCGGTTTTGGCGGCAACATTCAGGTGCAGGGCCCGTGGTGGACGGCGTTTGGGACGGGCGGATTCGAGGGCGAGCCGCCGCTGCTCGAAGGTGCGCACACGGCCCTTGCTCCGCTTTGCGCACTGAACACGCCGCCGCGACACAGAGCTGGGCATCAACTTCTCGCATATACGCGCCAAATCCATGACAGTGCTCAACCCGCTCAGCGCCATCGACGAGCGCATAATGGACGACGCTGACCTCGCCGGGCCCATCATCTTCGTGTTCTGCTTCGCCCTGTTCCTCCTGCTCGTACGTGTTCCCCCGCCCTGCCCGCCCGCCGTCTGACAGCGATCACGCAGTCGGGCAAGCCGAACTTTGGGTACATATACGGCGTCGGGCTGTTTGGGTCTCTGTCGATCTATGCGCTCCTGAACCTTATGTCTGAAAAAGGCATCGATGCATACCGCACAGCGTCGGTGCTGGGCTACTGCATACTGCCAATGGTTGGCGTCGGCGGCATCAGCATCATGGTGGCCCTCGAGTATGTCTCCTCCCTCGGCATCCCGCCACGCATCTAACACCTGGCAGTGACGTGTTCGGCTATATTCTCGCCCTCCTCTCTATCATCTGGTGTACATACTCTGCGTCCGGCATATTCGTCGCAGTGCTCCGCATGTCAGACCAGCGCCTTCTTGTTGCATATCCAGTCGGACTGCTATATGGTTGCTTTGCTTTGCTCAGTGTCTTTACGGGCTCTACCACCTGATTTTTTGGTTTGACAGACGGACTAGGTGGATTATATTGTGTACGTTACACTAATACAACAAAAGACGGCCTTGCCGACTCAAGGAAGGTTGAACCTCAGTGTATGTAAGTGAATAGACGGCGAGATGGAGAACTGCAGGCGCAGTCCATTCAGTCTTTATACACCGACATCTAGCCATCGAAGATATCAACGGCATTGATGACTACCTTCGTCCCTCTTCACTTGTGAATCCGTACAGATTCTTAGACTAACGTTTATTCCACCAGAGTGTCACCTTTCAAGACCTGTCGACTCACCAGCCGTGTGTGGTCGGACAGATAGCTTGATGAACCTGCAAAGACTGCATTGAAGCTTTGCAACGAAGTATCTCATTCTGTTCCGCTCGTCCACTACAAAAGACATTGATCTGCAGGAGCAGGGCCAACCAGCGAATCAGCTCCCCCTCTTCTCCCCATCGTATTCCTCCTCGGATCACGACTTGCGACATGTGTGCGGTTCGGTATAGATGGACAGCAGGAAGAGCTGGGTGTGTTGCTGCCCGTGGCTGAGACGTGATGCTCTGGTATTGAGAGAGACACTGGACCGGAGAGGTGGGTATGTGAACCCTCCAAAACCGGAACAGTAGTCTTTGGGATGATCGGATCGATGATTGTTTCTGGAACTTCGTCGGGAGGACCATTACGGAGGAAGGCAAAGACGCAAGTTTGTCGAATGGGTTGAAACAAATACCTGGAGGACATGCGTTGCAAGTCATTACTCGACAAATGCGCGTGCTGGCCCCGTCAGATCGCAACCTCTTGACAAATGTCGAATCATGCGCACTCACCCATCATCGACTACGCGAATGAAACGCGTTTCCGGGGAGGGGCAGAAGGAGCAGCACTTTCATCATCACTGTGAGCTGGGGTCTCCTTGTCGATCTTGTTCTTCTTGAGCTGTGCTTTTGCCTTTTTCTGGCGAGCACGCTCTGAGATCAATGATGCTTTCTTTTCCTTCTACGAGCAATGAATAAGAACAAGGGCCGTCATACAGCGGGAGACGCCGCTTACGAGGCGCTGTTTTGACGCCGAGGACTTCCGCGCGGGAGCAGCAGCAACGGCCTGATAAAGAGGTCATGGTGAGCCCTTCGCGCGGTCCGACACCACGCCAACGGACCTGTGCAGAGTGATGCGTTCTGTCAGATTTACTGTTCGTTTTAGCCTCTTGTTGTTCTGCGATCCTTGACGCGAGATTGACGGAGCCCTGTGGCAATTAAGTGCGGGATGCCCACAACGATGAATGGGTGTACCTCGTTGTCCAGAAAGTGTTTGACCTGCTTGCCCTTGCCCTTGCGGGGTGCGGAGGAATCCCGTGTCTTGTGAGATTTGCTCGAGGCCATAGGGCTGTGTAGATGTATCACGCAAGGCGTTGTTGAAAAAAACAGTTCGATGCCACCGTGGTTTTTGGCAAGAAGGGACCGGATCATCGGCGCGAGCTCCGGTCGGTAATCAAACGATGACAAGTATTGAAGTAAGTAAGTACCTCTCTTTTGTTCATGACCTTCCCAATCCTTGTGCACGGTCAACAAAGTGCTGTCTTAGCAATTCAATCTGGGTCTTTACTTGGGTGACTGGCCTCCCATTCACTTGCGCCTTGCGTACTGGGGACGGTCCAACTTCCGGACAATTCTCCTCACCTCAGTTCACAATCATGGCGATGTTCCTTGACTGTGGTCCTGACAAGCCGCCAGTGCGTGGGGCTTCCGACGTGATGATATCTCCTCGTCGAGCCACCACCGCGTCTACAACTGTAGGCACATTGTGACTGGAACAGAGCCAGCTCCGCCGATTCGTGCAGTCACTATCATCGTGCGGGAGCGATATTCTGTTCCGTAGACTTGTTGATTTTGGCTGGGCCTGTGTCGCGACTGCGTATAAATACATCCTGCCTCCTTCTCGATAATTTCATCATCTCATCCTTCTCATCTTCGTTCTGCACATCTCCGCTCATCGTACTCAACATCTTGCCTAACATGTGTTGCTATCGCCAGTACGCCACTCACTTCGACTCACACACCAGGAGCACACCTCACACCGATCTATAGAGTCCGCAACCTTTACCTCAAGTGTGGTCACGGAGAGACCTTGGTAGGTACAGATTTCGATGATTCCGGACTTGCCCGCTAATCACAGTTTACATCTAGCCCGACGAGCTCGTACGACCGTTTGGTTTATTCCGTTGTAATGCGCCACTAACCAGAAAACAACACACTCAAGATTTACTGCGAAAAGTCCAACTGCAAGTTCAGTCCATTCCATCCGGCTTCTTGCAGGCCACCCAGGTGCCTCCAGACTTGCCGGCAGAGGTGAGCTCTTTCTTTATGCACATCTTCTCATCTGACTCTCTGAAGTAAAACATTCCCCGAGCAGTACAGTATGCTCCAAATTTCTCTCTCTATGTCTTCAGCTCATGAGCATTTAGCGCCCCACATCAACCGGTTCTGTTCTGCCTGCCTCGCCCAGCAGGCTCAAGGCTCTCGCCGTCGCTGAATGCCCGATATTCTCGCTGTAACACCATAGAGCACACCATTATTTATCATAGATATTAGATGAATTTATTTAATAACGAACAACTCGAGCGCAGTGATCAAACTAATTTAACGTGCCTCGCCATCTTCGCAATCGTGTCCATGCGATTTACATTGACCGGAAGGATAGCCGTGCCATTGGGTGGAGCTAATATGCAATCGTATGATCGTTGCATTCATTTTCGACACAACTCGAAGCTTTGTGATGTACATTAACCAGTTGGTCGTTCTCTCGAACTGCATTCCAGGATTACATTAAGAGTACGATACAAATATCTACCATAATAAGTTACAGGTATAAATTATACATCAGTCCGGCCATCCAATAATTGTCTACTGTATAGCTTCAACAGTACCTCCATAATCTCCTCTAATGGTGCCGTAGCGTACTGATTCACGTACTGCGGCAACGAGTCCTCCAAACTGAACCCAGCCTTTTTCATGAAGAAGGGATGCATCACATTAGGTGTAGCCTCTCCCAGCTGACGCATGTTGAGACGTTCGATGTTGCGGTCCCTTGGTACGTAGCTGATCTTTGACGAAGAGGTCTCTCCAGCAGTGCTACTTTCTTCCGCCAGTGAGTCTGGACCTGGTGATGATCTCGCCTTTTCGGGCAGTGGTGGCAGAGAGAAAGATGGCGTTATGGAAGAGGCAGGACGGGCCGCATGGGTCGGAGCGGACATGGTCGCCCGGGACAGAGGTGCCGACCTTGGAGGAGTGCCCAAAACATCAGCACCCTTGCGACGCATCGACGAAATTTTCGTCGGCGCGCTCAGCGTATTCATCCACTCCGACGCTGCCTTCACTTGGTCCATCTCCCTCGTCAACGTCTTCCGTAGGACCGCCAACCACGAATAGAGTCCGACGTTGAGCGCGATGTAGATATCCTCGTACTGTTGCATACCCTGCATCCGCAAGAACGTGCTATAGAAGTCGTACTCCAGAACAGTTTTTCCTTCCTTGATCAACTCTTCGCTGACCATGCGCATAGTCATCGCTGGTAAACCCACTATCGTGGCTTCCGATGCGCCTTTCATGAGGACCGTCAACCAGTCGTTGTTATCCGAGAAATGTAATGCAGAGACGGTGTGGCCCAGCTGAGACAGGCGCGATATCGTCATTCCCGTGAAGGATAGAGTTATGTCTCGCTTTGAAGGTTCACCGCCTTGGATGAGACGGTCTAAGCGTGCCCGGACGTTCCGCCCGACAAACTGGGCAGCTTCGACGTCATCCATGCTGCGAGGGAACACAACCAGACGGATGAGATCCATCCGGAGGCTCATATGTTGTCGGATGATGTACGAAAACCCGGTCTCTGCTGCCTCCTTGAGGCGGTTTCGAGCGGAAGATATCATCGCTTCAGCGACAGCAGATAGCGCATTATCTGGTTCAGGTGTTCGCGTTGCTCGGAACGTCTTCGAATCACGGCTTGCCCCGTCTCGTTGCATCTCCAGATTGGCTTTGAACTTGTTGACGTATGAAAGAATCTGGGGTATCGTATTGATGGTTGCCGCAGCAACAATCTCCGGACCAGCGATTGTGAAGGATAGCCTGAGGGGACGATTTGGCGACTGATAACGAGCTTGAACTTGCGACCAGTCATCGAAGATCTCTACAGCGAGAGGCTCGGCCCTAAATGTAATGATCAGTTGTCGTTTTCAAGTCATGAATGGGACTGCGTACCGATAGTGCAAGAGTTTCTGATGTTCGGTCTCCAATGCGACGATGAATGGACCACTCGTCATTCTCAACTCCAACATCCTACTCTTTGACCCAGATTCTTCTTTCCGTCCGCGAACAGTCTGGAAGACACAATCGGCGACATGAATCTTCCCAGCTATGTTCCCGCGAGCGGCCACAGACACATCTCCAACGGACAACGAAACCTCGTTCAGAGACTCTGTCAATCGAGTGCGAAGGATGGAGTCGCGCAGGTCGAGGACGATGACACTGATGGACTGCCCGAGATCGATGTCCAGTTTGATTTGCCGGATGCGTATGAGCAGAATCGTACTGTACTCCTGCTGCATTGGTGGTTGCAAGGTCATGGAAGCGTCAGGGGAAACAAGATTGGAGGGTGGTTTGTTATCCGGGGCGGGGGTTCTGCCATTGAACATCGGGATTCTGTCGAGCCACACCGCTTTGAAACAGAGGATATCCTGGAGGCGCGAAAAGCGAACACCTCCCAGAAACTCCGTGTCCAGAACCAATGAAACAGTACTGATGGACCTTCCTCGTTCGGGATCGAGTTTGGAGAAGTCGACCGAAAAAGCGAGATTACGAGCATCAAGGCTGACGCAGTCTTCGCTGAGAAACCCATGACGAAGACCAACAGTCAGACCCCCGACAGTGCCCGTGAATGTGACTTTTCGGGCGCCCGGTGAAGCATTCACGACAAACCCGCCGCTATCCCATTGCACAGCGGCCACGACATTGACGTCTGGCTTACATGTGAGCTCTAAACGTGACTGATCTATGCGTAGGCTGAAACTGATTTGCATGCTTGAGGCCTTCTGTATGGTGGGAGCAGCGATAGAGGTAGGTCCGGGTGTTACTGGGACCACTGCAGGAACAGGACTAGTTTGTCGTAATCGATGCTCGACTCGGCCCACTAGCTCTGTGAAGAATGGAAGCAAGGTTGGCCGCAAGGTGTTCTGACTTGAGTGGATGGTGCTTTTGAACATAAGAAGCGAAGACGCTTCTTCTTTATCCTCCTCCTCATTGGACCCGGATGTGTGTGAGGTTAGGGTCGCCCGGTACTCCATCCAAACCGAAACGACAGGGAGTTTGAAAACCTCACCACCAACTTCAAGGACTTGGTCATCGCTTGGATTCAGGCCCTTGCTTCGTGACAATTTGGATGCGGATGCACTGTACGTGCGCACCTTCCCGCTCAGAAAATAGAGGGAACCGCAGAAGCTAGATGTGATAGCGCCCTTGAGTCGTTCATAAGACGGTTCCGGAACTTCCACCGCTGAAGTCGGGGTCGCCATGGACTTCGTTTGAGCGAACTGCTCCATGCGCTCTTTCCCTTGACGGTACACGTCGATCAGGGAAAACACGTAGTCCGGTATTTTCGAGTCGAGGTCAAGCACGAACCCAGAGACATTAGCTTCCATCGTCATTTGGCGAGCGTTAGTCGACTTGGTGGATCGCAAGAACGCGGTCATCTCAGGATAGACGAGGCGATTTCGAGTTTGATGAGTTTCTCCTGAGAAGTCGGTTGCTACGGATTGTCTGAACCTTTGTCAAAGTTGGTAAGAGTTCGAGGTTTACGAATACGAAAGGGACACACCGGTTGACGAATTGGAACGAAAGCTTTTTCATGACCGCTTTTCCAGTCACCCCGCGGACAGTGCCGAACTGTATGGATGAAATGGAGAACAAGAACGCGCGGACGACATGGCTGTCGTGACTGCCGTATCGAGACAAGTCCAGCTGCTCTTCATGTCTTAGAGGGAAAGCAACGCCGACGTTGCTTATACTGATATCGATACTATAGTTGTCCAACACGGAAGTAGGGGAAGCGGTCTCCGGCACAGAGCTTGGGCTTTTCACTTCGAAACTCTCGATTATCTTCTGAGTTTTTTGTTTGAAAGCAGCTAGCTCGTAGGCTCTTTGTTCCTGGCGCACAAACATCTCCGTCTACTTTCGGTGTGAGCAACATCATGAAAGGGAAGATACTGTTGCTTACCTGCATGTCGTCGATGAAGTCGCCCACTTGAGCGATGGAACTGGGCTGCATGACTGCGTGAATCTTGGTGACCTTGATCTGCAGTTGATCGCCGCGTGATGCAGTTCCCGGTGGACTTTTGGAGACAACCTTGAAATCCAAGATAACAAACGCAGATCGCCGACTGCGACTAAAGGCAGCGTTCTGAGCGTCGAGCAAGGTTCTCGGTGCGAGAGAAAGGGCCAGGTCGGACAAGGTAACGAACCAAGTCCGTTCAGTCGTTGTATCCAGCCCGCCACCGATGTCCTGACATTCGAGGTAAACTGTAGCAGTCGGACCCTCCAGACCAATTCGAAAGCCTCTGATTTTCATCGATACGATGAACTTCATCGGCGGTTTGACTTTTTCAGGAGCCGACGGAGCCGACGATGCTGGACTGTTACGAGTCTTCTGGATAAGCGAAAGAAAATCGTTGAAATCCTGGCCGAATTTTTGCTGGACAGCCAAGAGAGTGTCCCAATGAGATGGCTTGACCTTGATATCGAAGAACTCCACGAGAGCGATGGCCTTGATGCATTGACCGTCGAGCCGCCCGCTTACAGAGAGGGAAGGTAGGTCTAGCTTGACACGGGAGTTTGGCGTGACATCCTTATTGTCGGCCTTCGGAGACACTGTGAAAGTCTGAGAGGAGACCTGGATACCAAATGCTTGCTGGGTAAATCGCGGCGAAGACGTCGAGTTGATGTGAACGGTAGTTCCCCGTATCTCCCATGAGATCCATGTCCCATGCATGACTTGGAGAAGAATGCCGAAGGAGGCAACGTGACCATTGATCTGGAAGTTTGTCAATGACTTGGAGGACTCTTTTTGCTTTTGCTTGAGGGAGATATCTGGCGTTTGCTTCAACTCAACGACGAGTTCGCGCATGGCACTCTCCACGCCTGGAACAAAGTCGTCCCTCCATTCCTGGTACCACCGATAGAGTCGCAGTGCGCTGCGAGGCACGCTGAACTGGAAGGCTCGAAGGTCAAAGGTCAGGCGAACTTTGAGTCCCGACAATGGATCTTTGTGCACCAGAGTATTTAGCCGACCACTGCTGAATATGACCGCAGCCAAGATGTCGGATTGATGGTCATCGGATAGGGAGCGTGCGCGGAAGAAAATGCCGGCAAATAAGATAGAATGGTTCATGCCCGATTCATGCCCTCGCCTGAACATCATCGTGGACCCGGTTTGGGTAGAATCGATGCCAAACTCCAGCATCAGATTGGCAGCAATAGCTTGGACACGGAGCGACCTGATTAGGGTGGTGACTTCAACAGTAGTAATGGGAACGAATTGGATGGTGACCGGTTTCGGGTGCGACGGCTTCTGGTTAGCAGTAGGCGTATTGACGACATGGAGAAGATTCTGGGCGAATCCCATCAGATGGGGGTGCACAATGATTTTCGCACTGTTCAAGGAAAGGGAGACCATGAATGTACGGACGACGTCCGGCCGGGCTTCCTGTGTCAACGATAGTTGACTGCTCGAGGACTGGTCCTGGATGAAGTCGAGGAAGCGGACGCGCCCGGAGAGCTCCAGATCCGTCATGTCAAGGGTGCTAGGTGCACCAAACGCCGGATCGAGGACAGTGATAGTGAATTGTTGTATGGAGACACTAAGCGCAATGAATGGATATCCCAATTTCACTGATTCCGGCACGTCGGAGAAGCGACGTAACTCGGGGAACAGTGGCTCCAGCAGACTGAGACGGGACAGGTGATAGGAATCAGGATCAAGTGCCAGTAGACGCTCCTTCAGAAGGGGGATCAGCGACTCGAGATTGAGATCATCAACGGCCGGTTCGTCGTCCCAGTTCTGGATGTCCCATAGACCGTCACGAAGATGGAAGAGAAAGCGGAAGAAGGGATCAGTGCGCAGGTGATGAGGGACGCCACTTTGAATGAGATATGACGGTTGTATTGCTGACAGTGGATCAACAACCATCTCTTCATTGAGAGAAGACAAGATGCCCCGGACAACCCGAATGTTTCTTCGCAATACAAATTGCTTCCTCCGTTTGATGACAGGTTGAAAATCCTTTAGATCCCGCATCAGGCCTAATGCGAACGCACGACCGTACTCCGGTAGATCATGGGTTAGGCTGCTGGTCAGGGTGCCCCAGCGTATTTCCAAGTCGCGTCGACAATTGCGGAGGTGAAGACCGGTCATACCAAGAGACATAAGCACACTGTGCGGCTTTGGTGTACTGCCGACAATAGAGAACTGGAGTCCCGCTTCTCCGCATGTCGCAGACAGATACTTCGCATGCTTCTGGAGGGAACCAGCCACATGCAGCCCCGAGATTCTGACGTCAGCCAATCCTGTATCGTCTTGACCCATCTCATCGAGGCGGCGGACGAGGTGAAGGTGACATGAAGCGACTTCAACATCAATCATGTTCCGGTCTTTCGAGGTTTTGTGTGGATTCGGCAGACTCGTTAGGCAGCTTGCCACCAAGGCGTCAATGCACAATTCTGGTGCAAACGACTGTAACACGGTGAGAAGGGCGTTGACTTGAGTTGACCCTCTGCCTCACAATGTTCTCCAGATCATCTTGAAGATGACCAAGGATAGGTGTCATCAACGGAGTGATACGAATCTCGATGCCATTCTTGCAGAGAGCGCGGAAGATTGTAACCTCGATATCGTTTTCTGGCAAACGTTCGCTTTCTCCTGCGAGTGAGGACGCTGACTCGGGAGAATGCGTAGATCCGATCTTGCAGTCCTGATTACATGTCAGGGCCGTATGATTTGTATAGAGGCGATATAATCACCCTTGTGAGGAAGAAGGGAGTTTCGTCCCACAGCGAAGGTGACTCGATGAACTGGCACCCATAGTGTCTGGTGAACCGGGAATAATGCCGATGATCCTGGTTGATTTGGGATTTACCTTGCGTAGTCACTTTAGTGTCATCCACCATTGAGAACCGACTTGCAAGTTACCTGAATCAGACCAATCGCTTGAATGAGATGCTTGACCGTCACTGACGTCGTCGTCATCAGATTCGTCCGCACTACTCATGTCGTAGTCTTCTTCTACGGTTTCCTTGACCGGAGAGATTATCTCTGATCGCCTTCTCCTGTGAACTCAATGAGGACAGTAAGTTCGAGGCGGGTCATCCACCTACGCCACGAGAGCATCACGTTCAGCCTCTGACATACGGTCAAAACGGTCATCCTCAGATTCGGACTCCATCGGAGGCGAGGTTGCCAATTGTTCCTTGCCACTTCCGCGACACGCGCGCGTATGCGAAGCTGGTAATGGTTGCGGAATGTAAACGCCCTTCCGATGTTTGGGGTAAGCTGCAGAGATGTCAGGACATAAACACTAAAATGAGGAATAGACTTCACGTTTGACCGACACCCGATCCTTCCACAGAGCTTTGAACATCTCCGCAGCTCTTCCAGTCATACCGTCCTGCTCATCGACGAAATCTAGCTGCTCGCCAGCCAATGTACGCCATCCTGCGGGCGAGGTGTAGATGTCCAAGCTCAGGTCGCCCGATACGGAGGCGGCCTCTAGCCAGTTGTTATGGCGCGACGTGACATTCCCAAGAATCTTCACCGACACCTCTGGAATGCGAAGCCCAGTCAGAGTGCGATGTAACTTGCCGCCGAGATTGTTGTTATCCATCCTCAGACCCAGAGGCAGGGAAACATGTATAGCGGATTCGTTAGCTTTCCACACAATGTCTAAGCCTTCGAGGGAGATCTTCAGAAACGTGACTGCACAGAGCTTCAGTAGGACGTCACTTCACAATATTATCTCGACTCACTGTCTGGGTAGACTGCGGGCACGTACTCTGCGGCAGGCGCATTGGGTGCATCCGAAAGATTAAGGCGGAAAGCCGTCAGCGCCGCCCACATGATTGACGCATTCGCCGCCGAAACAGAGCCCTTTACAAGCCCCAGTTGAATCTCCCATACACAAAAGTACGTGACGGTGCGGGGTAGAGGGCCAAAAAGTCGATTCGCGGTTATGTTGATACCTGAAAAGCATGAGATCAGCAACATGCATGCTGGAAGAATACTGACCGTCAATCAGCACCATAGCCCTCTCGGAAGCTTGATTTAAGGCGTATGAGACAATCTCGGGGCACTTATTCAATACACGGCCGTAAATCGTCGCCAAGTTCAACGAGAAGTCTAAAAACGCGTAAACACGCATTCTGACGCGTCAAATGGAACCAAAACCCACCCATGTAATAATCATGCAACCGCAGATAGATCTGTAGTTCAGGCAAGTCCAGCGTCAAACAATTCCCTATATCAGACTCTCCAGAAGGTCCAGGGACGTTGGACTTTTCATATCCGGGAAGCCCAGCAGGAAGGATGACACACGCATTCGTCACTTGCAGAGTCAACACGACTTGCATCATATTCGACTGAACAGAACGCCGGAATCAATAAAGTGCATTTCCAAAAGGGGGAAGGATTCTTCTCACGGTGCCAGGACGGTACTTGTCGAGGTCAGGATCTCCTGGGGGAAGACCGCGACTCCGCCTCTCCAGATACTCGTACAACGTCGAGAAGTGTGTGAAGGCGCCAAAGTAGTTTTGCTGGATGTTCATGAAGTACCGGATCGACCAGCCTAGAGCTTTGAATGCCACATTTTTCAACTAAGAGTTTGAGTCTATGAGCTTTTTCCATAACATAAGAGAAAAAGATCGAGAACCAACCGTGAAATTTAAAGTAAGTTGTTCAACATGCTCGTCTTGCACAGCAGCAAAATAGCGGTATGATGCATCGAGGCGCAGATGTAGTACTCCGATGTGTGTCCCATTCTCCGGAGCGTGAAGAGCGTGTGTATGCCACTTCGGAAGGGAAAGACTGACAGAGGCGTCCGGAGCCTCGACGATGAAGGGGATGCTGGTCACCACAGGACGGAAAATGTCAGACGCTATTTTTGTTTCCACGTGAAGCGAGTTTCCTCGCAGAGTAACGAAAGCTGATAAAAAAAAAAAGGTCAACGATGGTATGATTAGAGGAAGTCCACAAAGCCGTACCATTGTCACCCCTCACCAATGGCTTGTCGATGATATTGTGGTCGTTCGAATAGAGATTGAGCTCAAACCTATGCAAATCGACTTGCACGCTATACAAGGTGGGCACAAACCGCAAGAAATCGCTCGGCGGACCGGAGGCCCAATCCTTGCCCAAATCCGTGAACATGTTGATATGGTCTCTCAATAGATAGAGCACAGGCTGCCGAATCGTTATCGCAATCTCCCATGTTCTCGGAGCGTTCCATTTCAGCGGTGAGGGCAACTCACATCGGACCTGCGGGTCATCAGCGCGGTCCAGGTAAACAAGTGTCATTTGGGACTTACACGACAAGACTCTGCGCCGATAAGCTGTATGTCATTGAGACTCGACGTGACAGCGACAGTGTCCAGATGAACCTCCACAGTCGGTTCATAACCTTGCGGCCCAGCAATCATGGGCATTGAGTATGACACAGACGACTGGTCCCCGGCGCACAACCGGATCACAGCGTGGTCTCGCTTCTTGGGGCGGTTTGGCATGTCGATGAGGCCGTCCCATTGCCAGTTCTGAGAAAGTTTTTAGTACGTGGAATCTTAGTGGTCTACGAGAATTGCACCAACCTTGGAAGCTTCGCGAAAGGGTATGTGCAAGGTGGTATCATCACGGAGTTCAACAAAGACGCGGAGATGAGTCCAAAGACGCTCGTCACCAGGTTGCAACCGACTGGTCTCTTCCACGTCGTGGAACGCGGGCGGAAAGAACGCTTTCTGCAACTCACCCCTGCAAATGACAGTGAGTAAGGCTCAGGGAACGATGTCGCAATTATATACCTCTGTCGATCCGCCCAAGGCCCATACCGAATATACCCACCCCGTATAATCATATCAACGCCCCACTCCGGGCCTGCGTCTCCATTCCCAATCAAGTCCACCCCCGCCTGCTCAGTATGTAGATGCAGCGGCGGCACCTCCCCAACAGCATCCGCATAGTACGACAACTCCAAAGACGGCGTCGACAATATCTTCCTCTCAATGGCGTACTCCACGTTCGTGAAGTCCACCCCAACGGGAGTGCCCTCATCTAGACTCTTCTTTGATTTGCGCATGAAGCTCCGTCCGTGGTGGCGCGGCGCAGCTTGTCTGCTGATGTACTTGTTGAAGAACGAGTAGAGTCGGAGTTTTCGCCAAAGCTTGCCGAAGCGGTGGTAGCCCATGTAGGTCCGTATGGACGCAAGATTGCCGTACCTTGCGCGATGAAGATGAGAAGAATGCTGGGAATACACAAAATGTATACTCACAGTTCGGCCTGATCGTTCACCAGCTCTCCGACAGCCGGCATACTGTCTCCATATTGCTTGTTTTCGACATACTGGATGAGAGCATTCCGGAAACTCAGCGTGAGCAGCTGCTTGTACAGATCGAATTTGGACCTTGACTGATATTCCGCCAATAAGTATGCAACCCATTCCAGGCGTAGAGCAACTCACCCGAGTGATCCCAAATGTCCCGTTCGTCGACTCGAATTCGGCTACCAGGAGACTGGGAGTCGAGTTATTGCCGCAGAGGATAACGCCCTTGGTAACGTCAATGCCAATTGGCATGAGCTCCTTGGGGTCGAGGTTGGGTAGTTGCCGACGAAGCCAGGCGAAGAGGTCCTGCACGGCTCTGGGTGTCCTGATGCGTAGAGCACCGACCATGAAGGATGGCTGGAGCGGTGTACCAAAGTCTTGCGGAAACATCAAGAAGAAGAACATTGACGCAGAGATATGGTAGCGCACCAGCTTGTGTAAACGTTTGCACCGACTGGCGCGTGTCACCACTCCGGCGACTCTTGTTGGCTGGAGAGTCTTGGGACGCCATTTGGGATAGGATATTCTCAAACGCGGCCGTCCTGTTGTATATGAACCATTCGTAGCCATGCAACGAGACTTGGATGCGGCAGGAGGGACTGCTCTTATTCGAGGACAGGCCTGGGGGACATGAGCCAACTCCGGAGCTAAGTGTATCAGGATTCGTACCATCTTCCGTCCCGAACATGATACCAATATTCTCCTCCGTCAGCGGTCTGCGAAGCCAGTATTTCCATATGATCTGCGCCTGGACTATGCGGATGGTCTGGTTGCTGGAATGGTAGTGGATGTCCTTGAGGAATATGCGGCCGCTCAGGAGGGATACCTGTACAGCTCCTGCTTGTATATCAGTATCCACACAGGATAGACAGACGTGCTACGCACCTATATGCACCCACACGCTCGACGAAGCGCCTTGCGACCAGTAGAGGAAACGAATGAGTAGGCTCAGGAGCGCGGCGAGCAGACGGTTCCAGTAGAAGATGTAGAAGATAGTAGCAAGGCCGACGCAGGCGCAGGCTATGAGGACGAGGTGGTCGAGCATGGCGGCCGTCTACGAGCCATTCACTAGCGTAGCCCAGTGAAAAAGGCGTTGTCGCTGGCCTTGCGCGCGACTTGGTCACCGTCACTGAGTAAGATGACTTGCGGATGTTCGGACCGTGTACCCGGGGAACAGCAGACTTTCGCTGCGTGTACCAAGCATACTCAGTAGACACCTGTGTATGGCTTAGTAGAAGAAGAATGCGATAGCGCAGTGATAATATCCCGCCGTAATGCAAGTGGGCTGAGCAAGCTGCTTTCGGGGTGTCTCTGTTCCCACGTGCAGCACCTTTCCTCCTTCCTGTCACTTCAATTGATGGATTAGGACCAGTGCCGACGCTCAAAGCACTAAAAGCTGGCAGTTATTTCGCACATTTGCGGCCAATTCACGCGAAAGTTCGCTGTATGACATGCACAAGCGCTACTATGCACAACGGATGCACATCATCTCCTCGGTGAGTCCGCCGCGCAAAGCTGGTGCTGCTCATCTTACCTGACTTCTATATAGCTCGACAGCCTGGTGTACCAGCTGCTCGTCTTGTCCTTTTTCATGTCGCCATCAATATGGACTCTTCTCCTCCGCCTCCTCGTCCAGTATCAGTCCTCTCGTACGAGAGACATTGACCAAACACGCACCCTCCGCTTGTACTACATCATCATCCTCCTCTTCAACTTTTACGGGACATGGTCGCACGCGACGGCGGGCGCCGCGACAGGCAGGAGCATCGTCCTTGATTTCATCACAAGTGTGTCGAGCGACCGCTACCTGTTCCATCATGTATATTGATATCATTCACAGCCTACGTCCCGTCCAAGCTACAGCTCGTTACGCTGGATGTCACCATCATCCTCCTGCAGATGCTCCGCTCGACAATTGCCTTCGAGGTTCATATCCTCGAGCACTCGGACGTCCATGACACGCTACTCCCCCCACCGTCCTCCCCCGCACTGCCGATGGCGAACCAAGACATGTCAAAAACGCCGCCGTATATTATTGATTTGACCTGGGCACATGTCCTCAAACGACTGAGAGAATCAACTGTCCCCGTCACCAACGCCCCCTCCCGTGAATCCGTCCTTCCCTTGCCCAACACTACACCGTGGTCGTTGCCTATGACACTAATAAGAGCCAGAGCTCAACGGAGAGAGACGACAGAGGCGGCGACAGCAGCGGCGACATCGACGAGGACTGTGCCAGGAAGTTTAGACACGAGACATGTGGACGAGTAGTAATGGAACGGACTTGAGCTGTAATTAAGTTATTTTGTGTTGTATGGGATTCTACTATTTTCGCTTCATCTAATGCCACTTTTGAATTATGGGTTCGAGCAAGCTGGGTCGGCACTCACCGCATCGCGTATACATTGACTGAACAGGAGAAATTCATCCTTGCAGACGTCTTTGTTGACGTCGGTGTAGGTTGCCACAATGCATTTGCCATACACACTGGCTTGTGCGGCGCAGGTCGTCGTTGAATGGATGGCGAGCCGCTTCAAGGGCCGCTGAACGGCAGCAGTGGTGGTGGTGGAAGGCATGAGAGGACGCGGTGCAATCGGGCCGAGTGCCGTGACTCTGCCCGCCACATCGCCTTGCGTATCTGGATCAAACCTCGACGACGACCACGACGACGGCAGCGGCTGCGACGACCGCGTCAACGATCTTTACGACCATTCCACTCCGCCTTTCTCCCTCCTCCCATGTCAGCCCTATCCTCCCTCTCCAAGTTCCTGCCATCTGGCATGCGTGAGCGGGGTACCGACCCTTTGTCACATCTGCGCTTCGTGCTGGAGACGATGCCCGCCTCGCGCAAGAACACTTTCTCGCCCGCGACGAGGGCGGAGGTGCTGTCCGAGCTGTACGACGCGTTCTGGGGCTCATATGCGCACCTGTTCCTGCCTAATTCCAATTCGAGCCTGCCGCTCAATGCGACGCTGAGCGAGGTCCAGCAGAGCCTCGGCTTCTGTGGCGCAGGCAAGGAGGAGCCCATCCTGCCTGGCCGACCGTGCGGACAGATCCTGAAGAAGGGCGAGAGCTGTTTTCGGTGCAAGTCAGTCAGCAATGCCGTCATCCATCCATCCGTCGATATTGACTGAACGCCCTCAGAGACTGCGCGTTGGACGACAGCTGCGTGCTGTGTCCGCGATGCTTTCACGCCACCGACCACACGGGCCACAACGTCAGCTTCTTCATCGCCCAGCAGTCGGGCGGGTGCTGTGATTGTGGGGACGAGGAGGCGTGGCGGCAGCCCATCAGCTGTCCGCACCACCCGCCCGACGACGACCGCATGTCCGACATCCCCACCCCGACCACGAACGCCATCCCCTCCGTCAAGAACTTCCCCAATCGCGTGTTCGTCCCTCCCGATCTCCGCGAGAGCATGAACAAGACCATCGGCTATGCCCTTGATTTCATCCTCGACACCCTGGACTACTCCCCTGACGAGCCTGTTGTACCAAAATCCGACGTCGAGATGCGCAAACAGCCATCCGCGGACCCGATGATGAAAGACCAGTTCTGTGTTATACTTTGGAACGACGAGAAGCACTCGTTCGACGAGGTCATCAAGCTGTTATGTGACAAGACGGGGCGGTCTCGTGAGGACGCGTCTGATGCTGCCCATCGCATAGACGAGAACGGCCGTGAGATTATCGAGGCGGGTGGCAACTCGTCGAAGATGTTGGAGATTGCGCAGGCCTTGAGCACCATTGACCTTGGAGTCACTGTGCGCCGTGCATATGACACTTTTCGCGAGCAGGTGGCGTGTGTCATCATCGAATGGTTGCTGGACCTTACTGCCAGTCGTCTTGGAGGAGACACCCTCATTCTCCGCGAGGTTATATCAGAGGAGCTGCTTGCTCGACGGAGGACAACCTTCAATAACTCGCCCTCAGCTCTACACTCCCTTCCTGATGTTACCAACGTCCCAACAAGACTAGACATACTATTTCTCTATCATGCCAGGCTATGGAAGAAACCTCGGCTCAATCTCAGGGAGATTTATACATCTGTACTCGCTCTGAGTCAACCCCATAAGCTTGCCGTTGGTACGTACATGAGATCTTCGTTCCTTATTCAATCTAACAGCGCACCAACAGCGGGCCACTTTGCGAGCGTCTATCATCGCGTCATAGACGCCTACCTTTTGGTCGATCACGAAGCGGAAACATCCATCAAATATTTTGCCTTGCAGCTGTTCACCACTCCCTCGGTGGCCGTCCACATAGTGCGGAATTACAAGATCATCACCCGTCTCCTAGCCATCATCACCTCCTTCTTCACCAACCAAATCGTCGATAAGCGGATAGTCTACCCTCCGATGAGCACTGCGATACTGGACGTCGACGCGTCCCCATTCAAGTCCAAACGCTTCATGCCCGTTTTCAGTGACCTGCGCTACCTCTGCCACAACACGCCCGTCCAAAAAATGATAGTTCATAACCGCGACTACATCGTGCAGTTTGCAAAGACGTGCCAGCTGTTCATGTGTCTCAACCCCAACAAGCGGGCGGTAACCAACCACGTCGAGTACGAGACAGACGCGTGGATCAGTGTCTTCAATGTGACGCTCTCTTTGTCGAGGGTGATAAAGGTGTACGGTGAGGCGTTCAAGCACGCGTCCACCGCGGAGCTCGTCAGCGCCATCAACACTGTCGTGCACCACATTCTTATGGTGTGCACTCTGGCGGAGGACAGGCCGGTGTTGGATCGTACGAAGTATACGCCCATCCTGTTCCACAAGGTGTGGTTCGGGGACGCATGCTACGAGGTGATCAAGTTTGATGTAGCGGATGGCTGGACGAGTTTCCATCACTCTTTGCATTGGCTTCTTGCGGAGTTGTGGAAGCATATAGGACTGTTGGGCGATGCACAACTGAGAGAGGTCGGGATGTCGGGTGTGAGGGATATCATGTTGAGGCAGGCCAGTGAACAGGCTATCTTGACTGTGATTGACTTTCCACTTCGAGGTAACGGACTTCCTCCTTGTGAAGAATGAGACACTGATTGTCACTGTAGTCCTCGCCATGATTGCCCAGATTCGCACAGGCCTCTGGGTCCGCAACGGCTTTGCAATCCGTGGTCAATTGCTGCACTACCGGGACTTCATGCTTCGGGAGCTTTGCTACGACCAGGATCTCTTCGTCCTCCAAATTGCTTTGGCGGTCCTGGATCCCAACACCGTCATCGTCACTATCCTGGAACGTTTCGGCTTGGTGGGATACTTTTCTGGTGCCACCTTGCATCCGTTGTACGAAGGTCCCCAGCTGGCAAGCATGGTAGAGGAAGTGCTGTACATCTTCATCACCATCCTCAGCGAGGACTCCAATGCCTCGAAACTGCCTGTCCCCATACAAATCCGCCGGGAGATTATCCATGCCCTCGCCCTCGGCCCTTGCTCCTATACCGATCTGGTGAAGAGAGTGGCTGAGCGGTTGGTCGAGGATGTACACTTTGAAAAAGTTCTGATGGAGGTGGCGAACTTCCGCTCGCCGGAATCCATCAACGACACTGGGGTGTACGAGCTCAAAGACGAAGTATTCGACGATGTGAACCCCTTCTTCTACCATTACTCGCGGAACAAGAGGGAGGAGGTCGAGGTTATACTGCTGAACCGTTTGCGGAAGAAGACTGGCGTGCGAGAGCCTGTTCTCGTCCCCAACCCGATTGGCATTACCGAAGGACCGTTCGCTATCATAGCTTCGTCATTCGAAAGCGAGGCTCTCTTGCAAGTGATGTTTTACTCTATCTATAACGTCCTCGCCGCGACGGAGGAGACTGGAGAAGCACCTCCTAGCGCCGAGGCGATCTTGGACCAGGCTATCCATCTTGTCATGCTGGCTCTCGCTGAGCGCGGCACACTCTTCAGTAATCTTTGCCCGTTGAAGTCCTTCGAAGAAGGCAGATGCTTGGTGGACGTACTTTGCACCCTCGAGTATCACGATAAATTCAAAACCTACAAACCGAGGGTGAGGTGGATACTTGAGCAGATGGCCTCCCATGTCCCTGAAGAGGTTCAGAGTCGTCGCCACGTCCCGGATGTGTCTTTGACGCCCGCACCGGATGCAGATGAGATGAAGAAACGCGCGGCCAAGGCTAGACAGGAGACTATCATGAAGCAGATGAAGGCTCAGCAGGCTAGCTTCGCTATCAACTTTGACGATGTGGACGATGAAGACGACGACATGATGTTGGACGATACTCAAGAGCAACCAGTCTCTTATGGGACGTGCATAGTATGCCAGGAGGATCTCAACGTTAATTCGACAAAGATCTTCGGGATGCTTGGAATGCTGCAACCGAGCAGGTTCATCCGCAAGCAGCCTGACGGATTTAGCATCAATCATCTCAAAGATGCGCTGTCCACACCTGTATCCCTAGACCGCTCAACGTCCACCATGAACACCACTTTCCCCCCTCCCGACGCCGAATCCCAAGATACCAAAGCAGGTGTATCGGCTAACTTTGAAGGGTTCCCTCCACAATACACCCGCTTCGGTTTGTGCGCATCGGTCTGCAGCCATATGATGCATCTCGAGTGCTTCCATGTGTACAATGTGTCGATACGGCAACGCCACCGATCGCAAGCGACGCGAAATCACCCAGAGAGCATTCCGCGGAAGGAGTACATCTGTCCGCTGTGCAAAAGTCTTGGGAACGTCATACTTCCAGTACACGGACCATCGACGGTGCCCCAGAACACTACGCCCTTCCCGGACTGGATACGTTCTGCGGGCATCAGCATATTGAAGTCTCGTCCCGATACATTCACTAATAACCTCCAATTTCGATCTGGTACGGGAGAGTTTGTGTTTTGGAGCGCGCAGGATCCTGTCTATTCCTCGACCATGCGCGCACTGGAGAAGATAGAGGGTACGGAGCCGTTGAAGATGGTTGACACTGTCATGGTTGTCTCCAAGACTATCTCTCAGCAGACCCGCCACCTTCGTGAACGTCCTGAGCCTGAGTCGGGCGACCGTGGTGCGGGCGTGTATCTTCCGGAGGAACTTCTTGGGTATACCATCGGTGCTATCGAGATCAGCATGCGTGGCACAGACTCTCCGACTGGCTTCGCAGTTGACAACCTGACAGAATCCCAATCACGTATGATACGCGGCCTGATCTCTTGCCTGGCGAGGTTGATGGGCATGCATTATCGTGGCCGACCTGACGAGGGTCGGGATTCAGTGAGGCAGGCCATTATCAAGCGACTGCTACCAGAATGGAGCCGCAGTTCACTAACTTCTTACTCATATCCATTGCTTCTTCGGGACCCATTCACCCTCCTCATCGAGACCGCCGTAGTGGCGCCCGAGATTCTGCGACACGTACTGATATTGACATACTACGCGTGTCTAGCGCGAACCGTCATTGGTCTTGTCTTTGTTCTCAACAAAGTACGATCCTTCAGCTCGACACCGCCAGTCCCTCGCGCACATGATGATGTGTTTGGCGACGTTCGGATGTTCTTCATGTCGGTTGTTCGACATTCCCCTGTATTCGAACACACAGCGACTTTGGCTTTCGAGACATTTGGCGAGGCCAGGATCGAGAAGCTGATGTACGCCTTCACCCTTCCCTTCCTTCGCAAAGCCGCCATATTATGCCGCGCTGTTTCCCCCTCCTCCTTCTCTACACCGGCAATGACAGATCCTTCGGCACCCGAATACAACAGGTTGCTCTCTATGTTGGGGATACCACTTCTTTCGGACTTGCCGAACCAAGACACCCTGCAGAATGCCCTTTCGGGATGGTGCGCCCACTACGGACATTCGCATGCTGCTTCGCCATTGAACTTTGGTGTTTCCTTGGACTCTCCTAGTATATATCGGCTGGCGCGGCTACCGATAGTGCTCGACAATCTGTTCTTAGACCGGGAAAGAACTCTCACGTGTAACAAGTGTAACACAATGCCTGTGGATGCGGCGATCTGTCTTCTGTGTGGGACGACTTGCTGCATGCAGAGTGACTGCTGTATGGAGAACGACTCGAATGAGGGCCGCGGGGAGTGCAACATGCATACACGGGAGTAAGTTCTTGACACTTGATGCGTAGACGAGTACTGATTTTGCGCAGATGCGGAGGTGCTATCGGCATATTCTTCCTCGTGAAGCGGTGTACAATATTGTACCTCTATGCCAACAACGGCACGTTCTCTCAGTCGCCATACTTAGATGTCCATGGTGAGATTGACGTTTCGATGAGGTTCGTGCCCCTTTCCCTTCGCCCCACCCAGCTGTAGCTGACTCCTGATGGCCTAATAGGCGTGGGCGAAGACAGTACATCCATCAACCTCGATGGGAAGATGTGCGCAAAACGTGGCTAACACATGGTATACCTACTGTCATAGCACGGAAGCTTGAGAGCTCATTAGACTCTGGGGGATGGGAGACACTATGAATATGTGTGTGTAGATAGACAAGCTGATCTTTTGTATTAGGCACATTGACACGAAAACTGTAGCACACGCTTTGTAGCCTCTGATTTTGTTCTGTATGAATAACTGTGTAACACTGAATAATGAATACTACTGCCTGAACAGTCAACCGAGCCCGCCATAAATCCAGAGGATTCAAGATCTCTTGCTCGAACAATGACAGGCCCTCGACGGAACAAACTTTCCTCTGCTTGGAGCATGAGAGACTCCTTCACACTCCTTCACATGATGGATTGAAGATGGAGAACTAAGCATGTACATGCGTTTGTGTAGTATGAGTTCAGATCTTGGAGTCTGGTACCACTACGAGGCGTTGGTGGCACGATGATGAAGTACGTTGGGAGCACCCAAGACCTAGGAAGAAAGAACATCTAGTCATTCGGGTATTGAAAACACATCACTTTGCGTGCCCTCCCAATCTTCCGCTGCAACATGCAGTCGCAGGTCAAAACCCTCCTTCTGCAACGGCTTCAGTACAGAGGCAGCACGGTAAATACGCTTTAATTTTTGAATAATCCAGGGGTCCAAATGGTCGGCAGAAATCGAAAGGTGAAACCTCTGTAACTTCGCCACATTAGGAACCGTTCCGGCCCCCCGAGCTTCCAACATCGGCACGAACCTCTTTTCGTCGAGATAGGGAAACTTTTCCGAGTCCGGGTGACGCTCAACGCGTAGTTCGAAGCTCTGGAGGAGTGGGAGGAAGACATGTGTATCATTCACGGAAAGGCGACGAATGATTTTGGATAACTCTTCGATCCCAATGTCTTCTCCGGCGGGGTCGTCGTATGGCTCGAGATTTGCTGTGATATCAAGCTTGCAGAGATTGTGTGTGATGGAGAGAATGGGAAGCAGACGCGGGCGATTCAAGTCATAGCATGTGTAATCATCGATTGTGAGCGTAGTCAGAGAGGACGCGCATTTGGAACGGAGGAGGAGGCGGTGTAAGGACATATGCGTGTCCCAGAATCTCCAAAGACTGATTTCCTGTAGACTTGGAAGAGTCAAAGAGTCAAAACTGTGGCCGCTGCCGGCGGTGAGGTCCCGAATGGTTGGACAGGTGATCGTGAGTGGTGGATCGTCAGGCAACTCTGGAATGAACCTGAATTCTAGTGTCTCCAGGAGTGCACATTGCTCTAAGAGACGCAAGAAGCTGACTGTATCCGCTGTCGAGTAATATTCGGGGACGCAGAGGTCCTTGATTTGTGCCCAAGAAATATCCAGGTTCCGCCTGCCACCGCGTAGATATATTGTCGTAAGACGCGGGCAAACGCCGAATCCAGTAATAATATGCTCCTCTTCGCGTTCGGATTCGCCGAAGTCAAGGTGCAAGACCCGAAGTATTGGGAGGCGGCCGCGTAAACGAGAGAGATAGTCCTCGACTTCATAGCAGTCACAGTCAATATCGACACTGCACCAGCGGTGGGACTGCGCAAGGAGTCGCAGCATCATTTGAGAGTGCACTTTGGCTGCGTCGTGGACTTCATCAGCATTCACGATTATGTCGCTTTCTGGAATGCATTGCGAATCAGAAGCTTTTATAGTGACAACAAGGCGATGTTGCCTAGAGCGACCAAGGACCACGTCAAGACGATGTATATGAGCTGATGAGGGCTTCATGTGGGAAGAGAGGGTGACTTGGATAACGGAACACAACAACGGTGTAGAGTACACTGCGTTGCGCCAAGTCTGGCACACTTGTCCGAGCTTCCAGTGCACGGCCGACGGGCCATACGCGTTGATTTCCATGAAGTCAGATTGAATCCAGAGTTGCACGAATATTTCGGACCAAATTTCGATGGGGAGGGAACGTCTGGAGGAGACAAGCTTCTCGTAACGCTTCTGGGCTGCTAGTAGCGCGAGCCGCTCTCGCTCAGCGGAATTGAGCATTTTAGACAGAGTCTGAATCTGCGCTTCAGCAGCTTTGATGTCTCCGGATAATTCTCCCAGGATTCCCGCACGAATATATGAAGATTCATCATCCGTCGGTGCGAGATTGGAGTTGCGAAGACGCTGAAGAGCGGGGGAGCTGGCGTAGACCGAATTGTGGAAGGCACTGCGCTTCGTGAAATGGCCAGAGTCCGGGGATTGAGAGTTCATGACGCTTAGAAGTCCGGATTGACTGATTCCGGAGTTAAGATAAGTGGGTATGCAAGCGTAATTCGACCGGTACATACGAAGAGCCCGAGGCCGCGTTGACAAAAAGAAGAACGCTCTGCATATGATCACCGTCAGGTCAAGAGGAACGAAGATTATGGCGTCGCGTATTTACCCAGAAGTGGAGTTCGTGGTTGTCGACGAAGAAGGATCGTGGGAAAGGCAGTCGAATTCGCTCATTATACGACCCCGTGACTCGCAGTCGCTCGGCTGCTTCGAGCTTTGTTTTTCCTTAGACTCGACTCAACTTCGATGGGAAGATGTGCGTAAGCCATGGCCAACGCATGGTAAATCTAACTCTATAGCACAGAAATTTAGACTCCGGGGGGATGGGAGACACTATGAATCTGTGGGAATAGACAGACGAGCTAATCTTTTGCGCACGGCACATTGACAGAAAAACTGTACTACGCGCTCTGTAGCCTCTGATTTCTCTCTGTAAGACTGACTGTGGAGCACCGACTTATGAACACTAGCTCGTGCGGAACGCGACGAGACTGAACAGTCAACCGCGGCAAGAGGAATACATGCTTTCGCGCATATAAGGCTGCCAGGCAAGAAATGTTGGACAGATAATCAATTTCGCCGTCTCCGGACAAATAAGCAAAAAGATATGCGATTAGGCGGGTCGGCCCACAACATAAGGGGTGCTCTATGTGTCTGCAAAGCTACAAAATACAAAAGTGCGCTGAACTAACGAACGACCATAATGATAGCAGAGCTAAACGAGTGTGGATGAAAAACATGAGAGATGAGAGTACATGTGTTTTGCCCGATGATACACAGAAGATTTATGAGGTATGTCGAACAGCGGGTGGGGGGTAAGTGTCGTGGAACACCCGGTGGTGTTGGTTGTCCTAGGTATAGTAGGTGCTTCTGGTGTCTGCACTGACTTGTCGCGCTTGTCGGTCCCAGCCTAGCGACGTTCTGCTGGAACGTTGAATCTCAAAATGAATATGTAGACGACGACCAAACTCACCTCAGGACCCGCCTGTCGTTTGAGTGCAATACATTCGCCGGAACCGACCGTGCGTCGGATATGGGCGGCTGGTGGTGATTATAGCTCATGGACTCCATAGTGTCGTCCTCATCCCCGAAAGACCGCCGCTGATTATTGTCAATGTCCTCAGCATACTCTATCTCCATGTCGTGTGTTGGAGACGGTTTGAAGGACTGTGGATTGCTGGATGCGCTCTGCTCAAAGTATAACGAGGCCGAGGACAGCGGGGTACCAGAGAGGGTGGCAGAAGAAAGTGGTGTACCGATAGTCGACGACGCAGATCGCGGAGCGCGTACTGTAGGAGCCGAAAAAGATGTTCCTCGGAAATGTTGCGGCGGTAATATGAAGGGCGGCGCCGAGGAAGCTCCATCCCACACAACCTCCTGTCCATAGTCCATGTCCGTATCAGCAGATATACCACCGATGGAAACACTGCCGTGGGCCAAGCCATGGCTCATCTGCTGGCGAGCCTCGAAAGTTTCCGCGTCCTCCTCCTCAGGCCCAGGTAACGCCGCATTGATTTGGGATCTGAACGATTGTCATAAACGAGTGTTACGGTCGTCGAAAAGTGAGACAACACTCACAGGACATGATTTACTTTCTCGTACCGCTGTGATGACCATTGCAGTACCTTGATGAACACGTTTATGTCGTATAACAGAGGTTCCAGCGCATGAGTTAGCGGCGGTCCTCTTTCCACTCCGTGTTCTCGCTCGGCCTTGTCCTTTAGCTTCAACTCCCATACGTGTACGAGCAAAAGTCCTGCGGAGATGACCGAGCAAGCGATAAGATTATGAACATTCCAGATTCCGCGTAGCAGTTGCTCTTCAATGATACGTGCGCTCGATCGGGCAGCGTCAGTACAGATCGACAGCGCAGGAAAAGGGAAGGCAGAAGTCGCGTTGGGGGCAGGAATGAAAGGACGGTAGAGGAGCATCTGGGTGAGATAGTAGGATGTGTACAGTTTGGCAGACAAGTTCGCAAACACCCGGTCGCTAGTTTTCCCCCATCGGACTACGAGCCGTGAGCAACTGACTGGTAGCATTGGTACTAGACACATACAAGGTTCAGGAACAGAGTCAACCCATTCCGTTAGCGCAGCGTTGATTTGCGGGACAATCTGCTCAGGCTTGCCAAGTGAACGACCCATCAGGACCTTAGCCGGGTCGGTCGCATACTGGCGAAGGGAGGCGAAGAGACTGAGTGAGCTGCAACATTTGAGGGCGCGAAAACTCACAATAGTCCTCATAATGAACCCGTTGATTTGCGTCAGCTTGATCCAAAGATTGAAAGCAGTGATCTTGGAAGGAATGTCAGTCGGTTGACGAAAGGCTCGTGATGACTCCTCCGGTTCCCAGTATTCGTCGTCGACTTCCACAGGGAGATCAACATCGTAGCTGCATAGAGGGTCAGTTCAATGGAGAGCGGCGACAAGCCACAAATAACTTACTCCTCTTCTCCGACAGCGCACAGGCGGCCCATACATTGACTTGCGAGGCGATCAAAAGCCAGCAGCACCCAAAATGCGCGTTTCCAAAGCTCGTCGACGACCTTGGGCTTCGTCCCATAAACTGTCTTGCGATGTGCGCCAACATCCTGTGCCTTTCGTATCCCAATCCCAGCAATTTGCCAGGCGACAGCGTCGTGATGGGTACCACAAAGAAACATCGCCAACAACTGTTGTGACTATTCTATTAGTCTCAAAAGGATAGAGTAGTAGAAGGTACTGACGGCGAAGCCTTGGATTTCAAACAATGTGGCGGGGTATATAAGACTCCGTCGAGCTCGATGAACCTCTAAATATCACCCTGAAACAAGGTCTCAAAACGACTGTAAAGTCCACATACGCATTGCTGAGTGAAAGAAATTCCATCCAGCGCTTGTCCAGTCCCTTTCGTTCTCTCTATCCTTCGAAAGTACGCGGATGTCGTCTGAGTAACGGCTTGCCACAGAAAACAAGGCCAAGACCAGAGCAGCAAACCAGATGTTACGCTCATGCAGAGATTCCTTCCATTGGCGCTCGAATGTCGGTCTATGCAAAAGCGGTAGTTGCACATTGAGGTGTGTGAAGTACAGGTCGACAAGCTGGTCGCCTAGGTCTTTCGTAGGAAACTTGGCCAGTAGATCAGGCTGGATTTCTGGCAGCGATATATCGATCCCTTCGGGTATAGTTTCCCACTAACCAGGCGTCAAACGACGAAGATGGGCAGGCTTAAAAGGAAGCTCACTTTGGGAACGCGCCAGAATTCTGGCCGCTTGAGGGATCTGTGCTCTAGGCTGGGCGTTGGCGAGTTCCTATTGGTGCTGCTACTCTCCAGTTGATGGAGATGTTTGTACTTTCGAGTAGCATCGAGCAGCCACATATTACTACTGCCGCCATGGAACCGTTTGTGAGAAGTCCCGCCGAGCGATGCAGATTCGGTCTTGGGTAGACTCAAATGGGTCTGGCCATCGAGATCCTCGACCAGTTCCTCTGCATCTGAAACAGCAGCAGGTGATATGTGGTCGAGATCGTTTGAAGAGTGCTGGCGCTGACTTTTAGATCGTCGTCGTTTCGATGCAGATGGATTAAGTAAGAGATGACTGGAGAAGCCCAGAGGAGCAGAAGAAGAGAATAGAGAGTCCGACGGTAAGTGTTTAGTGGCAGCAGGACTGGGCTTCGCCGGTGGCATCCTATTTTGCGTTCCATCTGCGCCTTGCAAAGAGCTTAGAGTCGACGATTCACGATCCCTCCACGAGCCAATAGTCACAGGAGGACCTAGCTCGTCAGAAAAGTCAACGTTGGGCCAAAACTGTATCCGAGTCGGTCAGTCTCAGAATGCGTGAAGTGGACGCGACATGCCCGCTGCAGTAAATCTTCCATCATTTCCAATCGACTCTCTAGGCCCGTAACATACCTATTACTTCATCAAAATCAGAATTTCGCGGCGTACATTGAAAACATACGCCTTTGGTGGACCTCTGGGCTTGGAAGTCTCCCTGGGAAGGTGATAATCAACGGGAAAAAAACGTTGAGGACGGATAAACATACACATAAGTGCAATTTTTTCTGCCCTGGACGCAATTAGTGCAAATATTGTCGCGCATCTTGGAACCATCGCATTTGGTCTTTCTGCGGCGGCAGGCGTCACAGGCACGTTCGGTCTTGCGTTTCTGGTTGGAAGATGGATCACCAAGGTCATTAGCAGTTGCTGATGGCCCGGCCATCTTGACACGAGAGAAGGAGGGACCGGCGCCTGGGGAGGCTGACTGGGGAGAGTTCAGCATGTAACAAGCCGGGTCACGGCGGCAGGGATTGAATAAATGCAGGAGCGCGCGGCGGCACTGCAGAAAGCAAAAAGACAGCCAGGATAGCGGGATAAATATGGAACGAAGAAACACGACGATGCTTGTGGGAGACGGGCGAGGCAAAAGAACAGAGCAAAGTCTTAAAGTTAGAGGCGGCTGCGCCAGGCACGCCGACTTACACAAGGTTCCTGGAGACGATGATCGAAATCGGCTTACATTATACGGGCATTTATCCGCCAAGACCGACGCTCAACTGCGCACTCCCCAGAACGCCAGACCCTGTACTCAATTGACACGCCATGCTGCCAGCTGATATCCTAGCAACGGAAATAAATGTTCGGGGATACTCTAGCCTCTTCGCTTGGTTGCCTTGCCCACAACTCACAGGCCTATGACGCATAAGTGGATGACTTCCCGTAACGATTTAGAACAAGAATGCGTGCTCTAAATGTTCCAAAACGCAGGTTGCCGTGATGCCGAGCGAAGTGCCTGGCTTTCGGGGTCCTCTGCCGTCATGGTATTCTGCTCTAAATTCCGAAATCTGTAGAGGCCTCCCGACCCCTCCACAGATGTTGAGGACGCTCTAAATGTCCCAAAATGGGTTGCCAACCCTGTATCCCATATGCACCTGTCGTTTTTAGCTCCCCGGCATTCCGGCGCGCGCTCTTATGAACGAAAGCGCATCCTGGCGCGTCGCGACTTAGGGATCAGTAAATATCCCTGAGCGGTCCCATCAATTGCGGACTTCGAACATTTAGAGACGATATTTAGTGCAGAATCGTTACGGGAAGTCATCCAGTAATACTATGTTCAGCGGGCCGGCATAACGTGGCGGCATTTCACCGGATCAGTTCAATTGTACACTTGCAGCTTGCTCGAGACCGTTCCGCGCTTGTTCCCATCCTCCCACTGATACTCATGCCCCATTCGACTACAGAACTACGGGCAAAAGAACACCTACCGGAACTATGTACTTACAAGAGATCACAGCACCGGATGCAATATTTCTACGGATTGTCCCTGAGATGAAACAAATGTTCAAACGCATCTCTCACCTTCTGTAAATTGAGACTGGCACCTAATAATCTGCACCTGTGAGTCTATGATTCCGAGTTTGGGAGAAGATTCCACTTCCAGGTTGTATACATTCCATTGTACAGAATCCCTGAGCCTCCAGGAGAAGCTACTGTATCATATTGTGTCCAGAAGCGCGACGCGCGTGCAGCAAATTGAGTATGCGCGCCTGATGCGCGCCGAGGACCCAGGTCCCGGTTTGTCCATATTAGCGTAAGCCTTTAAGTTGATCTCTGTCTCTGACGTCGACGGCGTCGCGTCCGTTCGCTTCTTCATTCTTTGTTTCGCGACATGGAGGCCGGGCCGAGCACCTTACGCGTCGCTGCAATGGACGTGGATCCTCCCAACGGCGCGCCACACAACGGCCACCTGTCTACATCAATACAACCAGACGCGGACGCGCCTCGGTCTGTAGGCTTTGTCTTCTCTAACGAAATGGGGGTCCACTATTCCACCCTCAACGAAGACCACCCAGAGCGCCCTGAACGCACAATAGGGATATTCACTCAACTGCAGGCGGCGCGGTGCGTGGAACGTATGAGCCAGTTGCCCATCAGGCCAGTGCACAAAGAGGAGGCTCTGCTAGTTCACAGCGAAGATCACTGGAATAAAGTCATGGCCTTCCAGCGTACTACTGCTTACTTATCCGTCTCTGTGACGACTGATCAAGTTCATCAGATATTACCAGCCAGGATGTAGTAAACTCGGCGGCTTACTATGAGCAATTGTCCCTGTATGTCATGGATGGCACTACGCGCGCTGCACTTCTCAGCTGTGGAGGGGTCATTGAAGCTTGCATGGCTGTCGCTTCTCCAGAATCGCCCATCAAAAAAGCAATCGCCATCGTACGCCCTCCTGGCCATCACGCCGAGCCAGAAGAGCACATGGGCTTTTGTTTCTTCAATAACGTCGCTGTAGCAGCGCGATCTATTCAAGAGACGACGTCCATCAAGCGTGTACTGATACTCGACTGGTAAGACCCATGAACTTAAATACAACCACGACGGCGACTAACGTGTTTGGAAGGGATATTCATCACGGTAGTCGTACTGCTCGAGAAGTCTCCTTTGACTAATAATTTACAGGAAACGGCACACAGCAAGCTTTCAACGATGATCCCAATATTCTGTACATCTCTATACACCGTTACGAAGATGGGACCTTTTACCCCTGTGGCGAATTTGGTGGCATGGAATCCTGCGGCGAGGGAGCAGGTCTGGGCTTGTATGATGGTTTCCTTGACTGCCACTTACTCTTGTTGACGATCGTCATTCAGCTCGGTCAATGTTCCATGGCCTGAGGCACAGATGACGGATGCTGACTATCTGTACGCCTTCCAAGCTATCGTGATGCCTATCGCTGTGGAATTCGCGCCCGAACTCGTCATAAGTATGTAGTCTCTCATCGTCCCATGTCTCATAGCTGAATGAACCATCCTAGTCAGTGCTGGTTTCGACGCTGCTGAGGGCGACGAACTGGGCGAATGTCATGTAACACCTGCAGGATACGCACATATGACACACATGTTGGCTGGCTTAGCGGGTGGAAGATTGGTGGTAGCACTCGAGGTATGTCAGCATTGAGCAAATAGATACAGTGCGCTCATTGATTGACACTCAAATAGGGAGGGTACAACATCGAGGCAATTTCCGAATCTGCACTCGCTGTCACTCAGATCCTTTTGGGTGATTCACCCCCGGAGCTTCCTCCCCTCGTGGCCAGGGATGTCGCGACGGAGACCATCTGGCAAGTCGCCAAAGTTCAGAGTCGATACTGGAAAAACGTCAGAGCCAAGGCCATGGAACCACCTCCACGTCTGTCGCAGTCACTGTTTTCACAAACAACACGTCGATCTGACCAGTCCAACAGCAAACTCGGGCCTCACAGTGTCTGTCATGGGTTCGTGAATCTTGTCGCTCTTGAGACTGGGCTTGACTTCTTGCTAGAAATCCTCAAGGCGCATCGGCAGCATTATCTCTACAAGAACCATGGTCTCATGGAGCTTCATTTGGTCAAGGAGGACCTCTCACAACGCTTCTCGTCCCAAGTGATGTGCACGTATGGAATTCGACCCTCTTCGCTGTCAAGTCAGTTGACAGTATGTCGAACAGTCCCGATCTCATCGCTAACACCACAATGGTCGTCTTCATCCACGAATTGTAAGATAGGTTTTTCGCAGTTCGTCCTATCCTAAAGACGTTGACAGCGGCAATCTGCGCGGAGAGCTACAGTCTTCTGCGAGTTGTGATATAAACCTCGAGCGTTCGTATTTGGTATGGCTATCGATATGACTCCCTCTTGTGGCCTTCTTTGTGTTCTGATGTTCGATTCCAGATCAACATCTCACGCGCCGTGACCGACTGGGCGAAGAGTCTGGGATACTCGCTACTGGACATCAACCTTTTCCCAAAACCTCCGAAAGGCGCTGTTCCTGCAGTCCGAGTACGAAGCTCTCATTCCACTCTTCTTGTTGCTTGATGATTGTTCTCTAGCGCCAGAAGACGAAAGTTGGCCCGGGAACGGATGTGTTGCTCTACCTTTGGGACAACTACATCTCGTAAGGCCTTCATTGCCCATCAGACTCTGCTAATCACACTGTCAGTATAACAAAAGCTGAACGCGTTGTCTTCATCGGCAATGGTCTTGGATGCGCACCCATGATAAAGTGCCTAGACAAGAGATGTAATTGTTCCCCCCTTGCAAGCACCAACCTTCATACTAAGACAGTGCGATGATCAATGATCAGGGCCCACAGCAGAGAGAGACGTGATCAAATCAGTCGTACAGATCGTCGGCATGTCCAACTTTCCTTCTATTCCACATCTCGATGAATTCGGGGAATGGTATTCTGACGTATGATTTGATTCATATTCCGTGTTACGCGTTCACTGACCGTCATCTTCCTTTGTAGCACTCGCTGCTTGTCCTCCCTGCAGACCACTCTGTTACCCGCCCTTCGGAGGGTGAAAAGCAGATCAGAAGACACGCCGGAATTCTGGAGATAGGTGTGTACTTCACGAACTCTTGAGAGACGCTCGTCAATAAAACGTTTCTAGAAAATGCCGCGGAGCCGGCAAAGGTCATGCTCAAGGCCCTCCCAGCAATTCAGGAATGGATTGAGGCCCAGTTGAGCCAACACCCACTGAAGACACGGGCACGAACGACTGGACTCAGATAGAGTAGCACGTATAGCCATAAGCTATGATTATAGTGTGTGCGGTACATGTACAATAAGGCCCATCTGTGCCCACCCCACGGCTTGCTTCCTTGATCATGCTGCATGCCCAACGATTCTGCAAGGAGGAGGAGAGCCTGATCAATGCATATTAATAGAGAACAGCAAGTGGTTCGGACTCGATCAAGTGCTAGTAGGCTAGTAGTACTACCAAACTGACGAGTGTCAGAGTACAACCCAGGGCGGTCAATTGCCAGATCGGGACTGGCATGAATCACTGATCGGCGGCAGCGCCACCGACCATCTTGAGCTCTTTCCCCCAACTCGTACCTTCCCTGAAATGGCTCAACCTCAAGTACCACCTGTCGTCGTACCAGCGAACACTGGTAACAACATCATAATGAACCCTTTACAGGTAAATGACGCCCTCCTGATCCTATAGACGCGTATTAACATGTATGAATAGCGCGGCAACCCCATACTCGAAAGTATACGCAATGTAGGCAAGGAATACGGCGACATAATCGCGGACTATCAAGTCGGACGGACTACGGGCGTACTGTTCTTGAGGTATACCCATTTGCTTACCCTCGTACGCTGCTAAACGTCCAGGGAATTAGTTTGAAATACCACCGTCTTCATCCAGAATACATCACTGCGCGTATCGAGAAACTAGGCATATCCTACAACTTGAGAATTCTCCTGATTCAATGTGACGTGGTGAGTACATAGCGTGTCCCTTTTCGATTCTCCTCAATCGTCAGTGCAGACAGAGCACCGAGATCCCATACGAGAGTTGACGAAGGCGAGTCTCATCGCTCACCAGTTCATGACGCGCAAAACTTAACAGCGCGCTCAGATATGTCTCATAAACAATATCACCATTCTCGTCGCCTTCACGTATGTTCATCAGGCTCGTCAGGCAACTTCTCTAAGTGGCGCGCAGATCTGAAGAAGCCGGACATTACTTGGCAACGCTGAAGCAGTTTGAGCACAAGCCGCCGGATCTTATCAAAGAGCGCGTCGATAAAGACTATACCTCCATGCTGCGAAACTCTCTGACGAGCATCAGCAAAGTCAACAAAACTGATGTCCAGACTCTTCGTACGGCCTTTGGGGTACGTTGTCTATGCTTGGCAGATATAGATACACACCTGACGTTCTTGCAGAGTTTTTCCAACATTTCCAAGGCAGACGCAGCTCGACTACAAGATCTCCCAGGCTTCGGCCAGGTGAAGGTCAAGAACATAAAGAACGCTTTCGAGAAGCCGTTCCGAAATAACGCGACAACGTCCCTCGCTACACTAATGGCGACGCAAGGCAGCACCCAGGTTTCGTCAGGAAGTCAAGTGGGATCTTCGAAAGGGAAGGAGAAGGCGTCAGATGCTCCCGCTCCCGCCCCAAAACCTCGTCCCCCTCGCAGTCCGAGTCCTGTCTGGGACATCGAACTTGATGATGCACCTCCACATAGTCCTAAGGGACCCCCCACTCGCTATACCGACAAGGACGACGATCCCAACTGGGTTGTTGATTTGGATACTTTATGAACCCTTCCAATCCGTGCATGAGGGTATGTAACACGGCGCTACCTTGTTCGCAACATGCATGATGAGGCAAGCCGTGAGGAGAATGGAAGGAGAGTCGAGTTTGGACTCACGACAGGTGCTACTTACCTTGATGCCCCTCCTTGCCCCAGCATGTAGGAAGGAGATAAGCATGGCGAAACGCAGTCTGTACCAACGTCGTAGCGCGAAGGCAACTATCTAGACCGCCAGCGTCTTTGAACGAACTCTTGACAGGGAGAGATGCTATTTACGCTGAGCAAACCCGAGTTAAACTTGCGCAATCCCAAGAACCTCAATCGCCACACAAGAGCATGTCAACAAAGAAAGACCCCAAGTGGGTGTTCAAAATATGGTAAGTACTGACAAGACAAGTAAGGTACATTAGCCACGAAGATGACCGTAGATTGTAAGTATGTATCGACACCACAGAAAACGATAGCAAGAAAGAACTGTACAGTAAGAATAAGTATAACTACTTGGCGAGATTGCTTGACGAAGCAAAGAACTGCGCAAGATTCTTCTGAACCTGTCCATTACGATTGCCGGACCTAGCGGCAGACTGCTGCTGGTGGTAGATCCTGAGAGAGAGATTCTTGAGCGCAGCTTTGGTGCGCGACCGTTCAAGGTGGGCGGCGCGGGTATCGACTATGGACGAAGTTTAGGATGAAAAAGGGGACTGTGTGCGCGGCAAAAGACGTACCTATTCGCGAGTGCAAATGCTCAATCATGTTGCGGAGAACTTCCAATGGCGTGTCCGGTTTGTCTCCCGCTTTTCGAGGACTGCCAGTCTCTTTCGGCCCCATACCCAAAACCCGCTCTTCACGAACATAACCCTCAATATCGGTCAAAGCGATCGACGCAATTTGGACATAGTAGCCCATCGCAATATAGTCTGTCTCGTTACGAATCTTGAAATAAGTGGAGGTTTCGTGGGTGCCTTCGAACACGTCTATCAGATCTATGAGTGACGGCAGAGAGCTAGTCTTCGCCTTGGAAAACCTTTAGTACAAGATCTTCACTAGAGACGAGGTGATGATGCTCACCGGTACTGCATCACGACAGGTAAGAAGACAATGTGCTGTTACGCGGCCGATGCACTGAGTTGTCCCGGAACCAGAGCCAAAAAGTGCGAGGAGATGGGCTTGGTTGACGGGTTTGAGCCCTTTCAAGTAGCCAATGAGCTTGTTGCAGACCGTACGGTGCTGACAGAACATGAATATTTGAACTGGGAGAGAAGGGCTGATCCTCACAGTTTCCGTGATTATGTTGGAAGGGATGCACAAGCAGAGTGCATCGATGGTGACGACAATAGTCCTAGTTAGCTCATTCGAGCAACTGGGGTCAAGTGCAAGCAAAGAAAGAATCAGAAGAGAATCGGCCACGTCTTCGACAGCCGTGCGCTTATTCCTATATATTCAATTAACAAAAGGATGGTATACCAAGGGAAAGCTTACCTAGCACTCTGCATGACGAGCTGGATGATAGTATCGACTGCCTCAAGTCGACGTTCTGTTGAACAAGACTGTTCTGATGACCGCTTCCATCCAAGACCTTGCAAGACGTCTTCCATCGCTCCCATCTGGTAAAGCGCTGAGATGAGCACTTCTGCTTTCAGACCAGGGATTTCGGGTTCTGTGAGCCTCCAGAGATTGGTGAGGGCCGACGATGCCGAGCTAGAAAGTCGACTATGCGTGGTTGAGAAGGCTGGGGAAAGATTAGAGCGGTGCAGTTGATCTCAACAGATGCATACCCAATGAACAAATGTAGGAGATGAGTGAATCATCCTTCTGCAAGCTTCGGTCGGAGAGCATCCCGCAATCCAGGAGCAACGAAACGCTCTCTTGATCTAGAAACGCTCAGCAAATGAAGGCATGTTAACTTGAAAGACTCGCACCTTGTCTTGAAATAGCGTCTGAAAACACCTGAAGCATGGGGCTCTTTGACGATGAAGCAGGAGGAGACAAGTCGGAGTCCATAGCCTCCTCCCCATCGTCGTCTCGCCACAACGGTACTCCCAACGTCTGCTCATACCGCATGGCGACTTGCTCCTTCTTCCTGTCGCCCTCCAAGATGTTATGGACAGCTTTGCCACGCTTGTTCCCCAAGAGACGGGCGCCCTCTGCTTCTTCGACCGGGCTGTCATCTCCAGGCGGAGTCAACAAGCCAAACGGATCAGTACAAACGCGAAGGGTGGCTTCATCGTCAGAGTCATTAGTTTCCATCTCGTCCAGCATGTGTCTCTTGGCAAGGGCGCTATCTGCTTGGCGTCGAGCTTCTTCTCCGTGATTTCTCGAGTCGGCGAGCTTCTTTTCGCGGAGCAGTGCATCGAGAGGGTCGGCAGCCTTTCTGGCTGGTTGCGGCTTGCCTTGTGTAAGAATGACAGGCCCACGCGCCGGAGCCTTTCGTGTTCTGACTTCGTCAGGTGTGACGCGACTACGGAGAGGGTATCTGCCTGCTGGTGTCTCGGCGAGGCTAGAGAAATGATTGAGTGACGGTCGAAATGAAAGAAGGAAGACGAGCTCACACTTTGCCTTTGCCCTTGTTGGCAGCGAGTGGTCCCAGGACATCCCCGTCGTCTTCGACATCGCTGTCCGACTTTAGCTCCTCGTCGAATACGAGAGGCGGCGTCTCAGTGGGGCTGGACATTTCTTTGGCTTTGCGGACCGCGTCCTGCCTGATGTTATCAAGAATTTCCCGCGTTCTCTTGGAGGTCGGTGTTTCGTTGGGAGGAGGAGGAGGGAGATGAGAATTAGGCGGTGGAGTGTGTTGTTGGAGGCGCGGAGGTGTGCTTGGACGCGGCGGAGGTGTCGGCATGGTCAGCGGCATCGGCGACCCCGATACGCTGTCGGGAACAATGTCGTCATCCGGGGAGGAGAAGCGGAGCCGCTTGGAGGGCGCATTGCCATTTCGGACGTCGGGAGTGGCGGGGCGCGATTGTTGCACGTATACGGTGGCGGTCTTGTTGTCGGCGTCCGAGTCGATGTCGGACTCGAATTTCGCTTTGCGCTTCGAGGCGGGTTTTGTCGGGGACAGCGATACGGCGCGACTTGGCTGCATGGATGGACTGGTTGGGATGGAAGAGAGGCCAGAGTCCGACGACCCCTCCTCTGTGACGATGGTCTTGGGAGTGCTTGGGCCACTAGCTTTCTGGGGTGAAGTCGTGGAGCGGCTGGCCGAAGCCGGGGCCGGTGTGCTCGCTGTGCCCGCCCTCTTTGTCGTCGCCGTCGTCGGGGACCCTTTCAGCGGCGAAGACCTCGGATTTCGCTGGAAAAAGTCTGTGATTCTGACGCTGGGCTCTTTCTGAATTTTCTTGGGCGCTTTCGCCATTTTTGCCCGCGAGGATGGTGGTTGCTGGTCAAAAAGCCGGTCTCTCAAAGACGCGTCGAGATCACGTTGGTCGCGTCCCCGGCCACCCAGCCCGCTGACACTGCGTGACATTATTTACGTTTGGGACTCCGCCTCTTGCCGCGCCACAGCGCCACAAATTCATTTCCTCCAAAGCCGCGTCTTCCGCCATGGAAAAAATCACCAAAGCTCATCTGTCCAATTCAATGGATGTTTTATTGTCTTTTCGGACGATCCTGTTCACTGTACGGAGCACAGTTGGATATCTGGAGGTCTTTCAAGTTCCGCCATGCCGAGCATTAATTTCAATGTGACAAGATATATTATTTGCCACATCCTGGGCAGCAGTGTACAACATCGTGTAAAAACACGTCGCAGTCAGAGCAAAAGTCGTTCTGACACTCTGGACATCTATACCGACCTACTGCACTCATACCCTCTCCAGCATTCGTCGACACAGTGGTGGGAAACGGTCGAGCACATGCGTGACATGTTCGTGCACCGCGCTCTGGAAACTGTTTACTGCAGCAAGGATCAGCAACATCACGTCTACATTCAGAGAGCAACCTACAGCGCGTCAAACGGTTTCACGGGAAACAGATGGTGGTAGCTGCGCGCCAGATGAGGAGAGCTAACAATCATCAAGCCGCACACATCACAGTCCGTCGGAACGTTGCAGACTTTCGAGAGGCAGCGGGGGCATATGAATCCTTCGCTTTTGAGGTCAGCATGGCAGACACACAAGCTAGGCGGAGACGATTCCGGGAGTCGGGTTGGAAAGCCCATCATCATGAGGTCAGCCGCGGGATTCGACGCGCTTGCGCTTGCACCTGTGCCTGCACCTGCCACACGCGCTGCGGCGCGTTGTGCTGGAGGAGGAACAAGTTCAAAAAGCAGATCCTTGTAATGGCCCTCGTTCATAGCTACGCTGAATTGGCCTGCAAATGGGGCTCTAGCTCGGGCTCAGTTGAAGAGAAGAGAAGACAATTACCTCCAGTTTTGTCGCACATCTCCCTACATATCTTCATCTCGGCGGCTAGAGCGACGACAGATATTCGTATCCTGTTTTTAATACATGCATCCAGAGTGTCATGGATGTTTCCAGGATCGCAGGTTGTCAGCGAACCAAAGATTATCAGTATCTCTCGTGAAGAATGTGTCGGCAAGTGGCTGTTGAACACAACATGAATCTCGCCACAGCATCAATGGAAACCCAAGTACTCACTTCATACTATTCCGCGCCATCTCAATCGCGTTTTGCAAGCTCGGATCGCCTGTAGGCTGCAGCTTATGCCGGTCCAGAATCGACTTCAAAACCTCCTGCGGGTTTCCTATAGCCGGAAACCGTCATGGCAATTCTTTTCACCACCAACACCTGCAGATAATTACCAGACATTTCGCATATACGCTCCCCGACGCCCGCGCGCATCCCAACGATACCGATTTGGCCTAGGGGATTCTGGTCGAACCACTCCGTGATAAATTCGCGGGCGTATTGGAGAGTTAACGCGAAGCGCGTCGGGCGCATGTCGCGGTCGACCATGGACGCGGAGAGATCCAGAATGAGCACGAGATGTCGGATGATGGAGCGGCGTATGGCGGCGCCTGGGCCTTGTTGGCTGAGCCGGCATTAGGTGTTGGCAGGGCGTGTGGGTAAGCTGGGACTCACCGCCGCCGTCGTCCCCGAGTCATCCAGTCATCCACAGCGCTCTGCAAGCTGCCAGCTTCATCTTCCTGAACAGTTTCCCAAGAGCGCGTGTAAGAGGCCTCCCAAGTGTATGCTTGCTGTCTCTCTTGTCAAGCAAGACCTTTCTGAGTGTGATTTGAGGCGCACCACATCCTTTGGCTTTCCCTTGCCCTTGTCCGCCCGTCGCTTGTCGACCGCCTTGCCTTTTCCTTTCCCTTTTGATGCTCCGTAGTTCTCATCGTCGCCCAGCATCGAAATGTCAGAGTCCGAGTCGCCCATGAATTCTTTGTCGCGAGCCATAGTGGAAGTAGGAAGCAAAGGTCCAAATTTACCTATCTCCGAGGCCCGATCAATCCATGTACATGTCCCGCAGGTTTGTAGAAAGCGAATATGAGTGTGCATTAGTTGTTCGTGAAAAGCTGTGGTATAATACAGTATGTATGCCATTAAATAATACTTCCAATGTTATGATAAATCCTCATTTCATCTATTGCCACCACTCTTCCAGTCTCCAAACTCGTCGTCCTGGAAGGGGTCCTGCACAGTACTCGCGGATACGCTACGCCGCCGGGATATTGGCGATGCTCGAGGATCAGGCTCCTCTGTGTCCTTCGAGGTTTGCATCAAACCCACCCCCTCCTCACCTGGCACGTCAGGTTTTGAAAGCGCTACTTTGCTGGCGCCATCCTGTTTTCGGTGATTTAGTGGATGTTGGTGGTGGTCGATATCTTCGTCCTCGTCCTCCTCCCCTTCTTCACTGACATCTCCCACAGCCCATAGAACCTGCTCCTCGTCACCTTGTATGGGTGACTCCGCATCATCATCATCGTCATGAAGATTCGCCTTGCTCGTAGAGCCTTTCTTCAATGCCTTTCTCCCTCGTGGTCTCGAGAGTGCAATCGGAGCAGACGGTTTCACCGGTTCCGGTTTCTTGTGTGTCAACAGCACGACCCCAGAAATCAATATGAGAATTGACACGAAGATGAGGAACAGCGTCCATGTCTTGTACGAGTCAACCTCGTTGTTGAATATCAGTGAATCCAGAAACCTGTATGTGCGTTAGCGTCAGTAGAATATATGTGTGCAAAGCAGCTCACCCAGTGGCGGTATAAACGCCGTAGAAGACGGGAACGACCAACGTCGAATCGTAGACCTTGAGGCCACGGTTCAGACAAATGATTTGCAAGACAGCAGTTACTGCCAACAAAATGATGGTGAAGATTGGCGCAGCATGGCCGAACTGGTTGCCCGTGTTCTCGTGCGACAAGGACCCAGATATCAGTTTCACCGTCGCCTTGGCAAATACCAATGTTCCACCCGCCAAACCACCACCGCAACACGCCCAACCAATCCCTAGAGTCCATGCGATTGTCTTGTCGTCCTTTGGAGAAGTCCACATCTCGAGCAAGTCCATAACGCGACGCGCCACAAAGGAGGATGCCTTTGTTATACGCGCAAAGGGGCCGGTAGCTTGATTCCGGGAGCCAGAGGGAGCGCCGGAAAACGGCACTGCGGTGATGTCACCTCTGGTAGCCAATAGTTCATCCAGAGACGACGTGAAGAAGAGCAGAAGGATCAAGGCGAATGACATGACGAAGAAGAAGCCGAGCCAGCCTCCTCGCCGCCACAGCTCGGTAAGGTGACGAACATCGGTTTCCGTTGCCAGACCGCTATTGATGGAACCAAAAGCGACGATGCCGACGACACCTAATACAACGACGATAGTTCCCTAGGTATGGTATAGCCTCAATGTCAATGACTGCGAGTGATAGATATCGGCTGTACACACGTAGATGTCTGTGCTGGTGACAGGTGTACCGACCAGGAAGCGGGCGAATAGGAAGTTGAACACCAAAGAGGTAGACCCGAGGGGAGCAACGTATTCTGTAGAAATGTAAGTGAACATGGCCTCTCGAGTTGGAGGAGAGAGTGCGCACCAGCTCGCATGTATTCCAAGGCCAGTGTGCTTCCAATTAGTTGAGACAATCTTGAATTCAATTAGTGTGAGATACATAAAGGGTTGTGTGCAGATGCACACACATGTAGAGGAGCATTCCAAGGAGCCATAACGGACGCAACCAGTCCTTTCTTCTCAATGCCTTTGGAACCGCTTGTGTTCGGACCTGGTGGAAGATGTAAGCTTGGTGGTTATAAGCACGCGGGGATCCGTTACATGGTCCAGTTTGGTGAGATTGAGTCCCGCAGCGTTGAGTATGGATGCGAGCAGGACGATCGCGAGTCCAATGATGAAGGCAACGACTGGGCTACCATGATGCGCTGGGACGGTGTCGGCGGCTGGGTCAGCGTCGGCCATGCAATTTTCCGGTAATTGAGCAGAATATGACGGAAAATAAAGCAGATGGTGGCCGGAAGGAGAGGGATATACGGTCAAGACGTGCGGCGGCCAAGACGAATGACCATATTTGCTCCTGTTTCTGGCAGCTTCGTGACACAGCGGCGATGACACCGCGGCTCACGACGGCCCACCTCAAGCCGACGCTGCTTCCAATATCCGCCATCACTTGCTCAACGTAAGTAACGACGCCGGCGAGGGAGGGTCGCCGCGCTGAGGTACGGGATGTGCGGCGCAATAATGAAATCCAACACCAGATTCCACCGCGTTGACGTCGATCATGATCGCCTCTAAAGTCAACGGACTGTTAACCGTGGCTGCCTTGAGCGGCCTGCTGATCCTAGGACCTCAGCAATATCTGGAACGCGTTGACCCTCGGCAACCGCGTTGCCGAGGTCACCATGCGTCTGACAGTCGCCACATCTACGTATGTACATCCCCTTCCCACATTCCCCTAGTATGGACGGATCCAAGCAAGATGGAGGCTGATGAACTTGTCGTCAGATTATTACTTTGGGGCGGTGCGCAATTACGGCCACCATGGTCATTGGCCACCCACAAGCCACCCATCTTGGTCAAGGGCTTCCTCCAAATGGATATCAAGACAAAGTGAAATCTTTTTCCAACCCCTCAAGGCCTCCTCAAACCTGCCTCAAACCTGCACGGTTTCCATCTTGTTACCGTGATGGTGTCGGGCATGGGTATATGTGAACCCTGGGGCATACAACCAATCAAGACTGGAACGCGCGGTACGTTTCTTTCCCTTATGTTCTTTCGCACAGTGCAGGAAAATGAGACGGATGTGGCCCGTCGTACAGCCGCGTCATGCGCGAACACTGAACAGTGGGATAAACCTGTGCCAGGTACTTCGACGCCAAGCGTCAAGACGGCCTCTCATGAGCTTGCGGAGTAGCTATTCAATTGTTGCCTGGAGGTCCACATTTAGTCACGGCCTCAACACAGCGATCCCATCGCCAAAACTTCTGACGCGTTGTATGTATAGGTTTTCGGATCTTGACTAGGGTGGCCCTTACAAAATTCCTGGGATTTTTCGAAAGACCCGTGTCACAGCTCGCGAGAGATATTTGCAACGACCGCCCTACCGCGACCGGAAGGATCTTACGCCAATATCATAGAGGGGTCTAAATGTTATGCTTGTGGTAACACGCTTTCCTCCGAGATCGTTATAACTTTAATTGAACAATGCCAAAGCAGCTCTGCTCCCTCTTGCTGAGCCTTTCGGATAGACGAGTGGCCTGCCATGCATTTAAGACGATGACCCGAGGCGTTGTTATTCGCCTGGGGCTCGCTATATCATTGGCACGTCAGACTCGTTCTTAAACAAAGCGATCAAATTTTACTCTCTGAACCGAACCACCCTTCGATCTTCGTCCGGATCTCATCCGAGTTTGGCCTATATAAGAGCGATGTATACTGCCCACTCTGTATATCCCATCCTTCGCCGGCGTCCTCCTCTTCAATGCCTGCTGAAATCTTCAACGTAAACGACGCGCCCACAACCCGGGACCCGGCGCTGAGTGCTAGACGGACCGCCACCCTCCTGAACAGATTTCTGGACAGTCACAGGGAGCTCAAGTCCTACAAGTGAGGACTTATCTCAGCTCCTCCTCTTTCGTAATTTTTACCTTCTTCTTCAGAAAGGGACGGCCGGTGAATGTTGACGGACATACATTATCACTATCTGCAGTGACGGCTGCTGCTCGGTATAACGCGACTATCAAACTCGACGAGAGCGCTGCCGTGAAGGATGGCGTCGAGAAAAGCCGCGCTGTCATAGCTGAGAAAGTCGAGCAGGGCACCAGCGTATATGGCGTCTCGACAGGATTCGGTGGAAGTGGTCAGTCCACCTTTGTTGCTCGGCATCACCACCTCTCCACCTGACAGTCTTTTGCAGCCGACACACGTACTGACAAGCCTCTTATGCTCGGTCAAGCTCTTCTCCAACATCAACATATTGGTGTCCTGCCAAGTTCCACCTCTAAACTTGATGTACTACCCTTGATGGATCCTATGGCCGCCACCAGCATGCCAGAGTCCTGGGTTCGGTGAGTCAATTGTCCCTTGGTCGGTCCATGTATTGACTCATGTCAAAAGCGGTGCCATGCTTGTACGCATGAATTCCTTGATTCGTGGACACTCAGGTGTCAGGTATGTCCTTCCGAGCGTTCCGGGACGCGTCATTCAACCCCAGCCTCATAGATGGGAACTTATCGAGAAGATAAACGACCTTTTACGCGCGAATATCACCCCGGTAGTTCCCCTTCGCTCGAGCATATCGGCTTCCGGAGGTATAGCGTCCTGTGTCCGCGCGCTGATAGCATTCTAATCTCCGTCTTTGGTCAGATCTATCCCCCCTTTCCTATGTGGCCGGGACATTGAGTGCGTATCTCTGACCTCATTCATAAACGTCAAGCTGGTTAACTGACTTTTTATATAGCGGCAAACCCCTCTATCCGAGTCTTTGAGGGTCCTTCCTCGTTTGGGTCGCGCAAGATAGTTTCCTCCAAGGAGGCTTTGGCCGCCCACAATATCACACCACTTACTCTTGCTTCCAAGGAAGGCTTGGGTATCCTGAACGGAACCGCCTTCTCAGCCTCAGTTGCTTCTTTGGCTCTTAACGAAGCCGTGCATCTTGCTCTCTTGGCGCAAGTATGTACAGCGATGGGCACGGAAGCGCTTAGCGGTACAATAGGCTCATACGACCCATTCATTCACTCTACCGCACGCCCACATCCTGGACAGGTACGTACACGAAGTTGGATGGATCATGACTGTATCTTTATCTCTAACATAATCGTTATCATCAGGTTGAAGCCGCAAGCAACTTGTGGAACCTTCTCCAGGGAACGAAACTAGCGGAGACTCACGAGGAGGAAGTTTCCCTAGTACAAGACAAGTATTCCCTGCGCCAAGATCGTTACCCGCTGAGGACCGCCCCGCAATTCCTGGGCCCGCAGCTTGAGGATATCCTGTCCGCTCTGGGCTCTGTTACTCAAGAATGCAATTCAAGTATGTCCGGTGACGATACAATGCAGCGCGATATCAATCTGACCGCAATTTCAGCCACCGACAACCCTCTTATTGACGGCAACACCGGCCAAGTGCATCACGGTGGCAACTTCCAGGCCATGGCCATCTCGAACGCCATGGAGAAGACGCGATTGGCCGTGCACCACATTGGCAAGCTCTTGTTCTCGCAGAGCACCGAACTTGTGAACCCGGCGATGAACCACGGATTATCACCATCCCTGGCTGCGTCGGATCCCTCATTGAATTACCACGGCAAGGGCGTCGATATCGCCACAGCAGCGTATGTCTCTGAGCTTGGCTACCTCGCCAATCCGGTCACCACCCACATCCAATCTGCTGAGATGCACAACCAAGCTGTCAAGTCAGTTTATACACACTCCTAACTAACAATAGAGCTTGAATGACTGACAATTGGCTAGTTCTCTGGCGTTGATATCGGCTCGGGCGACCGTTACTTCATTGGACGTCCTGAGTATGCTTATGTCCTCTTACCTCTACCTTCTTTGCCAAGGTAATTATCTTTATCTGCGTTTAAAAAGTACACCCAGCTGACCACCACTCTTCCAGCGCTTGATCTCCGGGCGCTCCGCAGGGAATTCGATACCGGCCTCCGTGTTATCCTGGCTGAAGAGCTTTCCAAACTTTTCTCTGCGCACCTCTCTGCCGAAGAACTCGACCTGCTGCACTCGTCACTCTATTCCATCAGCCAGCGCACGTTGGACAGGACCAGTATCATGGACGCCGTAGACCAGATGAAGGAGCTCACTGCATCATACACTCCAATCCTAGTCGAAGCTTTCACTAGCACGAGAGTACTAAACGGGGCTCTTAGCGACATTCCTCGCTTGAGGAGCAACATCAGCTCCCGCGCGCTCCAGCTGCTAGACGGTTTACGTGCAAGCTATCTCTCGGGCGAACGTGGCGCAGCTCCGGCCAGCCCACTGCTCGGCAAGACGCGAGCCGTGTATGAATACATCCGAGTTACGCTTGGCGTCCGCATGCATGGGACTGAAAACTATAAGCGTTTCCCGAATGGACTGGGTGTTGATGACCAGACAATTGGACAGAACATCTCGCTTATCTACGAGGTCAGTCTCGGGTTCGCATTGGCATGACTTTGAAGCTGATGTGACAATGTATAGGCAATTCGCGATGGCCACTTCCAGGACGTTGTGGCGGACCTCTTTGAGACCATGCCCAGGAGCAAGCTTTGAGAGAGTGGCAATGAGGATTATTTATTCCACGGGCGCGCGAGGAAAAGCTGTCAAGTAACCATACCATAGACGTCTCAGGACCATTATTACATAGCATGGGCATCGCGCATATTCAGTGCTGCTGTACGTTTGTATTGCTGAGAACAATAGTATACATGTAAAAGAGAAAATAAAGATATCGCCGGGTCCAACCCAAAAGCCACAGAAGCTGAGTCAAGTAAGTGTACATGTAACTTCCCACATCTATAACGAGATGTGCTAGAGAACGAAACACTATGTGTCCACCGGATGGAACTTGACTCGCACTTCGGCCACCTCCTTCCTCGCGTCTTTCAGAGTGTGAGATATAGTGTGTTCAACCGAGGCGGTTTCTCCGACGGTAAGGGTGCCCGGGACATCGGCGGTGAGATCAACGTAAATGAGAGAACCTGCGTGACGAGCGCGGATATCACGGATGGCGAGGATGGGGGAAAGAGTGGTGGATCCGTTGCTGTCGAGCCGTGAAGAGGCAGGAACAACGAGAGGATCTAGAGTGCGTTGTATGGACTTGCGTGTCTTTGGTGAGACACCCGCGTCTGTGAGGTCAGCCCATGAGCCGACAAGGAAGCCCACGCCTTGCCGCAAGATGACGATTGAAACCAAGAGACCTAGAACGCGTGAGCGAGGTCTCGGGAAACGAAGAGGAAATTACCCACCTCCAATGGGGTCCAAAGGCAGAGCCGGGAACCACCATGTTCCGAGGATGGCGAAGAGGGCAACGACGCTAGAGTAGGCGTCGCTGCGGTGGTGATATGCGTTGGCGAGCAGGACGGGACTATTCTCCGCGTCGGCGACTCTTTTCGTGATCCTGAACATCCATTCCTTGACCGCGACACTTAGAAGAGCGAACCACGCCGCGTTGGGATCCACGGAATGTACGTGACCGTGGTTGTGCAACATCTCTGGCACGGGCGCGATGGAGGTCACATTGTTGAGCACTTCTTGGAGAGGACCAGAGGGGAGGTGAGATGCGGTGTCCGCTAGGGCGGTCATGAGGAGGTGATAGGAGTGGAAGCCGATGCCCAGTGCGCCGCCGACGAGGAACAGCGAGATCGTCGTCGTGCCCAACGTTTCGAACTTCGCAAAACCATAAGGGTACCGCTCCGTCGGCGCGCTGCGGGACAGCTTCCAGCAAAACAGCGTAACGAGGTCGCCCAACATGTCTGGTGACGAGCACATTTGATTAGCAGGGTAGCGCAATAATGCCGCGATGGCCATTGGACAACGGACCGCTCATCGAGTGCCCCGCATCGGCCAGGAGCGATGCAGAGTTGAGGAAGAAGCCGGCGACGCCTTTGATGATGGTGAGCGAGATGTTGGACGCCAGCCCGAGCAGCGTGATCTGGCTGCCGCGGTCGCCTTTACGGTGTCAGCGTCATCGGGAGCGCGCAATGAGCGCAAAGCACCCACCTTTGCTCTGGAGGGCGGCAATGATGTCCGCGCCATGGCTGTGGTCGTCGTGCGAGTGTGAATGGGAGAAGAGGGAGGGAGAGTGGGAGTGTCCGTGCTCGTGCTCGTGTTCGTGCGCAGCGTCGTCGCGCCTACGCTCGGCACTGTCCGCGCTGGCCTGCTCAGGCTTGTCCTTCGCGTCGTCGCGACCTGGCTGTGTCGAGTAGCGGCGTCGTTCGCTCATTTTTGGCGAGGAGAGGGAATGAAAGAGGGGTTTTTCCGAGAATGTTCGGCTGTTTAAATGTCTTGAAGTGGACACGTTAGTGGCCACGTTTTGCCGCCGCGCAGTCGCAGCTGATGCTCGCAGCGTCGGGTGGCATGGCGTCGCGAGGCTGTACCGCAGGCGGCATCGCCATGCAGGAGTCAACGCCATCGACAGGAGCAAGGCGACCCAGGTCGATGGCCGCGCACGCGTCGAGCCGCCGACGAAAATCGTAATACCAATTATCGCGAAATCTCTCCACACAGAGGGTAATTTCTCCATTCGTCATATGTACGGTATACTACGTGCTTCCACTTCTACTCGACTCTTCCTCACTGTAACCCCTGCAACAGCGCAGTAACCTTGGCATACATCACATTGTCGTCTCCAGCCACCATGCGAGCAATCTTGGGCAGGTCCTCCGGAGGAACCTTGTGCGCAGTCAGAGACGTGTTGAGTCCCAATTCAATAACAAGTCTGCGGAAATATAAGATCAAGAGGTATAACGCAAGGAAGCATAGCTGACTTTTTGATGAGAGTGGACAAGAGCTGGATATCACCATCTACAGAGCCGGTGGACTCGCTGTGGAGGTGATAGATAGCCAGAGCCAGGGCCTCTTTGTGCTCTTCAGATTGTACCTCGGCCTGGAGCGCCACGACCGGTGCGAGAGTAAGACACTGGCCCGAGTAAGTTGGGAAAATGTGTATGACTGTGTGAATCTGCGCTTACCGACGTGATTCCATGGGGAATACCATATGTCGCCCCAAGTCTGTGACCAAGGGCATGAGAGAGTCCTAGAGCACTATATACAGAGTAAGCAACTTATCTCCAACTGCAATTTTTCGCACGAACCTGTACTGTTCCAACTTCATGGGCCACAAGCTCTGCCAGGAAGCAAGCTGCAGTCTCTGTCTGATTGCCACGTTGGTGGGATCTGCTTTGGACGCGGGGAGATACCTGAAGAGGTCGGCCAAAGCGGCGTAGCAAAGGGTCTTCACTGGATGAGATACCAGAGGTCGGTACAAGTTCTCTACAAAGCAAGTCAGTTTCAAAGGAAAGAACTCGCAACTGTGAGCATACCAACTGCGTGATCAACAGCTCGCATGCCGGTGGATAGCCTGAAATCGCTATCATTAGCGAGAGACTCGGACAAGTATTAGAGACCTACCACAAGCGTTCAGGCGTAGCCAGAGTCAACTCAGCATCCAGGATAATGCCAGAAGGCGCCAACTCCTGGGAGCTGACTGCGACCTTCTGACCCTCATCATTCGTATAACCTGCACCAATCTACCACCCACCCAAGATCAGAGGTGAAGACGAGATACAGGATGTATACAACTTACTGTATATTCTGCGGCGCTCAGCGTAGTCGGGATCGCGATCTGACGCAAGGTCGGGCCACCAGTTTCCTTTTGGATGTTGTAGAGGATGGCTTTCGACGCATCGACTGGCGATCCTCCACCGACCGAAACGATCACGTCGCATTGGTTCTCCTGGAAGGCCTTGATGCCACGGCGGATACCCTCGATTGGGGAGTGCTCGCCAATGTCATAGAAGGTTGCGCCGTATCCGCTAATGTCCTTCAGAACGGCCTCCACCTTTGCGACGACATCCGTCTGTAAGCGTAGTGAGGTTGGTTGAGACGCTATAAGAAAGAAGCAGTTGCTTACCTTGGTGAAGAGGCTCTTTCCTGTCACGACCAAGGCCTTCTTGGCGCCCAAAGTCGCGAAGAGCTTAGGGAGAGCAGTGCTGAGAGATCCAGGTCCGTAGTGAACAGCCGCGAGCGTGTCAGTCCAGCTATAGTAGCCCTTGGGGGCTGTTTGCTTTGCGGTATCGTATTCAAAGACAGCCATGGGTTGAGAGGTCCCCGTGAGAGATGGATGACTTATCTCTCGAGTCGAGACGATAATGATTATGACGCATCACGTCGGATATATGGCCGACCGACCTGCTGATCAAGCCCAGGAGCCGGATACTGGGGGGAACAGGAGGTTCACACGACTGCCAGTGACTCTGTGAGAGGATGAGAGAGATTTGGGATACGCGGGGTGCGGCGGTTGTCCGAGTTGTCGCCGGATTCAGTGAGGTACGAGCTGATCGAGTCTGCCTGGGGGAGACTATCGCCGGATTAGGAAGCCTATCTCAATGCTCCTCACCAGTGTCACCACCTTCTCTGCTCGGACTGTGTCGCGACGCAGTCTGTCGGCATTCCGCGGGTTCCACCTATCAGCCTCGCCAAACCCAAAGTGGACCGTAAGACAGGGCGTCGCTGATGCCGACTGGAAGCACGCCTCGGAAGCGGTTTCCCGGAAATCGTGGAACATGACGGATACACCACCAAGGTTGACTCTGACTCTTGCCTGCGCTGCGTGGGTTTACCAAAACTCCTTGTTACCAGAGATGCGTACCGACTTCTCACCTCCGCCATCATTCCGCGACCGATTGCGCTCATTTCGACGTTATCCGAGCATGGCGTAGCCAATCTCGCGCCGTTCAGGTATGGGTCCACAGTCCACCCATTCAACACACTTGCTCCTAATTGCCGCGTCCTAGTTACTTCTCAATGGTTTGTGACCATACCCGACCCGATCTCACTGTGCAGCACACCAATTACCTCTAGATCTCCTCCAACCCTCCCATGCTCAGCGTTTCCTTCAGTCTCCCTTCGAAGCGGAAAAAGGACACCCGTGAAAACATCTTGGCGACCTCTCAGTTCACTGTCAATCTCGTCAGTGAAGCCTTTGTTGAAGCAATGAATATCACGGCCGTCGAAAATTCCGCCACCAACGAATGGATATGGAGTGGGTTGACAATGGAGCCGAGTGTGAGTACTTGAGTACCCACTGTCCTTGAGATTGAACATTAGGCTGACTACTGCTGCTCAGACCGAAGTCAGACCTGCATGCGTCAAGGAAAGCGCGTTTTGTATGGAGTGCGAGGTCTGTCCCGACCCTTACTTCTCCAAGGACTATACTGAGGAGTCAGTAGTTGCACCAAAGCATTGACATCAACCCTCCTGGAGCCGAGAACCGAAGCACGACTCTGGTCATCGGTCTGATCAAACGTGTCCATGCGCGGGAATCGATACTTCTCGAGGATGGACTGACTGTCGATCCCGCCAAGCTCAAACCAGTCGCTCGTCTGGGCGGTTCCGCATATTCCAAACTCACAGATGGTTTTGAGGTACAGAGGCCAGTATGGAAAGACATACGAGATGAATATGCACGCTTAGTGCAAACATCATCCGATGGGAAAACAATTTGAAAGCGCTTTCGCAAGAGTTAGACGTAAGTCGACTCTACCCAGTTGGGGCAAACAGTCACGAACTAAACGGTTCTCTGTTACATACAGCTACGTGTATAGTACTCAAGCGGTTCAACCATAGGCTTGTTGCGTTCAGCGGGTCAGTATCGTTTTTAGCGCGAGATCAAGGGGATACATGCATAGCCCCCTCCCTTCAGCCCGAGATACGCGCTTTTACGAGTCGACGAATCAATCACATGCGGCCTATTTAGTAGGCTTATCCATGAACCAAAGCAGCGCAAGCCAAAAAAGAGTTCCTGTGGACGGTAGCCGCCGTGACCCGAGTTTCTTTCGTCCTCTCGGTCTTAGTCGTGACATCGTGTACTGGACTTCTGTTGTCCCCTCTAGAGTGCCGGTACCAATCATAACGTCGATCTTGAGCTCGATCAAGAGTTCATCCAAAATCATGCGTCATGGGTCATTGACATCATCAGTCATCCTTCTCTCACGGAGAACCACTCAACCTCAGACTCTCATGGCTTTCGTCGGATACGATACTTCGAAGGAGAACGCTGCCCACGGCTACTATAGCTGGACTGACACTCTTGCGGCTGTTCACTACGGACCTGGATCCCTCAGCACTGCTCTTCCTAAACTCTTCGCGACTTTGGGCGCTAAGAAGGCTTTGGTCGTCACAGGGAAGAGCCTCTTTACCAAGGTAAGTAGCTGCTCCTCTCTCATAGTGTCTAAACCAATCTTATCACGCGTATAGACGGACGTCGTTAAAAAGGTGGAGGCTGTTCTAAAGGACATTGGCGGATACGGCGCGACCTTTTACGACATTGGCGAGCACTCGCCAATTGCAGGCATCCAGCGGGCCATCAAAGTGTTCCAAGAGAAACAATGCGACGTGATTGTCTCGGTTGGCGGAGGATCGCCCGTCGACGCGTCTAAAGCCATCCTTCACAACATCCAGCAGGAGACCGGTAGCCCGACTATGCGCCAGATAGCTATTCCGACTACGTTGAGCGCGGCAGAATACACGGTATGTTGTAGGAATTCTGCATCGCGTCTTGGACTCTGAAGCTGTTGTGTTGTGTGTAGATCTATGCAGGTTATACGGATGAGTCGGGCGAGAAGGTCTTGATCAGCGGCCAAGAATTGACGCCTTCTGGTATTATTCTGGATGCTGAGATGACTCTGGCTACGCCCGAACGCTTGTGGTAGGAGGATCATGATACCTGTCCGAGTCTCCGCCATTCATAGCGATTTCCAGGCTGTCCACAGGCATACGAGCTATGGATCACGCAGTTGGTATGCCCCGCAGTTGTAGATTCTTCCTTCTCAAGCCTGAGGAGTCTTGTAGAGAATCTGTACCGACCTCGGGTATCTCATCCAGTGAAGGTCCTCTGCTACGCCGCTATAGCCGACCTCTTCAGGTATCTTCCCGCGTCAAAGGCGGACCCGACAAATGTGGCGATCAGACAGAGACTGCAGCTCGCCTCTTGGCAGAGCTTGTGGCCAATGAAGATGGAAAAGGACAGGTATATGCGAGCATGTGTAGTTGGAGATATGTCACTGACCCATTATGTATACAGTGCTCTAGGACCTTCTCATAAGCTTGGTCACGGACTTGGAGCTACATATAGCATCCCCCATGGAATCACGTCGGTGAGCGTCTCGAAGATTCCCATTTCTTCCCTGCTTATCGGGATTTCAGTGTCTTACACTCGCACCGGTTGTGGCGCTTCAGGCTGAGGTACAGTCCGAAGAGAACAAAGAGGCTCTTGCCTTGGCTATCCATCACCTCCACCGCGAGTCCACTGGTTCCGTGGATGGTGATATCCAGCTCTTGTCCACTCTCATCAAAGAGTCAGTCATGCCTCCCTCGTTAGCCCAGCTTGATCTGATAGTACTGCCCCAGACTTGTCATTGAACTGGGGCTAAACACGTCTCTCACCGCGTACAAGGTTCCTCCGGAGGACCTGCCCAAGATTGCTCGCACGCTGGCCGGAGACGATGATGCACTGCATGCCAAGGTTACTGCTTTGTTGCAAGGGCTGCAGTGAAGAAGAGTCAAGCAGAAATAGAAGCACGTAGCCATTCAGTACATATGACCGTTGAAGAAGTATTTCGCTATTGAAGGGAACGACTTTCGTGATCGTTGGAGTGGTTCGATCATGCAGGCATTTCGTAACGCCTATTTGTTGACTGGGGAATTCTCAACAACGGTCGTCACAAAGTACGGTTATGGGACCCAGTCAGCTTCAAGCCATGTCGAAATAGCGGCGTATGTGTCGCTTCTCTCCGGCTGTACGTGAGTGAACGCCATGTAATCATGGAACGCGTCGGGCGCCTCATAGTACCCCACCTTGTCACCAAGATCCGCGACCATCCTGTCGCGCAGTGTCCTGATGGCGTCTGCCAAGATCTCGGCGCCCCCGCAAACGATATATGTCCGTGGAAAGCCCTTGAAATCCACGACCACACGTGGGTCCAGCGATGCAGAAGACAGCCACTTGTTCGTCTCGCATATCTCGGTGCCCAGGCCACCGCAGAAAGCCCTCCGTGCCATTACGGTGGACTTTCCTTCCGCGATGTAGTCGCATACTTTGTTGTCGATAGCAGATCCGAACGTCGTGTGCGAGATACCCATATCTGCCCAAGGGGACAACAGTAGAACGGCCGACGGTAGCGCGGGGACGCCGTCTTGCCCATTGTGTTCAACCAGGAACCTAGCCAACGCCAGAGCGAGGTTGCCACCAGCTGAGTCTCCCACGATAATGATATCTGACGGAGAGAATTTCAAGGCGTTCACGAGATAGTCGTACGACGCGATGGCGTCCAACAGCGCCGCAGGGAACGGGTTGGCATCGACCTTTGACAGCCGGTATTCGACAGAAAATACCCGCTGCACGCACGGGACCTCTTCCAGAAATCCATGGAATATCTTGGCCACGAGGCCGTTGGGATGTCCAGAGAGGCGGACGTATGCACCGCCGTGGAAAGCGAGAAGGATCTTTTCGCCTGGGATGGGAGACGCGCCGAGGGCCGTGGTGGAGTCCTTCTTGTGCATCCAGTAGCCAGGAATCTTTACGCGGTCGACCTTGTTTTGTTCCGCAAAGGCTTTGACGTCGCCGATGAATAGTCTGTCGGGAGCAGGCGGTATCCAAACACCTTCGAAGCCGACCCCAGGGACTATGGCAAGATAGTCGGGAACGGGGCTGAATGATCCTGTACTATTATTGATGAGAACCATCGTTGAAGGATGTCATGATCGCTCTTACTCCATAATGAGATCGAGCATATGGTTCGTGCTATGGAAACGAACAGAGCGGTAAATAGTCCAACTGCGCCTTGGGCGACCAGATCTTGATGACGACCATAAGTATGAGGAAGGTGAGGTGGTTTGAGGAGACACAAATATACCTTGGCAAAGACTTTATTGTCCATATTGGCAGTCTAATGAGAATGGTGGCAAAGAGGTCGCAGACGAGGTAGATGGTCTTGAGAGGTTGGCGGTTGAAGCGGGAGGTGTGCTCTTTCTCCATAATCGCGTCAAGTCCTCGTTGGCAAGAGGCAAAGGGAGAAATGACAAGTTAGGGGGCGGATGCTTTGACAGCCTATGTAGTTTAGCCCTTCGGAAGTATTACGGTAAGCAAGCGAAGACCGCATGTGGCGCAGAGAAATCAGCGTCCAAAAGCGGGTGGCCACAGCGAGGACATTCAACAGGGTCGTCGTTTGAATTAGGGTCGTCCAATTTGGGAAAGGCGGCCGCTTTTGAGACTCCGACTAATTACGGGTTCGACGCGTCCACCATCACCGCCGCCTCTGCTCATCGTGCGCCTCCTCCTCTTTCGCAGGCAGATAGGCTGACACGCTGTAGTCTGCAACGCCGACCACCGCCATGTCCCAAAACGCGTCAACATCGTCCAGCACGGCCACCGAAGTCGAAATGAGCCGAGGCCAGCGCGAGCTCGTCAACAGCTGCTGGGAGGAGAACCAGTACGACTCGGGCATAGCTGTCCTAGAACAACTGCGCAGTCCTCGCCACAAGCCCTCCCCGTACGCGAATCCCTTTGTTTGACTCAAAAACATCTGAAGCTTTGCGCAGAGACCATATTCGGCAGCTGGTCTTCATTGCCCTCCACTCATCGACACCAAAGCTGCCCAACCCCGCCGATGTGCAGTCTTCTCCGAGCAAAATCAAACGCGAGCGCTTCCATCTCCCACCCAACACAGTCAACGCTGCACGTCGCCTTCTCACCTCTTTTGCCCTCACAAACTCGCCCGAGAGCCTCTTCCGCACCATCCCCGCATGCGAAAAAGACTTGTCCAACGACTGCAACGAAGACGAGCAAGAGAGTATTCTCGCAAAAGAGTCTCTGCGCGTCATCCGCGCGAAGACATGCTGGGACTTGCTCAAGAGTGACTTTATCAAATCCCTTGCCACTGCGACGCCGTCACGGAAGACGAAACGGCGCAAAAGCTCGAGAAAACACGAGGATCTAACCGACGACGAAGAAGAAACGGAGAACGTAAATCAGATCGTTGGCGACGATGCCTGGGCCATGCTGGAATGGATGGTCGCAGTATTCGAGAAGGAAGAAAGTCTCATCGTACCTGGAGAACGTAGGTACTTTTCTTATTCCTCGTCGCGTACCCTCACGTTCCCTGCAGCTCGCTACTCGCAATTGCTCCTCGCACAGATTCCTCCTGAAAGATCAGGAAAAGACGCGCGCTGGGACTTTGGCCGACCCCTCGATATCTCGTTCCACGCGATCCAACAAGAGAATAACGACCATCGTAAACTGGGAATTCGTCTCCTCACTCTGGTCAGTCTCCTTTGCCAAATCTTGCCAACAGTCGACTGACCGCCACTCATAGCTTATCAACCTCTCCGCAACCATCTACCTTGATTTCCCCATATTCATCAACTCCATGTTCAACATCCTCTCTATATCCCCTCGAGAGACCGTTACGAACGTCCTCAGTCTTCTCCCACCTTCCACAGCCGTTCTGCGGTTCAAGATATCGCTTTGCCAAAGGTTGCTTTCTACAGGTTCTACCTCAACCCAGCCCCGCCCAGCCATCCGACCACGCGCTCAGCCCAAGCCGCGCGACGCGGTTTCGGTTTCCAGCATTCCCAGCACTCCCTCCCTTCCAGCCATAGCGCGCAAATTCACGGGTCCCGGGGCTCAGGACGTCGTCCGGCTCGTCTCCTCGAACGTCAAGTCCGACTCCCTTCCCATCCTGCGGATACGGTTCGAGCTTCTGATGTCGTACAATCTGATGCAGCAGGATCAGGACCAGGACCAGGACAAGGAGTGGAAGACGAAGAAGAGTAATGGCGAGTTGGAGAAGGTTGTGACGGATAACTTTGCGGGGACGGAGGGCGAGGGACTGGTGTATCGACAGATGCTGCAGGCTATGATTTGTGTATGATTTTTCTTGTGTTGAATGCGTTACTGATGTGTTGTACTAAGAATATGAAATCTATGACCCACACAGGACCCAAGCTTCCCATTCATAAAGTCTTGTGCGCCTGGTGACTTCCAGCACCTGATGCTCCACACAACCATCCTTCTGCGCTTTCCACTCCTCGTTCTCTGTCGCTTTCTTCAACACACCTAGCATCCAAGCGTGCGTTTCCAACTTGACCTGTTTGGCTTGAAACCGTTCCAGCTGGTCTGGTGACCAATAGCGCGGCGTACGTTCATACCGCGTTTTGTACACATCCACAAGCTCTTCGAGCACTCCCATAAGGTATGTCGACGATAGCTGCATATCTTGGACGGTCGCTAGCGTCGACAGCGTAGTCTTCATGATTCTGGGTTTGTCGAACAAGTCCAAGATTTCTCCACGGTCATTTGCCGTCATGTCGTTGGGCGCGAAGCGCGCTGCGACCCAAATGAGGACAAGAATGAACGACTCAATGTCGTCTCCGATCGTGTGAGTAGGAGGCGGGTTGGAGACACACTGACGAATAGACATGAAATGCCTAGTAGCCTGAGATGAACGTCAGCATGCCTGGACGGAAGGAATCAAGAGAGACACGCACCGGGACTCGTTCATACACCTTGCCCTCAACAAACCTGGAGAGATCCCAATCTACGAGATTCCCATATTCCTTCGTCTCGCCGTTTTCCTTCTGCTGAACGATGACGATACTCCCAACTGTAATGTCGCGGTGCTCGATCCCAGCCTTGTTGTATGCATCGGAATGACCTGATGAAGTCACATTATACATGAGATGAAGGTGAGTGGCGCGGGGAGGAAGGAGCACTCACCTTCGAAGGCATCCGAGATGGCAGAAGTCAGCTGATAAGTCGACGCGAAGTAGGTGAGCGGTTTGCTGTCGACAATATCAAGAACAATACGGTAATGCTCATGCATCGTGGCTGACGGTGCTGAAGCAACGTGTATGTACTGCGCTGTCAACATTATCGCAGGAAGCGCCCAAGAAAGGTTAATAGACTCGGATGACAAGGACGTCCTATTCGCTCATGATCAATCACCTCTACATATGCTGCTGAACACCTCCAAGGACTCTAACTAACTCTCACTCGCTCTGAGCCTCCTCCCAGTCCTTCTTCCCATACTCCGCTATGTAGAACGGGATTGTGCGCCAATGCCTCATTGGGCTGCCATCCAACAAGTGCTCTTTGCAGTTTGTTCTCTTCTTTTTTCAGACTGACAAGGGCATCTCATGCTTCACATAACCATCTGTTTGCGCGTTCCACTCCTCGTTCTCTGTTGCCTTCTTCAACACACCCAGCATCCATGCATGTGTCTCCAACTTGGCCTGTTTGGCTTGGAACTGTTCCAGCTGGTCTGGTGACCAATCGCTCTCAGCGAACATGTGGCTCGCATGGTACACCCCCACGAGCTCTCTGAGCACCTTCGTAAGGTATGTGGACGATAGCTTCATGCCTGTTAAGGTGTACGGTGCAGACAACGCGAACTTCGCCTCGTCGGAATCGAACAAACTCAGCTTTCTTCCACGCTCGTTCGGTGTCATGTCGTTGGGCGCAAAGCGCGCTGCAACCCATAGGAAGACAAGAATAAACGACTCAATATCGTCGCCGATCGTGCGAGTGGGAGGCGATTCATCGCACTGACGAATAGACATGAACTGTCTAGGGCCCTGAGAACAATGTCAGCATAGAAGAAAGGAGGTAAGAAAGATATGCACCGTCCTGGACCGTTCATAGGCCCTATCCTTGTTGTCCTCAATATACCTGGAGAGATCCCAATCGATAAGGGTTCCATATTCCTTTGTCTCGCCACGGTTCTCCGACTCCCGCTGAACAATGTTGATATTCGCCAGCGACACATCACGGTGCTCGATCCCGGCCTTGTTGTGGGCACTGGAATGGGCTGATGAACATTGTACGTGAGAATCGAGATTCGAGATGAAAGCGCGCAGCACGGGTGAGGAGGGAGTACTGACCTTCAAAGGCATTCAAGATGGCGTACGTCAACTGATAAGTCGAGCTGAAGTGAGTAAGCGGCTTGTCGACGACATCGAAAACAATATGGTATTGTTTATGCGTCATGGTGGTGTTAACAGTGCTGAAGCAACGTGTATGGCGCTTTCAACTTATCGCGGGAAGCGCCAAAGAATGGTCAATAGACTCGGAGGTGAAGAACGTCTTATTTAAGGTTTGACCACATCCCAAGACTCTAAACCAACTTCTACTCGCTCTGAGCTTCCTCCTAATCTTCCTTCCCATCTACCGCGGCCGTTAGAGCTGGCCTGTGCTCCCCACGTTCTCGTTCTCTCGCTAGCTATTCAACAATTACTCCGTGCAGTCCCAGCTTCTCTGCCCTTAGACTCTAGGACAACAAAGGCATTTCATGCTTCACATAACCATCTGTTTGTGCGTTCCACTCTTCATTCGCTGTCGCCTTTCTCAACACTCCTAGCATCCATGCATGCGTCTCCAGCTTTGCCTGGTCAGCTTCAAACTCTTTCACCCTCTCTGGCGACCAAGTGCGCCTGGGCTTTGTCAAGTACCGTTTTGTGTACACCTCCAGGAGATCTTCGAACACGCTCACAAGGTATGTGGACGATAGCTTCATGTCATCTATGATGTATGGGCTCGACAAGGAAGCCTTGACACGCTCGGGTAAATCAAACAAGGCCATCAGTGATCCACGCTCAGTCGGCGCCATGTCATTAGGTGCAAAACGCGCCGCAACCCAAAGAAAGACAAGAATGAATGACTCAATGTCGTCGCCGATCGTGTGGACGCCGGGAAACGAGAGAGCACACTGACGAGCAGACATGAAATGTCTAGTACCCTGCGATGAACGTATGATCAGCATGCCTGGAAGGAAGGAATCAAGAAAGACATGCACCGGGATTCGTTCATACACCTTGCCCTCAATGAACCTTGAGAAATCCCAATCGACGAGATTACCATATTCCTTCGTCTTGCCGTTCTCCTTCCGCTGAACAATTCGGATGTTCCCAACTGTAACGTCGCGGAGCTCGATCCCGGCCTTGGTGTAGGCATCAGAATGAGCTGATGAACATCGGACATGTACATGAGATGGACACGCGTAGCAAGGGGAGGGGGGAGTACTGACCTTCAAAGGCATTCGAGATGGCGTACGTCAACTGATAAGTCGAAGTGAAGTGGGTGAGCGGCTTGTCGACGACATCGAGAACAATACGGCAATGTTTATGCATCGTATCAGTGCGTGTCAGTGACTGTCAGTGAACGATGATATAGCAACGTGTACCACGCACGGCCGACGTACTAGAGTCGTACTAGAGAGTCCGTGCGGTCCATTGAGCAACAAAGATAGCCTTATCAGGCCCCTCCCAGCCCATCCACACTATAAGGCGCCGGCGTCTTGTGCGGGATACTGCCTGATTGGTTGAAGAGATCTACATAGACTCATCGACATGCAATTGAGAAGGCTTACACGTTTCAATTTGTATCGGGATGCCGCGTTTAGCTCGGGAAACATAAACATGATGAACGCTAGAGGAAGGCCTGTAGACCCGGATGTGACGGACGTCCTATTCACTTCGATACTCTTACATATTTACTGTAACATGCCCTATCACTTACTCGCTCTGAGCCTCCTCTGAATCCTCCTCCTCGTTCGCCGATAGGGCAGGCCCATTATCCCCAGGCCCACGTTGCCGTTTCCTCATCTGGCTTTCCATCATGTACTCCGTGACTTGTGATTTCCTTTTCCTGGGCTTTGGACTCGGCGGCGGAGGCATCTCATGTATCACATAGCCATCCGTCTGCGCTTTCCACTCTTCGTTCTCTGTTGCTTTCTTCAACACGCCTATCATCCACGCATGGGACTCCAACTTTGCCGTTTTAGCTTCATGCCATTCCAGCTCCTCTGGTGACCAATCGCTATCAACGAACCTGTATCGCGCTTCGTACACCCCCATGAGCTCTTTGAGCACTCTCACAAGGTATGTGGACGATAGCTGCATTTGGTGGAGGGTCGAGGGTATGGACAGCGTAGTCTTGGTAAGTTTGGGTTTGTCGAAGAACGCCAAGATTTGTCCACGCTCATCCGCCGTCATGTTGTTGGGCGCAAAGCGCGCTGCGACCCAAAGGAAGACAAGTATGAACGACTCAATGTCGTCGCCGATCGTGCGAGTAGGAGGCGATTCACCACACTGACGAATAGACATGAATTGTCTAGTGCCCTGAAAACAATGTCAGCATAGAAGAAAGAAGGTAAGAAAGATATGCACCGTCCGTTCATAGGCCCTCGCCTTATTGTCCTCAGTATACCTGGAGAGCTCCCAATCGATGAGGTAGCCATAGTCCTTTAGGTGGCCGTTCTCCGTGCGCGAAACAATGATAATGTTCCCAACCGAAATGTCGCGATGCTCGACCCCGGCGTTGTTGAAGGCATCGGAATGAGCTAGGAACATTGTCAATGGAAAATCGACTAGCGCACGGACTGGAGACTGACCCTCAAAGGCACTTGAGATGGCAGAAGTCAGCTGATGAGTCGACTTGAATTGGTCGAGTGGTTTGCCGACAACGTCAAGCACAATACGGTAATGTATGTGCTTCCGTATGTTGTGGTTAGAGGACGTTTCCCATGGAAATTTCTCAGGGACTACCCCACAGACGTGGGCACTTGCCTCGTTCGCGCTGACATCACCCGAGGCAAGGATGCCAGGAATGTTACGGACTTGGGCAGCCCAAAGCTTCGCGTAAACTTCGCCCTCTGGGTGATAGCCTTCGACACGCCAGACGTCCTTCAGTACACACTTCTGATGGGTATCGCAGTCCACAGCAATGAAGCAGCGTGTGCCGCGGCCGACGGGATACAAGTGAGCCCGCGTGAACGGTTGAGCAACATAGAAAGCCTTGTCAGCCACAGAGACCCTCCAGACAGGGTCCTTGAAGGACGTTAATCCAAGTAGATGCCGGACACTCTCAGGAACATTATCGTCAAGTTCGTACGTCGTGTCGATGCCACGTTTATCGGGAGAGGCATGCGACAAGCGCCAAAGGAAGGTCTGCAGGTATTCGTCCTGGATGATGCTGAAGGACCTCGTTACTGTGGTACCGCTACGGGTGTGGCGCAAGAGGCGACATCGGTCGTGGGCGATGAGCACACCGAAGCCATGAGTGCGGTACTGCGCGGACTGCTGTGCATTGAGATAGGTAGTGACTTGTCCACGTGTCTCACGAGCTTCACCAGATGAGGCCTCGAGTTCGTTGTCGTCGTCGTCGAAGCCGTCATGGGCAACTTGGTATTTGAGCTCTATGAACGACTCCATGTCACGAGAGCGGCAGAGGCGGTCATTGGTGGGATAGGGTGACTTTGCATCAGAATAGATCGTGATGTCCGGTTTAATAGCATGGTTCAGGAAGCCTTTGAAGTCGGTGTCGGAGTGAGCCGAGGTGTTGACGGCAGACCAGCCTTTGTGGAGGAAAGGTGCTATGGCAGTCAACTACTCCAGTCAGCATGAGCGTAACAGCTGGCATGAATCAACGCACCAGGGGCTCATACATCTCTTGCTCACGCGTCACGTCCTTGTTGCACACTTTCTTGAACGCGGTCTTCGTCTTCGACGTGATGGGCGGCATGGGGGGCGTTTTAGCGCCTAAAGGGAGATATTTCTCCAAGAAGGTTTCCGCAGTTACTCGGACAAATTTGCCCTTTAGTTCGTTGGCGGCCTGGACAAACACGCTCTGGACGAAGGCGGAGTCCGTGTATGGACGATGGGACGACAATCTATTGTGTACTGGTGTGTCTGTGTTGGAGGGCGGTGGAATGGTGTTTGGCGGGGTAGTCGCCCTGCGGCCGTAGAATTGCGCTGGGGGGATTGCTGTGGGCGTTTGTGAGGAGGTCATTGTGGTGATTGGTTTGGATGTTTTGGCGATCAGAAATCACGGATATTAATACCAATGATCGCCATCACGTGGGGGCACTGGGCAGTGCAGCAGAGTGCACTGCCACTTTCTAACGGCAGTGCACCTCGCGCCGGCAGTACTACAGTAATACTATATTCGGAACCAGGAGACTCAAAATGGCATCTTGTGGACTTCCGAACCAATGGCCACCCAACGGCTCCCAACGGCGCTCCCTTCGGACGCTTTCGTGTAGTACTCATTTGGCTGTTCGTCACTAGGCACCTATGTAGCTTAGCTACAGTGATTGACTCGGACTGCAACCAACATGTACTCCTTCTGTTCCACTCGACCCATGGTCCCCGCATTGCCGTTTCCTCCCCTGGCTTTCCAACCAAGTACTGCCTAGCCATCCTTCTGCCCTGTCCACTCCTCGTCTCCTATTGCCTCTTCAACACATCTATAAGCATTCATGCATGTTTCTTCAAGATCGGCTTCAGACTCTTTCGGCATGTATGCTGGTCACCTGCGATTGGCATCTCTGTCTTGAACTTCAGACGCGTCTATAAACACTTCCTCAAAGTGTGGCGACAACTGTATCGTCTTAGTTGTGGCACCGATACATACTTCGATCCCGCCTCCGAATAGAATGATAAATGACTCGCTCTCAGTCGGCGTCATATTCTTAGGAACAAAGCGTGCTAAGAACGACAAAGGACAAACATGACTGAGCACTGCCGTTGCCGTGAGCCGCCACACAGACAAGCCCGCCATAAATTCTCGAGTACCCTAAACTCTGAATATCAGCCTGGAAGAAAGCAGTCTAGGAAGGCGTGTTCACAAGCTCTACCCACTGGCATGCTATTCCCGAAGAGATCGCAATCCATGAGAATTCCACATCCCTGTGTTTCGCCATTCTCCTTCCGAGTCCTCTGACAGATGAGAACGTTCCCAACCGAGAGGAGTTGCGGTGCTCGACTTAACCTTGTTGTAGGTATCAGAGTGAGCTGACAAACATTGTACAAGTTAGTAGACCGCGTAGCAGAGGCCTAGGGTGTGGGTTTAGGACTGACCTTCAACGGCATTTGAGATGGGCGCGCGTAAGTCAACTGATAAGTCGACGCTAGTAGACTCGGATGTGAAAGACATCTTAGTTATCAAAGACACGATTGATTATTCTACTGCAACAATCACTATTATCATCTACTCGCTCTGAGCCTCTTCCGAATCCCCTCCTCAGTCTCCGATAGTATAGGCCCATCATCCCCTGGCTGGCCCACGTTGCCGTTTCCTCATCTGCCATTCCGGCACGTATCCCGAGCAGTGTGATTTCCTCTTCCGCGACTTTTCGGGCGGCGGAGGCATCTCATGCCTCACATAGCCATCCGTCTGCGCTTTCCACTCCTCGTTCTCTGTTGCTTCCTTCAACACGCCTATCATCCACGCATGGGACTCCAACTTTGCCGTTGTAGCTTCATGCCGTTTCAGCTCCTCTGGTGACCAATCGCTATCAACGAACTTGTATCGCGCTTCGTACACCCCAACGAGCTCTTTGAGCACTCTCACAAGGTATATGGACGATAGCTTCATCTGGTAGAGGGTCGCTAGTATCGACAGCGTAATCTTGCCAATCTCGGGTTGGTCGAATAGAGCCAAAATTGTTCCACGGGCCTTCACCGTCATGCCGTTGGGCGCATAGCGCGTCACAACCCAAAGGAGGCCAAGGATAAACGACTCGATGTCGTCGCCGATCGTGCGAGTGGGAGGCGATTCACCACACTGACGAATAGACATGAACTGTCTAGTGCCCTGAGGACAATGTCAGCATAGAAGAAAGAAGGTAAGAAAGATATGCACCGTCCGCTCATAGGCCCTCGCCTTATTGTCCTCAGTATACCTGGAGAGCTCCCAATCGATGAGGTAGCCATAGTCCTTTAGGTGGCCGTTCTCCGTGCGCGAAACAATGATAATGTTCCCAGCCGAAATATCGCGGTGCTCGACCCCGGCGTTGTTGAAGGCATCGGAATGAGCTAGGAACATTGTCAATGGAAAATCGACTAGCGCACGGACTGGAGACTGACCCTCAAAGGCACTTGAGATGGCAGAAGTCAGCTGATGAGTCGACTCGAATTGGTCGAGTGGTTTGCCGACGACGTCAAGCACAATACGGTAATGTATGTGCTTCCGTATGTTGTGGTTAGAGGATGTTTCCCATGGAAATCCCTCGGGGACTACCCCACAGAAGTGGGCACTTGCCTCGTTCGCGCTGACATCACCCGAGGCAAGGATGCCAGGAATGTTACGGACTTGGGCAGCCCAAAGCTTCGCGTAAACTTCGCCCTCTGGGTGATAACCCTCAACACGCCAGACGTCCTTTAGAACACACTTGTGCAACGTCTCGCAGTCCACAGCGATGAAGCAACGTGTACCGGTGCCAACGGGATGGAAGTGGGACCGTGTGAACGGTTGAGCAACATAAAACGCCTTGTCAGCCACACAGACCTTCCAGACAGGCTCATTGGAGGATGCTGATTCGAGTAGGTCGCGGACTCTAGAGGAGACATTATTCACAAGGTCGTACGTCGTGTCGATGCCACGTTCAGCGCGAGAAGCATGCGAGAAACGCCAAAGAAAGGTCTGCAGGTAGTCCTCGTTGACAATGCCGAAGGATCTCGTCACTGTGGTACCGCTACGAGTGTGGCGCAAGAGGCGACATCGGTCGTTGACGATGAGGACACCGAAGCCATGAGTGCGGTACTGCGCGGACTGCTGCGCATTGGGAAAGACGATAACTTGTCCGCGGGTATCGCGAGCGCATAAAGATGGAGCCTCGAGCTCGTTGTCGTCGCTGAAACCGTCCATGTAATCCGAATCTTTGAGCTCTATGAACAGCTGCATGTCACGGGCTCGGCAGAGGCGGTCATTGGTGGGATAGGGTGACTTTTCATCAGAATAGATTGTAATGTCCGGGTTGATAGCATATCTCAGGAAGCCCTTGAAGTCGGTGTCGGGGTGTGCCGAGGTGTTGATTGCGGACCAGCCTGTTTTGAGGAAAGGTGCTACATATGGCAGTCATCTACTCAGTAAGTAGAAACCTAACAGCAGGCATGATTCAACGCACCAAGGGCTCATACATGTCTACTTCACGCCTCTTATTGCACACTTTGTTGAACGCGGTTTCTGTCCGGTCCGTGATGGATGGCATGGTAGGCAGTCCATCGCGCAGAGGGAGGTATGTTTCCAAGAAGGTGTCCGCAGGTACAAGGACGAACTTGCCTTCCAGTTCTTCGGCGGCCTGGACAAACGCGGTCTGGACGAACGAGGACGAAGAGTCGAGGACATCAGTGTTTGAAATTGAGACCATTGTCGGGATGACGGCCCGAAGTCAAGCATACCAGCGCCACATGGCAGGGTTGCTCCATTCCACCGGGTATAAACTCAATAAAGCTGGTATACAAGTACACATCACATAGCCTACTCAAGTCTGTGATTATGCTTCTCGTCGCGCTCTTCCTCCTCCTCCAGCTCCTGCTCCAACTCGTCGTTCCATTCCTGGTCGTCCACTTCGAGGTCAGCCAGAGTATCTGCCTCCTCGCGTCCTTCAATAATCGCATCCTGCTCAGCGTTGACAACAACAATCCAGACCAAACTGTCCGTCGCGCCATACTCCAGCCTATCCGCTATCTCCACCCGTTTCTGAAGCTTGCTCTTCCTCATCCGACGACCGCTTGCCACGCGCCTTTCGTTCCTCATCTGCCGCCTGAGATCCCGTCGGTCGAGTTCAGGGTGCGCAAGTCGTTGGCGTTTCTGCTGGGCGGCCTTTTCTGACCGTGCAGCCTTCCATTTCTCCAACTTGACGCCCAGTTCGTTCATCTGATCCATAACGCCATCAGGTTTCTTCGGCGGTGGGACGTTGTAGTCAAGCTCTCCGAGTATGCCTTCCGCCTGCAAGGCGGCGACGCGGCGGCCAGCTGCATCGGTGCCGGAATGGGGATCAACTTGCGGGATGGGATCCGACCACCTGTTGATGATAACGCGCGCGAAGGGAATGTGGAGGCCGATGGTTTGTGCAGTTTTACCGACTTTGGCTAGAGTCGACGGCTTCAAGACGGGAGCATCGGGATTGGCCAGGGCGCGCAAAGCTGGTGTCTTGCAGAGACGGACGTGTAATCCACGAGGCGCGAAGTACTTCTCATTGGCGTTGATGAGATATCGGTCCGTCAATGTCTTTGATAGGACGTGCATTCCTGTTTGGGCCACGACTAGAGGGAGGTCAATATCTGGGGAGGTGTATCTCTGCGTGAGACTGCGTACCTTGCACGGCAGTACCAGCAAGCATGAACCAGTGGTTGGGAACGAAACCAATGGCCATGCCGACTTTGTTCACGATGGCGAGCGGTGGGCTTCCGATCATGGCCAGGTTGAGTCCGTCAGTGAAGGCCATCCAGTCATCCGGTGCAACACCATATTGGCTGATAGCGGTGGGATAGGCGCGTATGAATGGGGCATCAAAAGACGCGTTGACTTGGGGTACAGCGACAAGTCTCGGAAGGGTTGGGAGGACGGGCGGGGTAGAGTAGTACGCTGGGGGAGGGTGGAAGAGGGAGAGGACTTCTTCGTCGGTGAATTGAGTGGTCATGTTGTGTGATAAGGACTCAAGGGATGTTTGAAGCTAAACGGTATGAATCCCTACAATTTATATGACCGGCCTATTTTTAGCAGCGCTCAATAGCGTCGGGATCGCGCAACTCCATCGGAGATGCGATGGTGATCTGCTTAGTGCAATGCTCAGGCAGTGCTGAGGCATTACGGAGACCTGAATTGAACACCGCTCAGTACAGGCTCACCCAAGTAGTACACAGAGGACTTACAGGCCGACTCTCCGGTACGTTGGTCCATACTTTAAGTAGGGTAAATGAGATGCCATGATGCTCATTAGTGCTATCAAAGAACAATATGAAACGTTCACTGAGCGAGTAGAAGTACGTGAAATTCACAATCGTTGTTCATGGGCCTAGGACCTTGAAATTCATCGTACCGGGCCGTGAAATTCAGTGTCTTTTCCATGAGTGAGTGTCATGAAATCTAGGTACTTTTTTGCCCCCTTCATGGCCCCGATTCAGTCCCTTTTCCATGAACCAGTCAGTGAAAATGTAGATTGTACAGCCCGGGCTGCCCCACTGCCGTACATTTCATTGACTGAGGCACTTGAAACGGACACAAATTCATGATAAAGGACAATGATATTGTGGTATAGATACATTGAATAATCATTCTACAGCTGTGCCCGCCACGAAACATTGCTCGTATTTCTAAATGATCTCTCGGCTAGCCATCAGCACCGATAGTGCTAGCTACATGGTTTCCTGCACCGCCGTGCCGTTCTCGTGCAATTCCGTCGTCGCCGCGTTGTGATCGTCACGATTGCGTGTGTCGCCTGGTGTCGCAATACAGCCGGGTGTCTGAGCTCGGGTGCATCTCATCACGCTGGCAAAGCGTCAAAGAGGTGCATGGGAGCGAACACATCTGACGTACTGTAGTGGGGATGGCCCTTCTGCGTGTCTTCGTTGTCGGCCATCGGGATTCCAGTGCAGGTTTGGTGCGCCGTCACCGAGAGGTGTCAATGGGGACGTCGAGCTGTTCAGGTCAAGAGCAATGCTCGGGCAGATACCACTACTGTACTTGCCAAAACAGACAAGGGGCGACATGGTGGTGGTTGATAAGAGAGGAGGCATCGACGGACTTGGAGAATTTCTGCCAGTGATGATGTCATATAACTCCCACGCCACAGGCGCCGCCCGACATGAGCCCGACGTGCTCCTCCACACTATGAGTGGGCCCCACACGCTTTCGTCAACAATGGTATGGCATCATCACTTCAATCCTAGACCTTTTCGGGCGGTCTTGGGACTGGTAGAAGCGGTGATGGGTGGTGCTTACAGTAGGACACCGAGAATAGCGTCGGGTTTGAATATCACTGAATTATCACTGAATTATGAACGACAAAAAATAAATGGAGTATTCCATGAATTATCATTTTCAAGTACCGGTACCTGAATTCTGAATTCATGGACCCTGGCACATGAATCGTGAACTTCATGTATCCGGGTCATGAAATTCACGGACTTCTGCTCTTGCAGTGGTTACTTCCTCTTGATATGTCTCATTGTCTGCCGTCAGCTCATCGGCGCCCCCAATTGCGCTCATTCCAACCAAACGCGGGAATTGCCCTGGGCAGATTTTGACCGGGATGTGTGCCAGAACTGGAACTGCAGGATTGATCACTGGTAGAAGGCAATGTCACGAATTGAACTTCATTACCTGCCAGTGCGCCGAAACTTTTCACAGGCGCCCCATGGCTGATCAAGCGACGTGAAGTGAGTGAGCGGCTCGCCGACAACATCATGTGCATGCTTGCGGATTGTTGCGGTTCAGGATCAGGAATATTACGGATGGCGGTCCAAAGCTTCGCATAGACTCCATCCGCACTGGCAGGGCAATATCTCTCTGCACGCCAGACTCCTCAAGGATATACTTCTGCAGCGCGTCACAGTCCACAGCGATGAAACACCGTGTATACAGTGTAGAGGACCTTTGGGTGTCCAAGAATACAACCGTGATTGGGGTATATTAGCCGGTCCAAGAATACAGAAAGGCGCGAAATAGATGCCATTACACTGTACACACAAATCCAACAAGTCCCATCTCATGAATCACAAAGACAAGTCCAGCGGATGCGTCGTACTCTCCTCTGTCCACGTGTCCGTCACCAGCTTGATGGGGTGCCCATGATGCAACGACAAGAAACGGGACCTCCGAGGGTTCCGCGGGCCCATCGTGAACAAAATGAAATCCTACGGCCTCGTCAGTTGTGTATGGTGGAAGACGATGTAACTTGAACTGCACCTGCACACCGACAATCCCGATGTTAAACCCCGACGTCCGAATCTCGCGGTTGCACCGCACCTCGCCCTCCCAGTCGACGCTGAGCTCGCCGTGGAAATGCGGCGGAGTCGGCCAGACCTTGCCCTCGCCGATGTTGCGCGTGCGCCAGTGCCTGCGCCCGTGCATCTCGATGAGCGTCTTGCGCACGAGGCCGACGCGGATGTAAATGGCGGGGTCGGGCGGAGAGGTAGATTCGCATTGGGACTCATCCTCTGATGAGGGGGAGGGGAAGACGTGCGAGAGGGACTCGAGGGGCCCGGTGAGCTGGATGTGGAACGGGATGGTGTCTTCCAGACCGAATGTTTGCACGGAGGGGACGAGGAACTGGTGTGGAGGGGTCAGGATGGGGATGGGAGATAGGGAAGGGGACACACGCACGCTGCAGATGATGGGCTCTAGAGACGCGGACGGCTGGAATTCCAGCGTGTCCATTATCTGATGCCACTCTTCCGGGACGTACTTGAGCATGGAGAAGACGCTGTCGCCGGGGTGGAGTATGGGCCGCGGAGGGCGCGAGCGGGGGCGGTAGTTGATTCGTATTGAATACCTATCAGCCGCTTCCAGCTCGAGGCCAGATACTTGAATGTGAACTTGGGGACGTACGTGCTGGTGGGCTTCCACAGTCCAAACCGCGGTCGCGTTCGCGTGATGATCACGGTCAAGGTGTAGATGGATGAGACCCACATTGAGGGAATGCCAAAGAACACGGCTTCGTACGAGGGTGGGAGGCGCTTGAGGTCGTTCCCATGTCGGAACGTTGTGGGGATACGGATGGAGAACGGCAGTATACTCGGACACTGACGCGATGAGTTGTCATCACTGCGATCCCAAAGCGTATGTCGTTCACGGATAAGTAGGGTATTGATGCCACCTATGTCAGATATTGATACGCTCAGCCTTCCCTCCAACTGGGTTGTATTTGTCATTCAAGTATGCATAGAGAAGGAAAGTGAGAGTCGCGTACCTTGATAGCGACAGAAGACACGTTCTCCTCCAAGACTTCGAGTTCTCCGTACACCGACGACCCGCGTCCATAACACGGGAACTCCTCCTTCTCGTCCTGGTCTTTCAAGATTAGAGTTGCCTTTTTCCAGGTTTGTGTAAAGTTCCCAGAGTAGATGGTGTGTGCGAGGGGATATCGCGGAGAGTATTCCAGCGTCGCTTCGTCTGCTGAAGGGGTGTTTGTGTAAGAGGGAGCCAAGTCATGGCTTGCCGACGAGTCTGGGTGCGCCATAGTGTGGGGAGAGGGAAAGCATTGTCTGACATCTCCGTGGGATCCTTGATGTCTTTCAGTAGACGTCCAGGGCAGAGAGAGATAAGGGAATGTCTTAGTAAGTGTCGGGTGACCGCAAAGTAGCCGGTACGAGATAGAACGCTAAGAACAGAAACGGAACGGCAGTTCAGGTGGGGGCTTCGGACCGAGCGTCACAGCGGTAGCATCGGTTTCCTGGCACGAATTGCGGTCAGGCAGGCAGTGAGTACGCGGTGGCTGCTCAAAGACGATGGAAGAAGCAGTCACTAGCAACTACCATTGCGAGGCGCTGATCCAGGACTTGCTTGATCTCACGCTCTTTGAGCGGCATCCAGTCCGTGGCAACGACCTGAATCTCCCTATTTTTAAAGAGTCACGCAGCTTGAACGAAGACATAATGCATTGGCACAACATAGAGAAAGGGTTTTCATACAGTATCATGGATCATGGGAGGAATGCTTCATATGAGCCGCACAACACAAGTACATTCTCGTTCGCGTGTGGATGGGTAGAGAAAAAAGGGAACAAGTAGAATTACGTGGCGTGTGCGTGCTTCTGCTTGCCGGTCCTGATCTTCCTGATGTAGAACTGCGGAGGGCGTTGAGAGGCGGAAGGGGATGGTGCAAAAAAGATACACATACCTCAAGCTCCCGTCCCTCCAAGATGTAGCCGTCAGCACGACCGGACTGGCCAGGTCGGCTGGCGATGGCAGCGTACAGACGACCGGCCGCGAATTGGGATTCGAGCAGAGGGTCGACCTTGGCGTCTGTGGTGGTGGATCAGTATCGGGCGTCGCCAAGATTGCCAAGCTACGCACCCTTCTTCCTGTCGTCGAGGATGCGCTGGGTGTGGTTGGAGATCTTTTTGGGTTCACCGGCATCAGCAGCAGGGGCCTGGGGCTTGCCCTTCTTGGTTACGGGGACGGCATAGTGCGCCTCGTACCACTGGCGGAAGGGGGTGGCATCGACCTGGATGATGGCGCTCTTGACGAGGGTGTTTGTTCGTACAAGCTCGTTGTTCGATGCGTTGTATGCCTGCCAATGATAAGGAAAATCGCAGGAGATGATGCCGGGCAGCACTCACGACACCGATGATCCTGGTCTTCCTGGTGACCTGCTCCGACGCCCAGGCAAAGTTGCCGCTCTCGAGACGGAGGGCCCTGTGCTTGAGGTTTCCACCGCGCACACGGACGGTGTGGATGCGCTTGGCACCGAGCTTGGTGTTGGCGGGCTGGCGGCCGAGCTCGAATTTTCTCTTTTTGCGGTAGTGGGCGCGCTGTGCCCCGGAGGCGGAACGCTTGTGTCTTGATGTGCGGGAGATACCTGTGGGCACGGTGAGCAAGGCGGCGAGCACAGCGGCAGCGGCGACGACGAACCCATGTTGACGGCGAAGGAAGCACTCAAGCGTTTTTTTGGGCCTGGCGTTGTCCTGGTCGAAAATAAGGTTCAGACAGACTTGAAACTCCGACGGAGTGTGCCGAGAGATGTGGCTGTGCAGTCGCGGCTATGTCTGTGCTTATAAGTAATACGCTGTGGCTTCAATAGTGTTGACTCTCACAATATGAGCCTTCATTGTCATTGTGCAACACTACACAGCTCACTTTGTTCCAATCCTACTTGAGTAACCTGTGCTCAACACTTAGTCGAGTGCTGGCGTCTCTTCACCAGCTGACCTGGACTAGCTTGACCTCTGTCTTGAACCGGTGGTACTTATCATTTCTCAGCTACACTTTACCATTGCCGCCTGAGGTATGTTGAATGACTTGTCTACCCACATCTTCATTTCAGAGCTCCTGTCATCGCCTTCCATAAATCAAAATTAATTGCCTTTTCAGACAAGCACGTAATGCAAAATCAACTCCACAGCCACTACACTCCCGACCATCACCTCCTCCTCCTTCCTGAGCCCTCTGTCCAATTTCAATGCGCCGGTAATGTCCCGTATCTACGCCAATGTGAATGCCGGCCTGGGCAAGGCCTGGTATGACTACGGTGCGCCCCCCGCCTCACCGCGCCCGCCGTCGTCCTCAACAGCACCCAGACAACTCCAAGATCGAATGGAGCCAACCGGATCGCTACGAGGTTGTGAGGAGGCTAGGCGGGGGCAAGTACTCCGAGGTCCGTGCCCGCTGCTGCCGCCGTCAGCCCGCCGTTGACGCGCCCCCAGGTGTTCGAAGGCATCGACACCCTCAACAATGACCAGTGTGTCATCAAGGTCCTCAAGCCCGTCGCCAAGACTAAGGTCAAGCGCGAGATCAAGGTCCTGCGCAACCTGTCCGGCGGCCCCAACGTCGTCGGCCTCATCGACGTCGTCCGGGACCGTAAGTGGCTCCTCTCCGCCGTCCCATCCGCTGCTCAACCCGGCCCGTGCAGCGTCCGCCAAATACCACAGCCTCGTCATGGAGTATGTCGAAAACGTGGAGTGGAAATCGTTCTCGGCCAGGATGGTTGAGGCCGACGTCAAATACTACATGTTCCAAATGCTCAAGGTCCGTCTCGCCCCGCTATTGGCCATCGCGCAGCCCGTAACACCCCGTCCACAGGCGCTTGACTTTGTGCACTCACGCGGCATCATGCACCGCGATGTCAAGCCAGGCAATGTCATGATCGATCACAGCCAGCGCAAGGTAAACATCCCCAACCTGCCTCGCCAAGTGCATGACTGACCGCATGCAGCTGCGTCTTATCGACTGGGGATTGGCCGAATTCTATCATCCAGGCACAGACTACCATGTACGCGTTGGCTCGCGTTACTACAAGTCCCCCGAGCTTCTGGTCAGCTACCGCAAGTACGACTACAGCCTCGACCTTTGGTCCCTCGGCTGCATGTTCGCCTCCATGATATTCCGGCGCGAGCACTTCTTTAGAGGCTCGGACAACGACGACCAGTTGCTCAAAATACTGAAGGCCTTGGGAACCGATAGATTCGACCAGTATCTACACAAGTATGACATACACTTTGAGACGCAACACAATGGCCTGTTGCTAAGGTATGCTCACACGCATTCATTTCAAGCATGCAGCGACTCACTCGCTGGCGTAGCTATCCGAGACGCCAATGGACAGACTATGGCGTGAACGAGCTTGTCACAGGCGAGGCGCTCGACTTGCTTGACAAGCTCTTGCGCTACGACCACGCCGAACGTTTGACTGCACATGAGGCGCAAGCACATGTGTATTTCAGTACGCTGTCCCAGGCTCTTTTGCGATCTCCGCAATCCTGACTCTTTCTGCAGACTCCGTCCGTTTGGAGGCTATATCCACCAAAGGCGACCATGTTAGTGACTCTGGATTCTGTTCGACGTAAAGAGTTATTTGATTCTTATTATTTTTCGGGACTGTGTGCATTACTATACACTATCACTTTCACTATCACCATGTACCTATTGACATGTACTGACTGACGCGTGGTGGGCATGAGATTGACACACTGCGAATGCGATGCTATATTACTATGTGCCAATGCACCCCCCACCGACCCACCTACCTTCGACATGCCTGCGACCGCCGCCACAGCAAAACACAACACTTCTCATCCTTGGCGCCAAATGGTGGACACCTTTATATGGGTGGAGCAGCAGCAGCGGGCGAGCAAGTCGGGTTGGTCGACCGCGCAATGGGTCCTCGAGCAGCAGATGCGCTCCATATACGGCCCGGAGGCGGACGAACGCAGAAGGGAGGCGGCGGCGAAGCGGAGGGCAGAGCACCACCGCAGGCGTGCAGCAGAGGAAGACGCCACAACCCCCACCACAACCACCACACGGCGGACACGGAAGAAGCCGAGAGAGACGATCACCTGGGCGGACTACGAGGCGCGCTGGGACGCCATCCGGCACTCGACGCAGCCGCTCGAGTTTGGGGACATACCGTGGCCGCAGGCGCGCCAGCCGTCGAGGCCCCAGCACCTGTCGGCCCGCCAGGTGGGGGAGTTCCTCGCGCGGGATCCGGCGGGCGATGCGGAACACAGGCGCAAGCGGGCGTTGCTCACCTGGCATCCTGATCGGTTCCGGCGCGTGCTGTGTAGAGTTTTGGAGAAGGACAGGGAGAAGGTGGAGGAGGCGGTGGGACTGGTAGCGCGTCTCTTGACGGCGAAGGATGGTCGCGTTTGATCCATGCACACATACACCTAGAAGCTGGTCTTCAGACATTATTCCCCGTGAAAGCCAAGCAAAGCATGTTTCACATTGAACTTACACAAAATAGAATACAACAGTATGCCACCCATAAATACAGACAAAGCTTTTACACATCTACTCTTCTGGGACAGTCTTGAACTTTTTCACAATGGTATCCTTCCCGTCCGTCCCAGCGCCCAGTTGGTATCCATTCGCTTTGAAAACCTTTGATCGTAGGAAAGGCGTAATATCAAAGATATCATGTTCCTTGGCCTGAGGAGCTCGTCAGCAAGACGTTCTTGTCGACGAGCAAGATTGCTTACCCGCTCCTCCAGATCAGCGATCTTAACGGTGACGCTGGTGGCAGTCTGATGTCTCTGTAGCTGATACAAACGCGCCCGGTCCTTCACGATCTGACCAAGAAGGAACGCGAGCAGCTCGTCGTGATCCTTGGCATGAGTAAGGTACTTGCGGAACCCCTACGACAAACATGAACATTAGTGACTCGAAATAAAGGACCAAGACCAGGAACTCACTCTCTGCAACGTCTTCTTGATGCTCATCTTCTGTGCGCTCACAAAGCTACCCACAGCGACCTCGATGGCAAGGTCGATGTCATCCGCACGGACGTACTCCCGCAGAGCCATCTTCGCGCTAGCTTCCGCCATACGAATCATACTCTCCAAGTGACGCACAGTAATGGGGTAGGATCCCGTGGCCAGTGACTCGCGTCGAAGCTCAGCGAAAAGACGGGCCATTTTCTCCTGGTCCATCTCGTATAGCTTGGGACGGATCTTTTCGCGAGCGTACATAATATACTTGCGAAGGATATCTTGGGGGATAGCCTTCAAACATGATCAGAACACGGGAACACCACAGCAAATAGCAACTCACATCCTCGTCAACAACCGTTCCAACATCCATCTCCTCCTTTTCCTTGTCGAATCCGGGATGACTGCGTAAATGGCTCCCAACCACGAAGCGGGCCAAAAGCTCATCCATCACGGGGTCCACATTATCCTTGACGACACATAACACGTCAAAACGCGACAAGATAGGCTCAGTGAGCTCGACGTTCTGCTGGAATGGGATGGTAGGGTTGTACCGGCCGCGTATAGGATTGGCCGCAGCGATGATGGCACACCGCGCCTGCAATGTCGTGACGATACCAGCCTTAGCAATGGAGATGGACTGCTGCTCCATGGCTTCGTGAATAGACGTACGATCCGCGTCGTTCATCTTGTCAAACTCGTCGATGAGGCATGTCCCCTTGTCTGCAAGCACTAGAGCGCCTCCTTCCAACGTCCACTCACGAGTGACAGGGTCTTTCCGCACGCTAGCGGTAAGACCAACGGCGCTAGCTCCCTGGCCAGTCGCGAACACACTACGATGCGCCGTCTTCTCCACGTACTTGAGGAACTGGGATTTCGCAGTTCCCGGATCACCAAGTAGGAGGACGTTGATATCACCACGGATACGCAATTTGTGGTTGATGTCCTTACTGACACCACCGAATAGACTGAGCGCAATGGCAGTCTTGATGTCCTCGTGGCCATAAATACTTGGCGCGATACTCTTGATGATCCTTTTCCGAATTCGTTCATCTCGGGCCAGGGCGCGCATCTCCCGCTCGTCCTCTTCGGTAAGGCGGAAAGCAGCAAAGAGATCCTCCTTTTTGTTGATGTGGTTTGCTTCGATGACGGTTGAAAAGACAGGGAACCCGTTGCGCGAGTTGAGAGAGGCATCAAAGTTGTTGCGGTAGATACCAGTGACCTCGATTTCTTCACCTGGTTTGGCATTGTCGATGAGATCCCAGAGAAGAATGAGTTCTCGATGTCTGGGCAGACGGCCGGCAGGTACTGAGCCTGGCGATTCTTGTAATGTCATCCTCTGATAGTTGCGGTAGACCGTCTGAGATGCTTCATGAGTACCGAACGTCTCGTATGCTTGTAATGTCACGTACTTGGTCTGAGTTGACCCTGAAAGGCCCTTTACTCTCGCAATTGGCACAAAAGCTGACCTTGACCTCGGTCGTCGCGTCTTGGTAAAATGGTCCAAGGATGGCACCGCATTTGCCACAATCGAACTTGACATACTTGAGCTGAGGGAAGACTCCGCTCCGTCGAGTTACAACCCCGGACACCCGAACAAGGTTGTTGAGATTCGAACGACGGAGATCACGTAGAGAGGAGCTCAAGGGAAGGTCGGAGATGCGAACGTGAACCTCGGAATGGATACGCTCGTAGGCGGGGTAGTACACCAAAATGGCATCCAGGGCTACCTCGTCGAAGATGGCGAGCATAGAGGTGGGAGAGTTGGTGAGGAAGTATGCCAATATTGGCTTGGAATCAGCGAGATGGAGATACGAGACTTCGAGAGATTCCGAGTTGGCTGGAAAAGACAGTCAGCGGCTGAGGCTGAGTAGATGGCGATATATGCTCACATTCTCCAAGGTGGCGAATTCTTTGACCGTAAACTGACGCGCCGCTCTCGTCGACGTAGGTCATCAGGAATTTACGGAAGTGGTGCACAATTGAGCGGCGAACGCGGTCGTGGGCAATCCACTCGACGATAGATTTGGCTTTGATATCGCTGAGCTGTTCCAGGGGAAGCTCCTGCAGATGATACAACCGATGAGAAACAAGCAACCGTAAACGCGCATTCACTCACGTCTTCGACGCCGTCCATATCATCCTCGTCCCTGCGCTCGTCCCACACATTACGCGTCCGCCTCCGCATTTTCGCCAGCGCCTCATCCTCCATCTCATCCTCGGCGTCCACATCATCGTCCAGGAAAGCCGGTGCCCTGCTTCTTCCAGACGATTTACCGACCTTCTTGCCAGCGCGCTCTCGTCGATCCCGACGCGCCATAACGTATTCGGCCTTGCGGCGGGCTTCGGCTGACATCTGCTCATGGTCGCCCTCGTCGTCTATGTCGGCATCGGAGTACCTATCGAGGGCCTCGTTGGGAGCATAGTCACTGAGAAGCATTAGAAAAAGGCTGCGAAGAAAACGACGCGTCGTGCTCACGCTTGGAGGATGTCGTCGTTCTCGAAAAGGTCGTCGCCCTCGTCGTCGTCGGCGTCGTCATCGAAGACATCCTGCACGTCGCTTTCAACGTTTTCCTCGCCGTCCGAGGGGAAATTGAGGGGAGACGATGGCGGCAAAGTGGATGTCTGGGACAGGCGGCGCTGTGGAGTTGCGGGGGCTGCTGGCGACGAGGCCTGGTCGGGCGACGCGCTGCGTCTTCGCTTGTTACGGCGTGGGGCAGACTAGATCGTGTCAGCAAATCAGCCTGGAAAGGAAAGGCAGGCGCACCATGGCACGGATGAGCAGAGGTGATGGTGGAAGAAAGCAACCCTACATACAACGCGACGCGCTGAATTAGTCGGAGTTTGAAAAGCGTGAACACTACTTGCCACTCTACCACGGTTCTATGTGCTCACTGTCAGGTGCGCTCTGGGATATAGCCTCAGAGCTGGCACCGAGCGCGCTCGACTATACTTCAATAGACTCAAAACGAGGAAGGACTCTGGCTCACTGCCGACCAACGTTCCGACGTTGGATAAGATGGCAACTGCAACTGCTCCAGCGCAGCATTCGGTCTCATCCTCGAACCGACAATTTCGACGTTTTATAATCCAGATCCTTCAAGCCAGCACGCGGAAACGGATCGCACGACAGTACTGTGGACACCAGCTTAGCGGGACCACTCGGAAACACGTTCTCGATGCTCAACCGGCTGCGCCAGTCACCAGACGCAGTCTCCCACAACCCCGTCAACAATATGAAGTATTATTATCATTATTCATGGAGTAACATTTTGTGCCTTGCATGACTTTACTTTCGGCGGATTGGAGGAGATATTGGTTGGCAGCACTCAGTCAATCGGAACGCAAAGGCCGATCGTCGCTTTTTGACACTAACTTGTCTGCGCCACAGTCACAGCCTTCGTTTGCTTGTCGTTATAATTTTGAAATGCTCAAAGCATTGACACCGACGTTGCTGCCTGTGGACGAGTCTTCTCCATTCCCTGCTTCTTCCCGCCCTCCATCAATTCCACCCTTTGCCCCCTACACCAGAGAGGCTGAAAGGGTTCGAAGCTGGTCAGGCGAAGCTGGAGACGCATGCGTGGATGCTAGGTGTTTTGAAAAAGGTGCCAGAGGACAAAGAATGGAACACGTACGCAGAAGGATGGCTATGTGAGGCATGGGATGCCCGACTTGCTGTCCTAGAGGGAGAAGGAGAAGTGATCAAACTGCACGGAGTACTTGTTGAATGGCAGCCTGATGAGGAATTGCCGCACAAGCCCGTTCTAGCGGAGGATGGGAAGGAAGATTGGGAGGAGGATCAGAGCGGGTAGAAATTGGTTTAGAGTCCTTGAAGGTGTTCAACCGCGCAGAGGTCATTGAGCGAATGGGACGTCCTGGTCATCCGAGTCTGTTGACCTTTCTTTGGCGCTTCCTGCGATAATGTTGTCAGCGCAGTACATACACGTTGCTTCGTCACCGTTAGCCACGATGCATGAACATTACCGTGTTGTTCTTGATATTGTCAACAGCGAACCGCTCACCTACTTCATGTCGACTTATCAGCTGACTTCTGCCATCTCGGATGCCTTCGATGGTGAGTGCTCCTCCCTCCGCGCGCTACTCACTTTCGTATCATGTACAATTAATCGATAGGTCATTCCGATGCCTACAACAAGGCCGGAATCGAGCACCGCGACATTTCGATTGGGAATATCGTCATCGTTCAGCGGAAGGAGAACGGCGAGGCGAAGGAATGTGGGAGTCTCCTGGAGTGGGATCTCTCCAGATGTGCTGAGGGCAAGGTGTATGAACGAATCCCGGTGCATGTCATCCTTGATGAGTCCTTCCTTCTAGGCATGCTGACGTTCATCAGGCTATTAGACATTTCATGTCTATTCATCAGTGTGAGGAATCGCCTCCCACTCATACGATCGGCGACGACATCGAGTCGTTCATACTTGTCTTCCTTTGGGTCGCAACGCGCTTCGCGCCCAACGACATGACGGCGGAAGTCCGTGGAGAAATCTTGGACTTGTTCGACAAACCCAGAATTACCAAGACTACGCTGTCGATACTAGCGACCCTCCACCACATGAAGCTATCGTCCACATACCTTGTAAGAGTGCTCAAAGAGCTCATGGGGGTGTACGAAGCACGATACAGGTTCGTTGATAGCGATTGGCCACCAGAGGAGCTGGAACGGCATGAAGCTAAAACGGCAAAGTTGGAGTCCCATTCGTGGATGCTAGGCGTGTTGAAGAAAGCGACAGAGAACGAAGAGTGGAAAGCACAAAAGGATGGCCATGTGGAGCATCAGGTGCTGGAAGTCACCAGGCGCACAAGATTGCATGAATGGGAAGCTTGGGTCCTGTGTGGGTCATAGAATTCATATTCTTAGTACAACACATCAGTGACACATTCAGGACAAGAAAAATCATACACAAATCACAGCCTGCAGCATATGTCGATACACCAATCCCTCGCCCTCCGTCCCCGCAAAGTTATCCTTCACAACCTTCTCCAACTCGCCATTAATCTTCTTTGTCTTCCACTCCTGGTCCTGGGCCTGGTCCTGCTGCATCAGATTATAAGACATCAGAAGCTCAAACCGTATCCGCAGGATGGGCAGGGAGTCGGACTTGACGTTCGTGGAGATGAGCCGGACGACGTCCTGGGCCCAGGGACCGGTGAATTTGCGTGCTATGGCTGGAAGGGAGGGAGTGCTGGGGATGCTGGAAACCGAAACCGTGTCGCGCGGCTTGGGCTGAGCGCGTGGCCGAATGGCAGGGCGGGGCTGCGCCGAGATAGAACCTGTAGAAAGCAATCGCTGGCAAAGCGATATCTTGAACCGCAAGACGGCTGTGGAAGATGGGAGGAGACTCAGGACGTTCGTCACGGTCTCTCGGGGGGATATCGAGATAATGTTGAACATGGAGTTGATGAATATAGGGAAATCAAGGTAGATGGTTGCGGAGAGGTTGATGAGCTATGAGTCGTGTTCAGTTGACTGTTGGAAAGATGAAGGGAACAAGAAACTGACTAAAGTGAGCAGACGGATTCCCAGTTGACGATGGGCGTTATGCTCTTGTTGGATCGCGTAGAACGAGATATCTAGAGGTCGGCTAAAGTCCCATCGCGCGTCTTTTCCTGATCTTTCAGGAGGGATCTGTGCGAGGAGCAATTGCGAGTAGCGAGCTGCAGGAAACATGAGGGTACGCGACGAGGAATAAGAAAAGTACCTACGTTCTCCAGGTACGATGAGACTTTCTTCCTTCTCGAATACTGCGACCATCCATTCCAGCATGGCCCAGGCATCGTCGCCAACGATCTGATTTACGTTCTCCGTTTCTTCTTCGTCGTCGGTTAGATCCTCGTGTTTTCTCGAGCTTTTGCGCCGTTTCGTCTTCCGTGACGGCGTCGCAGTGGCAAGGGATTTGATAAAGTCACTCTTGAGCAAGTCCCAGCATGTCTTCGCGCGGATGACGCGCAGAGACTCTTTTGCGAGAATACTCTCTTGCTCGTCTTCGTTGCAGTCGTTGGACAAGTCTTTTTCGCATGCGGGGATGGTGCGGAAGAGGCTCTCGGGCGAGTTTGTGAGGGCAAAAGAGGTGAGAAGGCGACGTGCAGCGTTGACTGTGTTGGGTGGGAGATGGAAGCGCTCGCGTTTGATTTTGCTCGGAGAAGACTGCACATCGGCGGGGTTGGGCAGCTTTGGTGTCGATGAGTGGAGGGCAATGAAGACCAGCTGCCGAATATGGTCTCTGCGCAAAGCTTCAGATGGCTGTGAGCCAAACAAAGGGATTCGCGTACGGAGAAGGCCTGTGGCGAGGACTGCGCAGTTGTTCGAGGACGGCTATGCCCGAGTCGTACTGGTTCTCCTCCCAGCAGCTGTTGACGAGCTCGCGCTGGCCTCGGCTCATTTCGACTTCGGTGGCCGTGGTAGACGATGTCGACGCGTTTTGGGACATGGTGGTGGTCGCCGTTACAGACTACGGCGTGTCAGTCTATCTGCCTGCGAAAGAGGAGGAGGCGCACGATGAGCAGAGGCGGCGGTGATGGTGGACGCGTCGAACCCGCAATTAGTCGGAGTTTGAAAAGCGCGCGCCTTTCCCAAATTGGACGACAGACCCTGGTTCAAACGACCACGACGACGATGTGCAGATAGCCCGGCGTACGCGTTTTGACATTATACTGCGTGCTCATCTGCCTTCCGTACGCGTCTGGATTGTCCCTCCTATACAGCAAACACGCAGACGAAGCCTGGCAACGCTTGATCCGACTTGGCTTTCTTGCACCCCAGTGACGGTCTCTACTTAAGGACCTATTGGAGCTCTGCATATTTGACTTAGACTTGTCTTCACTCGACGACCGTCTCACGCAACACCCGATTTGTCGGTATTTCGTAGCCACAACTGCACCGTATTCCACCGAAACAACAGAAACGTGTCCCTTTGGGAGACACAGTGATGACGGTGAAGCACTCTAGCGGCCTTTTCAGTCACATTTACTGCCTGATGTACTCGGAGTCTGCCACCCTCTTGGTATGGATAACACAGAAGACTTCATGGCTACTTCTAGCATACTGTTACACGGACGTCCCACGTACCGCAGGTCTTTTGGCGAGATCAGGCTTTCTGCAAGGTAGGGGACGACGATCGCTCATCTGCTTGCCCTGGAGTGTCTTGCAGTCGAGTCCTCGTTCGAGGTCGGACGGGAAATCTGGGGGGGATCCAAATCCCCGAGACAGATGACAGATCCTGGACCGTCACACAATTCGGACAAGGCGGAACGTATTCCGGGAGAACGACAAGATACATATCACCGCTGACTTCCGATTCATGCATCACGGAGACGTTCCGAGTCAAAGATATATCATTCTGGGGTTCGAATGTTCAACTTTGAGTGCAACTTCTGACCTTCGGCTTGCAGGTCTGGGCCCTCAAATTGTATCACAGCGCCGTGATTGCCTCGAAGTCGCGAGAACCAGCATAGCCAACACGGGGGCGTGTTGGATAGTCACGGTAAAGAATAGCTTGACGCGACATGTACAGCCGGCATGGACGGCTCGGGAGCAGCATTCATACGAAGAGAATCGAAGATGACTCTGATGGGACATACTCAGACCTGGCCAAGCTCTGGAACGAAAGTCAGATAGGGCGAGGTAGCGGGGGCGACGGCGCAATGATACAAACCAATGGCTTGCGCTGGTAAGCAAAGATTTCGCCAAGCATCATTATGAGTGGGAACATCCAGATCTTCGAGAAGACGTCAAAGTTAAGTCGATCTTTGTGCCTGCGAAATAGAGCTTACTTCTCACCGTGGCAGCTGTGTTTCTTTCTATTGTGTTCTATACATAGGTCAAGACGCGAGAGTAGACTCGGACTTAAGTTGGGGTTCAATATTAAATGTTCGATAGGTTTGTAACGTTCGTTGGTGGCGAACGTGGGTTAATGGACATCAGGCTGTCAGCCTGGCACGGCTTCAACCTTGCCCTCAACCGGAGGTCAAGGCACAGCCTACCTTACCATTGCTCGGAGGCTGAACCAGGCACTTCCTGTCGCACGCATTCCCAAAACACCGATATACATGTCATATTGGAACAAATTAGGCAGAGCCATGTCGCCTTACTTGAAGCGTGAGTGCCGGGTTAGGGTTACGATGGCTTTCGTCTTCTCCATGAGTGCACCAATCTGGTATCGACCCACACAATCGTTCTTTTGCTCTGTGCCATATCTCTTTGATAATGCCTGTCATCTACGCGTCTGGACAGGCACCAAACCTCGGCCACTGCTGCTGAGATTGTTCCTCGTTCTGTTTCTGCTCAATGCCTCAGATTGGCATACTTCCCGGTTCCCCACTCATTCATGTCTATGAATAGTGTGACTGATCAGCATCCAGATCATAATACTCTCATTTTAACTCGAGGTCCCGCCTAGATATTCTCTCGAGATCAACAGCCATGTCCATTTACCTCGTCGCGTGCCATTCGCATACTATGGGCGTCCTCGGCCTCACTCTATCCGGGCATCGTATCCCTTGAATTTTTGAACGTGTATACGTATCAAACTGTCATACTCACCATTCCTCCTGCTTGTGATCTCTAGAACTGCATAGGTCGGAGAGACGGTGCACATGCCATGCGCACTGAGCCTGGATGGTCGCTTGCGGTCGGTCCGTATCTGGACCAATCGTCTCCGACCTCTCCGCACAGCGGTGTCAAGAATGAAGGCACTCGTACCTCAGTGTGCCTTGTAGAACGAGTATAAGAGACATCCACCGCCACTGGATATAGTCATTGCTCACCAGCATCTGCTTCAGCACATCAGCAATCTCTTCAGTACTCATCCAGAACCTAATTCTTCTACACTATGCGTGCTACATTCATCTCCCTCTTTGCGGCCATCTCTCTTGCAGTCGCTTCACCGGCCTTGAAACGCCAAGATGCACTCTTCGCGGAGGTCTTCGCCAACCAGACGGCCGCCACAGAGTCGTCTTCTTACATGACCTTCACGCTCGTTGATCCTTTCAACGCTGAGCTCTGTCAGTCTCAACGTTCTGCTGATTTTCACTTGCTCATGATATTTCGTGTAGCTTGCCAAGAGTTCTGCCTCAAGATCTGTGACTGCAAGTCCGTCAACCTCTACCTCGACAACTTTGGCAAGGTGATTCACCAAATCTGGATTCCTAAATTGACATAAGACGCTAAGCACCTTGAAATTTCTAGGGCATCACCTTGCCCGACGGTCAGGCTGCCCTCTTCACCTGCTCCGCTTTCAGTCAGCCCATCGACTCGAGCATGAACATCAATTTCGGCGGGCAAGATCAGCACGGCGATGGACAACTCAATTTCATCACCCAGAGCTATGGATGGGTCGTTGATTTTTAATGAATTCTGCCTTCTCCGCCAACAATAATTCTCCTCTACTTACTTGAGTTATCAAACAACTATGATCTACGTACCTCCTTCGTCACTAAGTCTTTCTTGTCACTACGTAGTTTAGAAAATACGTTTGTTTCGACCCTTTTAAACGTGCCCAAACCTGTGCGATAAGATAAGATCGGCGGCAGTGGGAAACAACAGCACTTCCTTGATTACACCTTCATCTCATGCGCTCATCTGCTTGACATGCGCCGCCTTTCAATCCGGGGACGTCGCGTCGTTAACGCTCTTAGACTGGTATGGGTGGTAGCCATACTGTGGTACGAACTCGGCATCTTCCATCGCGCTGTTGATAGCTGCGACTGGCCAGCAGTCGATTCCGTCGTGCGTCTCTAGTGTGCCTCGGTATTCTTCGACTGACGACGTGCTCAGCAGTCGCAAGCAAAGTCCACGCATGTACTCATCGTTGCTGACCCCCAAGTCCTCGATCACAGGTCGTACCCCGACCGCTCCGCATTCCTTACCTTCCTTTCCCGCGTCTTCACCGACCTGAATCTACGCAAAAGCTGGTACTTCACCGCAAAGAAAGACCCCGACGTGGTCATATTTCTCGGTGATATGATGGACAACGGCCGGTACGACATGGACGACGCGGAGTACGTTTCAACAAGTTGATATATGCACATGTTTCCAATTGATGCCTTTGCAGATATGAAGACTATTACCAGAGGTTCAAGAATATTTTCAATGTCAAACCAGATGTGCCAGTGTATTATATCCCAGGAAACCATGACATCGGGTACGTTCTACCAGGTCTTGCCCCTGATTCTTACTACATCCATGTAGCCTCGGTACCTCATCCCGCTTCTCCGAGGAGAGAATTGCGAGATACAAGTCTCACTTTGGCCCTCCAAATAGCGCGATGTCTATCGCAAACCACAAATTTGTTCTGATTGACGCACCAACATTAGCCGAAGAAGATCATCAACGCAATGGCGTATCTTATGAAGCTTGGACTGGTCTCCCGAGTGGACCAGTTGAATTTGTGAAATCCCAAACCACACGTAATACATTGCGATTGAAACTACTGATAAAGTCACTGATAAGCCCACAGAACCGCCGAGCGAACCGGTCATCCTGCTCTCACATATACCTCTGGCTCGACCAGAAGGCACCAGTTGCGGACCGCTTCGAGAACGGGGCACCATACATCGTGGAATAGGTCACGGGTACCAAAACACGCTGGGAAATCAAGCCTCTGGCTTTCTCTTGAACAACGTCAAACCGTCGCTCGTCTTCAGGTGAGTAAGATCCTCCACCCGAGATTGCGCGTCACTGACTCTGCTACTCGCCCAAAGTGGTGACGACCACGACTACTGCGAATATACGCACGAACTGACACTAGACGGTCAGCTCCAGCAAATCAAGGAAGTCACTGTAAAGTCATTTTCCATGGCCATGGGGATCCAACGACCAGGATTCCATCTCCTATCATTAACACCACCTCTGGCTGGCTCCTCGAAGCCATCTTTTGCTGATAGACCGTGTCTTCTGCCTGATCAGTTGAGCGTCTACCTCAGCGCATACGTGCCTTTGATTTTTATATCATTGGCGGTACTTGTAATCGCAAACTTGTACCGCCGTCGGACCCTCCAGCAGTACATTCCTATCCCGACTGCCCTGGACATGGATGACTTGGGGACCTCGACGTCTTCGGGCACATTTGCCAACCGCCTTCGGTCGAGGACAGAAAGTGAAGGACTCTCATTACCCCTTCCCAATTCCTCCACACCTCGACAACCACCGCCCAAGGGGAGGCCTAGAAACTCTTTCATTCGCGATTTCCGAGACGTCGCCATTTATCCCCTCACGCTCTTCGTGATCATTACATGGAGAATGTTCGTGGATCAGAGTACTGATCCAGAACGGTAGTATCATATTATGGAGGAGCAGCCGGTAGTAGGCCTTGCAGTCCGCCGAACAATCAACCTCATATCCCTCGCAAAGTCTCTCTAACTGCCAGGCCATGTAGTATCTTCAATCTTGTATAACTCCCATCCACTGTTCGGCCTCAACAATGCCATTGGCATCCTTCTGCAAATAACTATGTCTAGGTCGGTCGCTCGACTCACATGTGCTGACTTCTTCGGAGCCCTCTTTCCCCCGATCCTTCCAGCTAACATTCATTTCATATCTTTCCGGAGATGCGTTTTTTTGCCCAGTAGCCGAGTGACCACAGTGTACCCGCGATCGCCGAAGTCACTTGCAATACCTAAAACAGACTTGCTTTCGAACGTTCATCTCGGTCTGGTCGTACCGAGCGATCCTCTCACCTTTGCTCCTCTCGCAATATGAAGCTCATCATCCAAAGCCACATCTTTGACACGCCAACATCGCATAATGGGACGACACTCCGAATGGCTGGCAATCGTTACCTCACGGGACCTCCTTCGAGCGCAGGCAAGGTGCTGATATTCTTGCATGCATCCGGAATGCGTGAGTGCGTGGTAGTTTATAGCGAAGTCCCGATCAGAACGCGCGTACCGTACTTGCAGACAAGGAACACTGGGAACCCATCATCGAAAGGCTCTTCCAAGAGGGCGCTGACATCAAGGAGTGCTGGGCGTTTGACTGGCAAAGCCACGGCGATTCGGCCATCGCGAATGCTCTCGTCCTCGATGACTTCGTACCATGTGCGCTCCCTTACGTTGCAACCTGGGACATACCGGTCTGACACGATGGACACGCGCTAGCCGTGCATGACTGGGCAGAGGGTATAGCGTACTTTGTTGACCACTATGTCCCCCGCGATGAGCGCATCGTCGTGATAGGGCATTCTGCTGGGACCGCCGCCGCGTAGGTTGCCTCATTTCCCTTGATGACCCTCCTCGAGCCGCACCAATAATCAACGCACCTGCAGACTGCTCAGCGCAAAGTACCTGAAGGCGTCATATGTGGGGATCGTCCTCGTCGAGCCGACCGTGATCGATCGCGAGTTGTTCAACGCGAATCTGAAAGACAGGACGAAGCAGACAGGATTGCTGGCGAAAATCACGGCGAGGCACCCGGAAAAGTGGGATACGAAGGAGCTCGCGAGAAAGTTCATGGGGAGGAAGGTGCCGTGGAAGGATTGGGACGCGCGGGTTTTCGAGATCTATCTTGTAAGCGTGTTGTGATTCTGCACTTCCAACGTAGTCGTGCTCACAGATAGGAAAGGACAATGGCCTGCGGTTGGTGGATGCAAACAGTCCCCAAGGGCCAGTCGTGACAAAATGCAGTAAACGCCATGAAGGCGCTAGTTTCTTGGAATACGAGGCTAGCTTCGAAGCGGCTGTCGTGATGGACAAGCATTGCAAAGACGTACCGATTCATGTCATACTCGGTGTGGAGGGTGGAATTGTGTTCGTAGCGGTCATCTTTTGATCTCTTTCATCAATTTGACTGTTCCTTAGACCCTTGTATGCTCAAGAAGACCTCTGGAACGAGGCGAAAGGCCGTCATCTTGCTTCGGTGACCCGTTTATCGAAGGGAGGACACCTCGTATGTCGTTTCTCAATAATGCGCTCACTCCGAGTCTTCGTGTTGCTAATCCTTCACCACAGCTTGTCCAGGACAATCCAGATGGTGTGGCTGAAGCAATGATCAAGGAGCTTTTTTCACCCAACGCACGATTGTAAAACAAATTGGTTGACGCTGACGGTGGCGGTGGGAGTGTGTAAATAAAACCTGTGCTGAATATCCCAAGCTGCCTATGTAAGACGAGCGTCCTTCGAGTTCCTGGGTACGAGGGCACTCCTTACAGCCTCTTACAGCTTACACTGCTGGCTTATCCAGGGAAGAGCCATAGCACGATAGCGCAAAATGAGCACACCGATTCCATTCTACACATCTAGGAACCAACACCGACAGAGGAAGAAAGTACCAACAGCAAAACCAGGTAATTTTTACTTATAAAGACCAAGAGTAGTCCATTTTTGCAGCCCGACGCATCTATATATTCGGCAAAAAACAAAAGTCCATTATTTAATACTTACAAGATTCAATTTCGTGTCTTCGTCAGTTGGGTATGCGAGTCTCAGTCTAGAGCTCGATCATGTTCAAGTTACCCGACAGCAATCCTACACAGGGATCGCATAAGCATGGAGACAGGACGAAGCAAAGATGCAAGGAGCTTACGGTTTTCAAGGATACACCCATCAGGGATATCGATCCTCTGCCCCTCGTTGGCAACAACGATGACAGTCCCACGAAGAGTAACGTTGCGGCCAAAGTACACATCCCCAGTCACGGTAAGATGGTCCAGCTCGATGATCTTGGGGATCTTCTTGAAGCGCTTCTGGAAGTTCTGGATCTTCTTGAAGTGGTCGCCCAACTTGATCACAGGCGTCGTCTCGAACATCCTGCTCTCGTTGAGGACGAGCTGACCGTGCGACAGCGAGTAGATGTCGCTCTTGATCAAGAGCAGATCGGAGCAGCTCTTCACGGGCAGGAAGCGCTTCCGGGGAACGTTGATACCGTGCGCGTTCTTGAAGTGTTTGATCGCAGCACCGGCAGCGGTTTCGAGCTATGAGAATAATTAGCTGCCTGCCTAATGCCAGATCAAATGGAGACTCTACCTGGACGACGGCTTGACCATCATCAGTCATCTTGGGGTTGATGATGATCTCGAGTTCCATGCCCTCGGTGTCCATGACACGTTTGAGGGCCTTCAAGTTGATCCACAAGTTGTTGGTGTTGAAGATCTTGAATTTGCGCACTGGGAAGAAGAATTAGAAGCATACAGCGAAGGCGCAGGGCGACACTTACCAGACTTGAACTCCTCGGCGTGCTCTGAGGGCACCTGGGCAATCTCGAGGAGACGAATGGAGCCATCGTAGTCGATGAGAGTTCCACCCTTGACATCAGCCTTGGTCTTGTCGGTAACCTCCATCAAGAACTCGGCCTGGGTGTCAATCATGTGCTGGAGGATGTTCTCGTCGACGCTGGGCAAGGGATGAGCAAGGATCATGTCTTGATGAGAACTGAGCTTACACGGCACCCAAGTTGTCAGAGTTGGAAACAAAGAGGTACTCCTTGCCCTCGGACAAGAGCTGGTCGAGGACGCCAGAGTGGAGGAGGGCGTTGTACAAGTCACCGTGACCAGGGGGGTACCAGTTCTTCTTGTCGTCGTCGGCGCGTTTGGGGCAGGGAAGGAGGGTCTCCTTGTAGATACGCGGGTAGCGGGACTGGTTGAAGGTGGTGATGCGGAGTTGCTGGTTCGCGTACTTTTTGATGATACGGAGGGTGTCCTCGTGGGTGTTGAAGGATGTCATGAGGATGAGCGGCACATCGACGCGGTTGGTGGTGTTGAGGTGCTCAATCTGACGCACAGTCAGGTCCAGGAACGTCATGTCGTTCTTGACCTCGAGCGCACTCTTGGCGCCAGTCATACCTGGCTGGCAGTTAGCACGGATGGACCGGGAAAAAGCGAGCAGCATACCCATGGAGGTTCCGAGACCACCGTTGACCTTGAGCACGGCAAGCTTGTTGAGGTTCTTGGTGTCTGCTGGCGCGGGCAGTTTGGCGTAGGGCACGATCTGGTCATCGGCGGGCGACTTGATGCGATCCCAATCGCTGCAGGTCGCAGTGAGCAGAAGCACGGCGGGCAGCGGGCTCGATAGACGTACAGATCCTGGCTCTTGGCGCGCTCGGCTAGGTAACGCGTGAAGAGATAGAAGAAGGACTGCATCTCGGTGTCGAACGCCTGGAAGGACACACGTGTGAGCTCTGGAGACGGCGAGCACGAGTGTGGGCACCTTTTTAGTCGCGGGCTCGTCGACGGTGGCGACGAGATGGCTGATCTCGTTGCGCATGGCCTTGGCGGCGACGCCGGTGGTGGCGGTCTTGAAATCGATGTGGCTGGTGCCGCGGACGCGCGCGTTGAACGAGTCGGCCCTCGGGAGGAGCGTGGACGACATGCTGGCGGCGGCGGGGGGTGAGCTCGCTGCGGGCGACGGCGGCGGCGAGGGGACTTACGGGAGGCTGTGGAAGTGGATGGGAGCGGTGGTGGTGGTGGAAATCAGCTGAGGGGCAGAATGGGTCCTGGTCAGCGGCGCACGGGGTCTGTGATGACGCTGCCGTGGGTCGTCCAACTCCAATTCCACCGGCGCTTCGGTGATCGGCGCGATGTAGCTCTTGCGGTGCAGCGCTTTGCGGTGCTGGGACTGGTTGGGCGTCGTGGGCGGAGGCAGCCAACGCAGCCTGTCTATATCCCTGTCACCTGGCAACCTGATTCGCCATTCCCGCAAACGTGGCTGCCTTTATGTCCTCGCTTTCTCCTATACCAAGTAGCGGCCAGATACCGCGTGTTTTCTTATCATTCTTGCCCATTCCGTCCGTCTCTGTCTTTCGCTGACGTTGATTCGACGCAAGGGAACGCCTTCATCAGATATCGGTGTTCTCTCGGACGTAAACTACCAGCAAACTTTTCGTGATTCTCCGTGTAGCCCAATTACATCCCCTCGCGAGAATACGGACTCGAACAAACGTTTCACTTTACAGATAACTGTGCAAGGAACCAGCAATACAAGACGCCACTTTGTCGATCAGACTGATGTCTCGAATGGTTTCCGCTAGTTTCCGACGCGTCGTAAGTACAAGAGAATATTGTAAACGGTTCCTTGATGGCATGTACATCATTTATTACACGCGTCAAAGCTTTCAATCTCAGTACCCCTCATCCACGCTGATAACACGATTATACACCATTCTTCCTTCTCTCTTGTAATCCGAACTGAACAACAAAACCCTCTCGGTTTTGGGAGACATGTCCCACAGAACCTGGCACACGCAGAAATAAAGCAATGCAACTACATACAAAAGTTCAGAAATGCTGTCTACCAAAAAATCAAAGCAATGCGGAGAATGCTACAAAAAAGCACACCAAAAATACAATTACTACACTTCACTTGGCCCTTCCCTTCACCTTCACACCTGCCCGTCTCGACTTGGGTATATGCGACGTCTTCTTCTCGCCCTCACTATCCGAATCCGAATCCGAGTCGTCGTCCCTCTGACTCCCCACGTTCCCATACAAACTCTCCACATTCATGTTCATACTGCGCGTACGCACGCCCCGCCCCGTCGGCGTCGCGCTCTGCGCCTTCCTCCTAGTAGTCTCAAACTTGCTAAACCCCTTCGGCTGGCTACTGATAATGTCCGTCAACCGCCTGAAGGGCTGCAGCTGCGGCTTCGTCCGCACCGCGTTGGCCACCTCGTCCTCTTCCTCGTCGTCGTCGTCATCGTTGTCATCCGACTCATTCGCCTTTGGGGGTGAGGAGGCGCGCGGGAACGGGAACCCCGCCTGGCTCGAGCCCTGGAACGGGAACTGCGTCTGGCTCTGGCCCTCGAAGAACAGCGGCTCCTCGTCCGGGTCTGGCAGTTGTGTGTGCCCATTGGCCTCCCCGAGCCTAGACCTGAGCGCGTCCTGGGGGCTACTCGATGCCAGCTGGTCCTCCATGATGGAATGATCAGGATCCGCAACGGAGGGCGACTGCGCAGGCAGCACAGTCCAGTCCGGCGACCCGCTCGTCTGCGACTCTTTCGCCAGCTCTACGAAACCGGGAGAAGGCGGGGATTCAGCGCGGGGCTCGGTGGTGGTGAACGACTTTCTGCGCATCAAGGGCGATTGGTTGAGATGCCGCGCCACGCCGCCGGTGAGTGTCTGCGAAGACGACGGGCTCTTGCCCTTCATCCGCGTAAAGATCTTGTTCGCAGTCATAGGCGGTGTTTTGGGCCTGTCATCGGTAGGAGAAGGCTCGTCACTGGGCTCGATGGCATCCTCCAGGGGACGCGGGGTGTCAGCGTCTTCAATCTCATCGGAGGAGTCTGGTGCAAATATGGTAGGTTCGGCAGCTGGCTCTTCCTCTTCCTCTTCCTGAGGAGCGGGAGAAGGAATCTTTTCTGTCCCGGCGTTGGCGATTGGAGGTGGTTCGGACATATGTGCCTCGTCGTTCGCGGTCGGTTCCGGTTCCGGTTCTGGTTCACTGGCAGCATCCTCGCTATCTGAAGACACCACAGCCTGCTTCCCGGTCCTCTTCTTGGGTTGCTTCTTTTCCTCTTCATCCTCCTCCAGCACATCACCCTGATCATCATCTCCCCCATCCTCCTCTTCCTTTTCCGCTCTCGAAAGCACGCGGGCCAAACTAACACGCGACTTTCTCGGCCCACGCATGATTGCAGCCAGATCATCATCGTCCTCTACAGCGGGCGTAGCTTTTGGTTTCGGTTTCGGTTTGGGTTTCGTCATCGTCGTCTTCTTCTTCAGTGGCACATCCGTATCCTCACTGCTCTCACTCTCCTCCTCCTCCTCCTCCTTCTCCTCCGCCTGCTTCTTCTTCTCGTTCGTCTTGGTCTTGGGCTCAGGCTTCTCCTTTTCCTTCTCCACTACAGACGCACTTTTGGTTCTGCTCCTGGTGGACCGCGGACCTGCAACAGGAGGAACAACGTCAGACTCGTCGAAGGCCGAATCTTCAGGAGGAGGGGGAGGGGGAAGAGGAGGAGGTATGGAAGGTCCATTCACTTTTTTGGCCTTTGTAGGCTTAGGCTTGGCGTCATCCTTCTTGGCCTTGGGAGTTGACTCAGTGGCTGCAGTGGGAAGAGGTTCGGGCGGAGGGACGAGGCGAGATGACGAAGACAAGCTGGCGGCGGCGGCGGCGAGGTACTTTTTCTTCTCCTCTTCCGTAAGAGGAGGACCAGCAGGGGCTTTGGCTTTACGGCCTTTTTTTACGGGAGCCGCAGAAGTTGTGGCGTTTGCAGTAACAGTCGCTGGTGGTTCCTGTTCCGCGTCCGCTTTCTTGGTTGACTTCTTTTTCTTCTCTACTGGCGCGGAAAGATCAACGTTGGCAGCTTTGAGGGCGTCTTTTTGAGCAGCTGCCTTCGTTGACGCCCGTAGTGTTCGTGGAGTTTCGGTGGTCGCATCTCCGTCCGCTGCAGGTCAAAATTTGATCTTCCGGACAAGCGTGTCAGGCAAGTGAAAGCGTACCAGAGCCTTCAGCATCGACCGTCGTCGAAGTCGTAGTTGGTGTCACCTCTACGTGATTATAAGGAAATTTGTTCACAAAGTTGAGGAAGACAGACCCTTGCTTGTCACTCCGTTAGGCTTTGTAGAGATGCTTTTGCGCCGTTGCCTCGGTGGTGCTTCTGGTGCTTCGAACCTTTCTTGAGTATTCGATATCCATAGTCAAACAACCTCGTTACCTTCGGGTCCTTGATTGAGGGGAGGTATTAGCCCATATGAAGATCACTAACGAAACTTGAGAACCCGTACCGTCGAGATGATTCGCCAAGTCTGTTTCCTCCACGTCCGCCGCCGATCCATCGTCCACACGCTGCGCCGATGGCTTGTGTTTGACCTTCTTCCTTTTGCTCTTGACTGGCGTTGCTGATCGAACGTCTGCAGAATTCGGTTCCTCGGCGACAGCAGGTTCTCTGCTCCTCTTCGTTCCCGTGGCAGTGTTGGCATTCGCGGCAGAGGTGATGGCGCCAGATGAGGGCCCTACATCGCTAACACCCTGGGCGGATGTTGCAGGCTCTGGCTCGGTAGACTTCTCCTTGCTGACAGCCTTCTTAGTCCTCTTCTTCTGCTTTAAGCTTTCAGAACCTTGTACAGCCTTGCCATTCGTCGTGACTGGTGCAGGTTGTTCCTCCGCTTCGTCCTCCTCAACCTGTGTGTTCTCGACACGACCGTTATTGAGTTTCCGCTTCTTGAGGGTCTGCTTGGATTTCGACGCGTCGTTGCCGTCGATGAAGGAGACATGTTTTGCATGGGCGTCGTCCTGAGCGCGTAGCCAAACATACGGCCGAGTCAGAAAAGCATAACTTTAAACGTGGGAGAGGCGCTGACCTGAGCCGAAGCGAGGGTTATGCGGACATTGACAGCTTGGGCAGAGTACGCGAGGGCGTAGAATGCGTCGAAATCATCATCTAAGACGGTATTAGGGGCGTAGCGTCGGTGGCAGAAGGACGAGGACACAGACCATCCTCGAGATCGACGACAGTGTCCTCGCGGAGCTGGCTGAGGCGGATGTCCGCGTCCATTGGCAGCCCCAGTTTTTTGCGCACAACATCCTTCGTGTCAGACAGCGACTGTTCTACATCGATGTCAGACGAATGAGAGCGGACAAGGAGGACCAACTCACCGTTGAATAGCCGGGCAAAGGTGCGATTGCCGTACTGGTATGTGATGCGGGGCTGCTCGAGGAGCCGTTTCCGCTTGCCGGCGTCGTCCATGGCGGGCAGCGAGCAGAGAGAGGCACGCGTCGCGCAGCCGACGCGTGAATGCGAGGGACGGAGATGAGATACAAAGCGGAGGAAAGCAAGGAGGGCGTGCTACACACGGCCAAACACACCTGTCTTACTCGTTCGGTCATGGCTGGCGCTCACAGTGCGTCGCCCGGCCGTCCTCAGCGGTGCACTGGCTGATCGTCTTTTGCAGCAACCGGCGCTGGATTCCACCCGCATCTTCCTGGCTTCAAATACCAATTCCTCAGCAAAGCGTTGGGCGCAACCATGTGGTTCTTCATCTTCTACCGCGCCAGGTCTGCTGTCTCCTCCTTCACCCGCAATCATTGGCTCACCTTTCTGCAGGAAAGACGGCGGAAAACTACTAGTGAGGAGCCCACGCCACCACCACCCGCCGCATGCATTGCTTATCTTTGTCACAGGGCCACCACCCATTCCTCGACCACGGCGACGAGCATGGAGAGCACCATTGATAGAGTGCAGTGTACATTCCGAACGAATAGAAAGCATGCAAACACCATATTCTGCGAATCTCCCTCGACCCTATCCAGCCGACCCGCCTTGCGCCACGAACCGGTACCACGATACTCACCGTCTCCCATCGCACAAGAACAGTTTCATGAACATCTCTATAACACAGGGCAATCACGGAGACTGGCCGCTCATGTACTTACCGGGCCATGCTCAACAGCTTCTTTTGTTCTGGACTTGACTGGGAGGCCTGCCTCCATACCTGCTGTCAAAACGCCTGGCGTCGCGTCCAAGTCAAGCCCCCCGCCGCCCATCGAAAATCCTCAAGCTTCAGCAGATCAGCTTGATGCTCGTCGTTCTACTGAATTGCCAGCACGTCAACCTCCTGCATTCTTGCTGTTCGCAACAACCAAATGTCGGCCTCGTCAGTCTTCTAAAGGACAGACGCCGCCTGGGCGAGCCTCCGACGTCAAAGGTGCGTGCCTCTTCGTGCCTCGCCATACGCGTATAAAAGCTTTGCGTGAAAACACATTATCTTCATTACTTACTCTCTCTTCACTTCGTACAATCGTATATACTCTTCTTCTTCTCTCTTCTCAAACCACTACAATGCGTTCTGCCATCATCTCCACCCTCCTTTTCGCTGCCGCCTCCTTCGTCGCAGCCTTCCCGTCCGTCAAACGCGACGAGTACTTTGTCGAGGTCTTCCAGAACGAGACCGGCGCCACGCAGGCTTCGTCCTACATGACCTTCACCCTGGTTGATCCTACCAACGCCGAACTCGGTGAGTACCACCTCATCTCATTGTAAAGTAGGACTTCACTCATGACCATCGCCTCAGAGTGCAAAGAGTTCTGCTTGAAGATCTGTGACTGCAAGGCCGTCAACCTCTACCTCGACAACTACGGCAAGGTAATCATTCTAGTCTCATTGACGACCGTCCAGTATCTGACCGGCTCGCCTTTTCTCAGGGAATCACCCTCCCAGACGGCACCGCCGAGCTCTACACCTGCTCCGCGTTCAACCAGCCCATCGACTCGAGCTTGAACATCAACACTGGCGGTCAAGACCAGCACGGAGATGGAAAGCTCAACTTCATCACCAAGAGCTCGGGCTGGGTCGTTAACTTCTGATCAGTTGGACTTATTGTGTTCTTTCTTTTGGGTTTTAGTTCATTCTGTCACATAGCTTACTTTGGAACTTTCGTGTGTTGTTAATTGATTTGATTAGTGTTCCTTATTCAACCTGCTCTGTGCTGCACTGCTTGACCATCGAGCTATCGACTGAAGTACGCTCTCCGAGGACGCCGTGAAGGACCAGCTGACGCGCGACTCGTTGTCTGCCTGCAAGTTGACCCTCATCTTATAGCAAAGTCGTCTGCTGCCTGATGTCTTGGGAATGAGACGATGAGCACTACCTCATCTGTTTCTGAGAGACTACAGGTCGAGAGTGACGAGTCACTGATGTACAACATGAGCTGAGCTTCTCAAGCTTGCAACTATACTCGAGTAGTTCAGAGCCATTTTTGGCCGCGGAGCTATTTACTTGAGAATGGTCTTGATGCACCAATCTGTTCGTGTAGATGGCCACAAGTCATCGCTCAACACAAGAAGAAGGCGGAGCAAACATGTTGCGCCACACCTCTCGGCATCTTCCACTATCGCAAATTTCCAACAGGGAAACCGTCCGTCGGGTTTGCGACTTGACTACACTGTGATGTTTCTGTATATAGTCGTGTTGTACCTTATTCATGTAACCGTGTTGTATTCGCGTACTCCCAAATAGTTTGTGTTCAAATGACGGAAGAACGGTCCGAGCTTCGATCGGAATTTTTCAGCCTTCCCATCTTGGACTGATACCACCACCATGGCTACACCAGACGCAGGAACGCCGAAGAAGCCCATCGCCATCATCACGATTGGCATGGCGGGTGCCGGGAAATCGACGTTTGTCCAGCGAATCAATTCGTATCTGCATGAACAGAACAAGCCTCCGTATATCCTCAACTTGGACCCGGCGGTAACGCACGTCCCCTTCGAGGCGAACATCGACATAAGGGACACGGTGAATTACCAAGAGGTCATGAAACAGTATGCAGCCCCTGCCTCAGTGCTTTGTTTAATCAGGATGAATCCGTATACGAGTCAAGGTACAATCTGGGCCCAAATGGAGGCATATTAACGGCTCTCAACCTGTTTACGACCAAGTTCGACCAAGTGCTTGGGCTGGTGGAGAAGAGAGCGGAAACGGTCGAGTGCGTTGCATGTTTTCTCCTCGCTTTTGTGGCGCTGTTGACCTAAATGAAAGTTATGTGATCCTCGACACGCCCGGTCAAATCGAGATTTTCACTTGGTCTGCCTCTGGCGCCATCATCACCGATGCCGTCGCGTCATCCATACCAACTGTCGTCGCCTATATCATCGATACTCCTCGAACGACTGCCCCTGCTACGTTCATGTCGAATATGCTCTATGCCTGCAGGTCTGGCTCCTTGATTAATAGCCTGGCTGACGATTAACCAAATCTCTACAGTATCTTGTACAAAACTAAGCTTCCCTTTATCCTGGTCTTCAACAAGACTGATGTTCAGTCGCACGACTTTGCGGTTGAGTGGATGAAGGATTTCGAAGTGTTCCAAGAGGCGTTGGCCACTCACGGTGGAGCGCGGGATGCTGAAGGGGAGCCGACGTACATGAATAGTTTGATGAACAGCATGAGTCTTGTTCTCGACGAGTTTTATCAGAATCTGACTGTGAGCATCCTGCGGTCTTTGTGTATCTGCTTACTGACTGGAGTTAGGCTGTGGGTGTGTCGAGTATGACCGGTGCCGGTGTCAAAGAGTTCTTCGATGCCGTTGAAGCCTCCCGGGGAGAATACGAAAGGTCAGCTGAGTGTTTCACGCGCGGTTCCCAGCCCGGAGCTGATTGAAAATGCAGGGATTACCTACCTGAGCTCGAGCGTTCAAAAGCGGCCCGTGAGCAAGCTTTGCAAGACGTCAAAGACGATTCGGTGAATCGGCTCATGCACGATTTGGAAATTGACCGAAAGCGCAACCCGAATGCCGGTTTGAATGACCGCTGGGACCCGAACGAAGACGACGAGGACGATGAAGAAGATACGGAGCTTAACCTTCTTGATCGAAGTAAGTGAGGGCGGTGACTCACGGTGACCCATACTGACAGGGATCCACAGCGGACAACGCATGGCCGGGGCAGTACATCGATGTGACCCGCGCACGAAGACAAGATAATCAGCTTGAAGGGACAAATTGGCCCAGGCCGGGATAGCGCCTGGACCTCGGAAGGCGAAGAGACGGAGAGGGAGCAATGTAGGATTATTGAATGCAGAGCAAATGCGTTTAGAATAATTGTATCTGTATCCACGGCAGCTAGAAGACTGTCACCTGGTGACAGAGAATAACATGAAAAACGGCCCTGCTGGAGCCACAGCAGACCCGAAATTGATTGAACGCCAGCCGTCGAATAAATGAGGTATACCGCATTACGTGATCAAGACCTCTTTCCTTTCGCTGTCGACCTTTTAAATCTTTTACCAATTATCCACCACCGCTGGACATCCCTCCTTTGCTATCTTCTTCCTGCTCTGCTTGTTGCCAAGCTCGACGTTGACCGCTATCATCCACCCCGCCCCGACCTTACATTGACAGATGGAACGGTGCGCGCTGTGACGCTTGCTGCCAAGGGATTGTACTGACTGACTGTCGCTGGGTTGCAGGTACCACAGAATTGAAAAAGTCGGTACGTTGAATCACATCCTACCGTATAACATACTGTGGAACTCATTGCGGGTGCTCTCTCGCAGGCGAAGGTACACCTCGAGCTCGTCATCGAGTGCTTTACTGGTTCGTGGTTACTTACCGTCTGGATGGCCTTTAGGAACGTACGGCGTGGTTTACAAGGCTCGTGATACCGAATTGGACCAGATCGTCGCCCTCAAGAAGATCCGACTTGAAGCTGAGGACGAGGGCGTCCCCAGCACCGCCATTCGCGAGATCAGTCTCCTCAAGGAGCTCCGAGACCGCCATATTGTTCAGTCAGTTGAAATTGACCTGATTGTGTAGATGTCACCAACTAACCTATTTCCAAAGGCTTCTAGACATTGTCAACGCCGATCAAAAGCTCTTCCTTGTGTTTGAGTATCTAGAGGTAGATCTCAAGCGATACATCGATCAGGCAAACAGAAGCGACGCCCCCATCGACCTGGTCACCACAAAGGTAAGTTCGGCTATCATTCCGTCGCCTTTCTTTCTCCATTCGACGCGCCAATTACCGAGTTCTGAACGCGTCTGACGCGTGTCTCCCGTCGGCAAATAATGTCTCGCGTCTCCATCCCGTCGTCGCTTGACGTCGGCTATCGCTTATCTGCCGAGTATTCGCGTCGCAACTTCCGCGTTATTTCACTTCTGTGGCGCTCCATTCTTTCTTTCATACTCAGGGGGTCCTCGGAGTTATGACGTGCTTCACGACGCGTCGCGTTGATGTCAATTCAAAATTGCTGATGCACATTTAGCGTTTTCTGTATCAGCTAAACGCGGGCTTGCTGTACTGTCATTCGCACCGAATCCTCCATCGTGATTTGAAGCCTCAGAATCTGCTCATCGACAAGCACGACAATCTGAAACTTGCGGATTTCGGTCTCGCGCGTGCTTTCGGGATACCCATGCGGACATATACCCACGAAGTACGTGATTCTTCGGACATGCATCGCACTGAACGGTAAACCTTCGTGTCTGTAGGTTATAACATTGTGGTATCGACCACCCGAGATTCTGTTGGGAAGCCGCCATTACAGCACAGGCGTTGATATGTGGTCTGTCGGTACCATATTTGCTGAGATGGCTACCCAAGGGCAACCTCTCTTCCCGGGAGACTCTGAAATCGATCAGATCTTCAAGATATTTAGGTGGGAACTTCTAATTCGACTGCGGTGGCGCTCATAGACTCACGCCTGCATCAAGGATTCTGGGAACTCCTACTGAAGCGGTGTGGCCCGGCGTCTCATCGTTACCAGACTACAAAGCTTCTTTTCCCCGATGGAGTGAACAAGATTTGTCGCTACTGTTGCCTATGCTAGACGCCAACGGCATCGATGTAATGCAGGTATGGTGGACTTGCTTCCTCTACTGAATACAGAATGACGTTCTGTAGCGACTTCTTACCTATGATTCAGCACAGCGCATCTCCGGTGGGACAATCCATCTCTTCTTCGTTCTAACCATGACTGACTGATTCTTGACAGCTAAACGCCTTTCATCTCATCCCTACTTTGCGGACTATACACCCTAAGCGTCAGGTCACGCTTCTACTCGAGTTTTCTTCTATCCTATGCATGTTTTCCTCCAATCATTGTTATATTTTTTCTATCTATTCGCAGGGCATTCGTAAACTACACTGTCTGTTACTACTCATCTCGAACTTGCATGTAACGGTACTCGTATCCGTACTTATAACTGTCCTACTACCCTTCCTTAATTCACGTCTAATGTTCCCGCTGAGGCCGGGGATTCATCGACATCAATCATTTCTGCGTATGCGGCTCACGAACGTTGCCCGAGGAACAGAAGGGAACAGATCGATCGTCTTAGGATGAACATCACCGCCTACTTCCAAAGGGTTGATTCAATACCGTTACGTTTCGAAGAGGGTTCATCGGCAGTAGGTCCCATCTACTGGATTGAGACGTAGAGATGCAATGGTAGTAGGCAACATCGACCTCATTGCGTTGCGTTCTGGATCTTCGCGGCATTGCTTTAGCAACCTTCCCGGGCGCTACGGGTCCGAGTCTTACAGGTTGGTCACAAGCGTTGCATGCTCCAGGATAGAAGTTTTCGATGTATTCCAAACAACGATAATTAGCCTAGGTAGGTACCCTTCAGGATCTTGCTTTCAAGGCCGCGGCGTGCGACGTCAGGAGTGGGTATACTGCACCGTCGGGATAGACGGCATATCCGTCATTCGGGCTATCGCCTCTGTGAACGAGGTCAGGCAAGTACCACAAATGGGGGGTAAACTCTTACGAGGAAAGATGCGAGCCCGCTTGCCTAAAGAATCGAGTTCATTAATCAATGGCACATCATATAGAGCATTACGCACCAGATAAGGTCTCCAGTCAACCCAGTGGATAGTATGGTCGAGAACCAACCACTATATGTCGTAGTTTGGTCGCTAGTGACTCCGAACTCTTCAAGAATTACGGGCTGTCGTGAACGTTAGCACGCAGGCATACATGACATGACTTATACACCTACTTTGTTCTTGGACACCTGCGAGGTGTAGTGATCTGTTATCCATTGGTTACCCCATGAAAGCGAGGGAGATTGACCCCACGATTCCTGCGATATGGTCAGAGTCCCGCGTTTGTTAGGTCCAATAAAAAACTTACGGGGTACAGCTAAGATAATGCCATCGCGAGCATCAGTCACTCCTCTGAGATGGGACGTGTACGTGGATCACTCACATGGAAAGTTCCGAAGTCGATGGAGGAAATCGCCAGGTTGGCATTGAAGTCGATACCCTCGGAGCCTCTATCATGAATCCGTAACGGCATCAACACAGAATTGTACGACAGCGAGGTTCGATACATACTGGTAAGGATATGAGGAGCTTGATGGCTCATTAAAGAATCCTTCGTCTCCTATGGCTACCAAGTGGTTGGAGTCAATTGACTTGATATAAGCCGATATGGTCGTCGCCCAGGTCGTGATAGTCGTGGTGTTGCAGGTCCCCGTGATTGATCTAGAACAAGGTGAGGTTATTGACCTTTGTGTGGGGTTATGGCTTACCCAGTGCTACCTGTACACCTCGGCTCGTTGGATAACTCCCAAGCCAGAATGCCCGGCTCATTCACATAACGAGACACAAAGGCATTGACATAGTTCTTGTACGCGTTCTGCAAGAATCTGAGGCTCTGGCATCAAAAAGCACTAGAACGTGCTCACAATGACATTACTGTTAGTGTCTACAAATCACTGAGTTGAGCCCTTGCATAAGAGAGTAAATATGGATACTTACAGAACAGGTTGTGACCTTGGCCCGAGCCGAGGATCTGATTCACGTAGACGTCCATTCCTCCGTAGTCTGACCTATGGCGGTGTGAGTAGAACACAAGTGGGTAGATAACAAAATCAAGACAGACCAGTTGTTGGTCCTAGATGCAAATTTTCGTCAGCATGGCGACAATAAGACGCTAAACACGCTGATACGAACAGAGCAACAATAAGCCTCAGTCCGTGTGACTTCGCACTAGCCACGATATTATCTTGCAAAATTGTCAAACTGGAACAGGCTTGTGGCAGAGATACTCACCGAAGCTTCCGAGTCCGGTTGAGCCATAGTTAACCGTCGGGGTGCTGCCTGACCAACTCTGATAGTATATTCCACTAGGGCTCGTGACCTCGTTAAAGCCCCTTGACAGCCATGAGCCGCAGCGTTTGCGATGTGGTCTAATTTGTACGAACCATGTGCGAACGACAGTGGCGCCTGTAGCTGCTATGTCGGCGAAGGCCTTATTGATGTCGGTGGTACTGTAGCCGCCAAGACCGACCCAGTAAGAGTTTGACCTTCAATGACCTCGTCAGTCCGATGTTTAGTGCACAGCAGAATCTTCGACTGACCCCACGACGGTGAATTTTGCTCCATTCAGGGTGAAGCCAGTACCAGATGTTTTCACGAAGCCCGTCACGGAGGAAGCTGGAGCCGACGTGCTAGTTGTCGCTGATGTGGAGGTTGTCACTGCTGTTGTACTTCCCGATGCGACTTGACACTGGTAGTAGTAATCGTTGATATACACGCAGCTCAGGCCGGAAGCGCAGGCTACGACGCGACTTTTCAGTTGCATTTATAAAAGAAATGGAGGACATTTACTCGTATCGCCAGTATAATTGATGCCGCCACATTGGCCCCATTCCGGGACCGTCGCGAAAGCAGGTCGCAGGGCGATAGCAAGAGACAAAAGACCTACAGAGAGCAACATTTAGAGAGCCACTGATGACCGTGAGCGAGTGGATTCCCGTGGTATAAGTAGGGCACTTGGCCCAATCTTCGGCGTTATAATCTCGATGCTGGTCCAACACTGATTATGCGAGGTCACTCCGAGAAGATTTCCTCGCGGCGCATGGCCACCTGCGAACATTGCCCGAGTGTAGTCCTCTGTCAGGCTCTGGTTGGCCAAGCGGAGCACCATGCAGAGCTAGGCGACGATATTTTTGTACTTTGGTCCCCGTGAGTAGCCATGTGCTCTTTCTTGCACACTCCCGGACTCTCGAAAAGCGTGTTAAGGCCTAGTATATGGGCCTTACTACGGCACCATTGTGAGAACGGACCGCAACGTTTCAGCGAGGTTCAAAGACCTAAAAAAAGCATCATTGAATATTATAAATAGAATAGAACAAGCGAGTGTATTCCTGTTTTATGCGCAGGCCCTCCAGTAAGAATCGTGTGAAGGGGGGACAGTCTACAGCGTCATCTCAACTTGCCTCGATGCAGGGTGATTATGCGAAGTCATTCCGAAAAGACTTACATGGTACTCCCGATGATCATGATCACACCATACTGTACTAACGTTTGAGAAGGATTTGTTCGCATTCTGAGCCAAACAACCGCAACATTTCCCGATTGGGAGAGATATCTTGTCCCTGGGGGTGGCGCAGACATAGACACCCGCTTCCCTTGACCAAACGGAAGGTCGGAGCTCATCTCGGGAACTGTAAGTTGCATTGACGGAATGACGATCCACAGACGGTTCAAGGGCGGTTTGTACTTAAGTATGATTGTCTCTCGGAAAATTGAAGAAAATTGAGCGCTCCAGATTCAAGAAATGAGCATCAAAATTCGGAGTTTCTCGGCGAGATACATACGAGTACATCAAACGAGAATACATACATCAGTCTGTGAATGAAAGAAATTCTTGGGAAAGCATCCCAAACTAATACACAGAATAGTCCAAAACGAACAAGATGACTGCTAGTACCATTTGAAGCTCATTGCAAAGTCATGCGACTTTTTGGCAGGGGTCTCGGGTCTGAGGGACTTGTGGATGAATGGAAGGACACCACCACCCGCGATGGTGGCAGTAACCAGAGTGTCCAGTTCTTCGTCACCGTGGATAGCAAGCTGTAGATGGCGTGGCGTAATACGCTTGACGCGTAGATCTTTGGCGGCATTGCCTACGCGAAGACGATTAGGATACTTGCCACAGGCGGAGGGGGGATATTGCAAACCAGCAAGCTCTAGCACCTCAGCCGTCAGATATTCAAGGACCGCGCAGGTGTAGACAGCAGCTTTAGCCCCGACGCGAACCTTCTTCTGCGACCGCGCCCTCAAATAACGGTGGACACGTCCGACTGGAAACTGTGAGTGTTCTCGTCAGCGTCTTGAAGCAGCAGTAGCAAAGATTACACGGGCACCTGCAAACCAGCCCTCAAGCTCCTCGTCGTGCCAGCGGCGCCGGCGGGTTTTTGCAGCTTCAAGCTCGGGGACGGCACTCCTCCAGTTTTGCGAGCGGCCTTCATATTTTCAGACATATTCAAAAGAGGAAGCTTGTAACGGGCCAGATTATGCATCTCACGATAGAGGTCAAGAGAAGTCCTTTACTTACAGCTTAGATGCCAGTGAAAAATCGGTTTGTAGTGGTCTTCGAATCGTCTTCCGCTGTTTCGATGCGATCCGATGTCTGCTGGGTAAGGAGCATCAGAGAGCGTATGTTCCACACAGTGAGAGGCCACTAACCGTCAGAGTACACCGGCGACAGCTTGTGAGTGTTTCAAGTCAAGAACTCACGAGAAACCTTAAGTTTAATTCTCGAATCTGATTCTGATTCTCAACCTTTTGAACGTACATCAGGTGACTCTCGAGCTCATAGTCGTTGGTTCTTCCAGGCCCCCGGACGCTCACGCCAAGGAGTGTCCGGAAAATACCATTAGTAAAGCGGATGATCGAGCTTGCGAGATCAATCCGCAACGTCCAGTCAAGCAAGCGCAGGAGGGGTGATTCCCACGCTCAAATTTTCCTTCTCCCATCACTCACAAGCCTCGAGCACCGCTCGGCTTTCACTTTCACGCAAGTTCTCGACATCTCCGCACTCGACTCACAAGCCTCGAGCACCGCTCGGCTTTCACTTTCACGCAAGTTCTCGACATCTCCGCACTCGACAAATTCTCTGAAATTTCGTTAAAATCCTCTGACTTTCTGATGGCTGAAATCACCACCAGTGACACACAATCCCAGGCCAACCCTTCCTCGGCAGGGTCCTCATCAGGCGCCACCCCTGCTGACAGCGGTCCGGCATCCCAAGGGTCCACGCAACCGCAAACCCAAAATGGTAGCGCCCCCAGCTCGCAGCCTTCTCAAAACGGCTCGCAGCACCCTCAAAATCAAGACGCGCCCGGTCCAGCAACCGCGGGCAGCTCTCAAAATCCCGCGAGCACAGGGCGCAGCAGCACTCAGGTCGGACTTGGGGCATTCGGCTTCACCGGGACGCGCACCAACAACGCATCCGGCGGCACCCCCGCCAGTGGCGGGCTCGGCAGCTCAGGTCCTCTATCCGGCTCAGCCGGGTCTGCCGCTGGTACGGGCAATGCCGGTACCGGACGTGTGGGAGTCCAACCAGGCCAACCCCTGCTTGGCAGCGCCCCGCCATCGTCAACCGCCCCAGGCTCCACACCCTCGATCGCGAGCCAGCTCAACCCCGCGAACTGGTCATCGTCGCTGGCCAGCGATGAAGCTACCGTGCGCGCCGCCGCCATTGCCCAGCTGCTCACCCACAAGCAGCCCGAGCGCAAGCAGCTCCCGCCTGCTGAGCCGGGCTTCAAACTGGATTTCTTCAGCAATAGTAAGCATGCCGTCCTCCCCTGTTTTCCTTCTTTGCCTTGCCTGCCTTCCTGCCTTGCCTTGCCTGCCTTGCCTTGCCTACCTTTTCCTGCCTGCCTTTTCCTTGCCTTTGCTGCTTCCCATGCTGACACTGTTCCTTAGTCGTCTCGCCCAAGCTTGAGCGTGCATTTGCCGACTTCAAATTTATTCCCTATGCACTCCTCGTGAACTCCAGCCGCACCGCCCCAGACGACGACTCCTTCTCCATATCTGGTGACCTCGGCATCGTGCAACGCGGTCTCGACCGCTCCGGCGACCTCTCCATCTCCCCCGTCAACTGGGCCTCTGCCGCAGGCACTGCAGAAGACAGGACCCGGCACCACCAGAACGTCGCGCGTGCCGACGCTCTTCGTGGCCATCACAGGATCGTCCAGAGTATCGCCAGCCGGCTCGGATGGGGAATTGCCCTGGCGTACGACGTCCAACAGCGCGAAGCGGTCGCGTTCGACCCTCGCGTCGACATATCATGCCTCGACGCCATCGCTCTCCAGTTTGCATCATCCACCGCTCGCCCAGCTCCTGCTGCATCGTCCGCACCCCGCTCAACACCCAACTCGTCTCCGAGCAAGCGGTCCTTTCCCGACCACCCATCTCCATCCAAGCGCAGCTCTCGTGACCAATCCAGCCACCCTTTCTGCTTTCGATGCGGAGACGCTGGTCACTTTCCCGCCTCCTGCACCGCCTCTACCACTAGTGCAGGGAAACCTGTCGCCTCTCTCTCCCGTCGCACCGGCTGCAGCGCCAACACAATGGTCACAGCAACCGGGAGGGAGTACTGCTTCAACTGGTTGCGGTCGTCTTCCTGCGACTACGGACGCAACTGCGTCCACGAGCACGCCTGCACCCTCTGTGGCAAATCTGACCACGGAGCCGGTCGTTGCGCCCGCGCCAACCACTGAGGACCCCAGGCGGGTCGTCACTCCTCTGCTGGCAGATGAGGTCGAGGCGCTCTTGACGCGCATCGGCATCTTTGATGCTTGGGCACATGTTGTGTCTGGCATTCGTCTCGGCTTTGAGACCGGCGCTGCGGCCGTATCGCAGACTTTGTTATTTCGACAATCATTCTTCTTCCACACACGACGAGCCGTTCATCGACTCGTACATTGCACAGGAGCAAGCCGCTGGCCGCTACTCCAAGTCATTCATCCCATCTGCGCTCGAAGCGCTCATTGGTCCCTTCCGGACGTCACCGCTCGGTCTGGTACCCAAGCCTCACTCCGAGAAACTCCGGCTGGTCCAGGACCTCTCCTTTCCTCGAAACAACCCTTCCGTCCCCTCTGTCAATGCTCACATCGATTCCGACAACTTCCCCACATCATGGGGCACCTTCTCGGATGCCTGCGCGCTAGTTCGCGCTGTACCACCGGGCTCTGTAGCCGCAACGTTCGACGTCTCCGCTGCTTATCGTGTGACACCCATCCGCCCTTCCTTTCAGAACGCATTGTGCATTTACTGGAAGGGTCTTGTCATCCTCGACCGCGCTGCCTGCTTTGGCATGGCGTCCAGTGCCGGGATCTTTGGCTGCATAGCCGACATGCTTGTTGGTATGCCTTGCACGTTCTTCACCCTGCCGTTCTTCACCTGACATCTCTTTACTAGCCATCTACCGTGCACATGGGATATGCTACGTCATCAAGTGGGTGGACGACTTCTTTGTCATCCGCCCTCCTGGCGAATCCTGGTCAGAGGAAGACTTCATGTCACTCACTGGCCGTCTTGGCGTCCCGTGGAGTCTCGACAAGCTCCGTCGCTTTGCAACGATTCAGCGCTATATAGGTTTCGACTGGGACCTCTCAAATCGCTTGGTGTCTGTCCCCGCCGAGAAGCTCTCCAGCATTCGACTCCTCCTGGCAGACTGGTCGGCGGCCAGGAGCTCATTTCTCGCATCCGAAGCCGAATCACTGCATGGCCGCCTCGTGCACATTTCCTGCATCTTCCCATGGATTCGCCCCTTCACTCACTCCATCACTCGTTTTGTTCGGTCTTACAACTCCTCGCGCGCCCGCCTCCACCCATCCCGTCCCCTCCTTGCCGACTTAGGTTGGATTATTCATATTCTCGACCACGCCCCCAACTCCATGCCCGTTTCCCCTCCCGAGCCAGTCGACATTGGCTGGTGGGGAGATGCCAGCTCTTCCTTTGGGGTTGGAGTCGTTGTCGGACCATACTGGGCTGTCTGGTCATGGGCGCCTGGCATCACCGTTGGTCCCCATTGCCAGTTCGACATTGGCTGGGCCGAAGCTGTCGCCGTCGAGCTTGGGCTCCTGCTTGCACTGCATACAGGCTTGATCTCATCCCATTCCCATTCTTCCAATCGCTTTCTGGTGCGCTCCGACAACTCTGGCGTCGTTCACGTTGTCAATGGTGGACGCTCACGGAGCCACAACACAAACAGCGTCTTGAAGGAGATCTATGCCACTCTTGCCTCACACAGTCTTCTCTTGTCCGCATCGCACGTTGCAAGCCGCGACAACGTGTCGGACGCGCTTTCTCGAGGCGACATCACAGGTTTCCTCCATGGTTTCCCCACAGCCACAACTCGTACACACCTGCCACTCCCTTCCCACCTCATTGGCAAGCTGAGCCAGTTGTAGTGTTTCCTGCCCGTGCCTCGGTTGTCGCGCCCAGCGATGGCGAATTTGAGTGTATGCTGGTCCTTCCTTCCATCCATTCCAATCTCACTCACCTTTCTTTCTAGTTGAGCTACAGACCCGCGCACCCCTCCAACTGCTTCCCAGCCCTCTCCGCCCCGCTTGCAAGGCTGATCAGAGAATCTTCCTTTGGAGAGGTATAAATCTGCCCCCGGCCCACGTCCTGCCGGGGTCCGATCTCCTCAGTGGCTTGGCCATGATGGCGTCTCGCGCATCACTCCGGGACGCCGGCGCATACGGCTCTGGACTTCGCAAGTATCACATCTTCTGTGACGTTTTCTCAGTCCCGGAGACAGACCGCCTCCCTGCCTCTTTTGCTGTCCTTCACTCCTTTGCTCTATGGGCAGTAACGGACCCCGACCCACTACACCCCATGTTCACACTCAACGCCGGCGTCCCATTTGAGACGGTCGCACCATCATCCCTGCACAAATACCTCTCCGCCATCCGAGCTTGGCACCTTGCACAGGGTTTTCCGCCTCCACTGACTGAGGGGGACATGGATCGCATCAACTGGTCAGTCCGTGGCCTGGCAAACATTCAGCTTGGACAACGCAGCCGCCCTCCGCGCCCCCCAATCACCATTCCCATGCTGCGTGCTCTTCGCAGCTCCCTCAACCTCTCTGACTCCTTCGACGCCTGTGTATGGGCTCAGTGCCTATGCGCTTTCTTTGGACTCATGCGCTTTGGCGAGGTATCAGTACCTTCACGTGCATCCTTCGATGGTGCTACTCATGCTAAACGGTCGGACGCCACCCTCTCGTTGGACCCGGAGGGCCGCCCAACTGCAAAGATCTCCCTTCCGCGTGCGAAGACTGCAAAGCCCGGCGAGGTGCAGGAGGTCGTCATCGTTGAGCAAGCCGACGATCTTTGCCCGCTTGCCGCATTGCAGAACATGGCCACTGTTACCCCTGCCCTACCCTCTGACCCTCTTTTCTCATGGCGAGACCGACACGGCGCCATTCGCCCCGCTGTCAAGGGTGCCGCCCTCAAGCGCATCAACGGGATCCTTCGGGACCACAACTGGGGCACTACATTTGGTCACTCTTTCCGCATTGGAGGTGCTTCCTTCTACCTTGGCCGGGGCGCCAGCCCGGAGATTGTGCGCATAGCTGGCCGCTGGAAGTCCTTAGCTTACGAAGTATATATTCGCGCCTTTGAGCAAGTAGCTTCACATCATTTAGCTCATATTGTATAGTTGCCCACGGTGCATATAGAAAAAGAGTTGTCTCTTCTAAGTCACTCTGCTTGGGCTGGCGTGTGCGTCTCACCCGCAGTTGTCGTTCCTTGTCCTGGGTGAGCGGGTGAGCACACCCAACGTCCGAGCTCAAGCGCTCACGCGCTGAGCCCAGCCCAACCTACCGCTCACTTATCAGACGACTGCCAGACGCGACTGGAATTAGTAAAGCGGATGATCTCGCAAGCTCGATCAATCCGCAACGTCCAGTCAAGCAAGCGCAGGAGGGGTGATTCCCACGCTCAAATTTTCCTTCTCCCATCACTCACAAGCCTCGAGCACCGCTCGGCTTTCACTTTCACGCAAGTTCTCGACATCTCCGCACTCGACAAATTCTCTGACCATCCCACCCTCCCCACGTGTCTCAGTCCGCGCGGCCTTCGTCTGACTGTGAGTAACCGTCAAGTGTGTCCCACCCGCCCAGCGGGTGAGCACACCCAACGTCCGAGCTCAAGCGCTCACGCGCTGAGCCCAGCCCAACCTACCGCTCACTTATCAGACGACTGCCAGACGCGACTGGACTGATTTTTAGCCTCAAATCTGCAAGGGATCGGGGTAAAAATCTGCCAACTCGGACAGTGATAGTGACTGCACGTGCGTTGTGTCACGGTCTCGCAGTAGAATTTGCCCAAAAAGTCAACTGTAATAGTCTGTAAATGGGTTTAATGCGCTTCGTGCCCAACGGCTTCTCCCCTCGGGTTCTCTGCGGCCGCGACGGCATATCCATCCTCACTTCAATCGGCGCAAAAGGCAACGGATGCTTGAGCAGGCCCTCAAATCTGCCAACTACGGACAACGATGCGCATTTCTGGCGCTCAAATCTGCAAAGAACGGACACTGATATTGTGTTTTTTGGACTCTGAAATCTGCCAAAACCGGACACTCCTTGGCGTGAGCGTCCGGGGGCCTGTTCTTCCACAACTTGAACGAGTCCAAAAGTCCCCGTCCCGTCGCTCCCGCGCCTGTTGACGATTCTCGCTGCCAGGTGGCCGCTCTCATTCTTCACTCTACTTTCTTGATCACCGTAAGCCTCATGGCGGTAGATCGCGCGCGAATTGCTATTCGGGCCGTCCGGTGCCACTGGCAAGAATCGCTCTGAAGCTACTATCATGATAACGGCAGCGGCAACGCTAAAGACATTGACTATCAGAATGTGAAATTAGCGGATCCCTCAATATCTGGAGACTTCAGCGACAATCTCACCAAGCTGCACTGAACTGGTCCCCTACCCTACGTCCTGCATGAACCCAAAGCCATGCTCGCTACTCTCAGGTTCAGGCTTTCCATCCGCCGCTTCTGGAACCGATGTTTGGATGCATTGCTCGAGCCGACCTAGATGCTTAGTAAGGTCGGATGGGACCTCCGCATTATCCATGTCCGGGACAGTCAAGTTGTTACAGGCTGCAAGCCGCACTTACTCTGATCTACACATTCATAAGGAAGTCGTGTTCCAGCATGGAAGATAACCGTACCTTGAAGTGCACACTACTTACATATTCTGTTCTACTTACCAGCAACACAGTACACACTAGACGAACCTGCATAGCATGGTGCGATTTAGTGCCATGTTTTCGGCCGCTGCGTTGCCACGTATATCTTCAGTGGACTAAAGGACTTGAGCTACAATGACAGGAGTATATACGCGCCTGCTTGAGGGAGAAATAAGTTGCACCGGTCTTATTTCTGGAGAATGACAGTACGGTAGAGACGAGAGAGTCTCCGAGAGACGGGAGACGAGGTTCAACTGATCAAGTCAGGTGACACATCACAGGTAACCTCAGCAAACCGAGTCGAAAATGTCGCAGGCGTTTTCCTCCTTTCCTTCTGCCTCTTCCAGCACAAAGCCCGTACAGAATGCCGCCGCAGCGTACCCGCCTCTCTCGGCGCCGCCAACTACGGTGACAGCTCCGTATGCCGCCTCTTCGACCTGGCAACCGCCTGCGCACTGGAATCTATCGTCCGCCGTCACCGCTCCCTCTTTTGTCAAGAAAAACAAGAGAAAACTGCGAAGCGATGAGGAGGAAGCCATCTTGTCGAAAATAGCCGGACGGTGCGTGCCCTACAGCTGCTGCAGCGGTGCATTGCTCATAGGCCCTCCAGTGTATCGGCTCGTCTCGCTGCGGACCATGCTGCCGTCAGCGCTCCCAATGTCGACGCCCCGTTCGTCGACGCTGAAGATGCCGTCGGCCGCCTGCTTCCGTATCACGTATTCCAGCAGCCAGAAGAGGATTTGCGATCCGTCATCAAGGGGAAACGCAAGGCGACGCAGCAGGAAGAGCTAGACGGTGAGTGCGCCCTGTATCCGCTTGATGTATCTTATCTGTCTCTCCAGAGACAAGATTTGCCTTGGACTGCTTCAAACGACGCGCCAAACTCGAGGAACGCTTTCGCAAAATACGCACAAAGCCCGGTACTGTCAGTATCACTCCTATCGCCCTCAGGTCTCACCCGACTGACCCTCACTGCAGCGCATGGCGCCAAACAGCCAGGCCCTACTACTCGCACAGTGCGTATTCGACTCGGATCGCGCCGAGAATGCATTGCAAAACGCGGAACTCAAGACAGTTCGGGCTGAATTCGAGAGAATGGAGAAGGAGAAACGCGCTGCTCTGGCAGCCCAGCGGACGTCTTACTATCAAGCACAGCAGGCCACCACAACCACAACTCCTGCCGCTCCGACTGCACGAACACCTTATTACCACGCCTATCCGTACAACTATGCTTATGGGACCACTGTCGCCGGCACTTCCACGTTCAGCATCCCACTCGCCAGCGCAACGCGTTCATTGACATCCAGTGCTACAGCCTCACCCTTACCCGGGACGACCCCTGCACCCATTCCCAATGCTCCTTTACCTACGGAATCGTCGGGCAATACCACTGGCCAGCCAGCGTTCACCGCTCCAGCAGTCATACCTGGTCCCACGGCGCCAGTCACGGCGCCTGCAACTGTCCCAGTCGTGACTGGATATCGTCCACTTACGGCTGGTGCCGTTCCTGTCCAGCTTCCCGTTGCGTCGCTTCCCGCGTTACAAGGCTATGGCATTATACCCGTCTTTTCCCCTCAATTGAGCTCAGTACAGGCTCCCGTCATTCTCCGAGGGTATTCGGCGAATGGGCAGATGTTGAACTTGGAGTTCGATGTGGCGCAGCTGACTCAAATCCAGCGGGATGGCCTAGTGACGATTCTCAACTCGGTATTGACACGGACACCGGCGAATGAGGTCGCGGCTAGTCATGAACAGACGACGAGCGCCGTGGTCTAGTTCACACATAGTCTTCCTGTATCGTAGAGGCACCTCTGGCACGAACTTCCTTCTACCAATCTTCTTCAGGTCTTCTCCCAGCGCTCAGTATTTTCTGTTGTACCCGGGTGATTACTCGAGTACATGTAGTTGAGTGGAGGTCTGACTGTCAGTTACTCACAAGAGACCGACACTGATTACAAAAGGTTGCTCAGTGAATTTCGGGTTCGTGCACGGTCATTACAGCAATAAAAGGGACAAATTCTAGCTCGAGTCTATTCAACTCTACCATCCGCGCCTCTCAAAGTCCGCCAAAGTGTCTCTAGCGGTCTCCTCTATCGTCAGGTACTTCAATCCCAGGATCCTCTCCTGCTTCTCAACACTGTAAAGAAGGGTATAGTCCACTCCCTTTCCAGAGCCGGGTGTGCCAACGGGGAGCTTGTGGGACGGAATTGGCGAGGGTGAGAGGGAGTTGGCGGCATCCCACCAAGACTGCCAACTGGATGGCGGGTGAACAACGATGAGGAAGCGTTCACCGCCCGCTGCCTCAGTCTCAATCGCCTTGACGTGTGCGGCGGCAAGGTCTCGCACGTCAATATAGGAGAAGTCGGGGACGAGACGATCTGCATCTGATAGCTCAAACCCGTTCACGACATTATCAAACCATGTCTTGCAGGAGGTGTTGAGGTTGTCGGATTTGGAAATCTCATGAATGACTGGCTAAGGATGTCGTCAGTGTTTTAGCCATTGACGCGAGGGCAATCGTAGCATACCCCGAAGACCCAACCAGGATTGAGTACAGTGAGATCCCATGATGGCTGGTTCTCTTCAACAGGCCTCGCGCTATTCATCATGGAGAGATCTAGAACATACCTTGCTCAGCTAGAGTTTTAGAGGCTTGATACATAGCGGCATGCGAGGCGTCCTTGCCCTTTTCCTCTACTTCTTGCACGGCAGGCAAATTCCAATCCTTCTCCGACCAGAGGACATTGTCTTTGGAAGCGCGCATTCTCACAGACGCCACCGATGCAGTAACAACGATGCGCTTGACATCGGTGCTTGATTAGCATCGGTATGTTTCCTGTACGGCGGTCAAGAGGCTCCACGTACCCGTTCTTCAACGCACTCTTTAGGATTCCGGTCGTCCCCTTCACGGCGGGCTCCACATAGTCTGAGTAGAGTACAGTGGGTAAGTAACTGCTGGCATCCTAGACAGGACAACTTGCCAGAGGGATTGCCAGAACTGAAATGGAAAGGAGAGGCGGTGTGCTCAATCGCGTCAACGCCCTTGACAGCTTCGTCAAACGCGCCATTCTATTGGGCGATTGTAGTGTGAGTGAGTTGCGTTTGATGGTGAAAGGAACAAACGTACTACAGTGATATCCTTGACGACGACGATTTCAAACTTGTTCCCGTATACCTCGTCTGATAGCTTGCAAGGAGCATCTTCGGCAGCTCCGAAATGGCTTGAACTTCCAATGTACAGTCACTGTACATCTAAACTGAGAGCATCGGTAACGATATGGAAAGAAGACCCCGGTCAGTCAGAGTGTTGACAGTATATATGCATGCCAACAGCGTGTAGCAAAGAGAGCTAGTATACGGCACTAACCGGCGCGACAAGCGGGATGGCGGGCAGCGGGCTGTCCCGGCGAGCGGGGAGACATGCTGTAGTCGACGGTGGCGGGATAGCGTGCTCGCATCCGACTCAGATCTAGTGGTGACCGTGCAGAAATGAGAGTGAGTGGTGCGTGGCAAATAGTCCAAACCGGGGTTCGAACGGCAGCTCCGGCAGAAACAGACCATGAACTTCTCGTCAGCGGTATCCGTCTCTCAACTTCAACGCTCGCGCCCGCTTCAGGACATTTCAAGTTTGTGATTCAAGTCGTGGACACGCACACCTGGGTGTTCATCCGCTGTCTGACACCGGCAATTTAGCTGCCGGAGAGCCTCGACCAAACACGCCAAACATGCCGCCGGACTGTTCCGATTCGGCACGATCAACCTAGCTGGTCATGACTCATGCACCTTCCTGTCCCCTCCTGCCACCGTCATCCCAACGATGAATTATAATAGTCGTTCCCGGGCAGCGCAGCCTATACCTTTCGATCGTACCTCGGGTTTTTCCGCCGAACCCCACAGTCCATTCTTTTCAATACCCACCGAATCGCCAGCCAGTTCCCAGTCTATTATCGATTCGGGCCTTTACGATCTAAACAAAATCCGGGACGCGTTGACGTTCAATGTAATCAAAACCACGAGATGCTGTTTCCCGGATGTCTTGCGCTTGCCTGGGTGCAAGCGTATCGATTCCGCCGCTGATACATACCTCGACACAAAGCCGCCCATTTTCCGTGCCCTCGAGGAGCCGCGAAAGCCCCTGGGTGCCCGCCCTACTTCCCCCGAGCACCAGCAAATTTACGACGACATCAACGCCTCCCTCCCACGTCCTAACGCCATTGCCGAGATGGGCCCGCGCGAGACTTCCCAGATTCACTACGGGATGGCGTCGATATTGGAGCGCTTCTGCCTACCCTTGAGTGGGAGCGTGGAACATATCCACCAAGGTTACATCGAAGCTTTTGTTCGTGATAGTCAATCCGCCCCGCGCAAGATGCACGCAGCTATTAAACCTCACAGCCGCCTGAAGATATTCCTGAACGGCCCACCAGGGAATGTTCACTACAAACCAAGATGTGATTTCGGAGTCGCGCTGGACGGAACAGAAATACTGATTCTGCATGGAGAGGTGGATTCAAACTGCAATAGAGATGATATGTACTCCCCGATTCTCTCCTGTGTTGCGATCATGAAGGCGTCCTGGGTTCTGGCAGGGAAAGGTGCAAAAGACCTGGAACTGTTGACCATATGGATCTCGAACCAAATGGCAACAGTCAACGCCCTTCGCTTCTTGCCACCGCCACCATCCTCAGCTGATGAGATGCCAAAGGTATGTTCAAAACAAATCTCCTGATATATATCACTGATCGATTTACTTGCAGATACGGATTGTCGAAAAGTACTACGACTTGATGAACCCTGACCAATGCCGCGAATATTTTTTTGTCATCGGCAATCACATCCACCGTCATTCCACATCTTCATGGGACCCGTCGTTTCTCAAAACGCTGGGAGAACTCATGAGATGCCTTAACACCAGCGACACCGTTTCCCGCTCCTCCATGAAGACGCCTAGCTCTTCGCCTAGGTCTTCAAGAGACCCCCGGTCGTTTGGCTCCTCGAGAGATCCCCCACCGTCTGACAAAGGAGATGGCGATGGACACGGCAACAGTGCCGATTATGGCGCTGGCGGCAGCGGTGCTGGAACGGGCAAGGAAGGTGGGAATTGGGATGACTCTGGAGGCTTTCACAGTTCCAACGATAACAACCACGACGTGGACGACAACGACTTTGGCGGAGCCAAGCGCACTCACACACTCATCCCTGGCTTCTCACCCAGTATTCTGGCCCTCTTGAAGAGGCCCTCGAAAAGGGTTTATCTATGCCGCTTTCCATGTGGCCACCACAGCGGAGTCGTTTTCAAGTGCGTCACTGACCGGGAGTTGACGATCATGAACTGGGTTACGAATCATCCGCGGTTCCCACCTTTTCACACCCTCTACTCACCCCCCTCTGCAGTCATTGCGATGCCTTACTTGGGTCAGGTTATATCCCATGCCCCCGTCGCCAGACCCAAATTACTCCATCGCTGGACTGCAGACATCCTGGACGGTATGAACTGGCTCCATGGCCAGCGTATCGCACATCTCGATATCAAGCCGGATAACATTGTCGTCAACCAAGTCAATCGCTGCACCATCATTGACTTTGGACATAGCCTACACTTGCCAACCCACTCGGGATTGATTACGGGTGCTCGTGGGACCCCAGGATGGCAAGCGCCCGAAGCGGAAGCTGGCGGTCAGTACGATGCATTCAAGGCTGACATTTGGTCAGTTGGAGCGGTGTTCTGTTACTTGGGGGAACTGCACAGCAATGCACAGTTGAGCGGTGTAGGTTCATACTTGAAGGGTGCATATTCGAAAGATTGCATCTCTTTCCCTGCAGCCTTGTCCATGATCGTGCTTTGACTTTCTTTCACTGTTGGTGTGTTATAGACTAATTTGTCGTTGTTGTTTTTATTCATTGATAGATGACATGTAACTATTTATGTGGCGTCACATCAAGTGGCACTACTGTATATGACAAGTGTTTGTTTGCCGCCCGAACCAGTTGTCGCCCCACATCGCGGCCGTCTCGAGCTGGACGAAGAAGAGGCACTGCTCACCATTCGGCGATTACAAGGTGCTGCGGCCATTCTGGTTGTGCAGACTGAAGAAGGACGTCCACCGCGCTCTTTGACACTAAAACATCTCTCAGAGTAAACTAAGCTGAGCTTGAGGCCTATAACTCTGTATTTGAGCCCTGGAGTATGGCAGAATGGACATATATTGCGGCAATCTACTACTGATCATACCGGGATTCGAACGCGTGACGTTCGAAATAGACCATGGACGCTATGTCAACGGTAGATGCCCTGCTGACGATTGCTTGATAGATTCTAGTGCGAGGGATAACGGCGTCACGACCAGTAAGAACAGTAGAGCGCTCTACTTTAATTATGTTCTATTTATATGCATAATACGTTACAGTCACTGACAAGAGCATGGTACTGAATTCATAAGGCTGCTCATTGGGCTTCGGTTTCGTGCACAGTTATTTTATTTTATACAGTATAGTGTACAGATTCAAGCGCCATCATGATCAAGTCTACCATCCTCGCTTCTCGAAGTCCGCCAAAGTATCTCTAGCGGTCTCTTCCGTGGACAAGTATTTCAGTCCCAAAACCTTCTCCTGCTTCTCAACGTTGTAAAGACTGGGATAGTTCACTTCCTTTCCGGAGCCGGGTGTGCCAACGGGGAGCTTGTGAGACGGGATCGGCGAGGGTGAGAGGGAGTTGGCGGCATCCCACCAGGTCTGCCAATTGAAAGGCGGCTGAACGATGATGAGGAATCGTTCACCACCCGCTGCTTCAGTTTCAAGCGCCTTGACGTGCGCGGCGGCAAGGTCTCGCACGTCGATGTAGGAGGAACTTGAGGCGAGGCGGTCCGCGTCTGACAGGCCAGAACCATTCACGACAGAGTCATACCATATCTTGCAGGAAGTGTTGAGGTCGTCGGATTTGGAGATTTCGTGAATGACGGGCTGAGCATATTGTCAGCATTCATTGTCAATGATGTGAGCAGTCGGAACGTACCCCGAAGACAAAACCGGGATTGAGTACAGTGAGGTCCCATGATGGCTTATTCTCTTCAACGAACTTCCAAGCGGCTATGAACCATTGAGGCATCACTCAACATGATGAATAAATCTCATACCTTGCTCAGCCAGAGTTTTGGATGCTTGGTACATAGCGGCGCGCGAGGCGTCCTTGCCCTTTTCCTCTACTTCTTGCACGGCAGGCAAATTCCAGTCCTTCTCCGAGAGGACAATGTTCTCTTTGGAAGGGCGCATTATGGATGCCACCGACGCAGTAACGACAATGCGCTTGACATTGGATCTTGATAAAGAGTCAATATGTTTTGGCGTGGCGGTCAGAGGGCGACACTTACCCGTTCTTCAACGCGCTCTTCAAAATTCCGGTCGTTCCCTTAACGGCGGGCTCCACATAGTCTAAGCGGGAAAGTGATCAGTGCATGTTGGATCCTCCAAATATGACAACTACCAGAGGGATCGCCAGACTTGAAATGGAAAGGCGAGGCGGTGTGTTCAATCGCGTCAACGCCCTTGACAGCTTCGTCAAACGCGCCATCCTATTGGGCGAGTTAGACATGAGCGACTTGTGTGTGATGCTGAACGGCACAAACGTACGGCCATGATGTCCTCGACGACAACGATTTCGAACTTGTCCCCGTACGACTTGAACGTCTTCTTCAGATGCTCGCCTTTGGCGGCGGTTCGAACAGTGCCACGGACGGTGTAGCCCTTCTCCAGGAGCTTTTGGCATACCCAGATCGCGACGAATCCGTTGGCGCCAGAGACGAGGACTTTGGTATCGGCGGGGGTGGTTGTAATAGTAGGCATGTCGTGGGCGGTGTGAAGTGCGGCTCATCCATACTTTGCGACCTTTTATGGCTAATTCTGTGAGGGAGATTGCTAATGATTATCCGAGACTTGCGCGTCACGGTGTCAATGACAATGACGCCAAAGGGGGCGATCGTTGTCCCGTTTCGACGGAGACTCCAAATCTCCCCCATCACCAAAAACGTTAACAGTGCTGAGTGAGCGTGGATGAGCAAGACATTCTAACTGTGGGGACAGCGGTAATGATTATCGAGCTTCGATACGAGAGCCGTTTGTTAGCAGACGGCCAATTCGGAATGTGTTACTCAAATGGACGTTTGAAAGCAAGCGGTGATGGCCATCTTAGGGGGCCGAGCTTCAATGTTCCCTGGCCGTGGGGACCGTCGGTAACTTCAGACACCGACACCCGGTAGACTTTCTTTGGACTTTCCATAACGTCTAAAGTCTGTGTATGTGGAAACCTCGAGCTCGGGACCCAGTAAACGACCTCAATCACAGAGTCATCCCTCTGTGTTCTGGGTTGATCACAACGATCGCCCGTTCAACAAAGATACAAAAGTGGACACGCCTAATAGCGCGATGCATGGCTCGTGCGATGTCTGGGGTTGCAGACGGCTTGATGTGTGCATGAAAGCACACGACGAGGCAGTCAATATTGAGCAAGAGGAGGTAATCACATACGGGCGAAGCTCAACAACAGTCCAATCGTCATGCGTCAAAGCTTGGTCGTTCATCAGCATTGAATTTTTCGAGACATACTGTACAGGAGGCGACGCGACTGACCTCGACTGACTCGTCATTACGATCTGGAGTAAAATCAACACACAAATCAATCTTCATATCCTATAATCCTAACGACGATCATATCCTGTAATAGGCCACGCGCGCCTCACTCATACTCGCAACAGAGTCACAGTGGAAGGGCACGGGGCACAGTGCTGTTTAAGCTATTCTCTCAGCTATTCTCTCAATAACTAGAACAGCTCCTCATAAGCAAACATGCCAGTGACAGTCAGAATTCGTACTGGCTCAAATGGATATTAGCGGACTCAGGTTTGTCGTGCACCTCCCCGAGAATCAGTGCTGCTCAGCCGGCAATACGACATGTACTGCCCCCTTGAGTTTCTTGAGCAAATTAGAGGCCAGTTCGACATCCTCAGAGTTGCTTGAGGCCACCAAAGCGAGATACTCCTTTGCCAGGGCCAGATCTCCGTCAGGAATGCGCATCTGGTACTCCGCCACTTCGATAGCAGACTTGGCGTACTGCAATACTTCACGACCTGCGAAACATGTCAGTACGAATTTACTTCCAGGGAGGCATATAGATTGTTACCATTAGCTTGGCTGATCTCGACGACACGCCGATGGTACGCGATGGCATTCTCTTGCTCCCCCAGCTCAGCGTGTACCTTGGCGAGCCTCTGATGCACGAAAGTCTCGTGTGGATTGGACGGTATCAAAGCGCGTCTGAAGCATTCTACTGCTTCGCGGAATCTAGAAGACTGTTTGAGTTTGTGCTAGAGGCATGGCACCGGAATATCTTACCTGCCCAACTCCTCGTAACATTGTGCCGTCGCTTGCCACATCCGCACATCGTAGGAGCTGAGGAGCACGTCAATTGAAGTTTCTGGAGCAGAGGAAAGGCATACTTCAGCGCAGTGGCGTGCTGGTAATAGAAGAGAGCATAGTCGTGCATATTGAGCAGTTCGTAAGCTTGACCAAGCCCATACCAGGCTCTGTGGTCGTCACGGTTGATGTCTGTCGAATGATAAGCCCCGGGGCCATTGGATCCTATCCTCCTGAGTCTCTCACCTATCGCCCGACGGTACATCTCAATGGCAGCGTGTGTGTTCTTCTCCTCAATCTGTTCATGCCCCATCAGAGTGAACGCCGAGATGTACGTGGGATCCAATTCTGCAGCCCGCTTGAAGTACAGAATAGATTGCTCCTGTTTCGCTTGAAGAGAATAGAAGTTTCCTATGAACAACATCAGAGGCATGATTGAGAATATGGACACAGAAGTAGTGACGTACCCACTAAGCAGCAAACTTCCGGTCGATCCTTAGCTAAGAGCAGGTATTCCCGAGACAAGCGCGAAAGCTTGCTGGCTCCGTCATTCACATGCAGTGCGAATGAATAGATATCGACATTGTCGATGCGCCAAGGGTCCTTGGCGAGCATTCTCTCGAACTCGACTGTTGATGCCCCAAGATCTTGGCCGGAAGTTTACTATGGGCAAAGACCAAATATGAGACTACGAACCGTGAGCATAGTATAGAATGCATCCGCGAAGTGATAGGATCCAAGGGTTCTCTGGGAAATAGTCGGGACCTAGAAGCTTAGCACACAGCGAGAGTTCGCGATCTCCCCCTGCATGGAGATCGTTCAGTGTCTTGACGTGAAAGAGCTCCATGAGAGGGTGTGTTCGCGCCAAAGGGAAGAGGTTTTGCAGGGAGTAAAGCTAGATGTAGTATCAGATCAGGGCATCGGCCTTTGCCAGAAGGTTTCTTCACCTCCTCGACATCGGTGATGCAACTGGACAAGAGCTCCCAGGCAGCCCAATTCCACGTGAAACTAGCGATAGACAAGATAGCGCATTCTATTGCTTCCTCTCTGCGGCCGAGGAGCGAGAGAAAAAGGCCCTTTCTGAAACCGATTCGAGGGGATCCGAAGAGCAGGGTGAGTATATGGGCTTACAGATAGAGAAGCCAAGGATCAGATACATCCTTCACCAGACGAAGAAGCTCGGTGAGCTCTGGCTTGTCTGCCGAGGGTCAGAACGCGTCGTACTGGGCAGGGGGAGACGCGGAGGCTCACATTCTCCGGGTTTCGGATTGAGCGACTTGAGAAAGACTTATCAGATTAGGACTCGGGAAGCAGAGAAGCAGTTACGAGATATCTGCTGTACGCGGCCAAGAACCTTGCTTTCGTGCTTGTGCAGTGCCTGAGCACCCCGGGAGCGCGCGTATAGTCTCGGACGTCGATACAGTCCCGGGCCATGGCGATCTCATCTTCCTCTAGAATTTGTTGTTCCTGGTCTTGCAGTATGATTTCCAAGGGTGGACTCGTATAAGATGCCGCGAGTGCCTCCGGAAACGGGGCAACTGGGATGTGGCTGGGGCCGGCGACGGGCGAGTGAGAGGGATGGAGGGGCTGGGTTTGCCTGGCGGGGGTCGACGTGGAATAGAGCGCGTTGTATTGGTTGCGCTTGTGTTCGGGAATGGAGAGCAGCAGTTCGGCGGCCCTGGGGTCGTGTGAGTGGCTGCTGTGCATCAGAGGAAGGCCCGTACCACTGGGAGGCCTTGGCCAGGCATCGTTCATCGCACTCCCTGACGGCGACACGCAGCTCTTCCGCCATCGTCGCGTCGACCATCTGCGTCATCGTGGTCGGTGGGAAAGAGCAGCCAGGCCACGTGGCTTCTCTGTTCTTCGCGTCCCTCCCTAACCTCAAACGGTAATTTGCGGATGTTTTTGTTGTTCCCGCGGCTGACAGCTCTTCCCATGCAGTCCAGCTGGTTGCAACCGGACACGACATCCACGGGCGTCCTGACATGACTCTGTTCTCCGTCCTTTGTCTGGTTGCCGCGCTCTGTCTTCTCCGTATCTACTTCATTCTTCCGGGGTACGAGTCGCGCTCGGGACGCAAATCTCCATCTGGGTCAACGAAGTCTCTTGCTGTCTTTCTGGGCTCAGGCCAGTCACGCACCAATCCACCGGTGTTGCATATCAGCTTCTCACACCCATTCCACAGGCGGCCACACGAGCGAGGCTATATCCCTTCTCACCACCCTGGATTTTGAGCGATATACGCCGCGCGCGTACTTCATCAGTGAAGGAGACCACCTGAGCGCCGGGAAAGCAAAGGAGCTCGAAGAAAGGAAGTCTTCGTACAACGCACAAGTCAGGATGTTCATTTTGATAGCGAATCAATCTCACGCCTCGTTTGAAAGTATACCATTATTACCTTGCCACGGGCGCGGAGGGTGCATCAGTCGCTACTGGCGACGCCACCGACTGCCCTGCGTTCCTTACTGGCGTGCATTCGATTCATCACATTGAAACCCACCTCTTCTCGAATATCCTTCAAGCCGCCGTTCGCTGATCTTCTTATTCTCAATGGGCCGGGGACCTGCCTGGTGATGTGCATTGCGGTGTACATAAATAAAGTACGCGTTTCGTATCTCTTGCCGTCTCATTGCCTGACGCATAGCTCCCAGTTCTTCGGTCTGCCAGCGCCAAAAATAATCTACGTGGAATCGTTCGCGCGAGTGCGTTCTCTGTCTCTTTCGGGAAAGCTCTTGCGTCCACTGGTGGACAGGTTTGTTTTTTGTTGTCCAGCGCCACCTTTGTTGACTTTATTCGTCAAGGTTCGTTGTGCAATGGCCCAACATTCTGGCCGATGGCGGAAGAGGAGATTGTCGAGGTTGGCTTGTATGATATGTGTCTTGATATTTGTAGTTGTACACTCAGACAATGAGATTTTGGATAAGTCAAAGATAAAAGGTGAGTACAGTAGATACAGGTCCTAATACCGCAAGTATATCGGGCGGTAGGTAAGCGAAGAACAGAGGCATGGCGTTTATTTTCTGGTCCAACGATCCTCCCCGCTGTGTCCACCTCGGCGCGGAGGGCTTGCACTTCGTTCGCGTCGCTTGCTCGGCTCCCAACCACCACCACCGCCTTCGGTCTTCTGTGGGTGCAGCCTTCTCTCCAACTTTTGTCCATGTCGTAGGCTGGAGACCAAGTCTTTGGAAGCGAGACGAAGATGCATGAAGTTGCAGAAGCCTCCACGGTTGCATTCACCGTTTTCGTTTTGGCGACAACACGCTTCGCGGAAATCGGTGACGGGAGACAGCTCAGCATACAGTGGTCGGCCTTGCGGTATGTCAGTCTGGGAGACGCACAACAGTAAATGGATACGCACCTGCATACCAGCGATCGTTCAAATTGTCGACGGCTGCTTGTGCCTCGGTTTCCCATTCGAACCGGGCATACACATTGCCAATGAGGTGGTCTCCGACATTATCACAAACCTAATAAGCGGTGAGCACCGCAGTATGACTAGATGAGCGGTAATGGCACGTACATGGAGCTCTAGGAGGTGGCCAAACTTTGACAACTCGCAGTACAAGTCCTCATACACTGCGTCGAATCCTTCTTGCAGTTCCTTCTCGGTAAGCTTGCAGACGGGATCATGGGCGGGGTTGTGGTAGACGTTGGGGAGAAGGATGGTCTGGGAGAAGGGCGGACGAATGTGCTTTCGAGAGCATCGGTCTCCGTGACGGCAGGCGCCAATCTGAGGATGTAGTTGAAGACGCAAGACCGCGCCAAGAAGGGCTAAAACGCACTTTGTAGTAGAACGAACAGTTGACACGATCCTGCTCTGTTCCAAAGATGTTCGCCTACCACAAACGGTCAGATATTGCGGGCAAAAGCAGCATAGAGCGTACCAAATGCGAGGCCATGATGAGCGTTGAGTAAAAGGACCAGACTGTGTTCGGTGTCAGCTGTGATCGAGTCGCTGACCAAGCATTTAGCCTAAAAGGGAAAGCCTTCACGTGGGGCGCGATGTCACGAAGAGACACAGTCAGAGGCCCCTTTCTTCATCTTTAATTGCTACCATGACCTCCAGCGTGCCATCGTCGTCCTCTGTGGCCTCACGATGCTCTGCCGCCCCGACTATGACCACGCCCGAATCTTCGCCTCCCCCCGTCGCCGCCGGTACCGACAGTGACTTTGAGGTATTGCATAATCCAAATTTACATGCTATTTACTCGCATACTGATTTTAGCCCCCTAGGAGCCCATCGAGCTTGACGATAAAGTGAGCTTTCTATTCGACGCGTCTTCAGATGTCTGACCATTGCCAGGTTGAAGCGAAATACATGAAGCTGAACCAGGTCCTGGAAAAGTCGCGACTCTACGCTGATCTCATGTTTGAGAACCTCAAAGTCACCCGCGCCAAACACGCCAAGACCGCAATCGAGCAACCGAAAACATCCACTACGCGCACGCGTAAAGGCAAGGGCAAGGGCAAGAAACGAGTCCTTGAATCCGACGATGAGGGCGACTGCGACTCTCCACATAAAAAGAGACAGCTCAATTCCGGGAATGCCACTGTCGCGGACGGCGACGACGCAGCGGAGGATAAATCTACAGAGACGTTTCCCCAGCCTACTCTGGTAACTGGAGCAACGCTGAAGGATTACCAACTCGAAGGTCTGCAATGGATGGTATCCTTACATCAGAACGGAATATCAGGGATTTTAGGCAAGCGAAGCTCCCCAATAGCGCGCGCTACCTCGAAGCTAACTTCCTTTTCTCAGCTGATGAAATGGGTTTGGGAAAGGTTTGAATAACTCGACAAAGCGATGCAACCAATCTGACTTTTTGACCAGACATTGCAAACCATATCCTTCAGCGCCTATCTACGTCAAAGCAATTACGGAAAGGCCTTTCTGGTCGTCTGCCCACTTAGTGTTCTCCACAACTGGGTTGAGGAGTACCAAAAGTTTGCGCCGGACGTTAGTGCAGATCTGCCCAATACGAGAGTCCAAGCCCTTATCTGACTATCTTTATAGATTCCTGTATGCATGTATCACGGCACCCCAGACGAACGAGCCGAACTTCGACGGACTGTCTTGTCCAGCATCCCTCGCTCCAACCAAGCCAACTCGAAGGAAGCAGCTGCTCCTGCCAAGGCTGCTACAAAGCGTAAGGCGAGAGGTCGAGCAGCGGGTCGGAGGACGAAAGCCCCAGCGCCGAAGAAAGATGAGCCATTTCATGATGGCAACACAGAGTCTTCTCCGCTGGAGAAGAATGAGAAGGAAGACGAAGAGCCCCCGACTTTCCCCATTGTGGTTACCACGTTCGAGATGATCATGAAGGACCGGGTTCACTTGGCTTCCTACAATTGGGGATACATTGTTGTCGATGAAGGACACCGCCTCAAGAACCTTGATAGCAAGCTCATGCGCGAAATCAAAAAGTACAACAACGCGAGCCGCATGATTTTGACAGGAACTCCGCTGCATGTAGGTATCATCCCATTCATTCCGATACGCGTTTTCTCACTTGGCTCTCATCAGAACAACCTGTCAGAGTTATGGGCTCTGTTAAACTTCGTGCTCCCCGAAATCTTCACCGATGTAGAACAATTCGAAGAATGGTGCGATTTCATTCCATATTCCCTTGTTCGACTCTTTCTCTTGTCTTACCTTGGCGCTCTATAGGTTCAGCTTACCTACAATGAAAAGTACCATCGGATATCAACGTACCACCGACATCATCGATACTTTGCATGCAATCCTCAAGCCTTTCTTGTTACGGCGCCTCAAAGTGGATGTAGAAACCAGCCTTCCACCGAAGAAGGAATATGTTCTCTACGCCCCACTCAGCGTTTCACAACGCGACACTTACGACAAGGTCCTCGACGGAAGCCTACGTACTTATCTTATGAGCAAACGGGGCTATACGGCCACTGCACCGGTCAAGATGAAAGTCGACGTCGACGCCAAGCGAACGCTTAGGAGTCAGAAAGGCAGCAAGCCATCCTACGTCCTCGACAGTGATGATGATGAGTATTTCGACATGCTAGAGAATGGGGGTATCGATGATAAGGGTAGGAGGGTACCGCGACAGACGGAAGAGTTGGAGACGTTGGGCCAAGATCATCAGCGCCAAGTGGCTAGTAAGTGTCGACCAATCTCCTTGTCCCAGTCACAAGCTGCTCGTGCTCATGTCCTATCGTTTGTAGCCAAACAGGTCAACAACATGAAACTTCAGAACACTGTCATGCAGCTACGGAAAGTATGCTCGCATCCTTATCTTTTCGACTGGCCGCTGGACTCGCGGACCCGTGAGCCCATTCTGGACGAGAGGATTGTCGCCACAAGTGGGAAGATGATGGTTTTACAGAGACTACTCGACGAACTGTTTCGGAGAAAGCACAAAGTTCTGCTTTTCAGTCAGTTCACTTCGATGCTTGACATCATTGACGTAAGTACTTAACGACCCACTTCCATAGACCCGTCCGTAACTAATCGATCCATTGTTGTCAGGACTGGGCTCGCGAGTTAAAGGGCTGGCAAATATGTCGCATAGACGGCTCGACCCCACCACTCGTCAGAAAATCAGAAATGGATAGGTTTCAAACCGGGGGCTCGTCGCCTGACGCTCCGTGTCTGTTCCTTCTCAGCACTCGTGCAGGAGGCCTAGGAATCAACCTAGTCGCCGCGGATACAGTTATTTTCTATGATCAGGACTGGGTGAGTCGGAGATTTGCGTAGAGCTGAGCGTCGGTTCTCTAAACGATTGCAGAATCCCCAAATGGACGCTCAGGCCCAAGATCGAGCGCACCGTATCGGACAGAAGAAACCTGTGCTGATTTTCCGCATCGTTAGCGCACACACCATTGAGACGAAGATCATGGAGAAGGCCACCGAGAAGAAGAAATTAGAGGCTCTTGTCATTGCCAAGGGTAAGTTAGGCTCACAGGAAGGCACGGTGCATCGCATGCTGATATCTTCCTCCAGGCAAGTTCAAGGCCCCCATCGCGTCCGGTCGGCAGACGAAGGCCGAAACTATGGCTGAGATGGCGAACTCGTTACTACGCCTCGAAGGCGAAAAGATCGAAGTTGTACCAGAGACTGGTGCCGCGAACATCATCAGCGATCATGATTTGGACGCCCTTTTGGACCGTAGTCCAGACGTGTTCACAGGTAGAACGAACGGTTGGACATCTGCCGGTAACGGGGACGATCTTGGTACCAAGAAAACTGCCTTTGCTGTGTATGAGGCTCCTCAGAATGAGACGGCGGGTGTGTTGGCTGATTTATTGGGTGGACTGGACGATTAATCTTCGTTCACCGTAACTATTTTGTTATCGTATCTTGTTGTCCTTGCTGTCGTCACGTTTGAGTAGACTATGTAGTAACTATCTATCATTTCCATGTAATTCTATACCGATACATCACTTGGTTGTACGATCAAGACCTATCAAGATTCAAAACTTAGACTTGTACCGTGTCACCGTGAGTTGTAGCGCCGGCGGTTGCTCCATATAGTATCCTTGGCTCCCGGTAAGTAAGTTGGTTTAATCGCGGACTGGCAGTCTCGACGCTCTGAAGCATACCACCATCTCGGCCTGGGACCTGCATATCCAATCGGAACGGATAGGCTTCTCTCATGATAGCGACATGTGCGCGCGCGCGAGGCAGTGCTGCCGTTTTCATTCAATCTCCAAGTGCCCTGAAGGAATCGTTGTAATGTGGGATACAGCCGCTAGGTACAGGAAGGAAATCTTTCCCAAAGACAGCTCGTACAGTGAGTTGATACTCGACTGACTGTTGAATTCGACTCGCAACAGCAGTAATAATCGTCATGGCTGTCCATCAATATGACCGTGACTATGCCTAGAAGGAAAGTTTGCGAACTCACAATCAGAGTTTGCCTGCCTACCAGCCTGACAGACGATGAGAGGGGTTCTCTCACAGACGCGAAAGTAGAATCTCGCACCTGTCTATCAGTACTCCTTTAAACTCACCGTGTCTTGATCCAGCGACGTCGCCGCGACGGTCAGCGATCAATTCGGCTTTATACCCACCTCAAGTCATGGCTCGGAATCTAGGTTTTTGGACAAGAGCTATATATGGACTGGGGTCAATACTCGCGTGCGATATATTCTCCCATAATTCCAAAAAGCCGCCGAGTTGAAAGAACATTGGTGATGTTCAGAGCAGTCGTGTATCCCACTCACTTCAAGTCGAAGCCGCCTCGAAGATTCTCGAGAGAATGGGCTATCCACAAGCTTGGGTTACCTGACGCTCCGTTGACAGTCCATCAGGCTTGGCGTCTCTGACCCACTCGCAGGGGACTAAGTAGGACTTCCCAATAGCTTGCGGCGTGCGAAATTCGAATTATCCTTCCCCAAGTATAGTAGTACGCTTTGGGTCACAATACTCTGCTTCAGCCTTCTTCAAGATCCTAAACGTGTTTCCCTTGGCTAACGTCAGTAAATTTCTGGAGGCTTTACCGGGTTTCTTACTGCCCCGAATGTCGTTACATAGCACCATCAAGGCGCTGAGATCAGTGCAAGATCAGTGTAAAAGCTTCTCCCGGTCCGAGGCGTCATTCGGAGAGTTCCCAGTCCTACTACGGTATCAGAAGTCCTGAGAATGTAGTACCTCTGTTTGATCGACAGCAAGTCGTTGGAGCGCAGTGCGCAAGCAACCCCGCCTTGTATATAACGCCGACTCCGTGGGCGCCACCGTCCTCGCAGTCGCAGAGTGGTCATCGCAGCTGTATCTGTTGTTCAATGGGACTTTTGCGCCTGCTTCACACGTTGTTACTCAATACAGATGTCAAGTAGAAACGGTTGTACAACTAGGGCCCAATTGCCTAAGCCAGCACAAGATGAATAAAACACACCGTGACAAGACACGAGAAAGTTATATACAGTACTGTACTGGTAAATATTTTGCAATTGCTAGGTTCCAACTGTTCGTCAAAGGCCATTTCTGATGTCGACAAGACATCCAGTCATCTCATTGGCTCCCAGTTCATCATGGTATCATTCATAGCAGAAGCGTCGGATAGATATCCCTCCCAAGGTGTCGTGCTCTGTAGGGTGAAAGGCGCGATTGTAGCTTCAAGTTGGCCACTAGGGTGTGCAGCCATTTGACTGAAGACGCCGGAATGATACTGATTTCCCAACATTAGATGAGGTGGGGAGATTATATCGCCCAGCGAGGCCCTTGATAGGTGTCGTAAATGCTCAATATGGAGTGAATACAAAAGCAAGAGACGTACGATGCAAATGTATCGAGCTCGTTCACTTTTTCCTGGAGGGAGCAATTGTAGCCAGCTCGATGACTGGGACTCCTCGCCAAGGTATCGGCGGCTTTGCGCAGTCTGACTGATAGCTCCAGCAGAGCACCATAACTGGACGACTCGTGAAGACATCCGCAATGATTGCTGTGCTCTTTGTGGGATGGGACGTCCCCCACAATGCTAGGATAGTCCTGGAAGATGGAGGCCAAATCTAGATCTTGAAGTCCGTCAAGGGACATCGCTCCCGTTGCGAGGCTGTAGTCGTTGTCGGTAGGAGTCAAAAGAGGCGACGGCGAGCTGTCAGAGGATGGACTAAAGTAAGGTGAACTTGAATTGAAAGATGAACTTCGTCCCCCAGGAGAGTGTGTATGTGTATCGATGCTGGGTGGATACAGCGAATGCGTCCCCGTTTTTCTTCGTAGATGTAGCGTCGCGAGCGGGGAGCCTTGTGGTGACGACGGCCCGGCGGCTTGCTCTGGAGCGGGAGAATGTGGATTCCCTGTCTGAGACCATCGCGGGCGTGGTTTGTTTTTGAGCTATTGGGAGTTAAGTACAATGTCGGCCAACCTGGAAAGAGCAACAAACCTCGCGGATGACGCCTTCTAATTCTGCCACACGCTTGAGCAGTCGAGTGCTTTCATCGTGTGCATCTGATTGTTGGGACGGGTCATCGACTTCATAGACACATAGGCCGGTCTGTAGGCTCTGATCGGTAACGCCTCGGTGTTTTGCGCGAGAAACTCACAAGTCCAAGCTGGGTGCATCTGGCGCAGGCGGGACGTTTTCTGTCGCACTAGGGTGTCGATTTAGAATTGACAACCTCTCATCGAACAACAAATGTGCGAGCATACCATACGTTTAGATGTGTGACAATTCAAGCATGATTGCGTCGTTCGGTTGCGCCGCCTTTGAATTGTTTAGATTCGGAGCCCGTGATATTAGGTCGCGACTGCATACCGTTTACGGTGATCAACTTCGGAATCCGGCTTGGCGGGCTCTTCGACAGTGCTAGCAGTGGTCCTTTTCTTTCGTGATACAGTTTGGAGAGACATAGTACGGGACAGGTGGGAAGGACACTAGAAGACGAGACTACCGTCTGGAGAACCCGTATTTATAGAATTCTGGCTCCCTGCTTCCATGGGGTACGGGTGGTAAAACTAACAGATGAACCAAACGCCAAGATGAGCTAACGGGAAAGCGAGCAGGTGGATTTACCTGTGTATCGGGATGAATAAGATCTGAAAGAACGGTCCGATAGATTGAGTCGTGACAGTGAATGCCTGAATCGGGAACAAGGTCTTGGACACCAAACAAAACGAATGCCATGCTATCGGCGGACCAAGGCACTGTCCGGAGCTTGGGGTTATCTGGTGACGGTGAAGGATGCATATCTCAGCGCCTACCAGCTTTCTAGAGACTCTGCTACGTCTCAATTTTAACGCCACCCTCTGAGCTGTATTGAAATAGTCTCGACGGCTATCACGATGGCATGTTCGGAACGGATGTTCCAGTGCCAGTTCTGTCCAGCCCGTGAAGGCAGGCCCCTTGTATCTGATGTCAGAGTAATTATAACGGACATACCTTCTCCGGGCCCATCAAGGCACTGTTGTCGGGATTACTGTATGAAGAACGCCAAGGGAAAGACGTGGTCAACTTCTATTAGTATAGCTTACAGGAGCATCCAGAGAGAGCCCGAAGAGCAGATCGTCCTCTTTAACACCGGCATTTGGCCTTTGCCGTCGGACGGGCCCACGTCGGATCTCTTGACGTTAGTCAGGAAAACTGGGGGAGGGCTATGTCTGAGAGTGGAGAGTGGACACGCCGATTGGCTTGAGCGAGCTTCGATATGTCGTGATAGTCACCCAAGCTATGCAAGTCGTATCGCGTGATTTAGTTGAATAATATACTACCACAGAGGTTCCATGCATACCTTGATCACGGACATTGTGGCGCATTTTGCACGTTAGTGACAGCGTGGAGTCTCCGTAACTGAAATCATTCCTGGACTCCCAATCCGCCAAGCATCCATCCTCTCGTCTGGAGGGGGTACCTTCTACTTCAGGGATTCAATTGTGGGCGCCAATGGGTGTTTGATCGACTAAAAATAACATTAAAAGTGATCGTGCATATATCACGAGTGAAAAAGCCAATGGGTTGAGGAGATTTTATGTATGGTCACTGTCAGCGCTATGCAAGTGTGTGAGGGTGCTCTTATTCAAACAATGATGAAAATCCTCACCTCAAACTTCCTAAAGCTTACGATTGATCGTTTCGTGCGTGGTCATGTACAGGTCCGAGTCGTGTACTTGCACTGCACGAAATGGCTGTACTGTCGGCCCCGTCGTCCTTACCGGTTCCAGTGACTGAGTCTATCCAATGAAGCTGGTCGTAACTCAGCATCAGAAACAGCGGTAGGAAGAGTGGACGAACTGTTTGAAAGGACAACGACGAAATCCCGCAGATAGGACCCCGGAAGACCACGAGGCCCAAGATTGACTACAGCTTCGAGCTCTGCCTCTGTCTCTGTCTCTATCCGAACTACACGATCAATTCCCACGACCCACGCCCGCATTGCGCTTTGCGAATCAGTACTTCATTGAGAAGAGTCGGAAGGAAAGGATAAGAAGCAGGGTGTATGGTCCGTTGTTGTCGCTGAAAGTGCATGTTCAACCTCGGAGGCGAAACTACACCGCAGAGCTTGAACACAGATGTTGCCACATCAGCTCCAATTCGCGTCCAATTCGTGGTTTGTTTTTGGCGCATTACCTGTTTGCTATAGTGTCAAACAAAAATAAATCGGGATGTCAGAAACTCCGGCGCGAACTGTCTGTCATCGCTCAACGACCGAGCCCTTCCTCGTAAACCCGGCGGCGGTGATCCCAACTTGGTGGACGAAGGAGAGCGATTTGCCAAGTGTCGGGGAAGTTGCCGAGCAGTCGTGGCCGCAGTGCGGTTCCATGGAAGGCAGACATTAGATACCAGGAACGCTTTGTGGACTGAAGATTAGTTGTCACTTCCTTGAAGAAAAAACCGCTCCACACTTGTTGATTGGGGTAAGCGTTCTCATGCTCAGTCTGGGGCTCTGCTACATTCGACTCGTTGACAGATCGCCAGTATGTCGCCTCGGCCCTCGGCGACCCCCCGATACCTCAGAGGAATCCCCGGATACACCTTTTGTAACCGCGTTGTAACCGACGCTGGAGTCAGGTTCTTACTAGGCAGGGGTACACCTCATAATGAACACATCATCATCGCCAAGTCGCCAAGTGGGCTCAGTCCTTCATCTCGGACAAAGCCTCGCCAAAACTTCCAGATAGACAAGATGCATCAGATCACAGCATCCAGGTCTTCCATGCTGAATGCGCGCGGCCCACAACAACGACAGCTGGTACTCAGCGATGGCTTTCATGTGTATAAATAGCAGCCAAAGTCACTCACAACTTTCGCCCCTACACATCAGAATGTGTACCCGAAGCCGTGTCCGGAATTCCAGTCTGAAACATTCGACTTCCAGAGAGTACGTACATCTTGCACACGCGAGACATGGGGCTTCGTGCAATGCTGAGAGTTAGTGAATTGCTTGTGCATGATTTCGAGGGAGAATGAGAATTATACAGATAGTGACGTTCCTTTAGTATGTTAATCCACTGCTCAGCGTGCCGAGGAAAGTGATCCACCACGCGCGATACAAGGCAGACCAGCCTTCTTCGGTAATGATACGCTTTGCGCAATCCACGAGGCCCACGTAGGGGTCCTCTTCACTGCGAAGTCTGGAGAAGACGGTAAATCTGTTGGACCTGTCCCAGCAAGACGGGCTAACTCACCCGATGACATCCTCCTCAGCACCGGCAAACTCGCCGACTTCTTCAGCATCCCCTTCAACTTCTTGAGAGACAGAGTTATATTCAGAAGAAGCGTGGTTGCGTTGTATAGCGAGTCTGGTCGCGATCACCTCGAGCGGCGTAAGAGCGGCGGTAAAGAAGGCGACAGTGATGAAGTATATGATAACTTTCCATGTCGAAATCTCAGGGAATGACGAGGTCGACTCCGAGGGTGCTGGGAGAAGAAGACGTCTCAAGGGGGTTAATCCCAGGACTACAAAGGCGACATGCAGCACTTCCGCGGCAAGAAGACCAGGAGTAAGGTATACGATCCAAGGCTTACGGCGCTCAGTAGGAGTGAGAAGGACGCGCAGGGATTTGACCGGGTTCCAGTAGGGAAGTCTGTGAGGCGTTGTGATCGCACTGGGTGTTTGTGTGAGACACGGGTGGTGCCGTAGTGAATAGAGATTGTTACCCACCGGTAGGTGATTATAGCAGTTGGCAGCGCGAGGAGCATCATTCCGACGCTGTAAATCAACGTCCCAATGATTCCAGCTGATGGTGCGTGGTAGGTACCATGGCGCGGCCTCTCGGTATCCATGAAGAGCAGAACCAAGAGGGTGACGAAGAAAGTGCTCAAGAAGGTGGGCACTATAGGTGCGATGAGCATGTGTATGTGCTGATATGGGTAGAGTAGAGAAGCCCACTCAATCCTTTGTATAAACCCGCCCAGCCCTAGAGTGCAAGAGATAAGCGAACAGGTATGAGTAGCTGCGTAATGAATTCTGACCTCGATCTGGTAGACTCGCTTGAACATGGCAAAGTAGGATTTGATGACAGGACCTGAGCAGCAGCCTCAATCAGACAAGTTCCAGGGCATTTTGAGTCGACTGACCGGTATGCGGCTCAGCGCCTCCTTCGGCGTCCAATTGCAGACCCTTTGGGTTGTAGTTGGCTCGGAAGCGGACGAGGACGCCCGTGAGGGGAACGATAATGGCGAGTGTCAAGCATATCGACACGATGAGTAGAACAATATCGAAAAGACCCAACATTGTGGGAGGAGGCAAGGAGAGATCGTGCACAGCACAGTGCAAAGCGCAGCTGTCAGCCTTACGCAGGGTGTTACGCATCATGATGCCGTCCGGCGTCTGTCGGCCGCGCACGTGCCAACTCGGCGCGGGGTAATTGCAGTCTGCGCCACAGTCGAGCCCTAAGTACTTACAAGTTTATGGGCAGTGGCGCCTCCTACTGTGCTCGTGATTATGTCTTCAACGATACGGCCTCTCCCCTACTTCCACGTTATGAGGCTGGGATCCTTGCAGGCGGAATGACTCAATGAGGCAACTATGTACCAGGGGCGCAAATACTCATTCTGGCCAGCACTATCCAGCTCAGGCTGGATCTGTGAACAGTACATACGGTGGCAGCTGCCTGCAACACGACCGATGTGGTGTAGTCTGGCGCAGTGCCGGCATTGGCCCGGCAACTCGACTCGGGCATTCGGCCCGCTTGCCGACAACAAAACCAGCAGAGTTCAGGGTCCAGACCCCGGTTTCTTCCTTCCTCCCCCCATCATGCTGCCAGCGCGCTCCCCGAATGTCGCCCTTAGCGCCTCTCCGGCCCACCAATATACCTGAAAATATCTATGATCCCCTCTTCTGGTCTATCTGTGGCCTTATCTGTCTCTCATGTCGATGTGGCGACGACGGTCTGGACGATCCTTTTTGCAAGGAATTCTCTCAAACTTCACAAGACCACGCCTTGAATTTTTAGCAATTTTCCTGTATTTTCTGAGCCGTCTGAACCATGCACTACCCGCGACAGGTATGTCATTTCTTGTACACAGTTTAACGACGGACGTACTGCATCGTGTCCCCGCTCTGGAGGTTCGGGATCATGTCCGTGGGACTCGAGACCTTTTGGGTAGACTGCTCGTCTGCTTCTTCCAACTTTCTCCTCTAGCGTCAGAAACACTCACACAGCGCTTGTGCACTGTCACAACATCCTGTAAATGCCCGCCCTCAGCTTGTGTCCAGAGGTTACTGTCGGATCGGTGAATTCGTGGATCTTCCGGATTCAAAAGTATTCTTCTTTGTCCGGGAATCCGCGTTCTTTCAGCAGTGTCCTCCAAGTGCGTACATGCTAGTGCTCTCAGTCGCGGTATCTGAACGCTCTTAAATCTAGATCTTCATGCGAGGTCGTCTGGACCCTGTTGTCCGTGTCATCCTCGTCAACCTAATGACTGTCTTGGAGTCCAGGTTCTATGTGTGGCGACCTTTTGTTCCAGGATATCAACTGTCTGTGATATACGTCGCGCGTTGGCCGACGCTCAATGTTGCCGACCTCATGTACACCTTGAATACTATCTCTCTCTCGTGTTCATGTCGCACATCGCTCATCGCCCGTAGGGCCATCGCTGTTGCGGCAGGAAACCGCCACCTGCTTTTTGTAGCTGCTACTATCAACGTCGGCACTGGTCCTCTCAAACTTGTCATCCTGGTGTTATGTTTAGTGTATAGCGCTGCATGTATTTTGTAGCTTTTAATACACATATTGCCACTGTTTTTTCTTCGGTGTGATCCCCAATGCCTCTGTGTGGTTTAGAGTTTACGCCCCTTGTTGTATGACCATCAGCAGTGTTCTGCTCTGACCAGGGGCAGTCTTGTATCCTCGACAGCTCTATTTCATCTATACCTATTATCTTGTTTATACGCAAGGACGCCGCCGACGATGTCCTCTGTGATGGACACCAAGGCCAAGGTGCGTGCTCGTCGTCGCTGCTGAGCGCTGTGGCACTAAGACGACTTTTTCACCTAGAGAGAGGCCGCTCTCCAGACACTCAAGAACAACAGGAAACCGCCTGTACAGCCTAATCACGTCCGCGGATCCTCCTCGCTGTCCGTTGCGGCCTCTGCGCCGCCGCCGCCGCCGTTGCCGCCAGTCCAGTCGCGCGATGGCACCGTGTCGTCGCGCTTCTTTGCCCCATCGACTCCCTCGGCCCAAAGCACCATCCTAGTGCCCAACTCCAGTCCTCTCACTCCCTCCACCGGCCCATACCAGCCATATCGCCCAGGCCACAGCAATGACGTGGCACCTGGCCCCAACCCACTGAACGGGATGTGGTCTTATGTCCCCAGGACAAGCGCGACCGACTCCCTCCTCACCCCAACCGGCTTCACCACCAACAACAGCCGTGCATCGTCCTCGTCGTTGCGCAGGGCACGTGATGACAGTGACGGACACGCGAGCGGCGCCCCGCCACGAAAGCGACTCGCCACATCCGACACCCACCCATCATCAAACCGCGACCCCGTGTCCCCAGGCGTCCAACGCGCTGGCCATCGCCGTCGACCAATCCCGTCTCGCGACTCCGAGTCCGACGACTCTCTCCCTGAAAACCCCGCCGTCGACACCAACTCGCGGTCGCGCCTCGTTCACGCCAATCCCGCCTCTGCCTCAGGGTCTGATCCGTTCGCAGATAGCGCATTTACGAAATTCAAGGTCACCATGCCGCTCGAGCCTCTCGACCGCATAAAGGCGGCGTGGCTGGAGGCGAGCGGTGATTTCAGCAGGGCGACTGTCATGTTGTCCGATCCTCAGTGGTCACCAAAGGTGCAGAAGCCGGTGTCGCACACGTCGGTGAACGGGCATGTTGCGTCGCCTGTAAAAATTGTTGGACGTGTTGATGGGTACGACGAGGCTACTCGCGCACAGCGGGAGGCCCAGAGAGAGAAGGGAAAGGCGTCTGCGATCTGGCAACACCAGGTCAAGCCAACCGCCACACCTATTTCAAAGGCACCTCCAAAGGCACCGCCCCCAGAAACACCAATGTCTGAGCAGCCTCTAAGGCGCAAGCGTGTCAAGAAGCTTGTCGTCGACTCGGACTCTGAGGCAGAATACTCTGACAGCGACAATGAGCGCCAGCGGAAGAAACGGCGTGCGTCGGACGAGGATGAAGACGATGACGAGGCAAGAACGCTCGCCTTCTTCAACACAAAATCCGCGGAATCGTTACAAGAGCTCACTGGTTCGTTCTTCATTCTTACATTCGCCTACATCTATTGATCTGGGTCATGAAGGTTGTACACCCGATCAGGCGAAAGCTATCTTGGAATTACGACCGTTCGACGACGTCGACGATCTCAACACAAAGCTTGGGCAAGGTCGGAAGAAGATTGGTCCTGCGGGCATCAGTCCTCGAGTGTTCGAGGATGCTACTGCGATTCTTCAGGGCTACGGCGCCGTAGACCGCGTCTTGGAGCAGTGTGAGGAGACAGGAGCCGATCTTCGTTCGATTATAGCCTCTTGGACAATGCCTTCATCGTCAGGGAAAGGCAAGGAGAAGGAGGATCTAGTTACCAACGGAGATGGGGCCCTCGCCTTGACGTCGATTGCAGCTCTCAAGGATCAGAAATCAAAGGACTACCTCGTCACGCAACCTTCACTCATAGCGAAGGGTATTCAGCTCAAGGATTACCAGCTTATGGGTGTGAATTGGCTTAGGCTGCTCTACAACAAGCGCCTTAGTTGCATTCTGGCTGACGAGATGGGTATGATCATTTCGTCATTCATTTTTTGCATCCCCTCATCCTCTGTTGTGTAGGTCTTGGCAAGACTATTCAGGTCATTAGCTTCTTTGCGTATCTCAAGGAGAAAAAACGGAATGGTCCCCATCTGGTTGTTGTGCCGTATGCCCGTCTTCTTTTTAGTCTAGCAGGACCTAAACTCTGTCTAGTTCTTCCACGTTGGAGAATTGGGTTCGGGAGTTTGAACGATTCGCTCCTTCGATCAATGTCAAGACGTACTATGGGAGTAAAGATGACCGATCCTACTTGCGACATCACCTCTTGGAGAATGTGCCAAAGAAGGCTAGTGATGAAGGATGGAACGTTCTTATCACGACGTACAACCTGGCGCAAGGGGACGGCGACCGCAAGTTCTTCAGAAAGATAGCTTGGGAGGTAAGCCTCCTCGTGCGCAACGTGTTACAAGCACTAATATTGGCACTAGTCCTGCGTTCTCGACGAGGGACACGTCCTGAAGAATTTCCAATCTCAGCGATATCAGTCTTTACTCAAAGTTGAGTCGAAGTGGCGGCTTCTCTTAACAGGAACCCCACTACAGAACAACCTTCAGGAACTTGTCGTACGTTGATTCGCTGTTCCTCGAGACATTGATCTTGTTGACGCGTCTCTCATTGTGTAGTCCTTGATGAACTTCATCTTGCCAGACCACTTCTCAGAATCCATGCCCGAGTTGCGCGCCATCTTCAAGGCCAAGGGTGATTCGAAAGTGACGCTCCTTGCCCAGGAGCGTGTCTCGCGAGCGAAAAAGATGATGACACCTTTCGTACTGCGGCGTCGTAAAGATCAGGTGCGCGCGCTGGATTTTCGCTCAATTACCTCGCCCCATGGCGTCCTAATACATGATATTCTTTGCGTTTAGGTGCTAAAGGACTTGCCCAAAAAGACCGAACGCCTCGAATGGTGCGAGATGACAACGTTGCAAAAGTCCATATACCGCGATGCGATGAAGCGTTCGAGGAAGATTGTTGCCACAGTCGAGGACGAGGCAAAAAACACTGGAGCGAAGACTCGGGGCAAGAAGACGAAGGCCAAGACCAGCCAGTATTCGGAGAACACGACGAATGTGCTGATGGACCTGCGGAAGGCGGCGTCGCATCCCATGCTGTTCAGGAACCTCTTCACAGATAATGTTCTCTCGGGTATCACGAAGCAGTTGATGAAGGAGCCCGACTTCCAGAGGCGTGGCGCATTATCTGACCTCGTCAAAGAAGATATGACCGTTATGACTGATGCCGAACTGCAGCTATTCTGCGGGACCTACAAGGTGTGTGCTTTCTCCGAAGGTTACCTGCCCCTGGTCTCAATCTCGCCGCAGTCCACCCGGAAGTATCTACAGGACGATGAATGCTATTTGAACTCGGGCAAAGTTCAAACTCTACTACGACTGCTGGATACCTACAGGAAAGAGGACAGGAAGGTCTTGATCTTTTCTCAGGTATACATATGTCCGTCATCGACCTCGGCAGCCAATCCTAACCTTTCTTCAGTTCACTCAGATTCTCGATATCCTCCAAGCCATACTGAAGAAGAGGGATATTCGTTACCTTCTTCTTACTGGCTCGACGGCCGTCGACGTTCGTCAATCCCTTGTAGACGAGTTTACCGAAGACGAAGACATACCCGTATTTTTGTTGTCCACCAAAGCCGGAGGTAAGCTTCAAGTTTCTATCATTCTGCGTTTCTAACTTGATGATCTCTATCACAGGTATGGGCATCAATTTGACGGCCGCGTCCGTTGTCATAATGTATGGACCATGACAATTCCTTTATTCCTTGCTGACCGACACCTTTCTCTAGGTTCGACCAAGACTTCAATCCCCACAATGACCGTCAGGCGCAGGACCGGGCCTACCGCATAGGCCAGAAACGCGACGTAGACGTGGTGAAGCTCATATCCCGTGGAACGATAGAGGAGGACATGTTGAGGCTGGGCGAGACGAAGCTGGCCTTGGACGAAGCCGTGGCTGGAGAGGAGGGAGACGATGCGCCTGAGCAGGAGATGAAGACATCCCTGATGAGCTCTCTTCGACAGCAGTTCGAAAAGGAGGGATCCGAGGACCCTGTAGATTAGAATACGGGGACGAGCATTTGTATCGATGTTTTTGTTGGCTTTGTGTATTTCTAGTAGATTGGATAATTTCCGCTGTTGTGCTATGGGAAGACGGAGAGGCCTCTGACGAGGCGGTCGACACTCGCGCGGAAGTATTCGTTGTCGATGCCGTATTCTTTAGAGTCCATGTTGACGAGAGGGTTGCGGGTCACGTATTCGAGGAAAGGACCGATGTAGATCTGGCGCAGAACCTGGCGCAAGGAATCGGCGTTTGGGTCACTGAGCAGAACGAATTTGTATCCTGATATTGTTTCGAAGAGATGGAGTTTGTACGCTGATGTGCGGTAGCCAACGAAGGATTCATCTCTGCAGACAGTTCAGCGACGCGTCGAGATAGGCAGGCGATGGTATGTACCTTCCGGACAGCTTCTTGACCATATTTCGGAGGGAAATAATGACACCGTAGACGAGCTTGGCCTCTTCGTCAAAGGACAGACCCGTACTTGTCAACGGCTTGTCGGACACGGTGATTGGAGTCTGGAGCAGCGGGGATGGTTGGTGCATGTCGTTGACGGCGATAACGACGCCAGAGCTAGACGAAAGGGTGTTTCTTGGACTCCCTGATGCCGAGAGGTTGAGCCCAGTCGCGGCTGATCGAGCGGAGACAGCCTGGCTGACGGCTGGAAGGAGGCCGCCTTCAGCGGCGAGCTTTGGACGGCGAGTGCGCTGCCAGTCCTGGTAATAAACGCATGTACAGTGTCTGGCAAGCATATATTAGATTCAGTCAAGCAGTGTTGTATGCGACTAACCGGTCGTAAATGTACAAACTGTGGATAGTCATGGCCGTCAATAAGAGAGCTGTTGGTGTGCCTCACTTGGCCTCTTACGATCATTTCGATAACTCTCGCTGGCCTTCACCCCAAATTCTGTCATCTTGCTGATCTATGTTGAGCGCTTAACACGAAACGAAAAACTTCAGTTTGCCCTCGAAACTATATCTCGGCTTGCTCAGGCTGCGTCTTCTACACGTTGGGCTCGGTTCCTGCTAATCTGCTGCTAGTCGGTGCCTAGAACGATTCACAGCTCGAGTCATCTCTTCATCCGCAGTCTTACGAGACCTTGAGCGCTAGTGCTCACTCAGAGCACGTCCTGGCCGCAGTAGCACTCTGTATGTGTGTCCATGTGCTCACCTCGGCGTGGCGCCGCGTCCTGACTGCGTGCGCTCTCTTGCTACTCTGAGCATACCACGACCTCTCATAGTCCGCAATATACACGCTTGAGTCATGGACACATACCCTGAGTGACATGGAACTGCGACTCAACTGCGTCTTACCAGTCTAAACGCGTATAAAAAACAACTTTCGCGACCGTATCACTCCAACCAGCTGAAGCATCACCAAAGCCGCCTCTTTCTACTTCAAAACACCCTTGTTTTTCACTATAACCATTCCAGACACAATGTCTACCTCCCAACCCAACGAATCCAACGCCTCCCTCTCGTCCACATCCTCGGAGTCAACTTTGAGGGCACCTACCCCCAATTCCGAACCCAAAGGCAAAGCGCCCTTAGCCTCACCCGCTCCATCTTCTTCCAAGAAGACCACCACACCCAAGGGAATGCACCAGCTATCACGCGAAGAGCAGGCACTTGCCGCTCTTCAGTCCAAGTACGGACTCGGGGGATCTCCGTCGATCCAGCAGAAGCATTCGGCGACGTAGGAATTGGAGAAGGGTCGAATCGTGAAGCTTTGAAGAGACAGAGGAAGTTTCCCACTAGTTGACCCGTCGCGACTGCCACCCCCTGCTACGTATCAAATACAGCATTTGCTGCAATATTCCATGTACATTGTTTACTTGCAATTGCCTTCCGTGTATAAACTTCATTGAGCGCTTTCCTCCGAATCAGACACAAAGTTTCAACCTGTTTCAAAGCCACTATTCCGTGGGGGGCATACTACAATGAACCTCGAAGGGTCTACAGTATATGTGGAACAGACGGCAGCAGTTGCGCCAGTGTTGCTGGTCATTGACACGTCGCATACTCATCAGCTGGAAATGACCAGTAGATGTCAAGAAGGAGCTTGAGAAAGACAAAAACTTGGATTTGTGTCCCTTTGCGGGTCATATCGAGATCAAAATCCGAGTGTCAATCGCCATGGTGGTCAAGAGTCTGTTTAAATTAGGTTTAGATTCTGATTCGACTTCCAGCAACAAAGCAACGAATTTATCACCAACAGCGTTCGTCTTGGGAACGTGAAAGCCCATCCAGAGCGCGTGTACGCACCATCCGGGGTGACCGCCGCGTATCAAGAATCTCCATGCCCAGATATTACACTTACTGTACAACAGGGAAGCAGCCACTGTATTGCAGCTTGAATGACAGAAGGTCTACAATAACACACGATCCTAGAACCAGCCCATAAATCGAATCAAACCCTGTATTCGGCAAAGCCTCGCTTCTCGTCTGCATAGAGAGGGACATTTCCTACGACGCTCATGCGAGGGAGACCGGCCTCGCCCTTGAAGGGATAGTAGTAAGTGGCGTCTACGTCGTCGGGCGCGTTGATATAGGAGGGTAGGTAGGCATTCGGGTGGAACACGGTGGGGACAAGCGAGGGTGGGAGGGTAACAGTCAAAGTCTGTGTGATTCCACAAGTTAGTGGCTACCGCCATGCATAGCCTTTTCACGCGACTGCACGTACCAATCTGCTGTGAAAAACCCCTGGGGTCTGGACCTTCCACATTACGGTTTCTTGGCCATAGTGGGCTCGGTCGGCCTGCACCCAGTTCTGCACCATGGCGTTTATCCGTTTGCGACCCTGCGAATTGAAAGGATTAGCGCGTGTCAGTTTTCAGTGGAAGGGGATATATGTTAGATGCGGGCAGGGAGGTATGATAGAGGGGACTACGGAGGCATATAGAGACGTACGATGTATTTCCATATGACCATTGGCAGAAGAACCAGTGCAGCGAGTGCGATGAAAAGAGCAAGACCGATGGCGGATGATTCGACGTGGGGAAGTACTCCACCGCGATCTTCATTCATCTTTGACCGGATGAGCTGATGGAGAGCAGCCGGTACGGCTAGCGTGATGCTATCGTGTAGTCAGCCACAGAACCTGGAATGCATTGTAGGCTGAACACGCACATCAATCCAACGGTCAGCCAGATACGTTCGAACACGGGCTTTGAGAAGCGGCCAGCCATGGAGCTGATGGCGTCGCACCGGGTGGTCCATTTGTCAGGAGAGATCTGCAAACCGGGTCAAGTCGCGTTCGGCGTTACGCAGCGCCAATCACCTGGCTGGATATTTCGAAGGGCACGGACGGGGCGGGTTGTTTGGGAGAGAGATACTGGGCTGGAGTTGAGATCAAGAGTGGCGAAGAAGAGGAGTGAACGCACGACCATGATTTCGCCCTTGGCTCTCTGAGCCGACTGAGGAGAATAGTACATAACCGCTGGCGGATGTGATATTCGTTGAATGAGCGTTATTCAGAAAAAGGTTCCAGTATCGATCCAGTCGATATGAGAAAGAAAGAGAGAGAGGGACTGGACGGAAAGAGGAAGGGGGAGACGACGGAAGTGTTGAGGGGAAAAGAAGAAGAAGAGTCCAGTCGTCGCGGGCATCCTGACAAGCGCATATGAATGGATTGTTTTGATGGCAACCCCGCTGCGCGCGACCATGGTTACATCATCAAGTACTTATTCTGTACACGCATATAGATCTGCGCGACAAACAATTAGCGCGTCGACGATCAGCTAGTGATGATTGTTCACCACCAGTAAGTCGTCAGTCGTCTTCATGAATTGTTATGCGTGGTTCAGCCACGACAGCGCCATCGACTTCTTCGCCATCTCGGTCGGTTGACGCGAACGTCGATGGCAACGGCTGGGGCCCTTCGTCGTCGTCGTCGTCGCCTCCATCACTATCCTCGCCCGGGCGTCGGAAGACCAGCTCCTTTCCATTTACCAGCCGCCGCTTCTTAATAGGGGCGTCGGGATCCTTCTCACCATCCCCGCCTTCCACCTTGCCCTGCGCCTTGGATCGCCCTTTCTTCTTCTGTCGTTTGGCACGGTTCTTGGCTGTCTTTGCCTCCGTCACTGCCTCAGCCTCGCGTTTCCTTCTGGCAAACTCAGCCTCGTCTGTTTCCTATATGGCACAGTGAGGCACTGGTGGTAAGATTGAGCGACCACTGCCCACCTTTTGCACCTCGTCATCCAGCATTTTGAGTCGCTCATATTCTCTCCGCCGTCCTGCCTTGTAGACGTGAAATTCACCGCTTCCTGCGCCTGCACTGGAGCCCTGGACATTCTTCATCATTTCGCGCGCAGGTCGTAATGACTTCTCCTTGGGCGGTGGCGGGATGTACGCAGCCTTTGCCGGGTCCTTCAGCAGCTTGTCCAGCTGCATACGCTGCTTATCAGCGGCGGTAATTGCATGGCGCACAGTCGACGTCGACGCGGTCGTGGTTGGTGGTGGTGTGCTCATCGTCGGGGAAGGTCAAGTCTGCTTTTGGAAATTCTTTGTGGCTGTGCATAAATGGCACGACGGTCAGCCCAAAAGGGAGATCCCGCCAGATGATGATCGATGGCCGGATTATTCGTGGAACTTTCCTTTCACCTTCGCATTCATCAAACTCGAGGCTGCCCTAAGGCTGTACTTCGCGCATCTCGTGCCCTTCCGACTCTCCCACGGATGGGGCCACCGGAGGCTCTCTTTCCTCTTTCATCTTGTAGACATATTTTACTTGCAATCCCAACGGCCCACGCTGACATTCCTCAGTCTTCCTCAGTAACGAAACGCGTACACCGCCGTCAATGACGCATTCCGCACAGCTGTGCACGTTGTAGACCAGTATGTGCACTTTCATCGATAACGGAGCACGCCGTAATCCGGGGTATAGCTGTTTGGTGGTGCACACTCCTTTCATTTATAAGAATTGTGCCCGGTCTACAGCAATGAGACACCTCGAGGACCCCCCGTCTCATGAGGCTGCGACGCATTGCCTCCGCTATTAAGGCTGCCTTGGAACGCACTGGCCATGCCCCAAGTCTAGAATTCCCCTATTCTGACACGAATATGGTCCTCCCCATGCACAACAACTCCCAGGGCCCGCCCCGGGTCTCTGACTCGAACGATGTTGCTCTTCCTGCTCCGGAAGTCGCGAGTGTACCTTCTGGCCTCGAGCAGATATGTGAATCGTCAACGACCGGTTTCACTGATGCTGTGGAGATGACCACACTCCCTCCCGTCCCCGACGTCGCCTCGCAAGCCAGCGGCTCGGGTAGTGAGGCTACTCGCGTTGACGACGAACCAGACCGTCCAGCCCGCCATCAAATTGTTCTCAGTGTCGATGAGGGCTACGACGAAGATCTAGGTATATGGCGCCTGGAAGGGTTGGCACCCACCGATGACATATGGTATTATCACAGAGAGTTTGTACCCATGTGAGGATGTTCCTTTCCTTTTGAGTGCAGCAGCATAGTGCTAACACTATCCCAGCCGAAAATCTGAAGAGCCGATACACGATTACCACCCTATAGTTCTCAAGAGAACGTTCAAACCGTACGGTATACAAAAATTTGTGCCCGACTCGTCTGATGATTGTGTAGTATCCCGCTTCCAGATGGCTGGGCACGGTGTGAAAGTGCCGAAGGAAAGCCCTACTTCGTTCATGAAGAAGATGTAATATGTTCAACGCCTGACGATCTCTCGCACGTTGACAACCCAACCCATAGAGAATCCTCACCGAATCTCCCATGGAACACCCATCGACTGCGAGCCTCCTGGATAAAGACTTTCGTGACATTCTCCGTCGGGTTGTTGAAGCGTACAAGGAGGAGATGCCAGAGAAGTATCACGTCGTCGTCAAACTAAAGCTGGACCTAGACTTGATGGCGGAGCCGCATAAGTACGGTGATCGTACCGGGGCAAGATATCTTCACTACGTCGCGGACCACGATCGGAACTCGATATTCTGGCTTCATTCTCAACCGAAGTTTACCATCGATGTCGCAGAACTTGGACTTCGTTATATCAGTGCCTCCATGGAAACTAGTCAGTAACACATACCTAGTTCCAGGTCCGATACTCATTTTCTCGACTCAGGGTTGCACGAATACCTTTACTGGTATCCATATATCTGCTCTTCTCCTATTCTCATATATTGACTCTCATCTCCAGGAAACATGTCTCATTCTTCAATACTACACGATTGTCGACAAAAGAGGAGTTGGACGAACTTTTAGGCGAGCTCAATGCCATGTTCACAGGTGCCGAATCGTTCTGCGCCGTTTTGGTTCTTAGATGAACAACTTTTCCGTAGATGTGCTCATCAGTTATCGTTCGGCGATTTATATTACCAAGGAGACACTTGAAGACTATATCAAGGCTGTCAAAGAAGCGCGTTGTTTGTATTCTCAATCTCAATCGTAGACCGACGAAAGTAATTTTCTGCGAAAGGTCTCCCATCAAGCGACCCGAGTGGCTCGTACGTACTAGGTCTGACTGTTGGTCATTCTACCACGTCGATAAATACTGATTTCAACTTTCATGCAGCTCAATTCAAACAGTTGATCCGTAATCCTTCTTTCTTTCTGCCTGTTTCGCACAGCCTAAGCTTGTTATCAGGACGCTGCCAGCTTCAGAACTACTACGGGGAGCCCCTCGCGCGCCTCAATCAAAAGGATACGGTAATGGAGCCTGGAGACAAAATAAACGAACAGTCCTTCTGGTTTAAAATTGTTTCTCCCTTTGTTATCTATTCCGCAGAGGCGCATCTCACGACTCTGAACGAGATGTGGGTAGATAATCTGACTGTCTTGAAGTCTTGGCACACGCTGGTCGACAAGCTACTGGAAGAGTGGGCAGCGCAGATGCTCATCGTAAGTGCTCTTACATCCGGACGGGGTCTGCATTGAACCACGCCACCTGTAGGCGACTGTATTGCTTGCATCCAACATAGCATTTTTGTCAATTCCTGCCGTTGATGATTCCTTCCAAGTTCGTCACTATAGAACACCGGAGCATGCGTTCAGCTTTCTCTCAATCCTCTGCAACATCACCGGGATGATGGTCGCCGCCCACTTAGGTATCGGGCATCGCTCTAGGAAGTACAATTCTGTCATCGTAGTGGTGAGTCTCTTGACCCGGTTGCCCCGATATCTCACCTCCTCCACAGAACAACTTTCTTCATAGAATGCATCGCCCCGACACAGGCTTTGAAGGCCTGGCAGTACTGTATAGTGTCCCATACGCACTACAGATGTGGGGGTAAGTGCATCCACCGATCGTGTCTCTCTCGGCCTTGAACCTACCCACAGAGTCATCTTCTTCTCAGCAGCTATTCTGACAATGTGTTTCAAACTGGAATACTCGTGGTTGCAGGGCGTGGTCGGCGTGGCTCTAATTATATGCATTGTGGTCATCGTCTGGTCCGCGCAGAAGCTCTGGGAGGCAGACCCGTGGTCGACTCGCGTTATCGACTTTGTTGAAGGGATGCTGGACTGTTTCAGGAAGAGTGAAGATATGCAGGAAGAAGCGAAGCGGGCGTTGAGGGTGAGGGTTTGGGATGGGTGCAAGAGGATCGCTTCGCCGTTGAATCGCAGACGGAGAAGGCAGGATGACTTGGAGAGTGGAGGAGAAGGAGACCACGATTCGGCGTCTGAGTAGGTATATAGTATAGTAGCAGCTCGAGTTCTGGCATGGGGAAGCCGTTATGTATCATAGTGTATATGAAACCACAAACATGTATATGTTATATGATTCAACTCTCACATCGGTATACTATCGAGCTCCTTGAGCGTCCAATACTTCTTCAGGTTTTCACCCTGGAGGTCTGCAACCTGTGGCAATGTCAATGCGTGCTACGTATCGGTACGAAACTCTGACCTCCTCGTCGAGATGCTTGAATAGGACGTCCTTGAAACAGTCTAAACAAGCGCGCATCTCATCCGGAGAATACGTTGAGGGTGTCATCTTCCATTTGTGGACAAGCACATTAAGCGCCTCAAGTCCTAGAACCATGGAACGACTCGGAACGTTACTGGGGCGTACGACACATATGTTGGAAGCGTACCGTCATGAATGCCTTGATGGGATTTGATATGCTCATGATCTGCAGAGAAGGACGCCATCTTCTTGCCAAGGACGGGGAATATGTGTTTCTCCTCGATTGTGTGATGCATTGTTAGATCTGACCGAGCGTAGATAAGCAATTCCGAAAGAGAGACAAAGAATGGATCTTACGATGTTCGAATTGGCGAGCGCTGTGAAGGTATAGTGATAAATTCATCCCACGCTTGCTGAACGAACCATCGGCGAGCTGACATGCTCATTAGCATTAGGTGAAGCGAAGGAGGGAAACTGTGCAGACTTCATACAGGGTGTTGACTAAGCTTCGTGTCAGGATTCATGATACGCAGGTAGAGCTGGGTAGAAGCGCACACTCCATCTTGAAATACTCGTGAAATGAGCTCATCCGTTCGCTCAACTATGGGCATGTTTAGACACGGTCATGGACCGCTGTTGATGTCTGGTACTCACAGAGTTCCATTTACGCTCCTCGTACGAAGATGTCGACATGGTGCAGGCTGTGAAGATTCGAAGTGAGTATGTAGAACGTGAAGCTATTCGAATGAGCATCAACTTATTTCAATATCGGATCTGGTCCAGTCGCACTGACACTGACAGGCTTTGTCAAAATGGTCGCCTGTGTCAAAAGGAATGACAGGACAGGCGAGCACGGTCCGGTCTCCCGACGCACTTCTGGTCGCCGTACTTGCAACTCGTGCGAGTTGCCACAAAGAAGGTAGCCAGCGCTGACTCTGCTGAATCAGTGCATGGCAGTTTGCAAGCTGGAAAGACCCATACTTTGGACTTCTTGTCAATGAGGTCAGCCAGTTCATTAACATTGTATTGCCGTTCAACATTCTCAAATAATATGGGTGCGATGCCACACTGTTTCTCTCGTGTATCCTTACAAGATACCCAGAGCGCGGAGTTAGCAACAGCCAGCAGCTTGTGCGTTGTGAGGAGAGCAAGAAGGAGCAAGAGACGTATGGGCGGATTTCTATTTCGGGACCACTCGAAAGGGAAAGTCGATCGTGTGGCTGTGCGGCTAAAGCACTTGATGAACGACAGCGAGGCCGGTTCGTCGAGAGATCCATTCCAACTAGACCGCCTCGCCGAGGAGCTCGCTACGCGAGAGGGACTCCTCGCCGCCGCCAACGACGATGACGACGTCGGCCACGATCTCCCTGTCTTCGTCCCTCTTTCCCATTCCAACCCGTACTTGACGGCCGACACGTTCGACATTGAACAGTTTCTGCTTTCCCGCGCGCACACCTCTTTGCAGGATCTACGCACTGAATTGCGCGACTATCTCGCTACTCTCAAGGAGGAGCTCGTCAAGCTCATCAACGACGACTATGAGGCATTCATCAGTCTGAGTACGGACTTGCGCGGAGAAGGGGTGCGGTTGGGCAAACTGAAGGCGCCGTTGAGTGGACTCAGAACGGAGATAATGGTACGCCACACTTTCCGCCATTCATCCTCTCGCATTGACGTGTTGCAGACCTCGAAATCGGAACTACAAGTGACGCAGGCCGCGATCCAGCAGAAGTTGGAAACTCGCGCCGTTCTTCGTGAAGAAAAGGTAATTCCCTCCTTTGGATATACATGACCGCCATTAGACTAATTGGACAGGCATTGCTTCATCTTTTGTTGAAAATCTCAGAGTCAGTGACGCGACTTGAAGGCCTCCTTCTCATTTCCTCCCCCTCCAACGATGAGGCCGAGCCCATCAGCCGCCCGGATCTCCTGTCATCCACAAGTTTGGACAGCTCGGAAGACAAGTCAGCCCGCCCCACTCTGCCCAACTGTTTACTGACACGTACCCAGAACTCGCGGGAACCAGGCCAAACATCTAAGTCGGGTCGCAGCAGAATATAGCCAACTTTTGTATCATGCCGCAAAAGCAAGGGAGGACAACTGCGCTTTTGTCGACGAGATTCAATGGGTCTGTGGACTGTTCATATACTACAACTCCCGCGGTTCTCATTGATTGTCAGCGAATCGAAAGGATACAGTCAACATTGTCTTCCGATCTCGATCACTATTTCAGTACGGTACTTCAGGCTTTAACAGAGGGCAAGGGGGCACGGAAACTGCTTGACGGGGACAAGGATAAATTATCTGCGGATCTGAAAGAGTGCATGCGCACCTATGATGTCCTGGGTCTGTGGCGAGACGCGGAAGACATCATACGTCGAGACGTTGTTCGCCCTTTCGTTAAAAAGGTAGCTTCTTCGCGTCCTTTCCAATTTTGTATCTCAAACTTCTCAGACGATATATAGCGGGGCTCTGACTGCACCTCAATCACCCTTGGTCCCTCATACACCCTTCAATCCCACCAACTCCGGGTTCCCTGCCTCTCTGCATCCTCCTAAAACACCTTACACTCCCTTCACCGCGTTTACACCGAAAGTTCCCTCCATGCTTCCCTCGAACAAGAGACAGTCGCCTTACATGTCTCTACTGGAAGAGAGCGACGAGCCGCTGGCGAAACTGTACTGTCAAGTTCTACGGTTTGTTGAACGCGATCTTCTACGCATAATGCAGATAGCGGAGCAAGTCTCGATAAAGTCTATACCAGCGGGTCGGATGACGCCCCAGTTGTCTGCATTTTCGAGCAGCCTAGACAAGGACGGTAAAGGGTTTGACATCATGGCAAATGTTGTGTGGGACGAATTTGGAAGGACGATCATGGACGAGCTTGGAAATGTCGTATTCTCTGTAGGAAAGCCGAATGTTTTCCGAAAGGTTTTTGGGATATCACTCCATTCGATGCTTTCAGCTGACGAAGTGACCAGAATTACGACATAACACGAACTTTCATACGATCACTTGAGTATCTGGCCCCAGATCACTCTGTGCAGAGTATGAGAACACATCCGGTCTTTGATTCTTTCGAGCGAAGATGGCAGCTTCCCGTCTACTTCCAGATGCGGTGGAAGGAGCTTGTGACGAAGCTGGAAGAAGTACTTGTAGTGGTCAAGATAGATTCAGTGAATTCCGGAGGTGACAACTTCTGTACGATACTTCGCCAATCCTTGACGAACACGTCCCAAAGGTACATTTGCAACTCATCAAGCCGATGCTATCTGGAGTGCCATGTTGGCGTGCTGGAATCCAGAGATCTACATACACGAACTCAGTCACCGCTTCTGGCGGTTGACACTACAGGCTCGTCCTTGACGCCGATTGTTGGCACCCTTGCTCATAATTCATACAGCTCATCAGTCGATTCAAGACATGGATAGACGACGGCTTGTTGGCGTTGGAAAGAAAGAACACCCCTCTACCATCAGGTGTTCCTCAACGCTCTTCCACACCTGTTCCCCGATCGTCAACGCCTGCTCCTCGTTCATCGACGCCTATCCCGGCGCCGGACGTGGCAGCCGAAAACGCAGCGGCAGATGATGCATTCCTGATGCATTACACGGCAGTCATACTCGATATCAACGCGATGCAGACCTCTGTAATGGATCTGTGGCGCGAGCAGATCAGCCGCATGCTTCCAGTGTCGGATAGTGCCGACTCTGATGCCGATTATCAAGGTCAGTCTCGTTCTTCGACTCTCACAGTCTTGTGTAACCATGTCATGAAGTGATCTTGGAGAAATCTCTCTCCAGCTTGACCGCGTTGATACCGAACATCGAGAAGCGGATAGTCTCGATACTGTCAAAGAGGTGCTCGGATGCACTACATAATATTCGTGGAATTCCTACGCAATTCCGAGGAGAGCGTAACAAGCGACCAATCAACGAAGCCAGCAGGTTCGTTCCGGATATCCTGCGGCCTGTCAAGACGTTCTTCAACGGCACTGGGACTGGCGCGTCACTCCCATCGGTGCTGCGGGAGTCTACGACTAGGCGGGTCTTCGATATTGTCTTGCAAAGGTAACAATCCTTGCACCGTCAAATTCGCTCCAGCCATTGACTTCCATGTAGATATCTGGCAAATCTCGTCGAGCTCAAAAAAATCGAAGACGCGTTACGGCGACTCAAGAAGAACAAGAAACCCACGTTTTCGCTGTTTGGGAATGCGAATGCTGGGAAGGATGACGAGGACGATGAGAGGATCAAGAGCCAGATGATACTGGATGTGGATGCGTTTGGGAAGGATGCTGAAGCGCTGGGAGTGGTCCTTGAGGGAGATACAACCTTCAGGAGTCTGCACGAGCTTGCGCAGACATTCGACCGTCAGTTTTTCGGCTGCTTCGAATCTTGCAGCATTCGCTAACCCTTGGTGAGCAGAACTTGAGGCTGCTACGTATCAGGATACATCTTGATTGGTTGTGCTCTCGCGGGTGTGTCCTGAACATCATAGGCATGAAATGAGCGCGGTCGTGTAAGAGGAGTGAAAAGGCGGGTATGAGCGACGGAGAGGCCTTATGTAAAGGACGACGCAGATTTACAGGAACCACATAGGCCACCGACAGCATGTTATTTATAATCCTGGGACATTTGTTGAAGACGATGGAGGATGAATCGATGAGGGGAGAGCTCTTCCAGGGGAAAAATTGAAGCTTTGGAGGGGTGACTCGGAAGATTGCGCGCCACTAAGAAAAAATGTTTTGACGGCCGATGAGCTGCACTGCTGCAGTGTAAGGACCCCAGGCCCCTGCCCGACCCTAGACAATCAGGTCAAGACTTCCTTCTCAACTCTGGATGGGGAGGTGTACTGAGTCAAGCTACATGACTGACTACCAATTCATGCATACTCTTTTCCACTATAAGAACTCAAGATAAGCGTAGTTGAGCCAGGGCAGTAACTGCCGGACCGAGTTCCGAATACACGTCTTTTTCCTACCGTCATGTCGTCGCCCGCTGAGGTGTGGATGACGTCTCGTAGCCTAACAAGGATTAGTGCTCACCGACCTCTCTCCCTACTATGTAGCCTCATGTCGGATCCGCATCAACGCCGCGTACTTTCCCTGCTATTATGCAGTCTACACTACACCAGTATTCCACTGACACTCCCGGCCGCGTTCAAGAAAGATCCGTGGTAGACTGCAGCTGTAGCTAAAGTTTTGACTTGAGATCCTGCGCCGCTGGCTTACTTACATACGTTCAAAGACCGTTCATAATGTAGCTCGGATCATGCGTCATACTATCGGTTTGAAACTCCGAACATTGTCTGCCGAAAGTATCAGGATCAGTAACTACGAACTCGACTACGACGCCATGTCTACATCTTCAAGCTATGCACCTTCAGCCAACACAAGCCGCCAGCCCATGAATGTCTTTAGGAGATCTTCACGCGCTTGTGATGCTTGTAGGAGAAGGAAGGGTAAAATATTGCACTTCTTCCTCTCCCTATATATGCTGACTTTACTCGTAGTGAAATGTCAGTGATCTTGGCTCCTTGAACCTGCTCGGTACCATTAATGGCTTCTAGGTGACAGTGAAACCGCAACAACCGCCAAATGCAGCAACTGTATAGACAACAATGTTCTCTGTACTTACGATGCGCCACCTCAGGTACGAATCTTCTTCGTATAGAGACCTTCCAGGTCTTATTTGCTTGAAGAAACGTGGTGTTAAGAACTAGTACGTTGCTTCTCAAGCTGCCCTATACGTAGCTGAACCATTCTGAAGTTCGAGGGAGGTCAAACACCTTCAAGGACGCGTCGAAGAGCTTGAGGAAGCTCTAAGGCAAGCTCGGTAGGTTACGATTCGTCGTGAAATATCGGATGTTTCTGACAGCTGATCTAGCCGGTATCAACCGCGCCCTCAATTAGAGGTGACCCCACCACCAGCAGACGCGACTTTCCCCGAGAGTCAGCTAGATTCTGATGACTCTGACCTCGAGTGCTTGGATATGCTCAACGAGCTGAAGGAAACCTCTCTTACTGGATCGAGCGATCAATATTTCGGTCCCTCTAGTAATGCATACTTCCTACGTAAGATGATGAACGGAGACACCTACAGCAAAGGCTCGTCTATGCCAATGGCCCCCAAGAAATGGACCATGCAACCGGTATGCGCTTGTTGATCGGCTATACTGCTCTAACAGCTAGGTCCCAGTGGGAATGCGATTATCACAGTCGTCAAGTTCCGGATCTGCATTTTCCTGAGGATGACTTGCTAGCCGACCTCCTGGACCTCTACTTTGCCTCATGTCCTATACCCGTCGTCCACGAACCCACATTTCGTCGTGATGTCGCGGCCGGCCTGCATCACATAAACACCAGTTTCGGGATGTTGTTATTGAACATATGTGCCCTCAGCGCTCGTATATCGACGGATCCCCGCGTTCTTATTGACGAGGTGTCATCGTGGCATTCTGCTGGGTGGAAATATTTCTCTCAGACAGCGGACGTAAAGCGCTCCCTTTTTGGCCGCCCAAACTTATACGACTTGCAAGCGTGTTGTGTAAGTTTTGTACATCTGACTCCTTCCGTCAGTAATGTTTCCTTGTGTAGCTTGCGGCTAGCTTTATACTAGGAACCTCGGCGCCACATTCGGGGTGGCCTCTGGTTGGACTTGGGCTGCGCCACGTCGTTGAACTTGGATATCACCGACACCATCCCGGCAGGCCCACTGTTGAAAACGAGCTCAAAAAGCGTGTCTTTTGGGCTTTGTTGCACCTGGATCGGCTGTTGTCTTTCTATTCCGGACGTCCTGTCTGTCTTCGTGACGAAGAGTAAGTCTGGCGGATCTCATATTGCCAATGTCTCATTCGAATAACGAGAGCAGCTTTGATGTTGAGCTGCCTCTTGATTGTGACGACGAGTACTGGGAAACTGGTGACCTGAGCACTGACTTCAAGCAGCCAGCTGCCTGTCCCTCGCATATATCGGCTTTTATACACCTGTTGAAGCTCTGTCAGGTGCTTTCTTTTGGATTAAGGACACTGTTTGGCATTCGAAAATCGAAGAAGTTGGCAGCTGGTGGCACGGGCATCACATCAAACGACAGTATTGCCTTCATCGATTCGATGCTCAACAACTGGTTCAATACGATACCTGAACATGGTATGTGTTTCATTGCATCTTCGAACTGATCACTGAGCACATCCCTAGTACGTTGGCAGCCAAATCTCAGCCCCAATCCTTTCTTCCTCGAGTCCGCTATGATCCACATGATCTACTATCACATTCAAATCGTCTTTCACCGTCGCTTCCTTCATAAAGCAGCTTCGCAGTCGCTACCCTCTTTGGCTATATGTACGCATGCTGCACGCTCGATGGGCCGACTGTTGGATTGTTGGATGCAAAGACGCGTTATCTCGATGTTCGGACCCAACGTATGTCTTTGAAACCGAGATGAACTTGGACTCATGCGGGTCCATAGATGTGCGCGTTTGCGGCCGGGAGCATTCTCATCATGAACATGAGACAGAGAAAAATGGCTAATCCAACGCTGTCGACAAATCAGGACTTGGAGGATTTGTACAGATGTCTCAACGTTATGCGATCCACTGAGCACAGGTCGGGATCCTTGGCACACGTTTATTCGCCTTTCGCTGACTGAAATCTATATTTCGTACTCAGATACAGTATATGTGGACCTCTCATGTAAGTTGAACTAGTGCAGTCCTTCCGATGATCTTAATCGATCCTTAACGCGTAGGCATACGTTACTGGTTCTTGCTGACCTCCCACTGTCCACCCTGGATGACTCTTTAGGACTTTCCGAGCAATCCTCTTTCTCGATGCACGTGAATTCAGGCTACACCTCGTCGACCTCTGCGAGATCGACCTTCCAGCCTCGCGACCTGTCAGATCTAGACCCGACACTGTCTGGATTGCCGCCGATGGAGGGTAGCACCGAATTTGGCTCTCAGTGGGGCGACCTGGGACATGCCCAGGTCTCCATGTCACTCTTCGAAGACGATGCGGTGAATTTGTGGGCTGGGCTAGTAGAGAACGGTGCAACGCCGTAAGGCTCTTACTCATTCCACCATATGTTTGACTGATCATGGTACATTTACAGATGGGAGGATTGGAACGGGTACATGGATGCAGAGTCTTTCATCCGCAACCAATATGAGGCCATGTAGCACGGGACCATGTGGCGCATCGCTTTCGAAAATGATCTTGCGAGCCTCATGGCGATGTATATTATGCAACGATGGAGATGTATGATGGAGATCGTATATAGAACGTTCCTCGGCGAGCTATCAATACGATGCTCGATAAATATTGAGACTGTTCAGCTGGACTTCGGCTGGCCTTTGCGTTTGACATATGAACTCGGATGCCGGTCCCGGAGTCCGAATGCTGGCAAATGAGCTTACATAACCAAACTCGTCTGCAAAGGGCGCTACGGTCAAAATGCAGTCGTCTTTGGACGATGCGCGGTCGGTCAAGACGGTCGGAGAAACGTCGACGATACGTGCTCCGTCGCTGCACTATTCCGACCACGACGACGACGGCGAGGAGCTCGACGAGCACCCCGGAGACTATTCGACCCGCATGGAGGAACTTCTGGACGATGACGATGAATCTGCGCACGCCGACGGTTTTGACGGCGACTCGGACGACGAGGAGGGGTTCCTGTACACTGGCGTTGATGCAGGCGACACGTCGGGATACCGCGAACAGCTGCGGGCCGTGCTCGGCGACACGGCGTCGGATTCAGAGGACGAGAAACAGGAGGTTGAACGGTCACTCGTCATTGAGCCAGGCGATCTCTCTCTTGAGCCTGAGGACGGCGAAGAGGATCCCGACCGCGCTTCAGTGTCGGATGTGCTACCAACGACGCCGCGTACGGGCACGCCAGACAGTGTCGGCTGGAACGGTGTCGCGCGCCCTTTCCTACATCCTACCGTCTCGCGTCTGCGGTCCTACGTGGCCGCCTCCGCGCACCTCTCTGAGGGTAGTGCCCCCGACGTTTCCCACTCGCAGTCCCTCTTCGCTCTATCTCGCGTATCCTCCCACTCGAATTTACACACGGACTCTGCGCTCGACGAACAAGGGCTGCCGCAACCAGCCAAACCCCCCGCAGATGTGTTCATGTGGGTGGATTTGGACCAGGTTGACAAGCAACTCAAGACTGCACAAAACTCTCCAAAGATCAAGAACCTCTTAGGCGCGCCGTCTGTCGGATTACCGACTGTTCTGGCTGCGAACGGACTGATATGCATCGGAACAGATGAGGGCAAAGTCTGTGTTTTCGATTTCGACCAGAAATTGAAGTGCATTTGCGGCATTGAGGCCAAAAGTGTGTGACTTCATCAACGCTGTTTGAAATAGCACTGAATTCTCTCGAACAGATACCAGTGCTGTTACTGCGGTTGCCGTTTCCTTCGATCAGACATACGTGGTGTCTGGACACTCTACTGGGCTTATACAGCTTTTTGAACTCAAGACACCCCGGACGCCAGCTCGAACCGTCCAGCCTACCAACTTATCCGCTATCGCGTCCGGTGTCAAAGAAGGACATATCCTCGGCTCTAGGATTGTCAGTGTCGGATTTGTGGCCGGAAGACACACTGCCATCATATCAGCAGACGACCACGGTTTGGCTTTCTATCACAGCTTAGGCAAGATGCTCTTCATTGAGGCATCCGATATCCTGCGTATCCTAGGCAAATACGACCTGGATTCATTTGAACCTCCCTCTCAAGCGAAAGCTTCTGCCCCAGCAATACCTGTTCGTCGCCGCAAATCGAAATATTCTATTCTATCCATGATGCCACTCCCCTTAGGCACAACTGCCCATCCTACCGACGCGTATAATCTGGTGGCATTATTGACCCCATCGAAGCTTGTGGTAGTAGGACTTAAACCTACGCCAAGGACATGGTTCAAATGCTCTCGCGAGGATCTGCAGGACGCTTCCCGAAGAAAAGGTCGTCAGCTCAAAGGCTCTTTGTCTTGGTTCCCAAGCGTTATCTATAATGTCAGTGGCAAAGTGAAGGCATCGGACAAATCTGGAGAACTCGTACATCCTCGCCTCGTCTATTCCTGGGGCCGCACTCTCTACATTCTCCAGGTTATCGAGAATCGGAATAAACAACCCGTGAAGAATGCGCGGTCGGGGAAAGTGAGTGAGGTTGAGGTTGGCTCAATCACCTATGAGCACCTGGGAAAGTGGACTTCGGTTGAAGAGATTCTATCTGCGCAATGGTTGAATGTCAATGTGGGTCTGTTTCACATCCTTACACTCTCTTGAGACATCGGCTCACGCTATATCAGCAAGCTTTAATTTGCACGGCCAAGACATTGGAAGTCTATGATGTGCGCATCAAGAAACTTGTGGAACACGTCCAATTCGACGGACTGTCATTGGTCTCACCGTCGCTTGCGTACACTAGTCACGGCGCTATGTCTTACGTGGATTCCGTTGGCGACATAGCACATAGCATTCGTGTCTACAAAGGGAAAATCTATCTACTGGTAAGCATCCCTTCGGTTGACTACCTTGATTTTTGCTGACTTTGTTCGTCTACCTTAGGGACGCGACAAGGTGCAGAAGGGGGCACTCTTGACTTGGGCTCACCACATTCTGGCGCTCCTCGAACGACATGATGCTCTGGGTGCTATAGAGATGGCCAGGTCGTATTACCTCGATCGTGCTCCGGGAAACAGAAACGACCTTCCGGAGAGTGACGAATTGCGTAAAGAGATCATTGGGAACCGAATGCAGGATCTCATGATCGCTGCCGCCAAACATGCGTTCTCAGATGAGCGTATGGTAGACGAGACGCATATGACTCCAGACGGCCGTGGGGTCGACAGGACTGAGCTGTTCGAAGGCTTGGTGGCGACATCTTGTCGTGCCTGTATCGCCCTTGACGACTTCGAATTCTTGTTCGAGGATCTCTTTCAGCAGTACGACGACGCCGGTATCACTCGCATATATCTGTACCAACTCGAAAAATTTGTCCTGGATAACGAGATACGTGTCGTACCTCCACGTATTACCCAGAGACTGGTTGCGATGCACGCAGATGATGGGAGGCCAGACTTGGTGGAGCGCATTATCTGGCACATCGAACCGACATGCTTGGATCTGAACCAGGCAATCCAACTGTGTCAGCAGTACCACCTCTATGACGCCTTGATCTATATCTACACCCGCGCCCTGCGGGACTATGTCGCGCCTGTTGTTGAACTTTTGGGGCTAATACGGAAAGTCAACCAGCACCGGAAGTCGGGAGAATCCTGGAACGACGAGGTGATGGAGCCCATTATTCTGAATGCGTACAAGATATATCCGTACCTCGCCAACATCTTGTCGGGGCTCACTTATCCCAGTGAGGAGCCTCTGCCTGCGGATGAGGCGTATCAAGCGAAGAAGGATGTCTACACGTTTCTGTTCTTTGGTCGTTCCAGAGTATGGCCCACAGGAGAGGGTGGCAGGCTTGTCTTGACGTCGGATGAGGAAGGTGGAGAGGAACCGACATATCCATACGTTAGGGCGCTTCTCCGTTTCGACCCGGAATCCTTCCTCCATTCCCTCGATATTGCCTTCGAGGATTCATATCTGATTGACTCGAAGGAAGTCAGCCGACTGGTCATCATCTCCATCCTCCTCGAAATCCTTTCCTCCCATGACCTACCCCCGGCCGCGGTCACCTTTGTGAACATCTTCGTCTCTCGGAGTGTTCCCAAATACTCGCAGTTTTTGAAGGAGATCTCACCTAGCACTTTGCATGAGATTCTCATTGGTCTAGCTTCCGATCCAGATGCGAGTACGCGCGAGGATCGCCAGCTCGCCGCGGAGTATCTTCTCTCCGCTTACACTCCCCACGAAGCCGACAAGCTTGTCACACTCTTCACCGAAGCCGGTTTCTACCGCATCCTTAGGACATGGCATCGCCAAGAACAACGATGGGGACCCCTTCTTGAGACCTACCTCGACGATCCCGATCAGCATGCACCTGACATTTACACCAATCTCGACGACGTCCTGACTCAAGCCACGCGTGCCAACAAGCATCTGCCGCTGGAGCTTGTCACCCTCATCTCTGAAGAGTTGGATAAGCTGCTGCACGTCAGCCTGGCTAGTACTGCTATATTGTTGGATCAACACATTCCGGATCTTCACGAACGCGCCCTCGAGACTTTGGGTCCCGAGGGTGACCATCAGCGGTTCACATACCTCCAGTATCTGTTGGGCCCTGCCAGGCCGGAGGACGACGAATACATCTACGTCAAGAAGCCTGCGACGAGACAAGTACATGCGCGCCCACTCTACGAGATGTACATCTCTCTCCAATGTCAGTTCCTCCCTCAAGATGTTATCGAGGTGGCGAAGCATGTTTCTGGCAGCTCCATTCAATGGCCAGATATTGTAGACATTTGCGAAAGCATGAATGTTTACAACGCAGTCATTTGGGCATTGGATCAACAGGGCGAGCCGCTGAAGGCCATTGAGAAGGCGGAGGGCTTTGAGAAGAAGCTGACGTTGAAGGTTTTGGACGGATTATCATCGGCCAACAACTCGGAGAGACAGAAAGCTCTACAGGACTTGGTCGATGTGGGTCGCGCCGGCATAGAGATATGCTTTTCACGCTCAAACTCGTCAACGAGGGATGTTCCATTGGAAGACATCTGGTTCAAACTTCTGAGCAGTCAAATCAACTGCATACAGACGGTGTCCGCTTCATCTTCACCTGAAGCGCTTTCATCTTCCCCTCCGATCAAGGATAGTGCTGTGGAGATGGAGTGGCACACTTTGGACACGCTGCGCTCATTGGTGCGGGAGACATTCAGCTCTCTGGTGTCTATCAGCTCGACGCGAGGCCTCTCCTTCCCCCGACTTTTCAAGCAGTTGGTCAACTCTGCCGCGCAGATGCCTCTGTCGAAAGGAACACACTATACCGAATTCCGGACGATATTGACGGGCATGATGGAATCCTATCGTTCGGAGGGCGACATGCTGCTCATCACCAAGCATCTCCTCGATAGAGACCTGTTCGAAACGGTGGCTGTCCACACTCGTGAACAGGCGCGGGGTTGGGCTCCATCCGTTGGCATATGCAACGTGTGTCGCAAGTCGTTCGTGTCTGCAGAGCAGAATCCTTCACGATGCCAGGTTGTTGTATCACGGACAGGTCAGATATACCATAGTAGTTGTTCGCCGTCCTCCTAGTTATATGTACTGTACTTATCACATCTTTCTAATACTATTGATAACGGGAAGGGTAAATCATCTATATGAATGTCAAGGGGTGAGCGTCTCGTTTGCTGACTAGAATCTCTAGGCCTTCAATGTTGCCTCCTTCCGATTGTATTTCTTGGAGCAATTTCTCGGCAAGAACGGGAAGATATCCACGCTCTGTGTTAGTGTGGCCACCTACAATTTCGAGCCGTCATCATTGTGTTTCTGTACATGACATGGGTTCGGACTTACACAGAATGACATGCTTTCCAGCGGCTACAGATGCCAAAACTTCATGCTATGAACAGTCATTGTCAATACGTACAAAAACACGACAGAAGAACCACTGACATGCGACATCTCGCCAGTGAAATAAAGGTCAGCATCCCTGCCTACGAGCATGGACCCCCCAGAGCCGGCACAGATGGCCACTGTTCGCACACTTTTGGACGCGTTGAAACCATGGGCGATTTGGACTGTCAAATTCATTCAGTAGTGTTATCCCAATCATCCGAAGAAAACGTACTCTGAGAGAGACCAAGAGCCTTTTTGATCCTCGAGATTACGATGCTCAGGTCAAGAGGTTCGGGGAAAGTGACCAGACGCCCTTCTCCGCCCTCGGGCTCCCCGTTTGGCGCCTTCTTGATGCCGACAAGAGGTACACTGTCGCCCTCGCGATCAATAAGGCTCTCGGCGAGCCAGTCATTCACACCGCCCCAGACAGAGTCTACTGAGGTATGTGGGCTGTAGATTGAGATGCCTTCAGCCGCACAGCGCAAGAGCGACGCTTGAAGCGGGTTGGAAAGTGTTATTGATTTGAGACCCTTGAAGACTGGAGGGTGATAGGATACGATAACGGGCGTCTGGAGTTCCAGTGATTCCTGGAGCACATCCGTGGTGAGACTAGCCAGTAAACGGTGAGCCTATGCAGATACACATGCAACGCGGTGAAATGACCAACTCGATAGTCAGCAGAACGCGATTTGAACCCTTTAGTCTCTGGGATGGTGATTCTGTGTTCAATCAAGCTCAGATTGGATCGCCTCGTAGTGTCATGTTCTTACCTAGTATCAGTCCAACCTATATGATGAACTAAGCGCGTCTTTCTTGATGATGAGCACGAATGTAGGACACTCACATTGTCCCAGCTTTCAGCTAGCCTAAGCGGCGCGATCCTCTCCATCGCCCTAGAAACGGTTTTCACAAAGGGAATGGACGCCATCGCCCGGTAAATGGGGCTAGAAATTTGTGTTGGAGCGTGGCTTGAGTGTTGCGTACAAGGTCAACACAAGGTGCAGGCGCCTTCGCCGATCAGGGATCCCTTGATCTCATTTTTCCACGGTGACAGACGCGTGCATGCATTTCAGCCAGTCCTGGGTCTCGTAGGCAAATTCAGTGGCCACAGATTCGCCGCAAAAGTAAAGGTACGTTGTCAAAGAGTATTGTTCCTAGGATGACAATTGACGCCAGGCGATAGTCAATGACGAAGTAAAGAGAAGCATTCTCTTGACTCGACTGTCACTATAGCTACCATTCACCTACTCCAGCTGACTTGGAATTTAGACATGAATACATACTTCCGCTACTCAAGGTTCCTATGGTATGCGTACGTTGCACCATTTACAGTACTACACAACATATACTGTACATAAATCACCGATAGCGCCTATCTCTGTCGTCCCGGTCCCGTCGCCCACTGTCTCTCGGTGGCGATCTCTCCCTCTCCCGAGGCTCCCTGTTCCTATAACCTGAATCCCTAACCTTGCCAGGCGGGGGCGGGGGCGACATCGACACGTCGCGTCTCGACGGTCTTTTCAGCGGCGGCGAAACTGAGCGCCTCGCCGAGCGATAGTCGGGTGATGGCCTGCGACGAGGCGGAGACACAGGAGAGCGTGCACGCCTGGCTGGAGGCGGTGAAGGGGAGTCGCGTCTTCGCCGAGGTGGCGGTGAGGGAGAGTCTCGCCTGCGCCGGGGAGGTGTCCTCGAGTCTGCTGAGCTGTGACGACGTCGACGCGCCGCTATAGGCGACGGACTACGTCGACGCGGACGACGCGAATCGACGGAGTCGTCCGAATCATCCGAGGAGGAATCAGAGTCCGACGACGACGAGTCAGAGTCTGAAGAGTCAGAGTCCGAAGACTCTGCCTCCAGCGCACGTCTCTGTTCCATGATGAGTTTTGGTGCATTCTAATCCCAAGGTTAGCGCCATGATATCTGAGCAGAAGAACCTCACAAACCTTCAAGTATTCACGCATATCTTCCGTGATAGCGCCCAGTCCGATACTCGTAAAGTAGTTGATGGCGAAACGGGTGTTCTTTGGCACATCCGTCGGGAACATGCCTTGACAAGCATGTTTGATCTCGGGATCCCTGAATCGCTCAACCAGGACCTTCAGACCGAGACTCTGCATCATCTCGTTCATCATGATCTTGACGAAAATACGCGAACTCGACGTGGTATCATCTTCATTCATCCTGACGCATTCCAAGACGACCCAGGATATAGAATCCGAGGCCATAAGGTGTCCAAAGAAGCATGCAATGTTGCGGAGACGATTGGTTTCGTAGCGATGGATGGTGGTGAAGTAGTTGTTGAATGCCTGTTCCAAAGCCTCGGTCCAGACGCGATTCAGCTTGCTGAACCGTTCCCCGATCAAGCCATAGAAGGTCGAATATGAACGCTCTTGCGAACAACACTCGATCACCATGTTGATGAGTTCAATCTCTTGTCCTTCCTCCAACTGTACTTTCATGAGCTTGTGCACCGCTTCCTCGTAATTGAGTGCGTTCATGATCGTCAAGTAGATTGTCCGGCGTAAGTTGACCAGGTTGGTTTCCGTTCGATCCTCGATACCTTCTTTCTCCTGTGGGACTTGAGAGGAGTCAGCTATGAGTAGACTGGAAAAGAGCGGCGCAATCACCTTCGTCTTCATCCTCGTCACTAGATTCCTCAGAACCAGACTCGTCGTCGTCGTCTGAATCTTCCCCAAGAATTTCAGCCTTCATCGACTTGTACTTCTCCTCGTTCTCGAGATAGTTGGGGTCGAACTTGAAGATATCTGAGTGGTGCAAAGTCAACGGGCGCTTATTTTCGGGCAAGAAATATGTACTTAGGCTCTCTTGTACCTGCAGCTCTGCGCGAAGGTCAATCTGGTGGGTGATCTGGTCTTCCTCATCGACCAAATCGAGACCCTCCGGCAAGATTGGGTGGTCTTTGTACTTGTCCTTGCGGAGTTGCATCAAGACCTCGATCATGTACTGGACACGAGCGCTGATTGTGCCTTCGTTGAGAACAGCACGGAAACGTTCGTAGACGGAGGCATTGGCTTTGGGTTCGTTTTCGGCGAGCAATGCACCAACCTCGCGCATAAAGCCCACAGCAATTTCGATAGAGTCGTCAGTAGGCTTTTCGAGTAAGAGGACGAGGATTTCCAGAGCGACAATCTCGGGAGCGACCGATTGGTTGACAAGATGGGCGATGAAGGTTGTTGAAGAATGACACACAATCTATGGGTAAATGAGCAACGAGCCGCGAAAAGTCAATGCAGTGACGCGCCTTGTCGTTCCTTTTGAATGAGCGACGGAACTGGCTGATCAGTCGATGCACAAGCAGCTCCCCGACCGGTGGCAGTTTTGAGTTGATGATAGCCACCAACGCCGCAAACACAGGCGTGAATGGCAAACTGGCAGCCTGGGCCTTCATGATGCTGCGACAGAACAGGCCCTTTCCGCGGATGAGGTTTTCAGAGAACAGCTCGGGGACAATGTCCTTGATGTTGGTGATGTTGACTCGATTGACGATACCGGTGATGGACTTGCGGAGGGCGTCCCATGAAAGTCGCTGGTATTCCGGACTGGTCTTGTCGTTCGAGGCGGCGGCCTGGAGCGCGCGCAGACGGGCGGGCGGCATGTAGACGCCTCCCGAGCGCGAGCCAACGAGCTTGGCGAACTCGGCCTGGGCGTCGAACTGCTTGCTCTGTTCTGCGTCCTTGGGCTTGTCTGTCTTTTCGAGTTCCATGGCGGCTACACGTGCCGTGAGGTAGCGCTCGCGCTCGGCTTTGCGGGCGGGGTCAGCATCGGTGACGCGCACTGGGCCGACTCCTGGTGATCTCGAGCGTCTCTGGCGGGAAGCTGGCGGGTAGCCGGAATCATCGTAAGGCAAAGGCGACTCCGACCTTTGTGAAGCAATATGAGAACACTATGGCAGAGACTCGGAATGAGTAAGTACCTCTTTCTTTTCGACATACGGGCATCTGGAGAGGACATTTTGGAGCAGCAAGGGCGGCAACGAAGCCGTCACTGGTGAAGTTGAGCAAATTGTTGGGTCCTGTTTGCCCCGGATGTTCGTCCCGAAGTACCGCCTTAAGCAGTCTGGCTCAGGTCAAGCTACAAGCGTTCATATTTCCTTGCTTCCGGTTATTGATTCTGGTGGAGCATAATCTTGTTTGACTGCGACATACAAACACAGGCTGATACAGATACTTTCTCTCGTCTCGGACTACAAAGCAGCCGCTACTATCATACACATTCCTGCTCAATACAAAGCTCAAACATCAGCCCAAAATTATGACCGTTTCATCTGCATAATGGTGTCAGACTCGGCTAAGAGAAGCTTTGAATGACCCTCACCTTCTTCGGGGGAGGCGAATCCAAAATGACCACATCTGAATCATTGTCACTGTCCTCCTTGGACTTCGTAGAAACCGTCTTTTCTGGTGAGGTTGCTGGTTCCTTCTTGCGTTTACTGGCAGGTTTGAAAGACTTTGCTGGCAAAGCAGAAGAAGCGGGCTTCGCCTTTTGCCTAGCAAACATCGCCTCAATCCCGTCCTTTCGTTGCTGGATAGGCTCTATGAAGGTTGCGGACTCCTTGCCGACCTTCCCTACCTCCGTTGGAACCGGATAGCTGTTGAACGATGCGGTCAGAGATGCAGATTATGCGCATGAAAGTAACATGTTTACCACTCCAAAGGTGACTTTCTGTCACTGTAAGGATCAAGAAGCTTGGCGAGGTTGTCATCCCATTTGTTGGACGATGTATCCAACCATGTATGTAGCGCCTCTGCAGTGGAAAGAATCACTGGTTGGCGGTCATGTAGCCATTCGAATTCCTTGTTCGCAGCCGTGGTGACGATTGTGAACGTCCATAGTGGTTCCGTCTGGCCTGCCGCAAGAGTCTTAGATCGAGGAGCGGTGGGTAAGATAACTAGATAAGCACCTTCGAGTACGACCGAGTCGTACATACCAGCCATCAGCATAAGTTTCTTGCCAGATTTATGTCGCGTGAAATGAGGCAGCTTCTCCTTGCCTTTCGTGAGCCATTCATAGTAACTAGGAAACAACCAAGTGGTGAGAATCTGTCTCGACGTTATATTAACAAACTGCGAACCCGTCGCAGACGACAGCGCAACGCTTGCGCCCTTTGATGCTATTCCACATACCTCCGCCGTCGATGAGGTTTTCGGCGCGTGCGTTTATAGTGTTCAGCTTGAGGTCTTCGTACTTGGACCAGTTCGGCACCAATCCCCACTTCATCGTATGCAAGACCAAAGAGGACGCGTCGTTGGAGGACGATGCCGTGTCATTAGAACCAGAACCAGAGCCGGAGCCAGAAGCAGTCGGCTGCGACATTCGCAAGACAGGCGCCTGGCTACGCGGGGCAATGTTGTAACGCGGGACAAACTGGTCTTGGTTGATCCATTCTTGTGCAGCAAGCTGCTCTTGGACGTCACGGTGCTAAACGGTGTTTAAATGTAATGGCCACGCCTCTGAAAGTTGGCGGTACCAGAAGATGGAGGGCAAATCGTCCGCACATGACGATGAACGTTACGAGCCAGGATGCGTTCCCCGTTATCTCCGTCTTGTGAGTCTCACGCGTCAAGCGCGACCTTCATATGAGTGCTTCACATACAAAGTACGCTAAGACCATTTCATTGACGACTAGGACCTTTCGCTCACACCACCCGCATTACAAAGGGTACATATTAACTGTTTGTAAACGAGGGGGGCTACAGGGTGTGGTTCTATATACTGTAAATAGTAACAATGCGATAGCAGAAGAAAAAAGGAAGAAAAAATGAAGCCTAGTAAACATTATTGCGAAGTCCATGACAGTCCTATTCCGTTGTACAAAAACACCTGGACGTCCTTTAGAACTTCCAGTCTTCCTCCACCTCCATAGCCCAGGGGACTGGATGATACCGTAAATAACACGAAGACAAGGAAAGGAAACGGCGAGCGTACATTTGACGAGAAGAGTCTTTGAGAACATTTTCGTGATGGGCACGTCATGTTTCTTGCACCAGGCAGATGTAATTCTGTAAGCGAATGTGAGCTATAACCCAACAATACGAAAAGGAACTTACCTAGGATCCAAGTAATTGATTTTACTGTAACGATGTCAGTACAGCGACATGCAATGAAAATGAAAATTCAAACCTCGTCCCAAGGGCGACCTCTTTCCCAGCGTCCTTGTCGACAATCGTCTGCTTGGCAGTTCGGATCCTCTCCTCAAGTTTAACGATTGCCTCCTCTATCTTCTCTGTAGACTTGTTCTTGGCCTCAGACTTCTTCGTTCCGCGCTCCTTGGCCAATTTCTTGAAGTCGTCCTTGATCGTCTTGATGCGCTTGTCGAGAACGGACTGCTCCAAGGCATCTTTCTCCTCCTCCACAAGCTTCTCGTTATCCTTCTCAAACTTCTTCTTCGCCTTGTCGATCTCCTTCTCCTCGAGTGACGTCTCCCACTCGACGATAAAGTCGTCGTCAATGTCGGATTCGTCGTCGGCGTAAGATTTCTTGAATTTAGAGTCGATGGCGAATAGAGCGTGTCTAAGCTTCATGCGGTCGTATTTCAACCCTCGCATCTAGGTATTGTCAGGTGTAGTTCCAGAGGTAGAAACTCGTCCGCACCTTCTGTTTCAACTTCTCCATGGATTGATCGTGCGTCTTCGGAGCTGCACGCTGATGGTTACACAAAATGGCCACCATGCGGTTGGCGCTATTGTAGACACTGAGCTTCTCCTGTGGTGTTCCGTTTCTGCACTTCTCCTCGTTTTCCTCTAGAAGGTTTTGGAATGTGATGGAGGCGTTGTAGGTACGGAAGACCTTGGCAGTAAGACCCTTCATCTCGGACGTGAGATGTTTGTTAAGCGAGGAAGTCTGTTTTGGCCGTTAGATGGAGACGACGACATCAGTTGACGAGAGAGCTCACGTTAACACGATCGAACAAGGAATCAGAATCCTCCTTGCCCTCCTTGAAGATTCGGATGTTTTTGAAAACCTGGGGATCAACCTCGACTTCGTTGTAATAACGAATGGAATCCTTTCCGAGGAAATCGAAGATGACGGTGGTGGGCCCTTGCAGAGTGAGATGCTCACATCGAAGTGAGCAACAACCAACCGTGTCGGCTTCATCCTCGCCCTTCTCGTTACCAGCACGGAGGGCGAGTTTATCGATGAAATACATAGCAGTCGCCCTTTGACGATCTGCCATGACCTTCGACCGCAGGTCAGCCGTATAGTTCTCCCGAATCCGGTCAACATGATTCTGTAACTGGGGTTGGTGCTATCCTCGGTGAATGGCAAGATGGCACCAACCTTCAATTCGCGGGCCTTCTCGAATTTTACCATGTCACTCTGTCCTTTAAGCGAGCTACCGGGGGCCAGGAAGACGTATTTGTGGGACTGGTTGATGTTCTCCGTCCAGTTGGCGAGCCATGTGACCGTGTTGTCGTGCTGGATAGACTTCCACTTTCCAGGCATGTTGGGGACTGGGATAGGGGCGGTCTTTCCAATGTTGAGAGTGATGTCCTCTGGACGGACACGTTTCTGGCTCAAGGTTAAGGTGGTCCATGTCCCGCAGCTGAAAGGATCTTACCTTGAGAGCACCTTTCCTGGGGTGCCCGCCACGTCCTCTGAATAGACCGGGAGGTTCGACGCGGAAGTTCCCAACCTTTTCTTTGCGACCATCAAGAAGACATGTAGTGTACTTGGCCTCCAATTCATCTTTCTGCTTCTTTAACTCCTTCTTCTCGGCGGCAGACATGGCCTTTTTCTTCGCCTTCTCTGCCTCGAAATGCTGGAACATGGGGCGGAAATCACAATCGCCAAAGTTGACAATTTTGGTACCATCGGTCTGAAAAGACGTTCAATGATGAAACGCGAGCAACAGTCTAGCGAATTGCGCACCGGTGGATAGTCCTTGAGAACTTTCTTCCAATCTGCGAAGAAGTTTTTGTTGAAGATCTCGTCTTGGGCATGGTCGCTTTCGATGAGGGCAGCATAGAAGCCGGCTACCTCTTCCGACTCTGGCGGGAGAGAGACCTCCTTGCCTACAAGGACGGTTCAGCAAATGCCAAGTTGTCGAAGGGCGAAGATAACTCACCCTGGTACTTCATCTTGACGTCGGCAGGCAGGCGTTCGTATGGCGGCGGGAAGACGACGCCATGGTGCTCAAGCGTCGTCCATTTGACAGATCCATCGGCCTGTTCCTGCTCCCACCACCTGAAAACAGGCTCTGCCTCCTCCTCTTCCTTCTTCTTCTTCTCTTTCTTCTCCTTCTTGTCCTTGGCGTCCTTTTTGGGAGCGGCACTTGGGGTAGCCTTCTTGTTATCGTCGCCGTCGTCGTCCTCCTTCTTGGCGCGTTTGGCAGGGCGTTTCTTGGGAGCGGGTTTGGGCTTTTCGTCCTCAGACTCCGGTTCGGCGTCGCTCTCCTCTTTAACTTTGCGCTTCTTGGCGGGAGCGCGCTCTAGATGGCAAGTTCTAGCCCGATGGACAGATTGTGGCGCGAAAACACGTACTCTTCGTGGCGGGCGCAGGCGAGTCGGAGATTGAGGCGTCATCGTCCTCGATCTTGGCCTTCTTCGCCGGACGCCGGGTGGCGCCGTTCTTCTTGGCGGACTTTGGGGCGTCCTCGTCGTCGGGCTCGGCCTTGATCTTGCCCTTGCCATTCACCTTGGAGGTCGGAACAGTGGTAGCAGCGTGTGCGCCGGGCATCGCCACGGCGGCGGTCGTCTGCTTGTGGGGCGAAGAAGCCCATAGCGGCGTGTCGTCCTCGCTGGACGACTCCCTGTACGTGGAGATGCGCTTGCGCTTCTGGCGCGCCTTGGATTGAGGGGCAGACTGAGCCTGTTTCAGGCAAATAGGGACAAATTCAGGCTTGCCCGCTGGAAATACGAGATGGCCACTCACCAGCGGGGTGTCATCCTCGTCGCTGGAGACGACCTGCCTTGTCTTGCCGTTGTGGCCATTGACGTGGCCGTTGGAAGCGGCGGCAAGGGGTCGGTCGTCGTCGGACAGCATGGCGGAGTCGCTCGACATGGTCGGCGTCGGCGTCGAAAGCAAATAAAAAAGCGAATAAGTATATACAAGACGAGCTGGCGGACAGGATCAAGGCAGAGAGGGTAAGCGAACTTGGTCGAAATCAGAGCTCAGCCTGTGTTTGGCATCAGGGCCTTTGGCCTGGGAATCCAACAGCCTCTCTCCATCAGCCCTGTCCATATTTGGCACCCGCCTCCCAGCTCACTGCGTCCAACCATGTGAGTCGCATTACCACCCGCCCCGCCGCCGCCGCCGTCGCTGACCGCCCTCCAGCATGCCCAACCCACCATTGTACCGCGATCCCTGGGCCAAGCTCGACGCCTGGCGCTCGCACCCGGTCTTCTCCAAGAGCCAAATGCTCCGCGGCCTCTTCCCCGGCTTTGGCATCGCTGTCGTTGCCTTCACTGGCTATGTCATCGCAGAGAACATCTACCTCAAGGGCAAGAAGACAGAGGACTCGCACCATCACCACTAAATGCCGTATAGTGCGTGGCGTTGCGGCTTTGCTGGCGCATACTTATCAGTGTTGCAGGAGCCAATGAAGGCCAGTGATGGATGGGCCACGCAACTAGGGACCATGTCTTCCGGTCTTTCGGGGAGGACAGTTGCAATTTACCTAAATGAACAAGTCTTTTATCTTTGCAGTCGCCTCGTGTCGACAGCCATTTGTCAAAAGCGCTCAAACCGCAATTTTTTCAGAGTCTGGGAACACCGACCCGTCCTTTGTCATTGCACTGTGTGGCCACCGATCCTACAATTTTTGATACCACGAGCAAGCCTTACTCATTTGTCTCTTGGAAGAGTATTTCATCAAATAATGCCCCTCCGATGACATGCCAGAACATGCGTTTCGGTCTATCTCCAACGGCCCTACGGCCACGCGTGTATCACGGTGTATGCGGGTCGCGTCTACTAGGCCGAATTGAGCTCAATATGTGAATGTGCTAAGGTATACGCGATGACACTATGTACAATGTCTCACCGAAGCAGCACAGACACCGCGACCCTCGAATAGCGCGGTCTCGAGATTCTGGCCGCCGGCTCCCAATCCGAGGCTATGTAGGCCACGCCCTGCCGCGCCGTTATCCTGGTGAATCGCAATTTGATTCCGCGGAATATCAGTATGTCAGCTTTGCCCATCTCATCCTTGATCTCATCAGTCATTCAGATCCTTTCAGATCCTGGCCTGTCTTGTGGTGTAAACGTATTCAGCTCTCCCTATGTCCTCCCCCTTTCGGGCAAGGATCGCTATCTCATGCAATCTCGGACGGATGACGGGATTCTTCAGCTTGAAGGAGCTCACAGGCTTCAGTCTTCATGCTGCCATTTTCCCACTGCTTGCCGGCCTGGACTGTGCGCTACGTGTGTATCGTTCTCTCGCTTTCGGACAAGAGAAACCTCCCTGCACCATCCAACTAATCAGTGCTTATGCCGTACTAAGTACCCCTTGCTCAACCTATACGCGACCTAGGGTTATCTCTCGGAATAAATTTGAAAGAAGTTTAGACTCGTCGACTTCAGGTCGACTTATAGGAGGGCTGGCGCCATGAGGCGGGAACACCAGGGGAACACTGACAAAGCGGCACGACAAGGAAAAGACCTTGCACAGTCTGTACCTCAGGAAGCCTCAGGATCATTTATAGCATGCAAAAAATGAAATTCATTTTACCGTCCTTCCTTCTCCCCCAGTTCCCCCCTCCCCCCTCTCCCATATGCTTCCGCCAGTCTTCAACACCATCGTGTTCGACATTGGCGATGTCCTCTTCACCTGGTCCTCACATACGACCACTGACATATCGCCTCGCGTCCTCCGGCGCATCTTGTCCTCGCCGACATGGGAAGACTACGAGCGGGGGAGGCTGTCAGAGCAGCAATGCTACGAGCGGGTGGCGGTCGAGTTTTCCGTTGACGCAAACCAAGTCCGTCAGGCCTTTGATCAGGCCCGCGACTCTCTCCAGTCCGACCCAGAAATGACCGCCCTCATCCGAGAGCTGAAGGCGCGCGACTCCAGCCTGAAGGTCTATGCGATGTCCAACATCTCTCTGCCGGACTACCAGGTCCTCCGGACGAAACCCGCAGACTGGTGGCTCTTCGATCGCGTATTCACGTCCGGCGGCGCAGGGGAGCGCAAGCCCAACCTCGGATTTTACAGACACGTCCTCCAGGAGACTGGGGCGAACCCGTATTCCACCATCTTCGTTGATGACAAGCCCGAGAATGTACTTTCCGCACGCTCGATGGGCATGCACGGGATCGTGTTTGACGATAAAGCCAAAGTCAAGCGCTCGCTTCGAAACCTTCTGGGAGACCCCGCCGTCCGAGGGCAGCACTATCTGTCAACCAACGCTGGCAACATGCATTCGTCTACGGATACCGGCGTGGAGCTGCGGGAGAATTTTGCTCAGCTTCTCATCCTTGAGTCAACGCAGAACAGGTACGTAAAGTCGTTATGTACTCTGTGGGCTATGTGCTCACTTCTTCTCAGGTCACTGGTGGATCTGACGGAACACACGCGAAAGTGGAACTTCTTCCAAGGTGAGATTAAGACCTGACGCCTTGGCGCACCGAAGAACTAATCTGGCCACAAGGCAAAGGTCAACTGACTACGGAGGCTTTCCCTGATGATCTCGACACGACCTCTCTGGGATTGACTATCATGCGCAAGGACAAAGAGGTCGTCTCAACGGTGCTAGATGAAATGCTTGAATACCTGGACGACTACGGTGTCATTCAGGCAAGTCTACAAACATGATCTACACAGATCCGCAGGCTGACATGCCTCCTCCTACAGACGTACTTTGATCATAATCGCCCGAGGTTCGACCCCGTTGTCTGCGTCAACGTTTTGAGTCTGTTTTATTCCGCCGGACGGGGTAACGACCTCAAGGACACCCTGCAGTGGATTCTGAGCGTCCTCGCGAATCGCGCCTACCTAGAAGGAACGCGCTATTACGCGAGTGCCGAGTGCTTTTTGTATTTCCTCATGCGTCTCCTGCAGAAGACGGGAGATGTGGACTTGCATGCTCGCCTGAAGCCGCTGTTGAAGGAACGTGTGGCGGAGCGGATAGGCGTCCAGGGAGACTCGCTCGCTCTGGCTATGCGGGTCTTGGTCTGCGAGTATGTGGGCTTGAGGGACGAAGTTGATCTTCGCGCGCTCCTTGAGCTCCAGTGCGACGACGGTGGGTGGGAGATGGGATGGGTGTACAAGTATGGATCGTCTGGCATCAAGATTGGCAACCGCGGCCTCTGCACCGCGTTGGCTATCGACGCCATCACCACCTTCCACTCTATCCGTCCTTCGCCCACTCCGACTTTCATCGAAACCGAGACGAAGGCAAGCCGCCGTGAATCCGATTTGCGAAGCGCGACCCTTGGAAAGGGCATTCATCGGCCCAAATCACCATTCAGAAACTCGTTGACTTGGCTGGGTAGGAGGCGCCCTACCAGGGCAATTGAGATATGATGATACGTTCAGTCTTTGGAAGACCTGGTCTCGAGCTTTGATGTGTGTAAAGTGGTATTCTTCTCCGATGTTGTACCATGTCTGTAGAGTAGACGACTTTTACCTATGTTGTACTATCTTCTTACCTTTTATACTTACGATTACGAGCGCTCACGATACGAAAACTCACGATACAAATCTTCCGCGTTAACGAACTGCATTTGTATATTTTCACAATCACGAGTTTCCACAAAGATATTGCTTGTACACTGGGTTATTTGTCTCTTCGACGAAGGTGTAGTTCAGCTTTTTCAAGAAGGCATCGAATTCGTCGTTTTCAGAAGGCGGCACTTGGACGGCCGCTAGCACCTTCCCCAGATCTTTCGATGATCAGCTTAGCAAGTAAACCATGCAGGATAAGATCGAGAACATACCTGCTCCATGATTACGGTAATGGAACATGGTGATATTCCAGTCATTGTGTATTCCCAGAAGGAAGTTACGCAGAGCTCCTGGACGCTCAGGGAATTCTACCAATGGGAATGAATCAGTACAAGAGCCATAAGGGCGATACAAGGAGACCGTCGTACCGAATCTTAACACGCGCTCATTCGGCACAACCTGGGAACCTCCAATCATATATCGACCATGACTCTTGGCGAGTTCATTGTCGCTGATGTCCTGGCCCTTCATATTCTCCTTCTCCAGATCAGCAAGTAATTTCTCAATCTCGGCGGCGCGATCCTCCGCTTCAAGCCTTATGGAGAACATGAGCTGTGCGCGATCTGGAGACGTATGACAGTTGTATCGGTAGATGAACTCCGTGATTTGTCTGGGATGGATGATAGAGTGTAACCGGATAAAGCTACACACAGTGTCAGAAGCTTCAAGTCGAGAGGGGAAACACTGTCACCTGCCAGCGCGTTCGGGAATATCGACGCTGATGAGTGCTTCTCTACCTTCACCAAGTTCTGCGCGTTCTGCCACGAATCGTAACCGATCAAAGTTCATGTTCGCGCCACTGACAACAGCGACAAATCGTTTCCCTGCGCCGACTAGCTTGTTCTCTTGGATGTACCGTTTCAATCCAGCCAGTGCAAGAGCGCCTGCAGGCTCTGTGACTGATCTTGTTTCTGGAGAGAGGTGTTAGAGTTAGACGCGACTAGGGTACATAAAAACCACCTTCGAAGATATCCTTGATAGCGGCACAGATCTCGTCGTTGTCAGCCTTGACAACCCCATCGAGCAGTTCCTTGCAGATACGGAAAGGCTCCTCGCCAACAATTTTCACGGCAGTACCGTCACTGAAAGGTCCGACCTCTTTCAACAAGACGCGTTCCCCTTGGCCTAGACTTCTATCCATGGCATCGGCATCGACGGTTTCTACGCCCATGACTTGTGTATTCGGCCCGCCAATTCTTTTGACGTATTCGCATATTCCAGCAACGAGTCCGCCTCCTCCAATGGCCGCGAAAATGCCATCCAAGGTCTCAGAGTTGGACATTTGCTTGAGGATCTCCATACCGACTGTGCCCTGTCCAGCGATGACAAGGGGATCGTCGTAGGGCGGGACAAAGGCCAGACCGTGCACCTGAGCGAGTCGAGTGCACTCCTGCTTGGCCTCATCAAAGTCAGTGCCGTACAGGATGACTTTGGCACCCAAGCGGGAGACATTGCGGACTTTGATAGTTGGAGTTCCGTTGGGCATCACGATGGTGCATGGTATGCCCAGCCGCGCACCGGAGAGCGCGACGCCTTGTGCGTGGTTTCCTGCAGCGAGCATCAGAACGCGTCAAGCAGCCAAAAGCTGTCGCGATTTGGCTAGATACGCACACTGACCGGCGCTACAGGTGACCACTCCCTTCCACCGCTCCTCCTCGGTCAAGTTGGCCATGAAATTATAGGCACCGCGAATTTTGAAGCTGAACACCTCCTGGAGATCCTCGCGCTTCAGCCAGATGTCATTCCCGAGTTTTGTGCTGAGATTCGAGGCAAGGACAAGCGGCGTTTCGGTTAGGATCTCATAGACTTTTGATGTCAAAATCAGCCGCAAGTAGTCGGGTGTGTTTGACGCCAGAATGTGGTGTTTAGCTAGTCGCGGATACGGCAGCGGTTCGGGGGCATGCGAGGAGTATTCGAGGGTGGCCATTGTGATGGAGGTTGGGTGTAAGTGACTCGACTTGGCTGTCGATCGTTCTCTTCCCATTGCCACCGGCCATCAGATCGCCTGGCACGCGACCTGCCGAGCATTGCCTAGTTTGGCACCGTCGGCGTCGGCCGTTCCCCTTTGGGGCAATCAATTCCGAGGATGGAGGTTGTGTCTTGGACCAGAACCTCCACCATGGCTCAGGCGTCGTCAATGGGCCCCCCACTCTCTCCCCGCGAAACACGGCGCTCGGGCCGTCGGTCGGCGCATTCGGGCTCGACGAGCACATCCAAGTCGCCAGACTCGGACCCGCTCCCCCGTCCCAAGGATGGGCCTCAACGGCCATCGCTCTCATCGAACCCCAGCGGCAGCAGAGGCAAGCGGCTCAAGCAAGAGGACATGGACGACTCGGTTGTGGACCGCAAGAACGCCCACTCGGGCTCGACGACATCCTCAAGCTCAGCACAGGGTGCGGCCACCGGACGTTCGAGGCGTAAAAAGAAAGAGAAAGACGAGGATCTCGTTCCGGAGGAGAGCGTCGACGACGGCGCGGATGATGAGCCCGTTCCCGACGCCGGCGATGAGGACGAAGAAGCGAGCGTCACCCGCTGTGTCTGCGGTAGCACGGGTTAGTCCTATCTCTTCGCCTGTCTGCCCGCTAACTCTGAATTTCCAAGGAGAGGACGACCCGGATGCGGGTGAATTCATGGTGCAGTGCGAGACGTGCAAAGTGTGGCAGCACGGTCTGTGTATGGGGTACGAATCGGAGGATCAGCTGCAGGACGACGACTACTATTGCGAGCAGTGCAAGCCGGAGATGCACGTTGAACTGCTCAAGTACGCATCCCACCTCACGCCGTTGCCATCATCCTTTTCTGACGCGCTGCTGCAGGAAACTATCTCGCAAAGTCCGCCAGTCGTCGACCACATCGCATCACACCGCCGTCGCCGGGTCGCGGATGTCGCGCTCTCACTCTCCATCACACGCCAGACACCAGGCTGCAGCGAAGCGCAGAAATACGATGAACAGTCGGGATGCGGCGTTCGACGAGAACCTGAAGGAGATACTAGAGAGCACCGCCGCTGAAGCTGATGGCGGACCAGAAGCCAAGGCCGACAATGACGACGACGACCCCGACCCACCGACAGCTGGGCGCAAGAAGCGCAAACGCGCCGACGATGACGCGTGAGTCCCAGCCAGCATGCCTCCGCCGCTCATATTCATCGATACGCAGGCCTGCCAAAAAAAGAACGAGATCCGCCTCAGTTGCTTCAGAACAACACGCAGACTCTAATGTTGCGCGAAGTGAAACTCCATTGCCCAATATCATCAAGACGCCAGTTTTGTCGGGCCCTCCGGCACGGCCGTCAGGAAGGGGTAAGCGTGGAGGCGGCCGAAGAGCGGCAGTTCTACACAGTGATGTCCCTGTCACGAACGAAAGCGGAGAAGGTGAGGCTGCTTGTTCTCTTACAACCGCGAACAAGCGACTCATCTCAATGTCTCCAGTTGTTCCCTCCGCCCCAAGACGTGGCAACGGTCGCGGCAAAGGTGGTGGCGCGAAGAGAGGCCAGCACACGTCTGCCGCTCCTGCCAGTGCCGCGGTTGAGTCCCGTCGAAATCAAGCAAACGGCTCTGGGCCTGCAGGACAGTCCCACGCTGAAGGATCGCGTGCCTACCGTAACTCCCATGCATACGTCGTATCACAACAGCCTATGCTGACTTCGTGGCATCTCCCTGACTATCTCGCCCATCTCGAAAACATCTTCCCCACACCTACACCAACTCCACTGGAGATTCCTTCCAGTAGTGATATGGGGACGGACGTCATCCAAGAGAGAGGTGTAAAGACCAAGTGGCCGGGAAAGCGCATGAGCGTCACCGACATGAACAAGAGGGTCAGAGCGCTGGTGGAATGGGTGGGCCGGGAGCAGGCGAGCGCGTCCGAGCGCGTGCGTCGGCGCGAAGCTTTGGAGGAAGCGCTAAAAGCGGCTGTGGATGACACTGCTATGATTCTGGATGGTGAACGGACTCAATCGCCGATCCCTCGTCCCAATTCCACAGCACCTTTGGAAAAGCTACCGTCATCCTCGGGAAAAACGATGAAACTCATGGAAGAGTTGATGGAGGAATTGATCAACTTTCAGGAGCGGTTCGGGAGACGGGGGTAGATGCTTGCTTTCTTTCTTGGTCTCTTGCTGTCGCGTTACTACTGGTTCTATATTTATAGTTGTACATTGTATTAATTTTACATTCCTCCAGTATTTACTCGCCACTGTCACAATGTACTCTTTCCTGCCCCAGTCAGAGCCCAAGCGGTATTAACTCCTTCTCCGTTCAGTTTGATAACCTTTCCATCTAGTTCGAGTTTCTTCAGATGAAGATCAACGCCGTGGGCAGCTGGGAGCCACAAGTTCTCTGGATAAGCAGCGTATATACGCGACACTAGACTCCATGTCGTCCATGCAGCGTCGTCTGACGCGACAGAGTTCTCGCGTAAAACGCTGACGATCTGCTCTTCGCGTTCCATTCGGTGGCGGATGTAAGTCGATATAGTCTCTTTCCCCGCCTTGACCACAGGCCCGTGGCCCGGGTACAGGATATCGTACGTACCACCGTCCTCCGCCACAAAGTCAAGCATCCTACGCAGACTGGTTATGTAGGTGGAGAGGTCTTCGAAGACAGCTGTGCCTTGACCGAGGACGGTGTCGGCGGTGTACAGGGCGCTGTCAGAGGGTAGGTACAGCGAGATGGAGTCGATGGTATGACCTGGGGTGTGCAGGACGCGGACGCCATTTAACTCTTGGCCGTCTGAGAGGTCGTGGAAGGGCTCCCCGGACGAGGAGAGAGAGAAAGAGCCAGGAGGCAGGGACTCGATGATGGAAGGGAGGGTGACTTTGGTGTGGGACGACAAGGCCGCTCCCGTGGGGACGGGGAACTTGTGCAAGCGCGGAGGCGTGAAGGGAATACTAGGGTCATCGGGCCATAGGCGCTGGAGAAGCGCGAGGACGGCAGGAATGCCACCAACGTGGTCGTGATGCCAATGGGAGATGATGATATCAGAGATATGGGGTTTGGTGGCGTCTGAAAGAGGCGCTGCGTCTCGCAGGGCAGATTCAAGCACAGGAATGTATTCCGGGCGGCCTTCACCTGTGTCGATCAGCGTATATGGGTTTCTGCTCCCTATGATGTAGATATTCGTTCCTACTGTTCTTTAGCATCGCACAGCATATATGTTGCCAGGTTATTCACCCTGTAGTGTGAACTTTCCGGGGTTCTAGGAGGGATGAGTCAACTGGTGATATCTTGAAAGTATTCAAGCATACTTGGCCGAGGACTCTGACCACATTGTCACTAAGCTGAACATTGTTACAGTAGGCATGATAGATGTGTACACAAGTATACTTACGCGCGTGATGGACGCGAGTGCTTCGAGCTTGTCCATGTCGATGGGAGAGGGCAAGTAAGATGTTTACCGGTGACTGATTTCACGTGGCGTCATCTGTTCATACTGATAAGATTGCCGGCGCAACGGCAGGAAACATTTGGGGAGGGGGCGAAGGATGGTATATACGCCATATTGAGTATCGCCCACATCATCTCTCAGCATACGATGTTTACTAACACGCCCGTTCGGCACATCAATCTCAGTTGACCTCAATTCCGCCATGCATGGGAACTACTGAGCGAGCTCTTGCTCGGATATCGTTCCGAGTCACTCATTCATCAAAGCGAATGAGTTCGGCTTCATTGACATTACCACAGTAGTCTGACAACATCTTCGATGGGAATCAAGCTAAAAGGACCTCCATGCGTCGTCTCTACTCCCACAAGCCATGTCCCAGCCCCAGAAACAGCCCAAAGTGTCACCGCTGCCTGAGGTGCGCCGCGTCATAACGGGCCACAGTCCAGGCGGGAGATCCATCGTTGTGCGCGACGAGATACAGTCGCCAACTTACTGGAGTGAGGACAACATCAATCCGATCTACGACATCTGCAGAACAGAGCGTGTTCCAGCCGCAATCGACAGCGAGATCGTGACCGGGGAATTCGTTGACGAGATTGCGCTCAACGGGGAGCACGTCAACCCAAGTGGGTCGGTGTTCCGTTCCTTTGATTTCGCGCCGGGAACAGTGACAGTAAGTAGAGCTATTGCGGATGTTGTTTCCAAAACTGAGAGGGGAGTAGCCATTCCACCGCACGCAGTCGATAGATTATGGGATCCTCGTCAAAGGCTCTATCGTGCTCGAGTTGGACGATGGCAAGCGCGTCGAAATCAACGAGGGCGAAGTTGTGTGCCAGCGGGGAACAGCCCATGCATGGCGGAATGAAAGCCCAGAGTGGACTCGGATTTTCTTTGTGCTGTTGGGTAAGCCTTGCGTGCAAGATTGGAGGCCATTGTACTGACGAGACATGGTCTCGAAATTTAAAGGTGCCGCACCTCTGAAGATCAATGGCAAAGAAATGGAAGAGGAGTGGCACAAGTAGTCCAGACCGGTTGATGTTTGAAACCTGCAACTGTAGACACGACTTAGCTGGTAAGTATTAGGATAGTTTGTAAGTAAGTCAAGGTCAAGTGTAGGTCAAGTGTAGAGTTCGTCCAGCCAATTGATCGCCGGCGGGTCGAGGTAAACACGTGTCGCCGCATCTTGGGGCTCACGGTTATCTCCTTGGGCTCTTACTCCTCTTCACCTCCGCCCACGATGAGCAAAAGTCGGTTTGCATCAAAAACGGCGTTCGACGCGCTGCAGGTCGACGGCCACAGCGACGAGGAAAGCGAAGAGGAAGCCGTCAATGCCGTGCCCGAAATCGTCATAGACGAGAGGTGCGCGTCTCTTCGGCCTTTTTCCGAAAATACCCCTCATAGTTCTGCAGTGCGTCAGAGCAGACCACCAAACTCACCAAAACTGCTCAGAAGAAGGCCGCAAAGGCTGCTCGCGAAGCCAAACGCCAGCAGAGACTCTCGAAGAGCAGAGACGTTTCCCCGTCGCCGGTATCGACTCCCGACGTGCCGAGCTCGCTGTCACCCTCTGTTGAGACGGCTACACTTCCGTCTGAGCCAGCCGCTGTCGAACCTTCACCAGCAGTAGAGCCTACGCCTCCACCCCCGCCGCCGAAAGAGCTGCCAACTGTATCATCCGCCAATGGTACTTCAGTACCGAAGCCGGCGGTGGCGGCTGTGGAACCGCCACAACCACTGGAGGCCCCAGAACCACCAAAACCAGTGGAGGCTCCGAAGCTGCCCAAACCAGCGCCAGTCGTGGCTACTTCACTACCAGTTCCCCAGGTCGCCGCCCCGCCTCCCTCGGCAGCAGTAGAAGCTGGTGCTCCTGATGCTGAGAAAGCACAGAAGCGGAGTAATGTTGTGGAAAGAACGATTTGGACGCTCATCATGATAGCGGGTTTCATTGGTGGGATCATTGTTACTCGTGAACGAACGTGTCCTGACTTGACTAGGTTTGTTGTTGCTCGGGCACGGATACATGATCATTCTCGTCATGATCTGCCAGACGGTCGTCTACCGCGAAGTCACTGCGCTATTCTCCTTCAAAAAACAGTCCGGACCAAAGGTTCCCGACCACCCCAAGAAGGACATCTGGAGCAAGACCCTGAACTGGTACTTCTTTGCCGTCACCAATTATTTCCTCTATGGGGAGAGCATCATATACTATTTCAAGGTTCGGATCGACATCTCCGGTAGTGTGAATGTCGTACTCAACGCCGAATAGCATGTCGTGTTCGCTGACGCGCAACTCCTTCCGTTCGCCACCAATCATCGCATGATCAGCTTCGTGCTCTATACCATCGGGTTCATGGGCTTTGTCATGTCGCTCAAGAAGGGCTACCTCAAGCAACAATTCGGGCTCTTTTGCTGGGTGCACATGACGCTCCTGCTCATTGTTGTCTCAAGGTGAGTCTAGACGCGTCATTTCATAGGAATTGCCGTCTAACACGCGCAACAGTCACTTTATCATCAACAACATTCTCGAGGGCTTGATCTGGTTCTTTGTGCCGGCCTCCTTGGTCATCTGCAACGATGTTTTCGCGTACATCTGGGGGAAACTGATTGGCCATACCCCGCTCATCTCCCTCTCACCGAAGAAGACTCAGGAAGGTTTCGTCGGTGCCTTCCTCACTACCGTTTTGTTCTCTCTGGCCTGGGGTTCTTTCTTCATGCAATTCGATTACATGATATGCCCTGTACACGATCTCGGAGTGAGTGCATGGAACAGCGTCGCCTGCCGTCCCAACCCCATCTTCCTTTGGAAAGAATGGCACCTTTGGGCACCTGTCGCCCAATTTCTCCAGACCTCAGTAAGTCAATATCTGATAGCAATTACCGTGTCTAATTTGTTCTAAGTTCGGATGGTCTATAAAAAGCATCCCCTACGTGCCCTACCACTTCCACCTTATTCTTATGGCAACTTTCGCTTCTCTTGTGGCGCCTTTCGGCGGGTTTTTCGCGTCTGGGTTCAAAAGAGCATTTGATATCAAGGACTTTGGCCATAGTATTCCCGGCCACGGTGGTATGACCGATCGAATGGACTGCCAGTAAGCTGCTCGCAGTTACTCGTGATGTCTGAGTCTCTAACATTGTGCACAAGGTTCCTCATGGGTGTCTTTGTTTATGTCTACTACAGTGGCTTGATCCGAGAGCACAACGTCACAGTGGGCTCCGTCCTACAGACAATTGTTAGCGGCTTGACGGTGGATGAACAGTTGGAACTTATTGCTGATATGAAGAGATACCTGGAGGGACAGGGCATACGTATACCGTGTTAACTTTCTTTACTGACGATTTTCCGATAGTAGTCTGATATGGCAAAAAAAAACCATGTTCATTCAATACTCCAGGAACTGCCCAGGAACGACCTCAGTATCAGGAAACCAGTTTCAAAAATAGCGTCCTCTATCTTTGGCCTCATACACCATATAAACGTCGGTGATTTAACAAAATATCGCGAGAGATGGCCAATTCAGCAGAGATCATCGTAGGGCGTGTGAGTCCGGTCTCTTGCGCCTCTCTACAGCGCTGTCTGCGTTGTGTGTGTGTCCTTTATTGGCAGTGTTGAGCGACGGATCGGAAGATAAGAAGTCTACGAGACTGTCCACTTAGAAAGAGAGCTCATAACGACTATCAGACGCGTCATCACCTGAGGAGCGCGGTCCCGAGAATCATCCTCCTCTTCGGATTTTTAGGTGCGCGATAGACTATATAGCCACATCTAGCAGCCATTGCTGACCAACTGCACAACATGTTGTACTCTACAGTATTCGCTGCTCTCGTCACTGTCGCGCTCCGTCTTTCTGAGGTAGAAAATTCGTTCTACAGTACGTCTTGGTAGATTTTACTGAACTTGTGGCTTGTAGGTCGAGGCTCACGGAGGAGTACTTAGCTATAACATAGCTGGTACTAACTATCCAGGGTACCCTGTTTCTCGTTGACGTCTCCAGGAGTGTCCTGACAATCTACGATCGCAGCTTTGTCGCCTACAACACGCCTACGGGCCAATCCAGTATCCAGGTGAGACTTCCCGGCTAGCAATTGAACATTCCGTTGAACGAACTCTTTGTACAGAGAGAATGGGACTCCTACAATCCTATCACGGACCCCACCGACCCGAACCTCTCGTGTAACATCAACGGTGCAGCCCTCGCTCTCCAGAAGAGCGCAACTGTTGCTGGTGGGTCTAGGTTTGCTCGTCTCAGATTGCACTAGACACCTAAATCGCGTCTTTCTAGCTGGTTCTAAGGTCATCGCTTATTGGAATCAATGGCCACACACCATTGGCGTAAGTGTGCATCATGTTCACCCCACCATTTCTGACGGCACGACTTTCATCAGCCGGTCATGGTCTACATGGCCAACTGCGGCAGTAGCTGCACGACTGCCACAACGTCCACCTTGAAATTCGTTTGTACCTTTCATTCTCATGTTTCCCGTTAGTTACTCAGCCCGTCACAGTTCAAGATTGATCAGGCAGGGTTGATTTCCGGGACTTTGCCCACAGGTCTTTGGGGGCAAGGTGAACTCGTCGCCAACAATAATTCCTGGTCGGTGGTCTCGTCTCGTTTCAATTGTGCGTCTGGTTCAAGTCTTTGTAGGACATCCACTATCCCGGCGAGTTTGGCACCTGGAAACTACATCATCAGACATGAGGTCTTCTTCAACCTTCGAATATCTGGAGGAAACGCTGATTGAACCGATATAGCTTCTTGCCATTCACACCCCGGACCAACCGCAATTCTATCCCGAGTGTGCTCAGCTTATCGTTACAGGAAGTGGAACGGCCACCCCGCCCGCTGCCGACCTCGTCACCTTCCCTGGTGCTTATTCCGCGTACGTTCACGTCAACCTAGATGTTGGCGATTTTTGAACTGACAATGCCCTCCACAGTTCGAGTATCAGCATTACCATCGACATCTATAACGCACCTGAGTCGACCTGGACCAACTACACAATCCCGGGACCTGCTGTATGGAGCGGGTAGAAGTTGAACATCCTGCACGAAAGAGTGGTACACGCAATGATACAAATCTTCGCCTATGTTCCTACTGTAGTATTATAACGCCTCCAATTGTTTGATCCTTCCATCCAAGAGACTCAAGACGGTGTCGAAACCTTTCAAAACGCCTTCATCTGGTCCTTCTCCAGGAACGAGACGCGTGTGCGCAAAGTCTATGAGTTTGACGGTGAATGGGAAGCCAGGCTTTTTCTTCGCGTCCTCGTCGTCTTCATCTTCGTCCTCTGAATCATCCTCTTCTTCCTCAACATTGTCCATCATCCATTTGACGCCTTCCTCCGCTTTGGAAGCATCACCTTCGTATACGATGAGTAGACTTCCGCCCACCATTCTGAGTTCGATGGCGGCGTAAGCCTCGCGGATGTCTGCAATATCTTCCCGTAGTGCGGTTATAATTGGCAGCAGAATTTTGAGAGGAAGACCGCTGGTGGACTCGTCGGATGGAACGGGGAAGAATTTGGCGATACCATCTGGAAGGTCGGAAACCTTGATGGACTTGCCGTATGATTTGGGAGTGTTGACTGGTTCACCGGTCGCGTTATCATAGACCTGAGAGCATATGAGAGAGAGAGCACCAGTAATAGAAGCAAGAGACATACCTGGAAACCAGTCAAGCGGACACCAGACTCCAGAGAGGTAGTCTCGCGAGCTGTCTTGAGCATTCGCTGAACCTTCTCGGGCGATGCCGACTCATCGTAAAGAACCGTCCCAAGTTTGATGTCCAGAATATTCGGTTTCAAGAAAGGATGCGAAAGATTCTCTAAAACAAGGGACTGTGTTTACAGTACGCCACGATAAATAGACATCCAAATGATTGATCGCAAGATACTTATCTTTCTGGGCGCTCGCGTCGGCATCCTGGGTGACCTGGATTCCTTCCTCTCCTTCAACGGCCTTGCCCTCAAGCTTTAGGGTGCCGAGGAATTTTGGCGTGAACGGACGCAAATCCGCGAATGCGGGGTCGCTGGTGAGGGACTGGTAGAACTTGTGTTCGAGAGGCAGAGCGGGCTTTATCAAGAGGGAGCCGTCCTCGCTGGTCATAACGCCTGCATGGCCGCCCACCTGCGAGGAGAGCGGAACGGTGCTGGTCACTTCTGACATGGTTGCTGTAGATGCCGCGGTATGTGTAATCGATGAAGATGATATAGGGGTAGTGGCGGTGCACACCTCAAACGACGTCAATACCTTGGCATTACACCACGATGAACCACGAACTGAACACATATCTGGCGGTCACCCTTGCCGCGGATTCTCCCCATAAACGGTCTCCCGAGACCTTGAACTCGGTGCATCCATCGATTGCTCACGTAGGCCCCGTCGGCGCGCTCGACAATGTTCAATTAGTAAGCGTGTCCAAGGCGGTCTGGGCCGACAAGGAGGCAGAAATTCTGTCCAAGTTGCAGGAGACAGAGGGAGTGCAACGCGTAGACATTCAGTCTTTGAAACAGAGATCTAAGCGGGATGAGTTCTAACGCGTTCGTTGGTTTCTTTTGTTCAAACAAGTTCCATGTAAATCACTCTTCACAGACAAAACTACTTACCTTGTGACCCTTGTCAGAATTAAACAGTGCCAAAATCACAGGCGATTCTTATCCTGATGATTGACTAGTCATCCTCACAGTGCCCGACGGAGTGCAATATAACTTCTGTCATGCAAAACTCGGGTGCAAAGTCCCATGAACTGGACCGGCTACTTTCCAAGACTTTCCATCCATGTCGGGCAGGGTCCCACCCAACTTTCAATCGCGAGGCAAACCGACTCGTGTCCGCCGTTCCAAGTGGTCTACGCGTATGATCTATCAAGCTCCAAAACAAGTACCCATCGTTCCCAGATCGTTCCGTTATATCTTCCCTCTTTGGCGGAACATACTCGACAGGACTATAGGGCCCGCACTAGTGGCGTTGTCTGGAATCTCAGTCGCAGCAACGGGCTGACCACGACACTGGCCGTTATGCCGAGTACTTACGAAGTTGCTATGAGGCATGAGGCTGTGAACACAATATTAACTGGACATCCCGTGTCGCCTCCCTTCTCGCCCACCTCACACGCCCCCTCACATCACTACAGCATCAGTGCCTTGCCTAGGTGAACGCTGGGAGCTCGTGTTTCTTCTCTTTTGTAGACCTTTGACTGCTGGGACATTTGTTGTTGTGGCCTACCATGTCCTCTTCCTCAACTCCTGGTGGTTACGGGCTTTCCCTAAGTGGACCGGCTATACTGTACGTCGTCGCATCTGTCTCATGCACTAATTATCTCTTGTTCTCAATTGTGGTTTGTAGATACATCACGACATCCATAGTTGGCTCTGTGACGGTGTTGCTCGGGGCGTGTTGCTTGTGGCGTATTATACGGCACCGGAGGAGGCAAAGGGCAGGACTTCCCGCTCAGGGCTATTATGGGGCAAGAGTTGAGGAGCCCGAACCACCACTACTGTATGATATCTGGTTCAAGGAAACAGTCGCGGAATGCACTTGGGCGGACCTCCAGGTGTGTGACAGTCTATAAAACTTGTCGTCGCTGATACTCACTGTCTTTGTCTAGCCCATCTCGTTGGAACAGTTTGAAATGGTGACACAGGAGCCCAAAACGAAGAAGAGAACGTCGCGGTCGTTTTTCAAACTGAAAAATAATAGTTCGGACTACACGCTCGATTCGTTATCAGAAGAGAGGCCAATACCGCCCTCTTATCAGCTGTCTGTCCTCATTGCGATGCCTTCACCTCCGAACGAGACGCAAGCGATGGGTCCTGCAGATGGAACGGAGATGACCGTTGGGCTCACTAGGGTGTCAGTGATTGAGGAAATGGGGCCAGGATATTCATGACCATCTACGCCTTCTTATGCGAATGATCTCGATATGGTTTTCTGTACAAGTACTGTAGCTTTTATTTTTAATGTTTGTAGCTTCTAGACGGATATGACAACGAACTTTGTAACAATCTCCTCGCACGGGGATTCACTTTGGATTCACTGGGGCGAGAAGATGCATTTTATCAGATAATAAGATAGCCCGGATTTGGAAATTCGAATTTCGGCTTTGTAACTTGCTTGCGTCACAATTCAAAATTCTTACCAAGTCACCTTTACCACCGACCATCGTCTGCCTCTTTGCTCATCGTCGGACACGGTGTCGACGAGACAAACGCCTGCGGAATCACTCTCTCTGAGCTGGCATCGGTTCGTCGCCTATGAGTTGGCTCGGAAGAGGCCTGCGGTCAGGCGCATCCCCGACATTAAGGCAGCAATGCCCGCGACGCGCCCTGTCGTACTTTGACGTCGCTTCGCGGCCCACAACGCTCGTGCGCGGCTGGGACAGCAGATCCTTCTCATCCTCCGGCGCCCGCCTCGTGCAGCGCTCTCCCGCCCTCCACCACCCGCGATGGATAAACTCCAAACCCAGACCGGACGAGGACCCGGACGAGGCAGAGAAAAAGGCTCTGGAAGAGGCTGAAGAGGCGGAGGAGCTTGAGAGCGCAAAGATACGCCTGTCGTCGTCGTCCAGCGACGACGGTCCTTCCGACTCGTCTTCCGCGCCAGAGTCGGCGCCGCCCGCGTCCGGTGATGGCGCTCCCCCTTCGTCCTCAGATAGCGGTGGCAAACCGCCCTCCTCGTCGTCGCGCCCGTCGAGCACGATAGCCCGTCAGTCGGTTCCGGAAGTATATCCACAGGTCTTGGCTCTCCCCATCGTCCGCCGTCCATTATTCCCCGGTTTCTACAAAGCCGTCGTTGTCCGGAACCCCCAGGTTGTTGCCGCCATCAAGGACATGATGAAGCGCGGCCAGCCTTATCTCGGTGCTTTCCTGCTCAAGGACGAGCATGCAGACAGTGATGTCATTACGGATTTGAACTCGGTCCATCCAGTCGGTGTCTTCGCCCAGATCACCAGTGTCTTCAGCGCCAACCCCCAGGACGACAAAGAGGAAGGCCTCACGGCTGTTCTCTACCCACACAGAAGGATTAAAATCACATCGTTGCTCAAAGCTGGAGGTACCGCTAAAGCAGCGGTCCAAACTCTTTCTGAAGAGGATGGCGATTTGTTGACCCCCCCTCCGTCTCCTGTTCTCGAAGAAAGTGCCGTTGCTGGTGCGCACATCATCCCCACATTCTTATCTAGTCACGCTAACCAAGTATACAGGCCCCGTACAGACGTCGTTCCTACACAATCATGACATCTCCATCGTCAAGGTCGACAATTTGTCTACGGAGCCGTACAGCAAGGACAACCACCACATCCGCGCGTTCATGTCTGAAATTGTCTCCGTGTTCAAAGACATTGCTCAGCTCAACCCTCTCTTCCGTGATCAGATAACCAACTTCTCCATCAACCAGATCGCCTCGAATGTCTTCGACGAACCTGACAAGCTTGCCGACTTTGCTGCTGCAGTGTCGACAGGTGAAGTTGGCGAGCTGCAAGATGTTCTGGAGAGTCTCTCTGTCGAGGATCGTCTACAGAAGGCTTTGCTGGTCTTGAAGAAGGAACTCATTAACGCGCAGCTGCAGAGTAAGCTCTCCCGGGACGTGGACAGCAAAATTGCCAAACGTCAGCGCGAGTATTACCTTATGGAACAGCTCAAGGGCATCAAGAAGGAACTCGGAATGGAGTCGGACGGCAAGGACAAACTCATCGAGAAGTTCAAGGAACGTGCCGCGGTGCTCAAGATGCCAGATGCTGTCCGCAAAGTCTTCGACGAGGAGATCAGCAAACTTGCCGGCTTGGAGCCTGCTGCATCTGAGGCTAATGTGACCAGGAACTATCTGGAATGGTTGACCCAAGTGAGTCCCAAATATACATCATCTCACTTCAGCTACTGACCCGCTTTAGATTCCCTGGGGACAACACTCGCCAGAGAACTATTCCATTTCGCATGCCCAAGTCGTCCTGGACGAAGATCATTATGGCCTCAAAGACGTCAAGGATCGCATTCTCGAATTCCTGGCTGTCGGAAAGCTGCGCGGCACTGTTGAGGGCAAGATCATATGCCTAGTTGGGCCACCAGGTGTTGGAAAGACATCGATTGGAAAGTCTATCTCCCGCGCCTTGAACCGACAGTTCTTCCGCTTCTCAGTCGGTGGTCTGACAGATGTGGCTGAGATCAAAGGTCACCGAAGGACTTACGTCGGGTGCGTAGTGACTCCTTAAGCTTGAGGCTGGTACTTAATCTTGTTGACAGTGCATTGCCCGGAAAGATCATCCAGGCGCTGAAGCGTGTGGGCACCGAGAACCCGCTCGTCTTGATTGACGAGGTGGACAAGATCGGCAGAGGCATCAACGGCGACCCAGCCAGCGCTTTACTGGAGATGTTGGATCCCGAACAGAACAACAGCTTCTTGGATCACTAGTTAGTGTTTGTACTACATCTCTGTCGAGGCTTGCTGACGTCTTCACAGTATGGACGTTCCTGTTGATCTCTCTCGTGTTCTTTTCGTTTGCACAGGTGTGTACAGCTCCGGCAGCCAACATCTTTTCTGACTGAGATCTTTGCAGCGAACAACTTGGATACTATTCCTGCGCCACTGCTGGATCGTATGGAGGTTCTAGAAGTCAGCGGCTACGTCTCAGAGGAGAAGGCTGTCATTGCCGACAAATATCTTGGTCCTCAGGCCAAGGAGGCTTCTGGTCTGAAAGAAGCCGATGTCGTCCTGGAACCCTCCGCAATCGACGTCTTGATCAAGTATTATTGCCGTGAGAGTGGCGTACGGAACTTGAAGAAACACATCGATAAGGTGAGAAATCATCACGACGCTTTGAGTTTTACCGCTGACAATATTGCTCCAGATTTACAGAAAGGCTGCGTTGAAACTCGTCCAGGAACTCGGAGAGGACATTCTCCCAGAGCCGACTTCGGCTACTGAGGCGGCTATTGCGGATGACAAGAAGACCACGTTCGTTGAGTCGCAGGAGCCCGCTAGCAATGAGCCGACGGTCGCTTCGGCGGAAACTTCAGACGACAAGAAGCCCGTGACAACTCAAGAAAGGCAGCCCATGAATATCCCGGCCAGCGTACATGTCCGAATCTCTCCTGATACGTTGAAGGATTACGTTGGGCCTCCCGTGTACCAGAAGGATAGGATGTACGTTCATACACCGCCTCCTGGTGTGAGTACCGGCCTGGGTTATCTCGGGAACGGTTCTGGCGCCGTCATGCCTGTTGAAGCTATGGTCAGTGCTTTTTACCGCCTCCCGAAACGACGTTGCTGACAGTGTTGTTATAGAGCATGCCTGGGAAGGGTGGTCTGCAGCTTACCGGTAAACTTGGAGAGGTCATCCGCGAGAGCGCTCAGATTGGTTTGAGCTGGGTGAAGGCGCACGCATTCGAGCTTGGCATCACGGAAAGCGCGAACGAACAGTTTTTGACAGACCGGGATATTCATGTTCACATGCCTGAGGGTAGCATAGGCAAGGAGGGCCCTAGTGCGGGAACGGCTATCCTATCTGCTTTCGTCTCGCTCTTCACCAAGACCAGGATAAATCCGGATATTGGTAAGTCTGGTAGTCAGTTTCATGAAGAACACGGAACTAAATATCGCGTCGTATAGCTATGACCGGGGAGATATCTCTCGTCGGCCAGGTGCTCCCTGTTGGCGGACTGAAGGAGAAGATTTTGGCTGCACACCGTGCGGGCATCAAGACGATCATCGCGCCTGCTGCCAACCGAGCGGATATCGAGGAGAATGTACCAGAAAGCGTGAAGACCGGGATCAAGTTCGTCTACGTCGAGGACGTGCGCGAGGTGCTGGAGGAGGTGTTTGCGGGCGAGAAGCTAGTAGAGAGGTGGAAGGAGACTCTTGCATATTAATCAACAACGCGCGCATTTACTTATCGATCTGCATTACTACTACGCTAGAGTGTTTATGTTTTTTCCCTTGCTCCTCCTCGTACACATAGCAGACATTGTATTTTTTATCATTGTGTTATCCCAGCTCAACATTCGTTCCCAAGCAAGAGCTCGAGTCGGTATTAGTGGGTGGTTTACGGAGTCTCCAATGTTGAGAATGTGCACTGGCAAGAAGTTCATTATGCATCGTCGGAGACGCGCCTTCTACAAGTGTGGCCATGAAGAAGGTGCCCGATGGTCACTCGCTTTCCGGGGTGTTGGTCGCGCAAGGGTTGGAGTGGGATGTCACGGTCTATTCCAGATGATGAAACGGGCAGGTTCAAGATGGTATTCCGCAACGCGACCAGCTGAGTGACTCAAGAGATAATAGTATTCGTCAAGGAGTGTATCAAAATTACACGATGGTGTATCTTAGCAAACCACCGAAATGCATCGCTTTCCGTCCGTTGGCACGCTCAAAGCCAACGACGCCGAGCCCTTTCGCGTCTTGGCCTGAACAGGTCGTCACATAGTACACGGAAAGTTCGCCTGCACCAGCAGGGATGTACACGGTCGCGCTCCACCCGCCCTCCTCACCAACGCGCAAGGGCGTCCTAGTCCCATCCGGTAGACTTAGGATATAAACATAGTTGTCCGCCTCTGCGGTGGACATGTGCTCGCACACTTTGAACAAGTGGAAGCTCGCCCACGCGCCGCCCTGTATGTACATCTCCGCCGGCTGGAGGATGTACGGGTTGAAGTTGAGCTGCTCAAAGTCCTTGAAGATGGTCGGGCCCGCGGGCTCGCCGATGTACTCTTCCCAAGAGATGGGCGCGTCGACGAGCTGGTAGCCGCTGTCCTCGGGAAAGTGGCGGCGGCCGAACTCCGCGGGGGAGCACGAGAACCAGGCGGGGGTGAAGCGCGGGTGGTAGGTCGTGCCCTCGAGCGCGCCGGCGCCCCAGCAGCAGTCGATGAGGCGCCACTCGCCGTCCATGAGCACGCAGTTCCACGCGTGGTTTGGCTGAAAAGGCACGACCCCGGTAGCGACATAGCCAAAGCCCTTCCCGTGCCCGCCGACCTTGTGCGCCTGCAGCCCGACGCGCTCGGCGAGGAACACGAACAGGCCGGCGTACCCGTCACACACGGCCAGCCCGGACTGCAGCGTAGACTCGGCCGTCACGACACGTAGGTTGCCCGAGAAAAAGGCGTCGCAGTCGTACGCGATGTTGTGGTGCATCCACGTGAACAGCGCCCGGCACTTTTCCGTCTCAGAGGCGAACGGCGCAGTGAGATCGTGCGCGAGCGCGTCGAGCGATTGCACGGTGTGGCGCGGAAATTGCGCGGCGTGGGCGTCGACATACGAGAAATCGTGGCATTTGATGCAGGAATCAGGCGGCGATGCGGCGTGATCGTCGTAGACTAGCTCTGGCTCTGGCTCTGGTGGCGGAGTCGGCAGCCTGACAGGCATCGGGGGCAGGCGGCGGGGCAGCGGAGGCGGGGGCGGAGGTGCTTCATGGTGTTGAGCTGCAGATGGGATAGGCGGCGGCGGTCGACTGATCAGACGCAGGAATTCAGGATCTCTGTCGACATGGTTGCTGTCTGAGACAGCCCGTGCAGCACGCGGAGGCGGAGGCGGCGGTTTCTTGGGCGCTGATGGGGGCCGTCCACCCACGCCCTTCTGCTCCAGCTGCAGACTAGCAATTCTGGCAGCAATACCCATCGGCTTGACGACCTCGTCGTCGTCGCCTGCGCCGCTCAGCGGAACACTGCGTCGAGGAGGCAGATGTGGACGAGACATGAGATACAATAGATGTGGCAGTGTAAATTGAGGCACAAATCTGATTGATACGTCGCTGCCATCTCATGCAATCTCACGACGGAACTGTACAACAAATAGTATGGCAGCATACTCTTATATTGGAGGGTTGCATGGCATAATGGGGGTAGGAGCATTGGTGCATGGCAGACAGCAAGGAGAACCAACAGAGGGATGTAGTCGACTCGACAGAGAGTAATTTATGACCGTGGCTTTTCCTGCAGGGGACGTGTGAGCCGGTGAGAATCCACGCCCAAGAACAAAGCGGCGAACCTTCTTCTCCTTCCACAGCGCAAGGAGACCGACGCCGGACACCTTGACGACCTTGAACCGCACACCGGGAATATCACCCTTGGCCTTTCCACGGCGACCGAAGCCGGAGATCAGCACCTCGTCGTTCTCGTCGACAAAGTTGAGGCAACCGTCATTCTGCAGGCGGTGAGCGGGACGGCGCAGCGGCGGCAGGGCGGGCACTCACGGGCACAAAGGCAGTGACCTTCTTTCCGTTCTTGATCAGCTGCACCCGGACACACTTCCGGATGGCAGAGTTGGGCTGCTTGGCCTCGACACCGACCTTCTCGAGGACGATGCCCTTGGCGTGCGACGATCCACCGGTGGGCGACGTCTTGTAGACGTTTCCGAGGGCGCGCTTTTTGTACGCCTTGTCCGCCTGCGGGATGCTCGTCAGCGGGGCGTGCGGAGAAAAGGGCAGATGGCGCTATCGCACCCAGCGGTTTTCGCGGCGGTCATTGCGCAGTTTGCGGGCGGCTTGCAGTCCACGGGGTTTGTTGGCTGGCAAAGATCAGCATGACGGCGCTCGACGCTGGCGGCGACGACGTACAGCCCATTCTTGAGGTCGACGACGGTGAGTGTTGCTGGTGGAGGTGCCTTTTCTCGCTTTTCGGCGAAAAACCGCAAACTCCCGAAACCTTATTTCGGCCAGCTGGTGTCGGACTTTGATTTTATGGCGGCACGTGCGCGGGGCTCTTCTCCGTCTTGCCCTCAGAGAAGGCCAAGTACTGTATTGTAATAGACGTAGCATAGGCCGCTGTTGACACCCCGGCGTGATTGCAGATGACTCTTCTCTGGCGGCGAATCTCAGTCTGGACTCGCTCAACGCCATACAAGCAAGTACCTCTTCCTAAACCGAGTTGAACCCTCCTTCGCTTACTCGGTTCAATTCACCGTCGTCCAATCCTATGCGGGAAATTCCTCTCTGCGAATCTTCGCTGGTACATAACGTTGTGGTCTCGCCAGGAGAAGCTCATGTTAGCATGCGAGTCTACCTAGGTGTACCTCCGTCGAGCCGGCTTCGTCTTATCGCCCCTCCTTCCCACCATCAGCAGGTAAGAGTCGCACCCAATACGTCAGTTACCCTGCCCGGTAGTCTCGACATGTTCTACCGTTGCCACGCCTCCAATCACCTCCCGCGTCCGGGGTGCATCATTGACTGTCAAAGACGCGCCTGACGCGTTCTCCGCTATTCCCTCGGCTCGCGCCTACCTCCCTTCACACATTCACAGCAACTCAGACCACAACGGTCATGCGAAGCTTGGCACGCCGAGCGACAAAGCCTCATTGGACGATGCTCACATTCAAGAGGGACTCTTACTGTCACCGGGGCCAGGGGGTCTACACGAATCCCTTGGCGATGGCCATCTCAAGGCCTTCATGGTGACTTATCAGATTCAACTGTCAAGCCAGCGCGACTTGTGACCTTGTACGTGCGATTGTCGCTAGCGATTAACGTTATGATCCAGTGGCGCATAGCGGACGCCAGTCCACTAGCATTCAACTGGGGGACAAAGAAATCTTATTCCACGACCCGTCTATAGAACAACAGTATCGGACTTGATCACGACCTGAGTTGGTTATAGTACAGAGTCGGACTTGTCAACCATGAATAGAAAAGAACGTCCGCCCACGAGTAAAGTGTACACGAAAGGCGGGAATGAATCACATGCGGGTAAGGGAAATGGTGATATGGCGGTCAGCGCGCTGCCCGATTTTGCATTGCCAACCAACGTCGAGATCCTGGCGTCATTGGCGTGGAGGACGGGCCTGGGGTAGCTCCTGCTGCTCTGCGCTCGAATTGGCGCGCCCTCCTGTTGGCAGGATACATGATCGACACGGGCGGCGCGACAGGCGGAGGAGAGAAATGACTGAGAGGTAGATTTTCAAGACCTGAGACTGGAAGGAGCGGGGGCACAAAGCACATTGAAGTACTTTGGATTTCGGGTGTCGGGGAAAGGGAAGGTACAAACGTAGATGCTTTTGGGTTCAGACGGGGTGCGGCGTTCAGATCTCGATTGCTGTTGACATTGAGCGGGGAGGGGCGTGATTCGGTGTTGGGCAATGGTACAGATCTACTCCGAGGCTTTGATGCTAGCCAGAGAACGAAATCGGGAGATAAGTCGGCAGGGCGGGATGGTGTGGTACGTCGTGTGATAGGCATGAAGCACCAGGTGTAAAGGCGGTCAAAGAGTGTGTGAGAGCGAGCTACAGACTTGGGTCCTGTTGAACTTGAAGCGTGGTAGGATGGTACGGAATTGTGATGGACGTCTGAAGAGAGACCAGGCTTCTGTATTCCAACCTTTTCTGCAGCTGAAAGCAATTCGGCGAATGTATGCTGCCCTGCGTACCTGTTTAAACTGAAGGAACCCGGATATCCGGCGCCATAGAGTGCGCAGAGCAGGCTTCACAGGCGTGTAGTGATAGGCGACGGCACCGAGCGACGAAGAGGGCGATGTGGAGGTCCGAGGTAGACGTCGTCTGCGGATACCGGCGACGACGACGCAGGCAGCGGCAGCGGCGAGCAGTGCATTCGGAACGGTGATGGCGTCCTTGAGAGCGGCGCGAAGGTGGCCGTTCGTGACCATGATGGACGGAGGGAGAGAAGACTGGACGTCATGTGATCGCATACCTTCTCTATGCTCTTCCGTCATGTGGCGAGAAATTTCGTAGCGCGGACTTCAACGCGGCGGCTGTCGACGCTGCTTCAGGACCTGTCCGATCGCGGCTTCATTCACCAAACAACAAAGTTCGTTTATCTTGAACTTAACTTGACTTTGACCGACCAAAATACAGACAGGATGAACTGGCTACCGCTCTGGAATCCTCTCCTCAGACGGTGTACTTAGGAATTGACCCCACCGCGCCTGCTCTGCATATCGGGCATCTCTTCCCCCTCATGAGTCTACTGCACTTTGAACTACGAAGTCACATAACAATTCCACTTGTGCGTCATATCCTCTGCATACATCCTACTGCTCATGGTAATGATCAACTAGATAGGCGGTGCCACAGGGCTTGTCGGAGACCCATCTGGGAGGACAAAAGAGCGCTCACCGGCAGACGTGAAGCAGGTAGAATCCAATGTCCAGCAACTCACCGAAGGCGTGCAACGCTTCTTCCGCGGCGCGTCTGTCTACGCGTCAGAGCGCGGATTCGCACCCATTAGGGAGGATATCTCCGTCAAGAGCAATCTGGAGTGGTATGAGAACTTCAAGCTACTCGACTTTCTACAACAAGTCGGGATACATGCTCGAGTGAATACAATGCTCGCTCGGGACAGGTATGTACAATGCTACCATCGCGCGTACCCTCTCATTGAGTCGTATACCCAGCGTTCGCTCGCGACTGGAATCACACCAGGGCATGTCGTTTACCGAGTTCACGTACCAGCTCCTGCAAGGCTACGACTTCTACTACCTCAACAAGCACCACAACTGTCGAATCCAAGTGGGCGGGTCCGACCAGTGGGGCAACATCGTCGCAGGAGTCGAGTTCATCCGCAGTCTCAACGCCTTCTCGAAGACGCCCGCGCCGGAGCCTTTTGGTATAACGACGCCACTGCTCACGACGGCATCTGGAGCCAAGTTTGGCAAGAGCGCAGGAAACGCGGTGTGGATGAGGGAGGACTTGACGAGTGTGTTTGACTTTTATCAGGTGTGTATGTCAGTGCACTCCAATACTCAAAATACTGACAAGGTTTAGTACTTTATCAAAGTCGAAGACGCAGACGTCGAAACTCTTTTGAAAGTCTTCACTCTCCTTCCACTCCCGGAGATTCAAAGGATTGTGGAGGAGCACGCTGTTTGTCCATTGACCCCTCGTGACTGCACACTCATTGAAAACTACATAGGCCACACCTGAGAAGCGTACCGCCCAACGGCGGTTGGCCGCAGAAGTCACGGAGTTGATACACGGAAGTACGTCCACATGCTGCTCATTTGCACCTCATCTAACAAGACACCTGCAGAGGAAGCCGTCGAACAAGCTATCACCAAGACCGAGACGCTCTTCAAGCAACCCAACGCCCGATTCAAAGACATGTCCGCGGATGCCCTTCTTGCTGCTTTCAAGGGCGACAACAGATTACGCTTTGTCGACGCCGCATCAATATTCTCCACGCCCGTGGCCAAGTTGGCCGCGCGACATGGGCTGGTCGCATCTAATTGTACGCCGTCCTCTGCTAGTCGCGAATCATTATCTATGCTCACTAATCTCCACAGCTGCCGCCCGCCAACTAATCCAAGGGAAAGGATTGTATTTCAACGACAAGGTCGTACCAGAGACGCAATTTGTGGTGACCAGAGATGATCTTATTGACGGCCGAGTATTGATGCTGAGGGCTGGCAAGGACAAGGTTATGGTACTCGCCATCACAGAGGGCTGAGAGCTGGATTGTGCTTCCTTTGTTCTCAATCATGGCTTGATACATAGAGTCTTCGGTGTGTATCTAGGTCAGCCATAGAAGTGCTATTTGAAGGGAGATGCGCAGACTGGGACTACATGCGGGTCGGGCGAACCATTCTTACAAATTCGGGCAACTCGTCTCGTCAGAAGGACTGGGTGTTAACACAGTACATTACTCATCCTCTGAAGAATCCATCAGCTCCTCCCTAGAAAACAAACATAGTCCTCCATAGCCTCCCCCTTCCCCTTCTTCTTCAACTTGGCGCCTGGCTTCGTTTTCGTCAACACGGGCGAAGCCTTCTGCATTTGCGTGGGTGTGGTCTAGCGGTGTCGATGCCTGTTGTGGCTCATGGGGCTGGCCTCCCCCTCCTTCCTCTTTTCGATTCTCGACGGAATGAGCTTCAAGGGGACGCGATGAAGAATGCTTGTCTTGATTCGGTGACGAGTCCTTTCCTGATCTTCCAAACAATCGCTGCTTCGTTCTAGCGAATAGAGTGGGCACAGGCGGCTTTGGCAAAGGCAACGGCAACGGAGGGAGTTCTTTGAGTAGGTGCCGTTTCGGTGTGGGCATATCCAGAGGAAGCTTCGTCAATCCTAAGCGTGCGGCGTCATTTCTTGAGGATATGGAGAAGACGCTGTCAGTGTTCGTGGGAGTGAAGAGCGGGCTGGATTGTTTGCGTGAAGTAGTTGCAGAAGCGCCGTTCGAAGAAGGATATGGTGCAGAAGCAATAGCAGGAGAGGAAAGCACGATCCAGCTTGAGAGCGATGACGAGGACTTTACTTCGTCATGAAGGGCTTCATTCGCAGGCCCTGAGGCGTCTGAAGGAACTACGATCCAACTAGATAGATCCGAACTGTCATCGTGACGCAGAGAGGCATGCAAAGGAAATTCGGTGGACGTATGCAGCTTCCGGGTGACCCCAATTCGAGTAGAAGAAGATTTATAAATTGATGAGCTGCTTTGGCGTGCGGATGTGACATCAACCGAGCTGGAGAAGAAGGCTTGGGAAGACTCTTCGACGATTTCGTCGTCGTCGGTATGGAATGGAGCAGTGTAGTCTCGAACGTTGGGAGGTTCGTCATCGGTGTAAGACGCAATGGGCAATCCACTGGACGGAGCATTGTTGGAAGAGGGAGAAGAGTTCGGTAAGTCAAGCATAGCAGAACGTTTGATGGCAGCAATATTGTCAGAAGGGTGAGTATCGGGTGTCGTATGATGTCGACGAGATGTATTCGTCCTACTATCGGAAGAGTAAGGTGCGATGCGCCTCCTGGGCTGGCAGAGGACGGGCCCGGGGCTCTGCGATGAGGGGTCGGACGATGCGGTTTCTGCGCCCATGATAATGCCGACGGCTTTCCAGGGATCGTCATAGTGGAATATGTTGCCAGAGAAGGAGTCGATGGTAAGGGAGCGGACCGGAAGAGAGCCAAACATGTCGTCCGGTGGAGGACTGGGTTCGAGGGCCATCTCCTGTCCGTCATCGTAGTATCGTTGAGGCGAAACATGCCAAGAGTCTTCTTGCTCAACCTCCTCGTCGTCCGCTACAGAAGGGCTTCTAGGTCGCGTCCTCTGTATATGAAACGCGTCATTGCTAGAGCTAAATCGTGAGACGCGTTTATATACCTTTGCTTTAGGTAGTAGCAACACGGGATCCTCGTTCTCCCTCCTCCGCTTGGCAGGCGGTCGGCGTTCTGATAGTCCAGCCAGGTCGGGCAGAGATAGAATCTGGTTCATCGCTGCCCTCATGGACACCGCTAGAGCAAAGTCAGCCAAGAAGACAGCCGCCAAAGCGAGCCACTCGCGTTCCGATGTGTCCAGCGCCTCCAAAATCTTGGAATTCCTGACATCCGACCCTTCACTCGACTCGAGCTTGATTTCCCGGAATCGCCGGTCGGGTTGCTCGATGCGCCCATGCCTCTCCAGTGATGCTGTCCGCCGTCTTGTATGCGAAAAGTCGATAGCCGAAGGATCCGTCACACGCTTTGCCGCCGTCGTCGCCATCGGGAGGCCGCCTTTCGACAAGATGTTCATCCTCTGCTGCCCAAAGTAGCGCTTCTCCACACGCGCGGCCGGGTCCTTACGCCTTGCTTTCGCCGCATTCCTGCCCGGAGATTAGAGGAGCAAAGGCGCAGAGGCAGACGCACATTCGGCCGCCCATGTAATTTGCGCCACCCATAGCGACGTGATGGCGGAAGGGAAAATTCCGGGAAAGCGCGTAGACAGGCGTAGACGCGTGACATCATCACTGTTCGGACGTGTTGGGCATCTCGCCACGAGATTGTTCAGTCAATGAATACAGACTTGGTATATTATGCAGCACAGAGAGCTTCCACAGCGCGCCTAGTCTAAGTGTACATATACAATATACCCTCCACCGATCCGAGGGAAGCGACGCATGTTACATTATTGCGCCAAGGCATAGGACTAGTCGATGCGAATCGCACTATACAACCTACGTACTGCCCAATACGAGGCCAAGAAGCCAATTGTTCCTGTGGGAGAAAATCGTGTCAGCGGATAATCCTCTGGTAGCAGCGGATGGATCGCGTACCAGTGACAAGGAAGTCGAGTATGACGAGCAACAACAGGTATCCGAGGTAGAGCAAGACACTCGATAGGGAGTCCAGCGAGAGACGCGAAGCCCAGTAGAACAGCCCATATGCCAACAGCCAGAAGGCGCTCCCTCCTCCAGTCAGGAACGCACGCCAATGCCACCTATAATCTTCCGCACACAGAACAAAGTAGGTGAACAGAATGGTGACTGTCGCTGTTGTCAATCCAACGACGGCACCTGTCATGGCCAAGAAACCAAATGCATAGTATGCGCGTGAAGCGAAGAGGCTAGACAACACAAAGTACAACTCGACGAACGCCGCACCTAATACACAGTGTCAGAGATAAGCGCATATAATGACTTGATAGTGCACATACCAAATGGAAGCAAACCGCTCAGTAGCGTTGAAGCCTATAGAGAACATCTTTAGTCACAACACATGGCTTCCCGAACAGAAGTAGCGTACCCAAGGTCGGAGGTATTTTGGTGCAGGAGGAATTTGACGGGGGATGGGGTTAACTCGGACGGGATGTTGTATGGCCTATGTCACGGTCAGATTTGCTACAGACCACAGGCACAACGCTCACCCCATGTTTCGAGCCAAAGTATGCTCCAACAGCGGACAATGGCGCAGAAATTCCAAACCAGAGCACAACGATTAGTAGCATCGTTCCTGAATTGTACCGTATCAGTCGAGGCTGACAAGAAACTGACAGAAGCAACGTACCAAATGGCACCGCACCCGAAGAGCCGGCAAGGAGAAGGAAGAAATTGAGTAGGAAGACAATAATGAAGACGACACTGAGATGCAAGGATTAGCAGAGGCAACACCAGATAGCGCGTTGGTGTACGTTGGGAGCACTGTAGCAGTCATGAATGCGTTCTTCCTCCTCTCAGCTCCTCCCAAAGACGCGTAGCATCGACTCGAGACATAACCACCGACTCTGTTTCAATTTCGACGTGAGAAGATATGTCACATGCAACAGGCAGGTTATCTCACCCTCCGAATAATGTCCAGCATACCATCATGACAGTAGCAAGGGATCCACGGTTAGAAGGCGAGAGGAAGCCAAGCAATGCAAAAACTTCACCAAACAAGTCAATGGCGCGTCAAGAATAGCCTCCAAAGCGAAACATACCGAGTGTTACCACGACCATAGCACAGAGCTGGGCGCCATTGCCAACCATGACCGAAAGAATCATGGGGTAGGTAGGAGTACGGAAGACTTCTCCGTGAACAAGCTTCCAACCCCAATCCTCCTGGACGTCTTCACTCAAATCAATAGCGTTGTACCGCGAAATCTATCGGCACATTGTGAGCCGTGTATGAAGAACTCGCGCAAGACCTACATCACGCGAGACAGTCCGGAGCAGGATCATAGAGACCATAACACAAAGGAATACGACGATGACCAGGGAGTTTATAAGACTGAACCAATGGATACGAGGGTCAAAGATGTGCAGGTAGTTGTCCCATCGCGTAGCCTAGCAGAAGATTCCTTTGAGAATCCACTTTAGTTGTAGAAATGAGAGATACACACCCATGGAGTATCGGATTCCTGTATGAGAGCGCAGATGAGTACGTCGGAAAGGAGTGGGATCCGACATGCTCACGTTCCAGGTAACTCGATAGGTGTAACGAATTGTCTGCGTTTCAGTTTCGCTGAGAATGAGAGGCGTGTTGGTCTCTGCACAAGTGGGGGCGACTTCCTGTGGTCCTCCGATGCTATTGATCATCAGTAACAGTTCTGTGCCTGACAGAGAGCGCAGCGCACCTCGATGGCCATACCAACACACCGACAACGCGGTAGTCGCCTGGCGTTGGCTGATGATACCTGTACGGCGTAAGCGATGGGAATCCGTCGGGGAACAATAGCCGCACCGGAGAACAATCTCGTAGTGGTTGTTCAGTGCGGGGGCTTCTCCGTAAGGCTCGTCGTCGTTGCCGAGATTGAATCCCATGTCGAAGAACAAGTCGCCGTTGCGAGTGTCAATCTTCATTTCGGCGGCGGGGAGTCCGTCAATAAGCCAGTTTAGAGCGTAGTCTTCACGGATGCGATCGTTGATGAACTTTGCGTCTTCGCCAGTAACGTCGTCGACAATGCATAGTGTGTGACACGTTCCGTTGTTCTCGAGCATCTTAATCTGTTGACGTGGTCGGTCACGTTAGCAGATGGCGGACTGGAAGAGGGCTGCACAGGACGCACATCATAGGGAGAGTTGAATATTCTGTCGCCAAACAGGATAGACCCGAGGGATTCTGGCTGCTTTTTCGGTCCCCCTTCGGGCTCGCAGAAGCGAAATTTGGGATTATAGTAGTCATCTTGCATGAGATGCGGTTATCAGTCGTGTTGGGAGGCAGTAGTGGGCGCAATCTCACAATTAATGAGTGATTTCTGTGGAAATTCGCGTCGAAGATCAACTGGCAGCGCAGCTGGCGGACGGCACACGCACCAATTTCGCATCGTTATTGCCGGAGAGCATCGGTGTGAGTGCATTGACAAAGAGGTCGACGTTGTCTCCCTGCTTGTAGTTGTGAGGGGCCGCCCCAGGGAGGTAGAAGGCGTTGACGCCGTAGGCAGCGACGGCCGCGACGACCAGAGCGCTGCGCATGATGGTGGAAGGAGGCAAGGGTGGGTTACGCGTGACTGACGGTCCGACGAAATGAAATTTGGATAATTATAGTTGCTCTCCATCCACCACCATGCAGTTCGAGATCATCGCAAAATGCCACACGACGCGCGCCCGCGTCTCGCGCATGAAGCTGGCCCGCATGTTATCCTATTTTCCTCAATATTTTCTGATTTCTTATATCTGGATTAGACGGTGTAACAATGCTACCCACTTTCATGCCTGTTGCTACTCAGGCCGCCATAAAAGGACTTACGTCCCAGCAAGTAGAAGCTCTCGGCATCACACTGATACTTAACAACACATATCATCTCAATCTTCGCCCGGGAATTAAAGTACTCGATCAGGCTGGCGGTGCACATAAATTTCAAGGCTGGCGCCGTAATCTCCTTACGGTACTACCTTGAACGCGACGCCTTGATCTTCCCTGCTTACTCCATGGCTAGGATAGTGGAGGATTCCAACTTGTCTCTCTGAGCAAATTCACAACCATAACCGAAGAGGGTGCCCTCTTTCAAAGCCCTTTTACTGGCGAACCGACAATGTTGACTGTTCGTCTGATCCGCTTGCGGTTGGTCTGAAACTTACTCGACCACTAGCCTGAGGAAAGCATATCCATCCAACACTCCATCGGTGCAGATATCATCATGCAACTTGACGACGTCGGTAAGAATCTTTCATTCAACACCGTTGATTGACCGTTTGATGTCATTAGTCTCCAGTCTCACAACCGGTCCACGGGTCGCAGAAGCTATGGAACGATCTGTACGATGGCTTGACAGATGCATAACGCATCACGAAAATTCGGGTAAAAAGTCGACGCAAAATCTCTTCGCCATAGTGCAAGGGGGACTGGATCCTGGCCTCCGTGATAAATGCCTCGATGCTATGATAACTAGAAGGGATGGTGTGGCAGGTTACGCAATTGGCGGCCTGAGCGGCGGCGAAGAAAAAGGTTCTGATCTTGCCCCTTCACGCCACCGTCAGATGCAGACTGACAATTCTTAGACGTCTTCTGGCGAGTGTACGTCCTAATGACAAGCCTTTTCGAGCTTCAAAATAACGGTGTCACAGAATAAAACAATGCGCGGATAAGTTACCGGAAGATCGTACGTTTCGAGGCTGGCACTCGCGGATTGTACTAAGCTCTAGACAGGACCTCGATATTCTATGGGGATTGGTTTTGCTGAAGGTGAGTCACGGCATCTCTACCAGTGCGGAGGCTCATCTGAGCTTCAGATCTACTCGTCTGTGTTGCATTAGGCGTTGACATGGTTGGAACTCTAGATCATGTCACATGTAACCGCATCTTATCATTTCCTTAGGCTGATTGCGTGTTCCCAACGCGTACGGCACGTTTTGGCGTGGCTCTCACACATGCAGGACCAATGAACCTAAGTAAGACAAAGTTTTATATGTACATTTGGTGTACTGACCCTTCTACGCTTAAACAGAGTTGAGCAAATACGGGAAAGACTTGGCTCCCATTGACGCGTCTTGCCCTTGCCCCACCTGCAACGACGGTACCACTCGAGCGTTTCTCCACCATCTCATCACGCATGAAACTGCTGCGGCTCATGGTATGGTCCTATTCGCTAGCCTCGAATCATACCAACACAATCTCTAGCTGTAACGATGCACAACCTGGTCTTCCAAGCGCAAGTAATGGGCCGCGCTCGGGACGCCATAATCAACGGAACGTTCCCAGATTATCTACACACCTTCTTCGCGAACTACTTTGGCGATGCAGGGTATCCTGAGTGGTGTGTTAACGCTCTTCGGAGTGTTGGCGTTGACTTGGTCGAGGGGAAATCAATCAAGATCATCCCGGGCAGCGGTGCAAAATGGGAGTATGCAGAAGCATGAGGACTGATGATTGATAGTAATTCGTGAGCTGTTTGCGCACTGAGGTCAATATAGAGATAGATGTGTGGTATCATTTCTACAACGCATTTCTTCACATTGATTAGTGCTGTTATCTGGGTATCTAGTGTTTCATTTACATAGAGGAATATTGGTTTCGTTGGGCCATCAGTACGTAGACTGTGTGACTGGTGTATCCTACCTCCACGATGTGAAGGCATTTACATGTAATGGTATCGGTTCCATTGAGCCACCAGTATGTGGACTGTGTGACCCTTGGTTGTTGATAAAAAAAAATCGGAAGTATCTCGAAAGAGACAGAGAAGATTAGGAAGCAAAAGAAGGCTCTTTCTTGGCCATCCTGCCTCCGCGACGTGGCTTGACCGTGCTGGAGTACCAAGCCGGGTGTTTCTGCTTTACGTGGCGTGTCACGGATGGCGTATCGGCGTAGGACTTGGAACAGCTCGGATACGGACACGAAGACATGCCATTCGACTCGTGCTTATCCTTTATGTGTCCTGTAATCTCTTTAGTAAGACGTGATAGGATGAACATGATTGAACACGTACTGGTCAATGCAGTCTTACTCGTGAAACCGGTAAGCTCCTGCGTCCTTTGAAAACATATATCGCAGTAAAAGCGCTCTTGACTGTTCTTTGTGCGCATCTTGCTAATGGCCTTGGGCTCCCTTCCGCGACAGCGCTTCAAAGGACCAGAGGGTATCAACTTGAACCCCGGGCCCAGGCCAGTGTTGTAGCCAGGCGCTACGCAGAAGTCGGAAAGCTTTGGGCTGACTGGTGGAATAGTTCAGTAAGGGTGTGATACGCATCGGATAGACGCTCACAATCAGCACGGGGAGTCTTGGTTATTAGTGGCAACATCCAGATTGTCATGCGCACTGTCGCCCGCAGGCGACCAATGGGCCGGGGAGTAGGAATATGAAGGGGGATCGAAAGTGGCCTTCCATCGACTTTGATGACTATCCGCTCAACTTTCTTGCTAATCGCCGTCCCAGAGGACGGCCCGCCCGAGGGCGAGTTCCATTGCGACAAGTTCGCGGTGTCGATTGCTGCTGGTAGTACGTCCATTTGGAACTCCCGGCTCTGGGCAAATGGTTGGGCGTATCCATGAATGGACGGCAACGCGGTGAGATATTGAGACTGCGAGGACTCGAATTGTGATGTATCCAGATCATGAGATGGCGATGAGGGAGTGGGCGTCATTAAGTTGTTGAACAATGCTGCCATTACTAGATCAAAATCGGAGGGTGACGAAGGAGACAAAGGAGGATGTGTCAAAGACTCTTCCTCATAGGTTGACGAAGTCGAAGCAGAGGACGGGGAGATTGGAGTGTAAGGGGACACCGGGGAGGTGGGCTGGTAGAGGAGGCTCGAGTGACTAAACAAAGATCCATCTGAACCCTCCAATGAGAGGTTAATATCCAGTGCAACTCCGTATAAGGCGCCGGGCGACTGATAGTAGGATTCAGACAGTGCCAGTGGCCATGAGCCTGGGACGAGAGGCCCACTGTCATCTCTAGAGAGGGGTTGCATCAGGATACCGACAGAGACACACAGGCTGTATACTCACGTCAAGTAGGAGGTACTTGAGCCGTTGACATCGTCGGATTGGTACAGAAGATCATTGATGGAATACATCGCGTCAGCGGGATAGTTCATGTTCAACAGCGTGGGCTAAGGGAGCTTGAAGTAAGTGGGACGGGAAAGAGAGATGAGGGGAGATTGCACACTTTATACACCGCATACCACATCCAAGGTCCCAATGACGGTTTGTTTGCTCATTGCTGTGGTTATAGCTGTAGAAGCCTCAGGACCCACATGAGATCGAGGACAAGGCACCGCGAGGCGGCAAAGAGGGCAGAGGATGAATCGCCCACAACGAACGGTGAGGCGATGGATTCATTGAGCTCCAGTAGAACGTTCAGCTTTGAATAAGAGAGCAAGAATAGGCTGAAAAGGTACTAGAGATTGGGCGACTTGATCGATGCCGTTAGTGAGCACTCATTAGCGCCTCGAGGCATCAGGCATAATCAAGGACCGGAGCGCACTTGACAGCAAAGAGGCGCGTGCAGACGTGCAGATCAGATTTCGACGTATCAGAACGTCAGAGCGGTCTTTTGGAGGCCTAAAGACTTTCTTGAGAGAAATTGGATCAAGTTCAGTCCTGGGAGCGGTGCAGATGTGGTATACGGAAGCGAACTTGAAGGCGTGGTTTTACTCGGGAACTTCGTCTGGTGACACGAAGGCACTGGTAAATACTCTCAAAGTGGCGAAGAAAGCACCGCACAGTCAATACATCTCCATTATGAAGACTGTTATATTGTAGTCGTAAACGCAATAAAGTACAGACCCCGCCTATTTGGGATTAATTTCCTAACGATACATAAGCAATTGTGATGGTACAGCGCTAGCGATTTAGTCGACGCGTTATGCCAGTGTGTATGTTATACAGTCACTGAGCCAATGACGGTTCATTTCGAGGATGTAGGGACGCTCAATAAGGTGAGAAATTTATCGCCTTTCTGCCTCCTCGACGTGGCTGCGTCCCAGCATACGGAGACGAAGGATGTTTCTGCTTGATATGACGCGACACAGAGGTGCGATCAGCGTACTGCTTCGAGCATTCTGGGCATGCGAGGGCAGGCGAGGGCTGTCCAGACAGTGGATGCTTGTCCTCCATGTGGCCTACGATGAAATGTCAGTCAAGGCTGATGTGGCGCAATTGAGGACGTACGGGTTAGAGCAGTCTTAGAGGTGAAGCCAGTCTCCTCCGCGCATTTACGGCAAAAATGCTTGGACTCGGAGTGTTTCGTCCTCATTTTCTTGATGGCCTTGTCCTCCCTTCCCCGTCTACGACGTTTTCCGGTGCAGGCCGGAAGAAGGGAAAGGGGACCAGTGAAAGAATGCGCTACGCTTCGCACAGACAAGTTCACGCCCGGATGGCGGCCCTCAAAGTATCCTGCGGGTATACCTGTGTGGCATCGTCAATTAGCTATCCATCGTAGAAACCCATCATGTGCATACCTATGTTAAGTGAAGACAGAGGGGATTGAAGGGAGGAGAAATTTCCCCGCCTCTTGAGGTAGAACTGGGATAGGAACTTTGCGGTGGCACGAAACAGAAGGAAGAGCTGTTTGCCAGAGAGCTTGACAATACTCTTAGTGGGTCGTAGAGGGATCGGTCGAAGAAGTTCGGGACTGGTGTCAATTCTAGGCGAATGACTTGGATCCAGAGAACCCAGCGATGAAGTGTCCCACTCCGCCTGCACCTCTGGCGTCCTTCTACCAAATGTTACTTCTTCGAGTAACCGTGCGCATTGATCGATATAGGACAAAGGGAAGGATTCGATAATCAATGAATCGGGATGAGCGGGAAAAGCGGGGGATGTAGGGGAAGTGAGATAGCGGTGACGAGGATATTCCTCCATCCTAAGCGAACCGTTGTCTTCTGGGCTCAAGCTCGGATCGAAGATGAGTCCAGGAATGATATGCCCGGCATCACTGGGGGCGATAAGACTGGAAATTCTCTCGTGAATGGCAACGGTGGGTGGGGTATCGTAGATACCAGAAGCCGCGTCGTTCTGTAGATGATAGTCGCCGGCGAAAGCCACATATGCATATTCGGGAGACGTGGAAACAGTAGTGGTGGAAAAACTCCCATCGGAGAGGATGCCAGGATGAGTTTGCGTTGCAATGTTACGAGGCAAATGAATATCGGTTCCTGGTGGCAGCGAAGGCTGTGGCGCATCTTGAAAGCTGCACGCGAAGGCAAGACGTTCAGTCAAATAGGATAGGACAATTCATTGTATGGCACTTACACTTCAGGAACGTTCAGGATCTGCTGTAGCAGTTGTTGAAGTTGTTCTTCGGTGAACGACATTTCCTCTGATGTGGTCTGACTATGGTCCATAATGATGACGGGAATCCACGGGAAGAAGGAAGTGATGAGGGACGAGGGACAGCCTACAATCCTTTATGTCGTATTCAAGACTGGTGTGAGGTCTTGTTTGCTTGGTGCTGTGAATAGCTGTCAAGAGCATATGAACGTTGAGAAAAACGCACCTACATTGATTCTCGCGCACATCGAACCGGCCTGAGAACGGTGACGTTACAGAGCAATGCCCTGTGTCAATTGAGAGCAAGCATCGCCCCCCATAGACCGCAAAAGAGGGGCGCTTGTACGAGCAGAACAGAGCTGGGGCGCTTAATCGATGTCGTTGGAAAAGCCTCAAGGCATCAGAGACCCGAGCGCGTGTTACAGCAAAAGGGCACATGAACGTGTGTAGATCAGATCGTCAGCCTATTTAAGGTTAGAGCCGCCGTCTTGAGGAGAAGACGGCGGGTAGCTGTAAGATAGCTGTCGATAGAGGTTCCAAAGATAAGTGATATGTGGCCCAGCTGCACTGCCAGCTGGAGCGACAGGCATGTCGTCAGCCACCAGTTTCAAGACCATCAACTCTACTCCGTTGACGGGAAGTCAATACAGATCGTGGAAGGGGGGAAGACACAACCCGCTTGAGCAACTGTGGCGGCAAAAATACGTCACTTTGATCGATCAGCTCACGTGGTGCCGTCGTATAAATTCGGGTTTTCACCATTTTTTTTTCTTCGATTCTTCCACAATCAAAATCGCCCGTGATGATATTCCCGGTGCAGTCTACGAGCTCGACCCCTCCTCTGGAGTGCGGTCGGCACTGACGACGCCCGCTCGGCACCACTACCTTGTTTAATCGTAGGGGCGGGCTGAACTTTCTGATGGCGTCTGCGATGAGGAAGAACGTGCATCAATTTGTGTTGTACAAGGTGTGTCTTCTTTGCTTCGCCGTTGTTTGTTTTCCTTACCTTCTTTCAGGATATAGTCAAGATATAATATCCTGTTGTTGCACTTGTGGTCGGATTCATTCTTCTGTCAATATATATCTTTTGCGGTTGTTAGCCTCGTCCGTCCTCCACTCCTCAATTTTCTTGTGTTTCTTCAAGCTAGCTAGTGTGCGAGTGTGAATTGGTCCCGCTCCCCATCACTGCTGCGCTCCGTATCCTCCATGCAAACTTTATCAAGGCGGATCCATCAATTCAATTCATGCCACAACAATGTCCGCAACCCTGCCACGCATCTATAGCAGCGTTTGACCTCCGCGCTCTCAGCACCCAGTTCAGTCCATATCTGTCTCCCGTGTTCGCGTTACCCGCAGCTGCAGATACTCATGCAAAGGAACAAACCCTCCGAGCCAGGTAACTAACGCCCGTCGCCCGGTATTGCACTTCGCCTGGTATCTCAAATCTCTTTCCCTCATAGATCCCTCCCTGACAATGGGTTGCCTGGCTCCAGGCGGGACGCGAGCTGGCGTCGTTGAAGGCGCCATATATGGAAGTCCTTCCCCTGATGCGCTCAGATGTATCTCGCCCTTGAACTACGGAGAAGACACGTACGTTTTCCTTGAGCCGTAGCCCACATTCTGCTAAGCAGACTTATCTAGGTCGTCAAACAGCACATGTCATACCCCTCCCAATGAACAAAGCAGTGTTGAACACGCGTCGGCCTCGTCACCCCAGCTGGAAGTCGTACCATCACATCACCGTCCAGCAATTCAGGTCGATTTTGACTCGGTCGCTTCTAAGAGGAAACGCTCCGACTTGGACAATGTTGTGGCGCCCAAACGGCACAGACTCGGACACAATGCTAGCATTCTTATTGTCCCGGGTCCGCTCCCTGACAATTGTCCTGTTCTATCGAACATCGACGACAAAATGAACGTGTCATGGTCGTGTCTCAGGCTTCATGAGGACGCTGCGAGACAGCTCACTAGCATCAACGCTTTCGAAGGCCTTATTTTCAGAGTTCCCGACCAGGATGCCGATGATTCGGGAAGTGTCCTGGTATATGCTCATTACACGGTCGGTCATATGTATCTCTTTCGCGCGCTGAAAGATTTATCTGTCATTCTAGGTCTTGATGGCGTATCATTTGACTCTAGAGACACTGGAAGTCGACATCTTGAGCTGGGAATCCTTCGTACACGCCGTGGTGAAAAACCCAGACCGATTGTACCGGTATACGAGCATTCTCGTCCGGTTCTCAGACGAGACAGATGATTTGTGAATATCATCAACTGCACTTGTTCGATGTCTGTTCTGACGACTGTGTTCCCTCTAGAAGCACCCTTCCCCTCCTCACCTCCCCATCCACCTACCAAGACTTCCGGCGCGAGATGCTCCAACTCGCTGACAAGACTCTGCTCTTCCCTCCTCTCGGCGAGTTTGAGTACGCCGCGAAGAAATTAGACATTGCAAAGATGCTGGACAAGATCGCCATCGACGATACCCGCACCAGCCGACCCAAGACCACGGGTCACAAGAGATCTTCCAGTGTTGGGAAGGGTGTCTGGATACTGAAGGAGGAAGGTTGCCACTTGAACGATACTCAGCCCCGCGTCATTGGGAGAGGCGACGACGATAGTGGCGAAGAAGTTATTCATGTGTACCGGGGTTCTCGGTTAATGAAGCAGGAGTATGTGCAGTGGATGCATCGCGCTCCCGAGTGGCGAGTCTACCTAGTCGACGGAAAGGTTGTCTGCGTAATGCCTTCTATGAGGGACGAGGCGGGGGTGTGGAGGATGACGGAGATCCTCAAAGGCTGGAGTGTCGTTGCTCTGAAGTCGGTCTACTCATTTTTTTCTCTCTCGAAGGATCTGACACTCCAACTTATTATAGTGAACTTTTCAAAGATACGGAGGATGCGAACATCGACATCGCCTCGCTACCTCCGCGTCCTCTCTCTGATGAACGTCTCGCATCCAAGGAGATGGTCCTCTTCGCTCAAACCACACTCAAAGCGCTTGCGCTCCTCGAGGAGAAGAACAAGGGCCGCAAGCCGTCTATCTCTCACCTTTGTCGAATGGACATCGGGTTGTATCGGCGAACACCACCCGGTACATTCAATTACTGGGTCAACAGCGTAACGAGGGGTGCAAACGCGATGCTGTATTCGGTCCTTGACGGAGATGATTCGACTGTAATGAAGAGCATGTGCGAGTTTGCTCGTCTTTTGCAGGGAAGAGCTGTCGAGAAGAGTGGAGGACTTTTTAATTCTGGCGTTAGTGGGGCAGAACGAATGATGCTATAGATGGCTCGGTTTCGATTGGGCGCCAGTGCGATTGAAGTATGATTTTGTGAAGTAGGTCCATAAACGATGACTAGAAGGTAAAGAGATGTTATGTATGTACTTTGAAAGAGCCTCAGAATGTTCATGGTTATGGGCCTCGAACTGTCCGCTTCAAGTCAACTTCAAGCAGGGAGCTCAGCGCTCAACTGGCGCTGGATCACAAGCGCGTTGCAACTGATGGCATCGCGAGTAACGTCACGGACGCGACTTGAACTGCTACCACGACTTGCCCACTCGATCACAACATGAGCATTTTCGACAGTTCAGTGGACATCTCATTCTCGGAACATGGCTCTGAGCATCTGCTATCTGAGTCACCGCTACTAGGCTCCTCTCATACAGCATCCGGCAGTAATGACGCGGACCTATCGATCTCCGACCTCTCCTTGTCCGACCGCACAGTCACCTATGCCACACCGTCAACGCCGGGAAAAGACAACGATGGCGGCGAACTTGACCCGGAGACTGTCAAGACACTGGCTGCTAGAACCCGGGAAGACAGACTGCAGAGCGATCTGTTCATTCTCAAGAAACTGAATACAACGTTTACGTTGTTCAATGAGGCTCTCGATAACACCGATTCTGCGACCGAGGTAGGCGACGCGATCCGCACACCGGAACCGTCTGATCGAATTCATAGCTTCTAGCCAAGCAGCTTGACGAGACGGACGCCTTGCTCAATAAATACGTTCAGACTCTCTCGCAGACAGAAGACTTTGCCCGACTTATATTCGACGACAATTGGCATGGGGCAGAAGCGGTTCGTATACTCACTGTATGTTAATCATCCAGAGGAGGAACTCATCGATGATCTAGGACCAGCAAATACTTTTACACGAACGCAGAGTTGCAGCCGAACAGGAGGAAGAACGGCGCCGAACTGCTCAACGCGAACGCGAACGGCTACAGCAGGAGAGAGTCGAACGGCAAGAAAGAGAAGAAAAAGAGCGACTGGAGCGGGAAAAACCAGCAAAACCGGTAGCTAGAGGCGGTGTTAGAGGCGTCCGAGGTACGCGCGCCAGCATGCGGGGCATGCGAGGTACGGCGCCACCGTCACAAATAGGTGAGTGAGGTTGTGTCTTGATTATATTGAGGCATTTATGTGCCATCACCCAGGATCCCGAGGGCGAGGAGGCCAACCCACAAGTAGTATTGCGCGGCCGCCATCCTCCCGACGTTGAACGTTCTTTCACACAGAAGATGCTGTGTATTCACCGCAGTGCAAGTTATCAGTGAAAGCCGTACAAGGTCCATTGAGAGTAAGGTAATGATAGTCCATGATAGTGAGTGTTATAGCAGATGGTTCCTCCGGAGTCCTTGAACTCCGATGCGTGAAGCATGAATAGGAACACGAGCAATCAGAACACAGAGTTCATGATGGTGAACTCTTTGCTGAAGTCGCCCGAGTCACCGAAGACTGGTGAATCGTCAGTGACAGCACATCAGACAAACGGGACTGGTCACGCACGAACGATCTGGTAGGCTGGGTCGGAGGGTACGTCGGGAACAGTCAACTCAACACTGCCGGCGGTGATGTTAAAGCCTGAGGCAATCGCGGCTGCAAAAACAATCAGGAGGAGAAGACAAAGGCTCGACTCTGGTCACTCACTTTGGTTGGTGACACCGTTCAGCCTGAGGCGAACCTCACCGTTGGGGTTGGTGATGTGCTTCGGAGGGTTGGAAGCATCCCTTCAAGTACTGATGAGACGAGGAATGTCCATCTGAATGGTGATACCCACCAGGTAACGTTGACAGTGTGCCCGACCTTCCAAATGGTGCCCGTCGTGGGGCTGGTGATCTCGGGGGCGTAAACGTCCAATGGAGCCGCGTTAACGAGCGACAAAGAGCAAATGGCTGAGAGAGCGGAGAAGAAAGCAGTCGACTTCATCATCATCATGGTGGTGGTGGTGGTGGTGTTTGGTGGGTGAGTGGAAGGAAAGAAGGAAGGGAAGGAAAGGAAAGGAAGAACGGGTAGGGTCCTCGTGGATTCTGCGGCATTATATGTATACAATCTGTGCTTCGATGTGGAGAGGCAACCAGCATATCGGCAACTCCCGCAGCACTGAGCGGGCCCCACATCAACGAGCAGGTATAGAAGAAGTTACACCCCGCCGTATTGTATACATAGTACGAGTTCAATACGCGACGGTAAGGTATTTAGGCAGCGTCGGCGGCATCGTAGAAACTGGTGTTGAACGTTCGTCTTTCAGTAAACATACTGAGTAGTAAGTAGGAGAAATCTAGAAGGCGTTCAATATGCCGGTAACCCTGTTTCAAGAAGAGCGCGCCGGTGGTGCAGCTTCGGCTCACACAGGGTAGACCTGAGACAAATTATCCATATTCGATAGGAAGTACGTCGTTTAAAATGACTCTGAGGGGCCTCGATAATCACTGCCTGACCACTACTGCCAGCAATACCTTGAATAAATTTGTTGAGCGCTGAGCTGAGTAGTGGGGATCTGGCGTACCATGATAATATGAGGCATGCTGTATTGATTTGGCCTCGGTCGGTCGGAGTCGGAAATTATTCTCTGTTGGTAAACTATGAGTCCGCAGAGCGCGCGCTTCAGGCGCGCTTATCGACGGCGAACAACCGTTTGCGACGCGTCTGAATCCTCGAAGTCACTCTCCACCCAATATTCCACTAGCATAGTACCTTTTTCATTTAAGGCAGCCCTCATTCAACTGTTGCGAGCTGTCGGGAATGTCTAGATCCTCTTGTAAGCGCCTTCTAGGAGGATTTCATCCTCAACATCCAACTCGTGGTCAGTAGGCAAGGAAGAGTCGTGAAGGAACGCTGAGAAAATAACTATCCTGATGTGGCATTTACGAGAAGGATGATGGTCGTTAGTGGATCAACACGTCGAGTATGGAGGGTAGCCTCTAATTTGAACGAGTTGCCAAAGACTAGGGGTAGTGCACGCGTCTTCCGCAGCTCTTGGCCGCAAGGAGAGTAGGCATATCCCCGCATAATTTACCAGTAGAATCTTCAAAGTATCCATGTAGAGGAAAGGTCTAGGAAAGTATGGAGCTGTCCACTTCATTCGTCCAACGAGCGCTGAGAGTCTCAAGATAAGAGAAACCCGGGGGCACAAAAGCAATTGGAAGGTTGCTGTCGATGTCACCATCTACAGACTTCTGCAGACTTGTGATCTGAAGATAATCCAGTCGAGAGGTAATATAGACGCATTGAAAACGGCACACAACGCCAAAGAGCTCCAGAACCATCTATGTCTCGGCAGAGAAAGATCGTCATGCAGGACATCGTTTAGCACGTAGCACGTAGCGCGTAGGATGAAGGACTGTTGAGGCCAGCTCGCAGAGATTCAGAAGGCCTCCAACAACGAAGATTTGACCTTGGATGAGCAAAGTGAAGAATGTGACTGAGGTGACGTGACCACCTGCTTATTTTAACTCCCTCATGGTCTCAAAACGAAAATTCACCCGCAACGACGACGACGACGAGAGCGCGGGCTCGGGATCCGATGCTTTCTCGGAGGTCGCTCTCTCCGATGACGAGATCGATATATCCTCGGCGTTGACGAGCAAGCGCAAAAAAATCGCTCACAATGAAGAGGACGATGACGATCTCATGCAAATAATGGCCCAATCCATCGCGCAAAGGAACGTCAAGAGCGGGACAGAGGTCGTCAAAAAGGCCAAAGGCAAGGCGAAGCTTACCAAAGGAGAGGTCGGTGGTGGCAGTTTTCAGAGCATGGGTATGTTTTCGCTAGTCCTTCATCTTCACTTATCAATGTGATCTTCAAGGTCTTCATCCGTCCCTATTGCGCTCCCTTACTCTTCAGGGATTTCGTATACCGACTCCCATCCAGCGACTGTCAATTCCTGCCCTATTAGCCGCCCCTCCACGCGATCTAGTAGGCATGGCCCGGACGGGCTCAGGCAAATCGCTGGCCTATCTCATTCCTCTCGTGCAGCGTCTCGGTGGGCGCCACGCGACTGCCTTTGGCGCACGCGCTCTCATACTGTTACCGACACGAGAACTGGCGCTACAGGTTCTAAAGGTCGGCAAGGAGCTCGCGAGGGGATGGCATTCGAATGACGGCGACCATGCCGGCGACAAGGAGTCCAAAAGCTCCAAGCACAGTCAGTCACTGCGATGGGGTCTCATCGTTGGTGGCGAGGGTCTGGACGAACAGTTCGAAATGATCAGCAATAATCCAGACGTGTGAGTACTTCGTACTTCATTCTTGAGACATTGTTCAACCTATCCATCACAGCATCATCGCTACTCCTGGCCGACTCCTCCATCTCATCGTTGAAATGAACTTGGACCTCAAGGCGGTACAATATGTCGTCTTTGATGAGGCAGATCGTCTTTTCGAGATGGGCTTCGAGACAGCCCTCAGCGAAATCCTTCAGCGTCTTCCTACCGCCCGACAAACACTTCTCTTCTCCGCTACCCTCCCAAAATCACTGGTCGAGTTTGCAAAGGCTGGGTTGCAGAACCCCAAGCTTGTCCGTCTCGATGCGGAAAGCAAGATAAGTTCTGACCTCAAGATGGCCTTCTTCTCGGTCAAGCCAGCCGAGAAAGACGCCTGCCTCCTATCTCTTCTTCGAGATGTCATCAAAGTACCGTTCGGGAGCAAAGCTCAAGAGGCATCCGAGAGCACGGACAAGAGACGCAAGGGAAAGGGCAAACATTCCGAACAATACACTGCGCCGCATCAGACACTCATTTTTGCCGCTACCAAGCATCACGTCGAATACCTCACCAACCTCTTGACTACCGCCAATTACTCTGTCTCCCACATCTATGGATCGCTCGACCAAGCTGCCCGGACTTTCCAGATGGATCAGTTCCGTCGAGGAGTAACCAATCTCTTGGTTGTCACCGATGTTGCCGCTCGAGGTATCGACATTCCCGTGTTGGAGAACGTCGTCAACTACGACTTCCCTCAAGGCGCGCGTGTCTTTGTGCATCGCGTTGGACGAACCGCTCGTGCAGGTCGTCAGGGCTGGGCATGGTCGTTCATCACCCACACGGAGCTTCCTTATTTGCTGGATCTGCAGCTCTTCCTCGGCCGCCCGCTGAAGAGTGAAGTAGCTGAGGACGGTGATCAAGCGTATACGGAGTCTCTTGTACTCGGTACCTTCCAGCGGGACAAGATCGACGAGGACATGGAGTATGTGCGATCCATGGACGACGTCAATCACTCTCTGCCGAGTCTGAAGCAGGTCATGCAGCGTGGACATACTATGTATGAGCGCAGTAAAGGCAAGGCTTCACAGCAGAGCTACAAAAGGGCGAAGGAGATGTCGAAAGATCCTAAATTCATGCTTGCGGGCACAGACTCGGGCGTCCACCCCGTTCTTCTCCGTGGCGCTGATGGTGTTCAGAGGCGGGCTCAAGAAGAGGCACGGAAGGCATTGTTGCGGACGGTGAATTCGTTCCGGCCATCCGAGACCATTCTGGAGGCTGGCGGGAAAGCCAATACCGCGAATGCTGCGCTGATGAAGGAGCGACGCAAGGCTTTGCAGAAATCAGCCCAGCGGGCATTGGCGTCCACATCTACGGCTGCTCAGGATGACGACGAAGACGACGAAGAGGCTGTACCCCCAGGAGAGAAAGTGGTCGAAATGGCAGATGAAGATGAGATTATGGTCTGAATCCTCTATTGAACCTGTCTGTACATCTACTAACTGAATTTCCCAGGCGGTCTTCGACACGTCGACCAAAAAGAACAGCTACCGGGATGGAGAGTTCTATATGTCTCATTACCAGAAGGACGCTGTCACCGAGAAAGGGTACGCCTCCTCCTGTACTGTGGACTTTTCACAACCTAATCAATTTCAGATACTCCTTGACCGATGGCGCAACATTCGCTGAGCAAGCAGGCCGTGCGACTTTCGACCTGACAACCGACGAAGGTTCAGCCAAGCGCCAACGAAACCAAATGAACTGGGACAAGAAAAAGAAGAAGTTCGTCAAGGGAGACGGGGCGGGTGCCGACAACGTCAAGATGGTGCGGACGGAGAGCGGAACAAAATTGCCTGCGACCTACCGGAGCGGTCGGTTCGACGAGTGGAAAGCGAAGAACCGCGTGAGTCTGCCGAGAACGGGAGAGACGGAGCACGAGAATGCACGCAGCCACAGATTTGGGGGACAGAAGTTCAAGCACAACAAGGTGACAACGGCGAAACCGTTGGACAAGTTGAGCATGGACTACGAGAGGAAGTCGAGGCAGAACAAGAAGAGGGATGAGGCTGGCGAGCCTGCTCCGGCGCGCCCAGGACCTCCTGGCAAGCACGGGAAGAAGGCGGGTAGCCGGTATGGGGCGAAGAGTGTCGGGAGAGTCAAGAGCGAACTCAAAAACGCCGATCAAATTCGCAAAACGAGACAGGTGGCGGACAGGAAGCGGGCAAAGAACGCGAGACCGAGCCACAAGAAACGGTAGTCTTGGTTTCTTCGTTGCAATCCGTTGTTTCTTGGATATCATTACGGTCTTTAGATGCCTGGTCGATCGGAGCTGAGTGTAGTAGTGAATTCTATGGTGCTCACATAAAAAGTCTGCTTCACATCATGTCACTCTACGGAAAATCACAATTATTCCTACCTAGAAGAGACTAGTACTGCCATGCTCGTTCATAATTGGTTCACTGATTCACGAGCGACATGATGACATCCTTCGCCGTATTGGCATCGATCCTTCCTCTGGTTTCCTTCATCACCCTACCAACCAGTTTGTTCACGACGCCACGATGCCCAGAACGCAAAGCGTCCACCTCGCGTGGCATCGTATCTATGACCTTCTGACACAGTGCGACCAAGTTGACGTCGTCCGGGATCGACGGCGTCGAAATCAGATTGAGCTCCTTCGCAAGCTGCTTGACTGATGACGAGGGATTGCTGCTCAGTATATGTCGTAGTAGGAGTTTACCAGACGCCCTTGTCATATCCTTGGAAGCCACCAAATCGATCAATTCTGCAAGCTGATCCACCGAGACATGATTGGATGAGAACGTCTTTTCTTGGGCGGATAGGTCACCGAGAAGTGTGTGTAGAATCCTGGAGCAAAATATTAGTACGGGAGACACAAACAGATAAAATACTCGCCAGTTAATGACCGTTTTGGGATCACGTTTCCCGTTGTCCACGATTCTCTCAAAGTAAGCGATAGCGCTAATCTCAGCAGCACCGTGGTCATCGCGGTAGATTTCGTCTTCCCCATCGAAAGGTATCTCTCGCGCAGTGTCCAGTGACATGAGAACGTCGATGTCATCGCGCGTTACGCCCTGAGGTTCGTAGGTCTCAATTAGACGCGTCCTGTATGCATCGGGAAGTAAAGGCAGAGTCCTGTGCACGTCCGAGACTTCGCTCTTTCGTACATTCAATAACTATTGACCAATCCAAATCCAAACGCACCTCGTCGATCCTGAGCACACCGAGGTTGGGGTCAGGCATGTAACGATAGTCCGGCGCGTCTTCCTTGGAACGGAGCTTGAATGTTTCCCATCGATGGTGGTCAAATCCTCGTGTTTCTTGAGCTACAGGCAAAGACTGTGACAAGAGCGCCTTTTGTCGTTCTATTTCATGATCTGTCCGCGAGGCTTGTGAGTTATGGGGAAACATCGAGACCTAGAAGGGCGTACGAATGGCTGCGACAATGTATCTAACACTGTTGAGGTTCTTGATCTCACAACGGGTCCCAAAGGGTTCGCCTGGGCGATGAATGGAAACGTTCACGTCGCAGCGCAAGGAGCCCGTTTCCATATTTCCGTCACTGGCACCCACAGCGCGCAAAACGCCTTGTAGGGCACGAACGTACTCTGCAACCTCGTCCGGGGATTCCAGGTCGGGTTCTGTCACGATTTCCAGGAGACCGCTGCCGGAACGATTCAGGTCGATGAAGGAAGTCTGTGTGCGCGATTCGAATATGGATTTTGCAGTGTCCTAGGCATAGGGTACATGAGGACGGGATGGAGAGTGACACTCGCGCCGCACCTGTTCCATCTGAACCTGCTTGATCCTGATCTTCTTGCCTGACGTCGGGAGGACGAGGTGTCCATCCAGCGCAATGGGAGCGTAGTGTTGTGTTATTTGGTACCCCACCGGAAGGTCAGAGTAGAAGTAGTGCTTCCTGTCGAATGTCGAGCGCTCCTGTACGCGACAGTTCAGCGCAAGGGAGGCCCTTAGCGCGAGGAGGACACATTTCGGGTTTATGCGCGGGAGCGTTCCGGGGAAGGCTGCATCGAATAGGTTGAATCTCGTGTTGGGCGCATGCGAGAGCAGCGAGGTCGGTGCGCTGGAGAAGAGCTTCTGGCGCGACTTTATTTGAGCATGGGTCTCAATCCCGAGAACGACGTGCCAGCCATCGAGGAGCAGGCGCGACATAGAATGAGATGATCGTGGTTCATAGTCAAGAAGCAATGAAGCAAAACAGGTAACAAATTAGTCTACAGTACAGCTCAAACGGTCATCCTTGTATCTTCTCGAGAAACCCGTCAATGTCGTCCATCTTTTCCTTGAGTGTGTTCCACTGTGCAGAGGTCAACACCATAAAGAGATATAGAGCGGGTTTCTCACCTGTTCCAAGGAAAGAGAAAGACCCTTCTTCCCGGGCTTCAAGTCACCTTCGTCCCCGTAGAACTCGCGCAGATCAATGAGAGGTTTGTTGTTGAAAATCCGAACGGTTGCACGTCTATTCTTGCTCAAAGGAACAAAGTACTCTTGTTGGGCGTTGCCACCCTTCTTGTCTGCTGCTGGTTTCTATACACGCCTCAATACCATCGAATTGAACAGCCAATTTCAGGATCCTACCTTGGTTTTGGGGGCGGCTTTGGAAGGTGGTTTGGGGGGAGACTCTTCGTCATCGCTTGCAGCCTTGGACATTCTTGGTTTCTGGACTGCTTATGAGTGTATACGTGTATCCCGTGCATTGAACTCGCCTTCGCCGTCTTGGGCTTCTTTTCACTGGCAGAGGACGCGTCTTTTCCCGTCCTTTTGGCTTTCTACAGCACTCCTTGAGCGACAATCGCGTCAAAGACGCGTGAGGACCTGCCTGGATTGGCTTCTTCTGTTCAACTTCTGATTCAATGGCCTCCTCTTCCTCGCTGCTCTCTTCCTCTTCGTTCTTGCGCTTGGCCATGGGTCTCCGGTGAGCGGGTGTGAAGGGGTTCAGGTTGACGGTGATGTAAGTACGAAGGCAAGCTGATAGATCACGCGTCTCCCCATTGTTTACGACAATGGTGAATCGTAGTCGCGTCATATCTCGTTTATTTCGAGCCTTTCTCACTGCTCTCAGTAGCGAATTCAGAGCGTGGTATCTGTACTTTCGAGGGCCCTGTCAGTGCTTTTCCTACCAGCTCGGTCCTGAGCTTCGTTACAATGATCCAACATAATTGACAATCACGAGGTTTGTCTACAAGGATTGCTTTGCGGAATTGATTGAGCTTTAGCGAAGAAACAATAAGTCTTGCATGCGTTGCTTGATGACTGAACTTGACTCTGCTTGAGTCCTTGACTGACGCCGACGGCTCGGAATCCGAGCCCCGGCTGACATAAACACCCGATTGGGAGGTCTCGGCACGCGTCAGCGAAAGACTGCCCGCAACGAGCGACCCATATCTTTCTTTCCGACCACCACATCACATCCTCACCGCTTGGCGATCTCCGCTTCCCCGTCTCTCGCTGTGTAATCTGACGTCTCACGACGCCCGTCGTGAACGATGAAGATTTTACACAAGTCAAAGAGGGCGGTTCCCCCAGTGCGCACCGTTCCCTGAAAACTGCCCTACACTGGCTGACTCGCGTCTTTCTAGCCGCCGCCGGTGCTGGAACTCATCACAAAACTCCAGAACATCCCCAACGAAGATCTCGCCGCGGCGCTCTCCGACATCACGGTCTGGAAATGGCAGCGTTCAGACCTCAATGCCTGGATTAAGGTCCTCAACAAGTTCGATGTCATTCTCGAAGAGATCATTCGCGATTGCAACATCGACGTGCTCCAGACGGAACCCTTTACTCCCGCGCAGAAGACCCTCTTGTTCGAGATCCTGAGGTTCGAGCGACTTCTCCTCGAAAACTCTACCAACAGGAAAATGTACAACTCTTACGACGTGAGCCCGCCTCTTTCTCTCGTTCTTGCAGCATTTGACTCTCCATCATCGCCTTAGCGTCTCAACAGCTTGCTGTTTACGTCTGATCTCGATGTCCTTATCCTCACGCTCAAGCTCTTGCTTCGTCCCTCCCAGCAGTATTCCGCACAACCCGCGCTCTCCCAGTCTCTCAGCATCTCGACGCCACGATTGCAATCTTTGGCCAAGCGCTGGCCACAGCTACGGGAATATGGCGTCAGCCTCGTCGACCTTGCTGTACCCACCGGCGGTTTCGACATTGACTCCCTGCCAGCGGAAGCAAGGGAAGTTCACTTTAGCTTCTATAGGACCGAGGCTTCCTCAGCAGCCAACAAGGACAAGCCCATGGACGCGGACACTCCTGAGGCGTCATCCAGTGCGGCGGCGCCGAAACCCCAGGCAGGCGCTACTCCTCTCCACATCGACGAGAGTACGCTTCAGAATGCCAAATCAGAAATGGCCGTGCTGGCGGACACCATCGAGAAGTACTCCGTTCCAGACACTGAGAAGTTCGAGCTGTTGTGTCGCATTCGCGCAGCAGCAGTCCTCAGGAAGGATCGGGCAGAGGACAGAGAGAAACTCGTCATTATTCGGCTGCTGGCCATCGCTATATTCGGCCACACCCATCCCGAGACTCAGGCATCGACGTCCATCTTTCTGTACGAACCGGATCTGATCATCCACGTCGCCGAGTTGCTTCACACAGATAAGAACATCCCTATATCTGTCCAGACGTCCGCCGTCTCCGCCTTGGATGCGCTCGCGAGGTATCGCGGCAAGATGCAGGAGGTTTTAACTTCTGTCAATGCTGGTGTGAACCACGGAATCCTCATGGGTCTGTTACGCAAGACAGTTTCCGATATCAGCGCCCCCGACTCGGCCATTCCGAACTCGTTTGTCGAGGCGTTATTGGCGTTCCTCTCCCTTCTCGCGTCGCACGCAGCTGGCGGCAACATGGTCGTGGGAGCAGGTCTCATTCCCTTATTGATCCAGATTCTGGAGAATCGTCAGCCGAATCGCCTGCCTGTGCTGTCAAAGACCATGCAGCTCATAGACAATGTGCTCTATTCCTTCACGAACGCCTTCACCATGTTCTGCACCTCGCGCGGGGTTGACGTGTTGGTTGATAGGATTGACGTATGTGATAATACCTGACGTTCCGGCTTCTCCGCTCATTGTATTCGTCTTGCAGTTCGAAATCAGCCTCAACATCAAGGACCACGGGGACCATCAAAAGTCGCGTGAGATATATGGTTCTCACAGTATGTCGGTCTCGAGTACGGAACGTCGGCCTGGTGCTAAGCGTCTTGCAGCCGAGATACCTGTGGCAAGAGCTGCAGTCCTTAAGCATATCTTGAGATCTATGCACCGAATGATGCAATCATCTGGCACGTCTGAGGGTCTACGAGGACTCATTGACACGTCCATTCTCACGTCGATCAAGAAGATCATCGAGTTCCGGGGTCTCTTTGGTGCCAGTGTTCTTCCTCTTGGTAAGATAATTCGTTGGTTCTCTAAATGCGTCGAGCTGATGGGGTTCAGCCATCAACATCATGGCAACATTTGTTCACAATGAACCCACATCGTTGGTGGTCATTCAAGAGGCAGGAATACCTGAGGTCTTCTACAAGGCCATCGAGCTCGGTCTGGAGCCGGCCATCGAGGTGAGAATTTTCTGGATATCTTGAGTTGAGTTCTGTTCCTCACCCTTCCTAGGTCATACAGGCTATACCGAACGCCATAGGCGCCCTATGCCTCAACGAAGTCGGGCAGGCGCAACTTACGGCGCGCCCAAGCATCATCCCTGCGATCTTCTCCATCTTCACATCCGATCGCCATCTCAAAGTTCTTCTTGAGAAAGAGCACGCAGTCTTGATGGGCACGACCATCGACGAGCTCATTCGTCATCATCCTCAGCTGAAGACGGCTGTCTTCGAGTCCATCAGGGCCACGCTGAGCAAGATCGAAGACTTGGGTAACGCGTATGAGCCACCTGAGGATAGGAAGCAGTGGTACAAGCTGGTGCCCGTTGTTGACGTGCCTAACGCTGACTCGGATGTTACGATGGAAGATGTTGAGGCACCGGCGCCGGAGGAACACCCTACCGTACCCAAGGCTGAGCCCGCTGCTGCTATCGCCGACGAGACGTCTCCGAAGGCCCACGACAACAACATTGTCTCCTTCATCGATGTATTGGGCCGAGTAAGTTTAGACTTGTCTCATATTAGTATGATGAGAACTTACCATCTTCTCAGTTCCTCGAGGGCCTCTTCCAACATGCACCCCACTGCAGGGATTTCATGGCCACGAAAGATGGTATGGCTAGTTTGGGTAGACTAACAGCCCTTCCTTGTCTTCCATACGATTACGCGAACAGCATTGCGTCGGACTCCATGGTCCAAATCATGCGCACCATGACTGAAGCGGCTACAAGCGAAACTCTTCTACATCTCGCAACCCTCGTCAAGGAATCGCTCGATCTCACACAAGGCTTTTGGTCCGATTTCAGTGACCAGTCCAAGCTGCTACCTCTTGTTGACCTGAACAGTTGAGAAACTCTACTGCCTGGTGAAAGTCTACTGACAACCCTCCCTAGTGAGAGAGGAAGTAAACTCGAACTTCTACTTCAGGAACTTGGTCACGCTCCATATCCGCATCACCCTCCTGTCCGACGTCTTCGCGACAGCAGGCTATGCGCATGGGCGTCAAGCGATTGTTCTGCTGCAGACGCTCATGACGAGCATTACTCCGCAGGTTGTGAAGGACCTTGGGTCCCTGCACAGGACCAGCATCTGGGAGAATATCGTTCTAAAGATGGGTCTCGCCGCCAAAGGGCTTGATGTTGAGAGGTCGCCGCCGCTGTCCGTTGAAGGCTCGCCGGAGCGTCAGGCTGTCGGCCTACCCGATGGCAATGGTCCATCCAGCCCTACTACTGCCAATGGTGTGGTCGACGGCGCCGCAGCTGAAGATGCCAATCCGCCGCAGTCAACATCGACGCCTTCGCCGAAGGAGCTCGACATTCCCAAGGCTGACAACCCCAGAGAGAACAACGCGACGGCCCTGAAGCATTTGACGAATGGACTTCCTGGCTCACTTGCGCCCTTCTTCCAAGGTTTGCTTCCTAGACATACACTTACCTTGATGTTGCTGACGCGCCCGCAGCGATGGTCAAGATGTTCCATGCCCGACGTGCATTTGACCCCGCTCAGAAGAAGCAGATGACGGAGTCTTCAGCTGTTGTGGCCGAGATACTCTTGGGCCATCTTATGGTGAAGGACATTGGTATGAGTGGCCTCGCCGTCGTTCATCTTGTAAATATGGCTAACAGTCTCTGCAGGAGACAAGATTTCGACGTTCACTTACTATAGCATCGTCTTGGGCTTGATGACTCTTCTACTCGTTGACGGTACGCTACGAGTGCCAAATATCGCCCATCGTGACATCCTAATCTTTGTTCAGAGCGTACGGCTAACAGCACATTGTATACTGTTCCGCTCCTTGCAGTCTACAAGGCCAACGGCCTCGAGGCCATTTTCTCTGTTTGCCAGAGTTTCATCGCCTCGATTGACGCTATCGCTGAAATCAGAGAGGACCTGCGCACAGAGACACAGTCCCTTGAACTTGGGCATGCTTACGGGGGTCTCAAGGTCGCACTTCACCTCATTCACCCTCTTATTTCTTCGAAGCCGCTCTTCGACTCTGGACAGACCCCGCTCCTCAGTACTCGGGATGTGCCTGAGACTAGTCCCGACTATTTCGAGTCCCATAACTTCCTTGTCCGACTTCGCACTGCTGCTCTTCCCTTCTTGTCCAGCATATGGGAAGCCAAGTGGCTTGTGCATGCGCCTCTCACTGTCAGCCGTTTTGTTGTCCAAGCAGTCTTGGAGCTTGTCAATGGGGAAATGGAGGAGTCCAAGGGGGAAGAAGGTGGACTGCTTGGCAGTGGCGGAGTGCCGCGAGCCACTGGTACGGACGAGAATCGCATTCGCCAACTGACGGATATGGGCTTCCCACGTTCGGCCGCGGAACGCGCCTTGGTGCGAACCCACAATAATGTCAATGCCGCGACAGAGTTGCTGTTGGCGCATCCTTATCCCTTCCCGCCTGACCCGGAGCCAGAGGCAGAGCAACCCGCTGCAGAGTCGGCTCCCGCGGAAGGCGCACCAGCCGCTGTGCCAGATCCAGATCCATCGGCTGCCGCGCCGGAAATCTCTGAGCCTGCGGATCCCGTCGGCAAGACAGTCGAGGAGTGGAGAAATGAACTCAACCAAGCGAGGGAACCACTCCGAGCGGGCATCAGTCGCCAAGCGCTGTTATTGGTTGATGAGCATCTTTCCCTCATCTTCGACCTTCATGTCGCCTTCATCAAACCAACTGGGCCTCATCAGAGCAAAGCTGTCCAAAACCTTGTCGATGATATCAAAGCCTTCTCTCCGTACGCGTACGACGTCCAAGAGCAACCTTTGGCTAATCGTTGCCGCTTGTTGGCTCTTGTACTCTGTGAGACTCCCGCGTCACTTAGCACCGAGTTGCGCGCAACTTTGATGGAATGCCTGCTGGCGTTGTTGCTGTCAAATCCTGTCAGCCTAAACCCGGAACAGCCGACCATTCCCAAGTGGCTCGCCGCCCACCTCCTTGTCACAGAGGCGTTGTTCACCCTTGCGGACGAACCTCGCGCCATCACTCTTCCCAAAGAGGGTGAAGCCATTGTCACAGAGTCCATCCCAACTGGCCCTCCCCTCGTCGAAGCGCGCACGATCGTGTTCGACTTCTGCCTCAGGTTGCTTGCGATCCCTGAGCTTCCGAGTGACGAGCTTCTCTCCACATTACGCCTTTTCGTCCTTCTTACCAAGGATCACAATGTGGCCACCCAGTTTGTCAATCGGGAGGGATTAGACTTACTTTTCCGTCGGCTGAAAGCCTCTCCGGTCAATGGAAGCTCGTCGTACATCGCGACCATCCTTCGACATGTCGTAGAGGATTCCGCGGTTGTGTCCCACATCATGCATCAGTCGATCAAGCGCTATTTCAATCAGTTGCGTGGGCGAGTTACGGAGCCGTCGACCTATGTCCGCAACTGTAGCGCCATGGCGTTGAGGAACCCCGACATCTTCATAGAGTCTACGCAATCCCTATGCCAGCTCACCATGCCGTATTCGGCGAACCCGCATCTATCGCTCATTCCCGAGCCCGCCAAGCCTACTGTCGAAGATGGTGCGGTTGCCCCTCCCAACTCAGCAGAGATGCAAGTTGACTCCACCACCGTCTCATCGTCTTCTCCTAAATTCTCTGCCATCACTGACGCCGCCATTCACTTCCTTGTCGGCGAGCTCATGTCTGTCCACAAAGCGTACAAGGAGACGAACGCCGAAGAGCCCAAGCCCTCAGAAGGCGCCGACTCCACTGCATCGAATGCTGAGTCCGCGGCCAAGGACAAGAGGCAATACATGTGCTTCATCATGCAGTGTTTGACGGAGCTTCTCTTCTCTTACGATCCTTGCAAGTCCGCTTTCCTGTCGTACTCCCCCAAGAAGCCCCGAGTTCCTGGTGTCAATAAGGACAACACCAAGCACCGGACCTATACGCTATCGTTCTTCCTCTCCGATTTAATTGCCTACGAGAATCTGAATGCTCAGCGCGATGACGACTCTCAGAACCGCATGCAGGTCTGCAACTGGGCGATGTCTGTCTTGGTGGCACTCTGTGTCGACAGCTCGTCGACGCATGAGCCCAAGGAGGTTTCCCCTTCGCTGGTATCCGTGCGAAAGACTGTTCTCGATGCCATCAGCAGGACTATCAAGGATTTGCCCTCATCCGAGAGCCTTGAGAGTCGATACGGTCGACTTCTTGCCATCGGCGATCTCTGCCACCGTTTGCTGACGGTGCGTTTCAATACCGCGCCAACTCGCAAACAGCACGACGACGGTCCAACACATATCGCCAAAGTCATGCTGGAGAAGAGTTTCGTCTCAACTTTGACTGGTGCTCTGTCCGAAGTAGATCTCAACTATCCAAACGTTCGCACACTCGTTCATTCGATCCTACGGCCTCTCGAACACCTGTGAGTTAAATTCTATCCTCATCTACGCCATCTCATGCCTTTCCATTAGTACCAAGATAGCCATCAAGATGAGCCGATCGACAGGTAAGGGCAAGGACGTGGCAGAGGAGACGAAGTCGGAAAGTGAGGACTCGATGGATTCCGATGAATCTGACGAGGAAGATGCCCGCGAGGAAACTCCTGATCTGTACCGCAACTCCGCGCTCGGTATATACGGTGGTGTGAGTCCGTTTCTCTTTGGTATCTTCCCCTCCAATGACGAGGTTCCCAGGAAATGGAGGGTGTTCATGCCCATGAGGACGACGATATGGAGGATGACGAAGATGACATGGACGACGACGACGAGATGGACTTTGGGGACGAAACAGGAAGTGACGACACGTCAAACACAGAGGACGAGGACGAGGATGAAGAGATGGATGAACCGATTCCTGAAGGGGATGAGTGGGAGAATGATGAAGATGAAGACGATGAAGAAGAAGATCTTGTGCACAATCTCGATGAGGGCGGAGAGGATGACGATGACGATGGCGACGAGGACGACGATGGCGAAGGGCCAACTGGTGGCATGGACGACGAGGATGCCGAGATACTCTGGCAAGATATTCACGGCGCGGCGCTCCCTGAAGCAGCAGGCGATGAAGGCGAAGACGAGGAAGAGGTTTCAGGCAAGGAGTGTAATGAATTGGAGGAGCAGAACACTAATCTTCAGTCCAGGTCCGATTCATATTATACATGAGGACGACGAGGAAGAGGCGGAGATGGCATCAGACGACGGAGAGTATGTTGCATTTATCAAAGGACTGACAGACAGTGAACTAATCATTTTACAGTTTTGCTCAAGAACTTGAGGGTCCCGATTTTGTAGGGGGGATGCTAGGGTTTGGTGATCATGGTCACGACGGAGCCGGGATCTTCGTTCCTCGCCGTCATCGTAGTTCTGGTTCGTTTCTCGTTCTACACTTTACGGGACTCGGGTACTAATAGTTTCATCCAATAGTTGACGAAGGTATTCAGATCTTTGGACGTGCCCGAAACGGAGCCGCAGCCCCACCAGAGGCTACCACGCACCCGTTGCTACTGGATACCTCTGCAGCTGGACAGCGTTCGCAGGCGCGCCTACCGCGTCCTCCTCAAGGCCGCGTCGTTGCCGAGGGCGGTGACATTTTGCACACCATCGAGCAACTTGTGGGAGGTGGCGCATTCCAATTCTTCCAGCAGATCATGGCCCGAGGGAGAGGAGGACCAGATCAAACCCTTCGACTCGATGTTGCTCCAGGTGCCCTCATGAACCTTGACCGTGGGTTCTTGCAGGCAGGACGTCGGCAGCCCATACTCTCTGCCTCTGTGCGCCTCGAACGAAACAATAACCGAACCCCGCCTCATCAACAAGCCCGCGATCTGGACCCGTTGCTCACTCTGCAACGCTGGACGGAAGAAGTCAAAATTTTGCACGGTGACTTTGTGTCAGAGCGCGTCGTGAAACTGGCGAATCATGTAGCTCTGGCACTTCTTCCGGCTGCAGTTGAGGCAGCAGCTCAAGCCAAGATCCGTAGCGAGGAACTTGCTCGTCAGCAGGAGGAACAGGCGAGGACAGAAGCAGAAGCAGCAGAGGCGGCCAAGGCCAAAGCGGACGCTGAAGCAGAAGCAGCTGCAGCTGCAGCTGCGTCTGTACAAGCTGAAACATCAGAGACACCAGCAGAGCAGTCTCATCCCGAGCAGGCTTCTACTATTGAATCCGCACCTATCCCGATTGACCACCCAATGGACGAGGCGGTTCCAATCACCGTTGCAGACACTGATACAGAGATGATCGACGGGACGAATGCCACTGCTCCGAATGCCGAAGCGTCGAGTAGTCCGACTCTTCCTGTCGCCGACGAAGCACCTGCCGAGAGTTCTACAGCAGGAGAATCGTCGGCTGCACCTGCACGAGTCACTGTCCTCATTCACGGGAATGCAGTTGATATCACAGACACTGGGATCGACCCCACATTCTTAGAGGCCCTCCCAGATGATATGCGTGAGGAGGTCCTCAACCAACACATTCGCGACCAGCGTGCTGCGAGAGTCGAGCGGCCGCCAGACTCCCACATTAGCGTGGAGTTCTTGGACGCACTTCCTCCGGAGCTTCGCGCAGAGATCATACAGCAGGAGGCCATTGAGCGAACCCAAAGGCGACGCGAAAACCCTCCGGCTGGTGCCACCACTGGTCCCGCCGAGATCGATCCAGCCAGTTTCATCGCCAGTCTGGATCCGAATCTCCGCCAAGCTATTCTACTGGATCAAGACGATGGGTTCATTCAATCACTTCCCTCCCACATGATCGCCGAAGTCGGGGTGTATCGTGATGGCCAACCTCGGGCTTTCCGGATGGCGTCGGGCGGTCCAGCTCCATCTCGAGGTACCTCTGGCTCTGCATCGCGAAAGCCTCCAACCGCACAGCATGATGCCATTCAACTGCTCGATCGTCAAGGCGTCGCCAACCTCGTCCGCCTTCTCTTCTTCCCGCAGGCCATCAAGAAGAATCTTCTTCTCAAAGTTCTTGTCAACCTCTGCGAAAATGCCAAAACCCGTACTGAATTATTCAACTTACTGTTGAGTATCTTGCAAGACGGCACTGGCGATCTCACGGCTGTCGATAAGAGCTTCTCTCAGATGTCCTTCCGTAACTCGAAGCCAACGAAGACATTGGGCAAACAGAAGGCAGGATCCGATGTTGCAGCAGTTCTCGCCCTTCCAAGTGTGCAGAATGAAACGATCCCTGATCTTGTCGCTCAACGATGCCTCGATGCCTTGGTCTACATTGTAACCGCCAACACAGCGGCTTCTTTGTTCTTCCTCACAGAACATGAAGTTCCAGCAGGCTTGCGGCGAGCTACTTCGAAGAAGGGTAAAGGCAAAGAGAAGCAGACGTCTCAAACACATTATCCGATCGTGCTGTTGCTCGGGCTGTTGGACAGGCAGGCTTTACTTCGAACACCCTCAATTGTGGAATCCGCTGTTGGTTTGTTGGCAACTGTGACGCGCCCTTTGAACAACCTGAAGGACAGCAAAAAACCATCCAACCCCTCCGAGGCTTCGGGGTCATCCTCGTCTGCTGCTGCTCCTCCTAACGATGCGGCATCGCAGCCAGAGAGCGCTGAACCACCGCAGACCTCGACAAGCGCACCCGCTGAGCCTTCTGCATCAATCGATGCACCACTCCCTCCCCCCCGTACGCTTTTTACCCTCGTGAACGCATTGTTATAGCTAATGATTTTGTGTAGTTCCTGCTATTCCGGACGCGAAAGACAAGATCGAAGCCGTGGAGCAAAAAATCTTGCTCGCAAATCCACCGCAAATCCCACACGTCGTTCTCCGCTTCATCGTCAATATCCTCACCGTTGGGGAGTGCTCCGCTCGCACCTTCCAGCAAAGTCTAGCACTGATTCAACATCTGTCCAACATCGCAGATGCACGCGATGTCATTGCGCAGGAGCTCAAGAGCAAGGCGCAGGAATTCGGTCAAAGTCTGCTCACGGAACTGGACGAGCTTGCGACCGCCTTGCTTTCTTCTGAAGGCGAAGTCCTCATTGGGTCTGTGGCATCTAAATTCTCTGCCCCCTCTTCAGTTCAGGCCAAACTGTTGAGAGTTCTCAAGACCATTGATTACATGTACTCTCCGAGAGCAGCCGCAGGTGCCTCTACGCCTCCAGAAGGGGAAGAGGACACGGACAAGGTGCAAAGTATATACGAATCTTTCCGGTTCACTCCACTGTGGAGGCGTCTGGGAGACTGCCTTGCCATCATCGAAGAGAAGACTGAAACGGAGCACGTTGCCACTGTGCTACTACCTCTGATTGAGGCTCTCATGGTTGTGTGCAAATATGTCGGTCCGAAATCATCTTCGGCGGGTGTTGCTCGTGCTCTGCGTATAACGTCGTCTCCCAAAAGCCCGACAACTCCTGCGGAAGCGATGGAAGATCTGTTCGTCACATTCACAGATGCGCATCGCAAAATTCTCAACCTCATGGTCCGCAACAACCCTTCCCTGATGAGCGGCTCGTTCTCTCTGCTCGTCCACAATCCTCGGGTTCTTGACTTCGACAACAAGCGGAACTACTTCTCTCAGCAACTCCATCGCCGACCACATACACGAGAACATCATGGTACATTACAGCTCAATGTGCGCCGAGCCCGCGTTTTCGAGGACAGCTTCCAGCATTTGCAGAGGAAAACTGGCGATCAGATCAAGTATGGAAAGTTGAGCATACGGTTCTACGAGGAGGAGGGTGTTGATGCAGGTGGACTTACGCGGGAATGGTTCCAAATCCTCGCACGCCAGATGTTCGATCCCAACAACGCCCTCTTTCAGCCATGTGCGGCAGACAAGCTCACCTATCAGCCGAACAAGAACTCTGGTGTCAATCCCGAGCATCTTTCCTTCTTCAAGTTCGTCGGACGTGTCATTGGAAAGGCGATATACGATGGTCGCCTACTCGACGCATACTTTGCGAGGAGCTTGTACAGGCAGCTCCTTGGAAAGCCTGTGGATTATAGGGACGTCGAATGGGTTGATCCGGAATACTACAACTCACTGTGCTGGATCCTCGAGAATGACCCTACTCTGCTGGAGCTGACTTTCAGCGTCGAGGCTGACGAGGTAAGTCGTGATTCTGTATCTGTATACTTAGATTTTTGACCCGCCTCTAGTTCGGTGTCAGTCGCATCATCGCTCTGAAGGAGAACGGAGAAAGCATACCTGTCACTCAAGACAATAAGAAGGAGTTCGTTCAGCTCTCTGCCCAATATCGGCTGTACTCCTCCATCAAGGAGCAAATCGAGCACCTTCTTGGCGGCTTCTACGAGATCATTCCGAAGGACCTGGTGACCATTGTAAGTTGAGCTGGTAATCTCCTTAAACCCATCTCACTCGTGTTCCAGTTCAACGAGCAAGAGTTGGAACTTTTGATCTCGGGAACTCCTGATATTGACGTCGATGAATGGCGAGCGGCGACTGAATACAACGGCTACACGAGCTCAGACCCCAATATCGTTTGGTGGTGGCGCGCTCTCAAGTCCTTCAATCGGGAAGAGCGTGCTAAAGTTCTCAGCTTTGCTACGGGTACCTCGCGGGTGCCGTTGAACGGATTCACTGATCTGCAAGGTGTACAAGGCGTGCAGAAGTTTTCCATACATCGAGCGTACGGGGAGTCGGACCGACTGCCCCAGGCCCATACATGTAAGATATCGCTGCTGTAGAGTCGACAGCATCGCTCACCTCTCCCAACCAGGTTTCAACCAGATTGACTTGCCGCAATATTCATCATACGACATGCTTCGTCAACAAGTGCTCATGGCGATTAGTGAGGGAGGAGAAGGCTTTGGCTTTGTGTAATGCGCAGACTGATAGACGATTGCAAGAAGAACCCCATACTACTGTAGCCCATAATCTCATCTGTATTTAGGACACTTTTCAGCGTAAATGTAATGTTTTCACTCACTCGCCTCTGTGGAAATCTCGAAGTGACTGGTGTCGAGTCCTCTCGAGTCTAGTCCGGCATCCGGTTCAGTGAATGCCGAGTTGAGCTCAGGTGTACCCGGCGTTTACGGCTACCGTAGACACCTCATGATCATGGTGGTGGGGACAAAATATCACTTGCCTCGCACCCACCATGAAGGCGTTCTATGTAACCGAACTCACCCATCCCTCCAAGATTTCTGTGTCAAATGATGTCCCCGAACCTACGCCCAAAAACGATCAAGTACTAGTGGACGTCTATAGCGCTGGCCTGAACTTCTTTGATGTGGGTCAACTCACCGAGGCTTTCTAGAGGCTTGGAAATGACATCTACGGGCACAGATTCTGCAATGCCAGGGCAAGTATCAAATTAAGCCACCACTGCCATTCGTGGGCGGCGCAGAGTTCGCGGGCAGGATCGCGCGTAACTCGCCTATACCGGAGGGTAAGTTTGATCGCGATTTGTGTGCTGTTGCGTTGACTCGAGCGCAAAGGATGCCCGTTCAAGCGTGGCGATAGAGTCTTCGGAGCGACACAAGGCGCGTTCGCCGAGAAGGCCTTGGTTTCTTGGAAGAATATCATCCCCCTTCCCGATGCCTTGACTTATGAACAAGGAGCTGGTGCGTGTTGTACCCGATATTGTACGTGTACGCGACAGCTTATTGTTGCCAGGACTCTACGTGACATGGCCAACTAGCTATGAAGCTTTGGTAGGACGGGCTCAGCTCAAGCCTGGTGCGCTCAGTTCGATTTGCGATCTTTCAACATCATTCATGTCGTTCAGGCGAATGGGTCCTGGTTACCGCGGCTGCCGGAGGAGTGGGTATCGCGGCTGTACAGCTGGCGAAAGGTCCTTTCTATCTCCTTTACTTCTCTTTGTGGCAACTGACCGAGTCTCATGGACAGTTCTCGGAGCCAAAGTCATTGCCGCAGCTGGATCGCAGGACAAATTGGATATTGCGAAGAAATACGGTGGCGCTGACTATCTCGTCAACTACTCGGACGCGAATTGGACGAAAGAAGTCCTGAAGATCACTGGAGGGAAGGGCGTGGATGTCATCTACGATCCAGTTGGGTTGATCAAAGGTTTGTTCTGTTTACGGAGCGAACGCATCCATCATATTTTGATGCTCTGCAGATGCCCTGAAGTGTATAGCGTGGAAAGGTCGCGCGTTGGTGATAGGTTTTGCTGCTGGTACAATCGAAAAGGTGAGTAGATGTACAATAGACGGGCCGATGACTAGAATTCTTTCAAGATCCCGATGAATCTTGTGTTACTGAAGAATGTGTCCCTGGTCGGACTACACTGGGGCGCGTATTCAAGTCAGTGATTCATTATCTTCCTGGTTGCCTTGACTAAATGAAAAAACAGTTCACGAGAAGAGCCGGGTCCCAGAGGTCTGGAAAGCCGTACTCGAGTAAGCTTGGCTCTATCCGAGGTGGCCTATTGTTTTCTAACGCTGGACATCTAGCATGTTCGCTTCTGGGAGCGTGAAACCAGTGGTTTATACAGAAGTGTATACTTTGGATACGATCCGAGAAGGACTTGCAGCCTTGGAGCAAAGGAAGACTTGGGGAAAAGCGGTCGTTCAAGTACAGAAAGATGTTGAGAGGAGTAAGCTGTAACGAATAGACTGTTTCTCATCTCGCGCTGGGCGGGTTGTTCGGACATCGGACCGTGAACCGACGTGCAAAAGCATCCGCGGCCACGAGGTTTCGCTCACACTCTCCTCTTCCCAAATATGATTTTACGGCGGCACCGGACTCCCTCTCTTGCACTGTTTCTCTGCCTCTTTTTATGCGCTGCACCGCCCACAACAGCAGACGATGCACCCTTTGACTGCACCATCACTACGTCGTCAGCCAAATTCGACCTGAAGAGCCTTGGCGGCGTGCACAGCGTCTCGCGAACACGGTCGTCACCGCCCACCTCAGTCGTAGATCGGGTTAGGTTTGACCTCTGCAGCGAGCTACCCTCTGAAGAAGATGTGAGCGAGAAGGACCAGGTATTGCCTTTGTATTTGTAAAACGCGGTATCTGGGCTGACGTACCACAGTGTCCAGCGTCGACGAGGGTCTGCTTGACCAAGACGAACAAGAAGGAGGGCGAATCTGACAGAATAACATCGGTGATACCCATAGTCACCACGTCCTTGATGGAGCCGACCTACAACGTCCTCGCTTGTGCGTCGTTCGTCTTCCTCGATGGGCTAGTCCTCAACTCTATATACAGCTCCCAAAGGGCTCTCACTAATACTACACGGACCGGAATACGCAGATGACCCTTCGCAATATCTCAACTTGACTCTGCTTTGCGCAACAGAAACGTCCGATCCATCGTTTGTGTCCTACGACAGTCCTCAGCTCAGCATAGAGTGGAAGACACCTGCAGCATGTGGTGATGACAAGACCGATGACGATAACGACAGTGACGATGGCTCGTCGGGCGAGAGTGTTGGCAGCGGAATAGGATGGTTCTTCCTTGTGTACGTACCCTACCGCGTTCCCGAGACGTCCTCATGCTCATCCCGTGGCACAGTATAATCCTTGCCTTTGTTGCATACTTTGCCCTCGGTGCATACCACAACTACAGCACCTACGGCGCGACTGGCAAAGATCTCATTCCGTACGTGGTTTGGCTGTGTTGACTGTTACTGCGACTCATGTTACCACAAGGCATCGTGATTTCTGGCAAGAAGTACCGTATATGTTGAGCGATGTCGTCTCGCATTTGTGCTCTTCTGTCAAGCCTCGTCGTTCATCGAGTAGAAGCGGATACATTGCAGTATAGACCTCTGGTTATGTTACCCCTCGCTTTGATAAGTACGGAATATAGGATCTTCTTAATATGAGTCAGTGTTATACCCACAGCGAGCTTGCCTTACTGCTCTAGCTCCTCGTCAACGACCAGGGGGAAGGTTACTTCAAGTTGATGTTTTCGCTTGGATCTTTACAGTACGCGTCTCCGCGCGTGAAGAGCATTACTGACTCCTACTATAAAGCACGGTGAACAAACGATACTCATCGCGTGCCCATCTGTACTTTACTTACACGCTACACCGTCCCGTACTTACTTTTCACACGTACAAACGCCGAGCAATAAATGATGCTGTTTCTACCCCGGGCTCTTTCCTTATCTTCTTTCCCCACTTGTCACTCGGTAGTAGTCGGTGACTCGGTATCTGTCTTGAGTCTCAGTCTGCACCGGTACCGACATGGCCAGGAAGGATTGGTACGCAGTCACCGCTGGTCGACAAACCGGCGTCTTTCACAATTGGTGGGTTGCCTTCTCCCACCACTTGAGGTTGCATTCAACAGCTGCTCAATCCTCCCTCGACACAGGCATATTGCAGCTCCCCTTGTCCTGGGCATTCCTAAATCTGTATACCGTGGTTATTCCACCCAGGAGCAAGCTGAAGAGGCTTTCAACGAGGCCACACTTGCTGGGATGGTCAAAACCCTTTCCACGTCTAATACTAAAGCCTCTCCCCCACAAGCAACAGTGTCTTCCCCAGCGCGACTGCGTCAAGCTCAGGACCCCCAGGCGTCGGGACAAAGTATCTCGTCGCCTGCTAGGATGTCCAGACCTGCATTGCCCGAGTCAGCGCCTGGCCCTGTCGGCCAAAGTGCGAACTCTCCGGCCACCACTACACTCGTAGGGGGAAGCCCTGCTTTGATGCTGCGTCAAGCTCAGGACCCCCAGGCGTCGGGACGAGGTATCTCGTCACCTGCTAAAATGCCCAGGTCTGCATTGCCCGAGGCGGCCACTGAACCTATTGGCCAAAGCGCAACCTCGCCTGGCAGCACTACCCTTGTAGGGGTGAGCCCTCCTTTGAGACCGCCCAAACCTCAAACGAGAGCTCTCCCCTCCAAGAAGACTTCGCCGGTCAGTACGACCGCCAGCACACCGCGCTCTTTCGTTACGGCATTAGATGAGACCTCCTCGCAAGAGGACCCGGAGTCGGACTTGGAAATCCAAGTTGAATACCATACCCATACCGTTCCTACACCGTCTTCCGATTCGATTTCTACTGGGAGTCGATCCCCTCCTCGCCTCACGGCGCGTGATAAAGGGAAACAGCGGGAGGTGGACCCACACAACATGACGGGCAGCAGGATGGTTATTTCGCGTACGTCTCCGCCTGTCGACGGAGGATCTCCACGAAGACCTCTGAGACCTAAAAAGCGCTTCCCACCCGAGATTCCTGGAGTTGTTCGACGCGTTTTCTTGGAGACGCCACCGGGTTTGAAGGCGTATCCCGACGATTTGATCATTGTTTCCGACGATGAAGACGAAGATGAAAGCAAGGGGGGACATCAAATTCATGCCCCCGCGTCGCGTCGTCAGGCAGAGGAACATGGGGAGTCGACTTTACTCAGCCCGTTGACCTCACCCAGGTTACACACGTCTGAGGCTCTGCCCATGGACAACGTCTTGCCGGAAAAGGCGTCATCAGAAACGACGAGCATCAGCGTTGCAATGTCTTCGTTTGGGATGACGCCGTCGACTGGATGGAGTCCCGTGATCTCAAATTACTCGCCCAAGTTGAAGGAAGCACTGGACCCTCGGTCGCCCATTTCCCACCACGCTCCTCTGCCGCGCACTGCCAAGTGAGTCGGCTGTTGTATACATCGTTCCTAGGGTTGTTGACGCACGATGCTGGTAGGAGGACTGGCTGTGTACGGCCTTCACCAAACTTGAGTGTGGCGGCAGAGTTGGGCGAGTAACGATGTACCTGAATCGGCTGTGCGTACTGTACAACCGCTTTTCGGTGCGATAGAGACGCGATTTGCCGCGTTTCAAGGCGTTTTCGGTCGGTGTAGCAGTACTTATATGCTTTTATTGTATATTTGTATGTACGATTTTATTCGTTGACATTCTTAGTGTAACTTTCAGCTCAACCTGTAGTTCTTCCCTTCACGCTCATTCAATATCAACAGCGACAGAAATACGGTGTATATGAATTAAGGAACGATGGCTGTGCTCCTATTTGCTCTCGCCAAACAATGTCCTCTGTATCCAGAACTACTACTTACACCCTCTCATGTGCATAGCCAAACACTGAGCCCTTCACGATGGCCGACACGGCGCCAAATCCACCTTCTTCGACCACCTCGTCTGGCTCTCTGGATGCTCTATTATCGCCAAAACAAACCACGTTCCAAGAGCCTGCAAAGCGGGAGTCCATCGCTGAATCCGCCATTTCCGATGATGATTCGCGCTTTTCGACCGTCGCACTGTCGGCGCGACACAGCGGGTCGAGTATAGCCTCTGTACAGACGCAGGACCGTCCCCAGAGCACGTCATCCACCCTCGCACCCAGCTTCGATTCGCAGGACCGAACGCACAAGAAATCAGCCTCCACGACAACAATCCGCTCCGTGCACAATCTCCCGTTTGCCTTGAAGCAAGCAGAGGATGGAGCGAACCAGCGGCCGACTAGCATGGATGGGCAGCACAAACTCCAGGAAGAGTTCGCCCGGCTGCAGTCCAAGAAGGAGCATGATATCGTGGAGGAGGGCGAGACGGAACCTGAAGTCATTGATTGGGGTGCGTGGATCCCTTCCCATCATACTGATCTTCCTCTCTCTGACTTATAATGCTCAGACTTCTGGGGTGCGGTCATGTCGGGTTGGTCTCATAGTAATGCCTCACTACGCGCCTCAAATTCATCTCTGCCCTCACAGATTACCAGCAGTTTGCCAGTGCCGAGCCTGAGAAGCTGGCACAAGCCATCGCAAAGGGAATCCCCAACACGCTGCGTGGCATGATGTGGCAGCTAATGTGAGCTTCTCCATCACCGCTTCTATCAGTTCATGTGGACTGGTCATTCTTCAAGGTCAGCATCCAAGGACCCGGAGCTTGAGAGCACGTATCTCAATCTACTGAAGCAGACAAGCCCTCACGAGAAGGCTATAACGCGAGATCTTGGCAGGCATGTCGCGTCTCTCCGGCCGCCTTCTATAACATAGTCTAATCTACGCGAATAGAACGTTTCCTCACCACGCCTTCTTCACAGACGGGCAAGGTATCGGACAAGAAAATCTCTTCAACGTGTTGAAGGCATATTCTTTGTGTGTTCACTTTCCATGGTCTACATAGACATCAGTGCTGAGATTTTAGATATGACACACAAGTTGGTTACTGCCAAGGATTGCCGTTTGTCGTGGCGATCCTTCTCTTGAATGTGAGTCGAGCTCTACTGCATTCGATTCTGCATCTTATACCGTCTAGATGCCTGATGAGGAAGCATTCTCACTTCTCTGCCGACTCATGCATCTTTATGATCTACGGGGGCATTTTCTACCCGAGATGCCCAAGCTACAACTACGACTGGTAGAGTGCTGTCCTCCCTAATACATACTACATACTAACACATCTCCAGTTCCAAGTAAGTCGTAAGCAGCCCCCAAAGCTGGTCGATTGAACGCCGTGTTTCACTAGTTCGATCGCCTGGTAGAGGAAATCCTGCCCGTCCTCCATATACACTTTCTACGGCAGGGTGTCAAGTCCAGTATGTTTTGCTCGCAATGGTTCCTCACCATGTTCAGCTATCGGTAGGTGCACCCTCATTCGCTCGTAACACCATTCGAAACAGCGCTTAGGTTCCCTCTGGAGGTGGTTTTCCGAATATACGACAACGTCTTGGCTAGTGGGATAGAAGCAATCTTTGGGTTCAGTGTTGCCCTTTTACACAAGAACGAGGACATCTTGTTAGGACTCAAGTTTGATGAGATTTTGAGCTTTCTGAATACGAAATTGTTCGATCGGTATAAAGTAGGTCTCCATTCCTTCAATCTCAATTCGTAGCGCTGACTTTAATTTAGTTGGATACATCCGAGGGTGAACCTGCGAAATACGACACCGATCAGTTTGTGACAGAAGCTACGTCCTTGCGAATATCGCCGTTCCAGCTAGACTCGTACAGTCACGAATATGAGGATATAATGGTGTGTTTGATGCCGTCGACAAGAGCGCAACACTCACACGCACGTAACACAGAGAGAGGCTAACAAACATGCAACGGAGATGGACGAACTACGAACTAGCAATCGCCAGCTGACAGCTCAAATGTAAGATCCAATCACTTCCTCTTTCCAGCTGACTCAGATCTCTGCAGCAAAAACCTGGAGAACGATTTTGCTCAATTGAACACAGAGCATGTCGAAGTCTTGGTACGTGTCTCCGTGTTGTGAGGTGCCCAAGCCTAACGTCCTTCGCAGAACGAATTGGTGAAGACACGGCTACAGAGTGAGGAGGTGGAGTCTGAGCTTGTCCGGTATAAGCTTCTGTATGTTTCTTCGTTACTCCCTCTTCACCCACTGACTCCTTTCAGATACGCGGAAGTCATGAACAATCAGAATGGGGGTGCAGCGCCAGCTACCGCTACCCGAGCGTCCAGCTCGGCCTCGCTGATATCAATGTTTGGCGGTTTAAAAAGAGGCAGTAGCTGACGTTGATGCCGCTACATACTGCGGCATAGCTCTAGATCTCTCACTCTATGTAACTACGCGCATAATTTGTATTCATAGCATCTATCCCTTGGAAGTTGGCGGCCGCATTGCGCGACACCCAAATGAGGAAGGAGGCGCGTCATGACGGCAAATTATGTCTTCATGCTTTACCACCACCAATGCATGAGCTATAGACCGACAACTCGACTCCGTACGGCCTGGAAAAGCCTGCGTATCCCCTCCCAGCAGCTCCGATGGCGATCTAGTGGCGCACAGCGCGGGCCGACGTCAAACCCTCTTCGACGGACGAACCCGTGGATAGCAGTCCCGGCAACACTGCTCGCCTTTTCGGGACTCGGATACTACGCCTACCACAACTCCCAGCCGTTCAAGCACTCTGTTTTGGCGGTCGTGCGCTGCTCGCGGGTCGGAGGTGCGCCATAGTCAGGGCAGGCGCCGCTTTTCTACTAACCTCTTGATCTACAGAGGCAGCGGTCCTGGGTGCTATCGACTACAAGTGGACATTCTCTCGGAGCTATGCAACGGAAGAGGAGAAACAACAGGCGTACTCGGAATGCCACACGCGAAGCGCGCACAGGACGCTCAAGGCGCTCCTCGCGAATGGAGGTGCGTACGAGGCTTGACGGTTCGTGACGTCTGTCTAATGCTGGATACAGGCGTCTTTATCAAGCTCGGGCAGCACATGTCGTCGTTGATCATGCTTCCCCGCGAGTGGACGAACGCGATGCGACCGTTGCAGGACCAGTGCGAAGCAACGCCCTACGAAAACGTCGAGGCACTCTTTCTCTCCGATATGGGTGCCTCCATTGGCGAACTGTTTGAGGACTTTGACCCCAACCCAATCGGCGTAGCAAGTCTGGCACAGGTGCACGTTGGCCACCACCGGGCCTCCAACAAAAAGGTTGCGGTCAAGTTGCAGCATCCCCATCTTGCAGAGTTCTGCGAGGTGGACATGGAGATGGTGGAGGTCGCCTTGGGTACGTTATCAACTGTCCGAGCCACTTCTCCGCAACTCATTTGCATCAGGATGGATCAAGTTTTGGTTCCCGGAATTCGAATTCACCTGGCTCGGGGAGGAGATGCGCGAAAACCTTCCAAAGGAGATGAACTTCGTTCACGAAGCCCACAACGCTGCCCGTGCTGCCAAGGACTTTGAGAATATGCGGACCTCACTCTACATTCCTGAAGTACTGGTAGCTAACAGACGAGTCTTGATAATGGAGTACATTCAAGGCAGTCGAGTGGACGACCTCGCCTATCTAGCGGACGCTAATATCGACCGGAACAAAGTTGCACTCGAGCTTTCGCGTATATTCAACCAAATGGTATTTGTGAACGGCTGGTTCCATGCGGTAGGCAAACTTGATTTTCGTGTGTGATTGTTTTTCACACCACACGCGTAGGATCCGCATCCTGGAAATCTTTTGATACGCCCTGCTCCGGCAGTATCAAAGTCGCCGTACAATTTTGAGATCGTCCTGTTGGACCATGGTCTCTATTTTGACATTGACACGCCCCTGCGCATCAACTACAGTAAATTTTGGCTGTCATTGATTTCACCTGCGTCGGAACAAACCAATGCGGATCGTCGGAAATACGCTGAGTTGGTGGGCAACATTGGACCAGACCTCGTGAGGCACATCTCTTCTGTTCAATGGGCGCCACACGCTAACTGCAAGATCTGCTCCAGTATCCCATCTTCGAAGCTGCTATGACCGGGCGTGCGGGCTTGGAGGGAACATTTGACGAAGACCCATCCGGACCACCGTTGGAGCGTGCTTCCGGTTTGATTAACGCATCTCGTCAAACAGAGACGGAAGTGGAGGTTATCAGAAATACTATCATGACTCGAGAAGGGATGTTCACGTCGATATTGCACGTCTTACGACGTGTACCAAGACGGGTACTCATGGTTCTCAAGCTCAACGATCTTACACGGTAACTATTGCACCTATCTTGCTGCGTTCGCCTCCTCACAAATCAACAGCAATTTAGACCATTCCCTCATGACTACTCATTCCCATGTGCGTCTCTTACTCGATGGGCACTCAGAAAAAATCTGATCCTCAAAAGATCCGGATCTTCCTCATCAACGCCAAGTATTGTGCGTATGCCATCTGGCGGGATGATCAGCAGCGAATCATAAGCACCATGAGAGAGAGTGGCTTACTGTCAATATCATTGCTGTCGGAATATTTTCGCTGTTGGTGGTAAGTACCTATCACGCTCGTATTGATGCAACTCGATGCTTAGAATCATGCTCCAGGCGATTTCAGAAGCAATACACCTCGATGATCTTCTTGGAGACCGTTATGGATATTCAGGCGCACTTGATCGTCAGCAAAGCGTGGTTACGAGGGCTGATGACGCATGGGTTCAAGGGAGCGCATATGGCAGCCTCCGGGCTCGCATAGAGGCGGTAGGTTATCTTGCTTGATGTTGGCTTGCCGTAATGCTCATTTGCAGCCCATCTAGTCTCTTATGGATACCTAAAGACTCGTGCCACGCATGGTCTGAAACATGATATGCTGTTCGTAGAGGCTCTAATCACTTGACGACCTTTGATGTAGCTCAAAAGTACACTACATACAAGTCATTTCCAGGATAAACCCTCCAGTCGCCGGTGGTTCCCACCTCAAGACGGAAGTTAACCTGATCGTTTTGCGATTTATTCAAGATTCTTTCCCCATACTTGATTTGCGACGCCGGTCGAGGTGCCAGTGGTCATCGGAAAGTCGGCCAACGAGGTCTTGTTTTCAGCAGCCTGTCTTTTTGGCCGTGCGTGGTGACGCGTCTGTTGTAAGGGTTCAAAACATTGTCTCTAACGTGCTCAAGTGCTATGATATCCATCCCATCGTCATGCGCTTTCTGGCCTAAAAAGCTGCACTGGTGCTTGAGCTGTGTGCAGCTCATGTATGGACTTGGCACATTCCGGCATGTAACTCTACATGGGTAGTGATGGAGAGAAGCGATGAACGCGGCTGACGAAGGCTATGCAGTCGCTCGTCCATCTCTCTAGAACGCAAGTCATACGGTCACCAGACTGTTTTTCTATGATATGAGGTGATTAAATGTGGGTGTCGATGGGTCCTGACTGAAATTTCCAATCAACTTTGTCTTCCCTCCTCACCCCTTTCCAATCTCAGCCAATAATCTCATCCCAGTCTCATCCCGTCATTTCCGCGGACCGCGATGACTCGTTGTCAAGCGGGGCCAAAGCGGCGTCGGTCTTTCGTAAAATGACCCTTTCAGGTGGCGCTGATGAAAACTGCGGCAAGACCAAACTGGCACTGAGCTTCTTGACACACTGTGCGCGACGGTGTCGCTGTCCATCAGCGGGTCAGACGTAGGTGACATGGCGTTCTGGGGTACGTTCAATTGCTGCGCTACCTAGGGCTGAAGTCAAGAACAGTCGAGACCAAGCAATCAACATAGAGGTCTCATTGCTAACCACTAGTTGAGCATCTCGTTACATTCTATATCACCAAGATGACATCGTGTTGACTGTGGCTTGGGAAAGTAGGTCCTTCGCTGTTGTTATGTGCAGCTGCCAGTGTCTGACATGCCCATTGCCCAAACGGAAAACAAACCACAGATTGCGTCGCTCAACTCGCTCTCAGGCTCTGCTTGGCTTGTCGTCCCCTCTGACGCGATACATTTGTCTGGCGTCTCGAGTAAGCCGGATTGCATTCATTCTGATGATGAGGAGGGCTAGACGGAGTTCACTCGGGAAACTGAGAAAGGACCTTGGCGGCATAATTGATATTGCGTCAAGCAATCTCAACCTACGAAGCTCAAACAAGGAGTGGCATGGGCCATGGCGCCTCAGAATGAGGACGACTACGGTCAGAGTACCACCACTCACTCAACCGTGGGCATCTATGGATCCCTGGTATCAGCGGTATCTCCGAACTGCGAACCTCGTGGAGCGCCTCAGTGCTATCATGTCCAATTTGGTCAAAAGGAAGAAAGGTATTGAATCTATTACTCGTCGCTCCTTAAATTCAATTTGCAAGTGTGCACAGGCTATGTACCCGAGATCCAGAGTCCAGACAGAGCTTGAAGAATCTTTTCAGACACATCAGCGGCAAGTGAACAAACACCGTCTTCGTCGAACCCACGACACGATATTGCAACTCGAGTCTCCGTATCTCAGTGCATTGAGCTGGGTAAACCAACATACAGGGAGCCTCTGACGTGGAAGGCATCATCCAGAGTATCAAATACATTGTAATCGTTCGTGGATGGCCATCCGACGTTCTGCAATTCACACCGGTCTGAGTCTCACTCAAGGTATCGATACAATCGGTGTCCTGAACGATTACAGGCTAACGCCACCGCCACCAGCCCCTTGTACATCAGCTGGAGGCGGTACTGCGATGGCGCCGTCAAAGACTCAAAGCCAATCATCCAGGAGCGCATCGCAGTCATCCTGACAAGCCTGTTAACAATCGCTACTATTCGTATCACGCCCCCAACAAGGAACATTATCATCATGCCTGATACAAGAGCGTAAAGCTCAAAGTGAGCTGTTATTTTCATGATTGAAAGTCTCATCACTCCAGTTGCATACAAACAAATGACCGTTGATATCGTCTTTTCAGCAAATACAGTTGAGCGCATTCTCATGAGAAGCATCTCCTTGACATTCTTAGTGGATGTTTGGGCTTGGAGGTATGGATCTGACAGGTATGTTTTTTTTGGTGAAGGAGAATTCGCCAAAACACGTCGAATTCGAGGAACTGATGTCAAAGGCGAAACTAGAGATGGCGTATACCCAGGCGTAAGAAGATGGGGTTTGATACGGTCGTCAACTCACACTCAAGGTGCACCTAGTAACCGTCCCGGCCATCTTTTAATTTGTGTGATTACATTCCCTTCGGGCTTTGCAGTGGGAAAACTGTGAGAAGCAATGGGTGTTTCTTTGTTACGCAGGATAACACTAATGTTACAGACAGGTTTGCGTCGAGTACAAAATACAAATGCGGCAGAATAAGGATACGAAATTCGAATTGTGTGTGCAGGAAAAGGCCCGGGGAAGAAGGAGGGCAGGTAGTATCTCAACTACTATCATCAGAATCTGAAGCGCTCGACGCGACAGATCGTGGTTTCCGGGGAACGACTGCGTCCAGCTTCGCAGTCAGGCTTTCGAGCTCCAGAAGGAAATGACCCTCCTTCCACTGTTCACTGCTAGAATGCGCTCGGACGATGTACCATCCAAGGTCAGAGTGGCACGTAGAGCACGTTATCTCCTGCATAGTATGCGCCCCGGTATTCATGAGATGAACGGCAGGGTTGGAGAAGTTGACATGATGTCTAACGGGTCGGTCAGTTGGGAGGGTCGGAGAACGAAGGAGCACCGCCTCACATTTCAGTGAACAGGGAGGCTTTCCCGTTGAAGCCTCGGAAGGCCCGCGAGTTCGCAGGTATCTGCATCAGGGTCAGGACGCGGATCCCACTAATTAGAGGACGTGACGCGACTGACCTTGGAAAGAGGAAGAAGCATACTTATGCATGTTACATAGGACTTGCATCGTTTGCACACCAATGGGCGCGGGATGGGGGGAAGCGGCCTGGCCTGCGGCAGGTGCGACGGGGAACGAGGTGCGCTCGCGCTTGCGCTGGGCAGACTGGGGAGGCGTCGCAGGGACGTCTTGGGTTTCTCGGTGGTCATGTTCGCACACGAGAACTTGCGCTGCAGTTCGGGGTGGGACATACTGGGCGGATGGTACAGATGATGGGTACTCTGGAGGGAAAGTGCTTTATATCCGTGGATGGGCAGTGCCCGTCATTCTGGATACCATCACTGAGCCAGGAATGCAACAAGCTTACATTGCACGATTTAGGCTGCATATCCGATGGTGACCAGAGAAGAGCCTGGGAGTCTTGTGATTGATAGATTGGTGGCTTGCCAAAGGGCTTATCGGGCGGATATCCGCAAGTGCCAAGCAGTGCATCAGTAGTTAGTGCTAGATCAGTTGACTGGCCCGGACGTGTGCACTCCGTGAGATTTGATGGGTGGCGACACACCCGATACGGTGGCCGAAATGGGAACACCCCTGTCTTGCGCACCCACCATCTTTCCATCTATCTTTGAGTTAAGTACATCAAGTGAACTTATGGCCACACGTCTTGTCTGCGTGGGCAACAATATTTTGCTTCCGGGCGCTGATCTGCCCCGACCTGCTTCGATAACCATTGACCTTGCGTCTGGGAAAATCATCGATATCATTCATTCCAAGGCTTCGCGATCATCTTATGCAGAAGATGTTCGTTGGATAGATGCTGGCAACAAATACATTCTTCCCGGTCTTGTCGAGTTCGTCATTTCCTGTCTCCGATGCCATCCGCTTATATCTAGCCGCTCTCTTCTGTCAGCTCTCATGTTCATCTCAATGAACCAGGCCGCACAGACTGGGAAGGATTCTATACAGGAACCCGCGCCGCGGCCTCGGGCGGAGTCACGACTGTAGTTGACATGCCGCTCAATTCGATTCCCCCTACAGTTTCCGTCGAGTATCTGGCGGTCAAGCGGACCGCGTCCGAAAATCAACGTTTCACAGACGTCGCGTTCTGGGGCGGCGTCATTCCAGGGAATCAGGTACAGAGTAATCCCTCCGTTCTAGCCGTACAGAGATGCATCATCATAATCCAAGGAACATCTCATACCATTGGTGGAAGCCGGTGTCAAAGGCTTCAAGTGTTTTCTGATTGAAAGCGGCGTCGAAGTACGTACATCCAGCGATGTTAGCTCAGTTTGTTGCTGCATCTGTCATTTTGCATGTAGGAGTTTCCTTGTGTGACCGAGTCAGACCTCAGGGAATCTATGCGAGTCCTGGAGGTAACGTATTTCTATGCTACCCTCTGTATTTTTCTCTGATCTCTCACTTTCTCCCTCGTCCAATAATAGGCCGTTCCGACGGTGCTACTCTTCCACGCGGAACTTGATGATAATGCCTCGAAAGACGCCGCGGAAACCTCTCAGTCATCGCCCACTTTGTATTCCACCTTTCTCGCCTCGCGATCACAGAAACTCGAGGTTGACGCCATCACGCTTATTACATCTCTCCAGAAGCAGTTCCCAACTTTGCGATGCCACATTGTGCACTTGTCGGCCTCATCCGCCCTTCCCTTGATACGCACCGCAAAAGCTGCTGGACTAAAGCTGACCGTCGAGACGTGTTTCCATTACCTCTGCCTCTCAGCGGATATGATACCCCATGGACACCCTGAATTTAAATGCTGTCCTCCGATCCGAGAAGAGATTAATCGAGATCTGCTGTGGGAGGCTTTGATTGAAGGTGTCATCGATTGTGTGGTTTCGGATCACAGTCCTTGTGTTGCCTCGCTCAAGAAGCTTGAGGACGGTGATATCATGGGGGCGTGGGGAGGGATCAGCACACTGGGATTGGGTTTAAGTTTGCTGTGGACTGAGGGACGGAAACGGGGCGTTACCATCGGGAAGATTTTAGATTGGACGAGTGGGAAGAGCGCAAAGCACGCAGGACTGGATCATCTGAAGGGCCAGTTGAAGGTCGGCTATGACGGAGACTTTGTGGTGTGGGATCCAGAGGCTGAATTCGAGGTGATGTGGTTACCATTGCAGTTCTTCTGTTTGCCTGACAACCTCTCAAGGTTACCAAGGAATCTTTGAACTTCAAGAACAAGCTGTCGCCATACGAGGGACAGAGGCTATCTGGTGTGGTTGAGAAGACGTTTGTAAGAGGCAGTCTAGTCTACGACTTCAAGGATGGTTTCCAGGCTCCTATCGGAAAGCTGTTATGATGACGGTCGACCTTCTCCAAAGTGTACACACGGTCATTAGAGTACATTAGTTGACTGCAGAAGAAGAAGTAGACTGAAATAAACTGTTTGGCGCCCAGCCCTGGGAGTAACAGGCCTATCGGCTATGTTTCAGTGATACACGTGCAAAGTCGGCTTGTCCTGCTCGCCCACTCCCATTCAACACAAGTCGGGGATGCGCGCGTCCAGTTTATCTGCTCTGGTGCTGCTGGGCGGGCTGCCTCGTGCTCTCTCATATATCCCCGCATCGCCCACGAACTCGACCAATGAAGCAATCGCAGGTGATTTTCCCATGGGCCGCGCTGTTTCTGCCACGGCCACTTATGAGCTCGATTCTAGGCGGCTTGAATATCACGGATGTCTCTTCACTGCACATGCAATGGGTACTGCTCGAACCGCAAAAGAACCTCTGAGATGCTGATAGTCTGTCAGTACATGAATGGGTCGTACTACCAGCACGTCTCCTACCAGCTGGCGGGAGAAGGAACCAATGGGCTTAGCCAAGTGTGGTGCATTTTGACCCGATCATTCAGTTTTTTACTGTTCTCGAAGGGAGCTTTGCTGCATTTCTCCGAAACGATCGCCAATAACAACACCCCAGGCAGTGAGTGCGTCTGCACACTCTTGTCCACTGGCTCATCATCCACTCTATCACCCTTCAAACAGCCGATACACCATGGATTGCGTTGGTATCTTGTGATGCCAATGCGACAGACGACAGCCAGGTTCGCGGTTAGACCCAAAACTCATTCCACACTTCTTTTGACGCCGTCTTCCAGGAGCTCGACATATTCACACTGGCACGCGACAAGGGCGCGAAAGCAGCCGTAAGCTTATCGTCATCTAAGCGCGGCACGGCGCTAATCAGCAAACCAGCTTCTCTACTCTCTGTTCTCAGTTGCATGCATCATCAATCCGGAATACGCTGATCCAGACAACTTTGACCAAGTTTTCGACATCTTCTCTACACAGGGTCTCAGCTCCGCGCGTCTAATCGAGTATCAGTTTGGCCAGATAGGATCAACGAATAACAGTATCTCTGCGACTTACAACTCCAAAAAGTTGAACAACTCTGCCTCGATAATGGAGGCTTCTCTTCGGGATGGCTCTGCCGCAGCTCCGGGATTCCTGTTTGCTACGTTAATGGCTTACAATGCAACTGGAACGCCCAACACATCTTCAAGTACGTCTGGCGGTGATGATAACAATAGTAATGACGACTCTGGTTCATCTCACACTGCACTGGCCATGTGCGTCATTCTTCTCACCATAGATATACGAGCTGACTCGTACACTAGGATTGTCCTCTATGTGATAACAGGGTGTGTTTCGGCAACATTCTGTATCATCATTTTAACTGGAGTGAGCTTCTTCTAGCGTCCAATAGTCATCATCTCATCGCGATTCACAGGCTATTCGCGCCATTCGGCACCCTGAACGCTATGGACCAAGGCGACGCGGTGATGGGGAATTCTATCAGTCACGTACGCAAGGCTTGACGCGTGCGATTCTCGACACCTTTCCCATCGTCAAGTTCGGCAGTAGTGCCCAACATCGGCGCCAGCCCGAGTCCGAGTCCGAAGACCAGTCGAAAGACTTTGAGTCAAGAAGCGTTGATGAATTCGGGCGCAATCAATCCTCTGTGGCGATGCACGAAATGGGATCTGAGAGTCAGGAGCCCTCGCTTGATGCTCCGGACGCTGCCGTATTTGCTACCGCTAGGCCACGAAAACGTCGCACGCCGCCAGCGCGAGACATGACTGGTGATGATCGCGGAGAAGGCACTTCTAGAGGGCAAGATGCCGGAGAAGATGTCCCAGTTCCTGCTGCTATTGGTCGAGAGACGTGCCCCATATGCATCGTTGATTTTGAGGATGATGACGATGTTCGCATCCTACCCTGCGAAGGACAGCATCGCTTCCATCAGCATTGTGTGGACCCATGGCTCCTCGAGCTATCAAGTTCTTGTCCCATTTGCCGACAAGGTGGGTCTCGCGTCTCGCGATTTGATACAACGTCGGATTGCTGACTGATACTCTCAGATTTCCTGGCACTTGAGACCATGCTATCCAGGGAAGACCACGGGCCAGACGAACGGCAACAGCATGGAAATGATAGACATGATCCGCGTCCACACAGCCTTTCCAGTAACCGATTCTCGCGTTACATTCGCTCTGCTGTACGTCGTCGGCGAATCCAAGAGGAAGCTGACCCCACAGACCCTCCTCTGCCCACTGTGGCACATACTACCTTGTAGAACGTTTAGATCTTTCTCTGTTGTAATTTACTGTAACCTCTTACGAAACACATACCGTATGTACGAGTTGTGTACATACAGCTCTCACCAATATTCCGAAGATCATGATAATATATATTCAACTAACAATGAATGCCTAAGATGGGAGCAGAGATCCAAGTCGATATTTGACAGTACGCCTGACTCGGACCTACGGCCGAGTGACAGCCTCCTTCAGCCCCTTGATATCTTCCAACTGTTCAATCCTTGATCCCTTCGCCATACTCTCACTTGCGGACAGTGGGGAAACTCCCGGATATTGAGCCCAGACGTGTTCCACTCTTTGAGTGGGGGGTTGATCAGGCGTTGGATCAACGGGGTCCAGCACGAGGAGCCAGACGGCGTCATATCCACCAGCTGCAAAATCCGACAGGTTAAGATCACGTTGTTATCTGTCTTTCATCATCCAACTCACCTCCTGGTACGCCACCTCCAACGACTCCGGCTTGTGATATACACGCGTCAAGAAGCTTTGTCTGGCCTTCTGGCTCTATAGGTACACCGGCAAGAGAGCCCATCTCGCGCATTTTAGCGCGTATACTCTTGAAGTGGGGTCATTATCACAGCATGATGGTCATGTAGATCTTGACTTACCTCAGATAGTGTATGAGCCTCGTGGAACGCATCTATGACTTTACGTTCTTCGTCGGGTATCTGCGGGTTCGCCGTCCACTGCAAGGAACGTTCAGATGGAAGGAAGAGGGACAGTAGAGCAATTAACCTGGACGTGACTTAATGTCGAGATGTACTTGACGGCGCTCGTGTAATTCTCCACATCTTGAGAATATAATCTTGAGATCTTAAGCAAAGTCTGCGCAAGAGCTTGATTCGTCTTGTCCAGGGCCTTCCAGAGTGTGTCCGCTGAGCAAGCCGCTTCAATGAGTATTTCCCGTCAAGCAGTCGTTTAATCAGACACCTACCCCGGGCGCTATCATCCTTTCTCCATTTCAGCACCTTTCCGACGAGAGACGGAGTGTCGCTCCCGGCATCGACATCAGCCAACATAATCCTAGTGAGCGGGGGTAGCTGAAACGGGTCGACACGGTAGTTCCATGCCTTATTGGTCGGCGACAGGACGGGATAGAGGGATGATGTCTGTGGCAAAAGGTACGCGTTTCATTTCAACACCCAAATGCATGGAGTAGGGCGGAGATTTCGACATACCGTATCGTCACTCATCAGGTCCTTGATTACATCTGGGTCAAAGCGCGTGTAGAGATGGCTCCCGAATACAGCCGCGGATACATCGAAGCCGCTGCCGACCTTGCCCTGCGCAAGACAATGGACGTATTGTGCCACATTGTGGGCGAGGCGCCTGCCGTCGGTGTTGACGTCCGAGAATGAGGCAGCAGGGATGGTACGGAAGTGGAGGAGGAGGCCAGACACCAGCGAAGTGATCAAAGAGGCCGACGAGCCCATCCCTGTCTTGTGAACATCAGAAAGACGGACGCCGGTTGATGCGAAGGGTTCAATAGACTCCAAAGATTTGAGCGTCCGGGAGAGATTGAGCGATTCTAGCTGTAACACGTTCGATAACTTGACTTCAAGATGGTGGCAAGTGTCGATGTACCTTGGCTCTTTGCGAATAAAAGTCATTGTCGCCAGCGATGGCTATGTCGAGGCCTTCGGTGAGGGCGGCCTTGATACCCGCAACGCCACTGACTTCAGCAGCCAAGGCCAGAGTCTTTTTCAAAGCAAGGAACACAAATTTGTTCTTGCTCGTACTATCATCACCACCATCAATACCCGCCTGCCCCATGGATCATTTGAAACAGCTTACTTGTCGGCGTGCTCCTCGACTTGGACAGCAGAGTCTCCGAATGAAACCGTGTATTTCCATGTTGCATCCAGGAACTGAGGAGATCGCACTTGGATGTGGTTCGATCCAACGGTGGCATCAGCGGTTATGACCGTGTAGAACCGAGAGGAAGCAGACACGACGATGCCGGAGTACTGAGGATCCAAGACGAGATACCCGCCCGCAATGAGCACCTTTCCTGGGGCAGAGACAACAGTGGACATGTTTGGATAGCGATTGGGCCAGGCAGACCCCAGCCTTTATATATGTGCCGAGTGAGCGTAGCAGATGAACAAGCGAAGAGCGAGCCCGGGCCCAAAAGGGAAAATCACAAAATGCAATTCAATGGCAAACGCTAAGCATAATGAAACGCGTTCAGCTAGAGATTTTCACTTCGCCCGGTTCAGGTGATAACAAACGGTCTGGATTTGACGGATCGAAACTTTACAATACAACAGTAATGTATTGAAACCAACACGGCCGTCCCGATTGCAGCCCATGTTCGGGTACTCATCGAGACGCGCTGCCATCGAGCTTCAAGAATTAGGTATCATCGCCCTCCGCGCTGGAACCACTCCTTCTGCTGCCCGCATGTGGCATTCTTACACCCAGGACACCTGAGTCCCAATTGAACACTCGTAGGTCCGCTCTTACCCGTCGAGAGCTGACGTAGATGTTCCGCTGCAATATCCGCGAGTGCGCGTATGAACACCGGGGAGCCATTCAATGACTCGGCACGGTAGACTTCCATTCCATGCTAGAAGACACAAGTCAGCCACGACCATCGCAAAAGAAGCAGCCGTTGACATGCCTCGCGCGCCTCTTTCGCGTATTCGAGGTCAATCTCGTACAGTGTCTCTATATGGTCGCTGGTGAACGCGATGGGGACTATGACCAGCTGTTTTTTGCCTAGTCGTGCAAGCCCTTTGATAGCGTCGCCTGTTTGCATTCCCATCCATGCTGACGGTCCAACCTGGGACTGCCAGACGAGACGATACGGATTGGAATGCTGTAGTCTGTCCATAACCCGTGACACGGTGGCGGATACTTCGGCAACGTAGGGATCGCCGCGGTTCACGACAGACATGGGAAGGGAATGTGCCGAGAAGAGTATAACGGTATCCTTGCGCGTCGCCTCTGAGAACTTTGTCAACGCCACTTCAATATTCTGGGCCACCGCCTAGATAGGAATTAGACGGGCTCCTTTGAGGCGCCAAGAAGGTTTACCTCGATGAACCCAGGATGTGTGCCCCATCTGTCTATTACGCTCCACTCGATGTCGCCGAACTGGTCGTTTTTGCGAAAAATGTCGTTGAGGCTGCTGCCGGTGGTGCTGCAGCTGTATTGGGGATACTGGGTGAACGCGACGGCGCGCTTGATGCCGTCTTCGCGCATCTGACGCGCCGTGTCCACCGTCAGCGGGCTGGCATAGCGGAATGCAGTATAGGCTCTGTGCGGGGCAGTCTCCGGATGCAGCTCATCGAGTATCTGGGCCATGCCCTCGCCCTGGAGCTGGGTGTAACGTAATATGGGAGAGCCTCCGCCGATGGCAGCATACTGTTCCTCGATTTGCGGCGTCCGTCTACGCGCAATCCACGGGGCCAAGAAGCGCTGGAAGGGCAGCGGAATGAGGTCCCCGTCGAGGAACAGGTTTTTGAGAAAGTCATGCGTCTCGGCGACCTGGAAATGAATTCCTTGAGCTTGTCGCGGGACACTGCCGGGGGCAACTCACGGTCGATGGGCCGCCCATGTTGAGCATGACGATGGCTGCACGCGCAGGGGTCAGCCCGCGGCTACAGACGCACGGAAAAGGACTGACCTGTGGGACTGGCCGTGTCTGTCAGTTGCCTCTCGCCGGGTGGACTGGGACACGTACCTGCGGCCACTGGGGGCGCCGCGCTGCAGCGTCGCCAGCGAGCGCGTCATTGCACGCGAAGAGACGTTCGTCCGAGGTATGTGCGGCATCATGTTGCGGTAGAAGGAGCGAAGGCAGCGCTTTTCGCCAGCTGGCAGGATGTTGATGCTGAGAACGAGCCTGTCATCATCATGGCGGCAGGAGATCGAGCTCGGCGTTCGGCTTCGTACTCGCCCGCTCTACAACCAATCACAATGTCCGGCAATGATAAGCGGTGTATTTGGGAGAGAATAAAACATCACGCCTGTGCGGAAATGCGGATACATTACAGCAATCAAGTATGTAAGTAGTGAATGGTAGTGTGGGTGAGGCAGTTTGGGAGCCCCGCACAATTGGCATCACAAAGACGATGGTAGGGAATATTCAAATTGTGGGTAGCTCTCACAGTGGGAAATGCCACCAGTACAACCGTGGGGGACTCGTTCCAATTGGGGCCCCGAAGACGTGTCGGAACCTAATAGTATGTGGCGGTTCACGCTGACAGTCCCGCTGAACGCTCCTCGCGAGTTGGTGATCTTGCTTGGCAAAGTAAGTACGTATCTAAGAGCTGTCGAGTCTCGTGTCCTGGACCTTCGTTCCTGAGCCGTCTAGGAGCGTTGTATGTCGTATGTTCATAGGCGGTCTGCAGTGGAAATTGCTAAGACCCGCACAGAGCAGGAGGTGCGCCACGTACCATTGCATCTTCTAGTGGCCGGCACGAGTCTTGTCCATGGTGCCTTTTCCTTCCGCGTAAAGTTGAAGCCCATTCCAGCCATGTCAGTCACTGGAGGAGGTATCTAGAAGCGTTCAGAGACAAAGAGAGCAACATCATAACCTGAACGAAAGTCAATAATTCTTTGCAGCAACAAAGAGGTGAGTAGAGTAGCTTTCAAACCTGTGCATACAGGCGCTCTGAAGTGAGAGCCTCTCATTGCACATTCATCGCTTCAGAACAGCTATTGCGGCGCAGATACTTGTAGACTGGATGTCTCTGCCAGCTTAGCACGTTCTTGCGCACTGATGACTGTCGAGGGAAGATGGCCAAGGCCCGAACGGTAAGAAGGAGAGAAATCTCCACACAACGACAGGAAACCGAAAGGAGGACCGTCTCCGTGACAGCTAGAACGAGCAACTGGACGCGGCCGAGGATAAAGATGCTGGAGACAGCGACCAGAACTCCCAGATTTGGCGGCTGTGGTCTCAACCAATTCCCTGGAACAGTGACTGGACAACGTCTTGTTAACGATGCGCTAGTACGGGTTTCTGATAGGCATAGAGAGACACAGAGACATGCCCAAACGGTATTGCGGGAAGCATACGAAAGGCTAAGTTAGAATTCAATAGTCGATAGCTTTCTCATGAGAGGGTAAGATCGTCAAGGGTGATGAGCGTTGCAAGAAGTCGGCGAGAGAGATGCTCAATGCAAATCTAGTCCACGGTATCGGTCAGAGAGTAGATTCGGCGACGAGAAGACTTTCGTGGTTGCTGAGGCGTCCTGTTGATTTGGAAATACTAATGGCATGGTCGATAGGGTCAACGCAGCCTGCCAAGACGCAAGGAGTGACGGAGAGTTTGCCCGAAAAGCAGATGTGATTCAAATATCCAAAGAAAAAGTGAAGATGCCTGTCCTATTGCTTGTGGCGTAAGTAGAGATGACCCAGCGCGTCGTCTGCTGGGTGTAGTATCGACGTACGACGATGAAAGGAAATGTGTATCAGAGATTACAGAGCTGCAGAAGAATAGAGCATCAAGGAGAAGAGCAAGCCGGCGTCAAGGGGCCGAGATAGTCTAGATCTGTAGAATAGGCCATTTCTGCCCGTTCTGGCAATCGAACTGGCGACTTGAACACCAAGACGGCTGGAAGTCGCCTTGATTCTGAACACACTTGTCCGTCAAGTTTACTTAAAGCCATCACTGCTACACATGCTTTCGCCGTGATATCCTCTACAGAACCAACTTTTCTCCACCAATGTTCAGCCAGTCCAAAGGACGAGGCAACAATCGCGAAAATGGCGGCGAGGCCCGCCAGCCTCTCCTGGGCTCGCGCGACAATCTGGCAGACGACAACGTCGTGTTTGCCATCGACGACGACTCGGATGACGACGGCGGCCGCGATCCTTCGGCGTTGGACGTGGAAGCAGACGATGATGGAAAGGCGGGCCATGTGCGCTTCCAAGAGGACGTGCAGGTCATTGGGCCGCCTCTGAGATCGACATTGGCCAGTCGTGAGGCAGGTGTGTACGTGTCGGGCGCTTTTCGCTCTCAGCGTATTCACCGTGCCGTCTCTATTCCAGAATACGAACTGGACTCTGACGAGCTGGACGAAGAGCTGGACGTGCCGATCCGCACCCGCCCGGGCCATGTAGATCATGCGACGATGCCGCTTCTGGTCGGACTACTGGAATCGTCTGCCCGACGAGGCGCGGACGGATCAATACCGCTGGGCAATGTTGGTGACGACGACGTGCCGCGCAACGGGGACGTGGACCTCGAAGAACTCGCCGCCAAGCCGACTGCAGGTGGAGGCATGATGAATTCCATCGCCAATATGGCAAACTCAATATTGGGTGCAGGCATCATAGGTATGCTTCCGTCTGTCGGCCCAAACACATCCTTCTGACGTGACGCGAACGTAGGTCTTCCTTATGCCATCAGCCAAGCTGGATTCTTCACCGGAATCATCCTGTTAGTGATTCTCTGTGGAGTTACAGACTGGACAATTCGACTCATTGTCATTAATGCCAAGCTGAGCGGTGGTCATTCGTATATCGATATCATGAATCACTGCTTTGGCTCCAGTGGGCGAGGTGCTGTGTCCTTCTTTCAGTTCGCGTTCGCGTTTGGAGGTGAGAACGCGTCGTCGATCAAGCTGTAGCGCAGGCGTTGACCTTTTGCAGGCATGTGCGCGTTTGGCATAATCATCGGCGATACCATTCCTCATGTCATTCGCTCGATATTCCCAACCTTGCAAGCTCAACCGGTCGTATGGCTGTTTGCGAACCGACAGTTCATCATCACGATGTGTACCCTCTGCGTCTCGTATCCTCTATCTTTGTACCGTGACATCCACAAGCTGTCTCGCGCGTCTGGCCTTGCCCTCATTGGCATGGTGATCATCGTAACCTCTGTGTTGATAGAGGCACCAAAGGCATCATCCGAGCTGAAAGGCGATCCGACCAAACGATTTACTGCCGTAGGTCCCGGTGTCTTCCAGGCAATTGGCGTCATAAGTTTTGCTTTCGGTAAGATTTCGCGCCCGTTATTCTCTTTCACCCGCTCAACAATGAAACTCTAGTATGCCACCACAATTCCCTGCTCATCTACGGAAGTCTTCGTACTCCGACACTAGACCGATTCGCTAAGGTTACACATGTATCCACGGTGCTATCACTTGTAGCTTGCACCACACTAGCAGTATCATCCTATGTTGTCTTCACGGACAGAACGCAAGGCAACATCCTAAACAACTTCTCTTCGGTATGTCAGCTTAACAGCACCACCCTCGTTGCCTAACACCTGATTTGCTCTCCAGAACGATACCCTCATCAATGTTGCCCGATTCGCCTTTGGGCTTAACATGTTCACAACGCTGCCTTTGGAACTCTTCGTGTGTCGAGAGGTGAGACAATGCGCCTCCTCGCCTGACTATCAACTCATGGCTACGGCTACAACCAATGACAGGTCATAGAACAGTATTTCTTTCCCCATGAAGCTTTCAATCCTCAACGGCATTTGTTCTTCACGACCACCATCCTAGTTGCGGCAATGTTCAGTGAGTATCACATCAATCCTTCACGGTCTCCATCGGTTACTGATACACTCTTACCAGTATCACTGGTAACTTGCGATCTAGGGGTGATGCTCGAAATTACTGGTGGCGTGTCCGCGACTGCATTAGCGTACATATTTCCCGCGGCATGTTACATCAAGCTACTGGACAAGGATCTGCCCTTGACTCATCGCAAGAAACTTCCCGCCGTGTGTTGTGTGGTTTTTGGGGTGATCGTGATGGCTATCTCGTTATTCCTGGCGTTAGGGAAGACATGGTCACAGGAAGGGGATGCAAAAATGTGTGCCTAGGCGTAGTTGTGTGGCGGTATTTTATTTGAATTGGACTTTATTTGTGGACATTGTACTGTATCTCTCTAATAGCTCTGATTTTGCTTTCTAATACAAGAGATTGGTGCTGGTGTGAAGGGAAGACCTCTCCATTACAGGACCTGCTCTCGTCGGCTTCCGGTTGGTAATTTGGGCTTCTTGAGCTAGACAGTGAGAGTATCTTGGAGACGATGTCTTGCAATGCGCCTAAGTTACACTGTTGGTTTTGTTCGACTCAGAGGGCACGTTTCCATCGGCGACCGAGCGGCGAGCTCATTCCACGTTAGATTCGAGATACCAGTCAGCTAGCCCATGCTTGAGATCGTAGAAAAGCTGTTACGACGAAGATTCAAAAGCTACAGATGAGATAACAAAAAAGTTGAGTATCACAACCATCCATCCACGATCCTCAGATGTGGCGCAAGTGTCAACAAACTCAATATACCCGAGAGATCACGATGATTCGCCCAAGACCGTTTAGGGAGAGAAAAGTAAGACCAATGCTTTCAAAGAACGGTAACTTGGGGGTGGGGGCCGCAGATATTGACATCATGATAAACAGCCTGTCCAACTGGTATTGTGCTGCTGTGAGTCGGTAGTTATCAAGGCCTCTGAAGGAATAAATTTTCAGAGATAATATGCAGCGACGTCTCGAGACTACTACCATGGAAGGGTGAAAGGTGAGTCTCCCTTCAATTGGAGCCAATGCGAACATTCTTCGGCAGATTGGCAGCCCCAGCAAAAGGGAATCCACCACTGAGAAGCAACATCTTGACGATCGGTCCGTGCTGAGTCCTTCACATGAGGATAGGTCAAATAGACAGTTACTTCAAGTCCAGGATTCAACGTTCAAGTCGTCACTGTCTGTGGCGGCTTTTGCGGGTGGCATGCCCGGCAGATTCCGGTACTACTTTAAATTCGTACCCCGCCCGCATGGTTTAACACGTGGCGCCTCTTTCGCCACGCTTGGATGATGGCCCTCCGCACGCTCTTCGCTCTGCTTTTTCTTCCACCGTCGCTCGTCTTACCCGCTGCAGCACTCAAAACGTCTCTCGCTGAACTTGCTCTGCAATATTCCCTCACTACCAGTACCACCTTTCCTTTCCCTACCGCAACCCAAAACAGTGACGCCACGGAGAAACTCGTTGAATCGCAATGGTCTTTGAGCAGAGGTCAAATCCAGAACAGGCCGGAGGACCTTGCCTTTGTAGCAGACTCTACCGGGGGCAATTCTAGTACTGCGCTCCAAGTCACCTATCCTGCAGACAGCTACTCGCATGACACTGGAGGCACTCAATTCTATAATCTTTGGAACACGTCGGATGGCTCTGAATTTCAATCCATGATGATTTCCTACGACATCGCCTTTGCATCCAACTTCGACTGGGTCAAAGGCGGCAAACTTCCTGGTATCAGGGGCGGCACCAATGCGACTGGATGTAGCGGTGGCGATGAGCCGACCGGGGCTGACTGCTTTAGTGCGCGCCTAATGTGGCGCGCAAATGGCGCCGCGGAGGGTGAGTGCCTATTCCTTGGTCAGATTATGGTCCTCTTACCCCGCCAGTGTACGCGTACATTCCGACACCCAATAACCTGTGTTCGGAATCGAGCATCACTTGTAACACGGACTACGGTGTCAGTATTTCTCGTGGGGCCTTTTCCTTCACGACTGGGAGGTACAGTGGGCTTCTCTAGTCTGTCCGTAGTGTTCTCATATCTCCGGACATAGTTGGAACACGGTGACCTTGCTCGTCCAGATGAACGACCCTGTCAATGTCGCGAACGGAAATCTGAAGCTTTAGTGCGCTTTCATTGGCTCCCACCACACCTACAGACTCAATCTGGCATAGTTATAACGATCTCCAGGTGATCTCTCAGACAGATCTACAATTCCGGACTTCCTCGTCTGTGAACGCCAATGGCATGTATTTTTCGTAAGCCTTTGTTCTCGGCCCAGAACCGTGGTATTCTTGACATTGATTCGTGCTTCCCAGGACATTTTTCGGAGGTGAGTGTTGCTTCGCGCAGTTGGAGAAACACACGATGCCATCTTTATGTTTTTACAGGCTCGGATGATAGTTGGGCTACGCCAGAAACGACCTACACGTATTTCCGGAATATCACGCTCTGGGGAGGCGGTAGCCCTTCCAACTTGACTGGAGCGGAGGCCAACGCTGCACCCAAAACAGGCACGACCATTGGAATTTTCTCAGCGCTTCTTGTACTGTTTGTTTGTATCTTGTAAACAGCTATGTGACTATGAAACCTTTCATGGACTCGAGCTGACACTGACTTTGAAAACGAACCATCGAGTGCCAGCTATGCAGGAATTCTACCGCAGTGTCGGCGTTTTCGTGTACACAAGCTGCAGGACCGAATGTTGAAATCCTCTATTCTGTCAATCAAGCCACAAGTGGGTCTCAAGTCTTCTCCCGTTGGTTGGTAATGCCGGATTTGTGCCTGCAGGACGTGGGTTTTGAAGTCACAAAGGCAAGGTCTTGTTCGTCCCGAAGGGATCCTTGCGAACACGGCCCTGTGGCGGGCCCCACTGGTAATATGGCTAACAACCTACCGCTTCGACCTACCTCTCAATACCTTGTGGCGCGGGCATACAGGCGCCACTTACCGAGTAGCAGTGACCGTACATCATCAGACTTGTAAGCAACACATGCTTGTGCAGAAGCCAGCTCTGGTAATCGAAAGATACGGAGGCTCCGGAAAGAACGAGGAATTAGGAAATCATCAGTATCTGTGTACGAGACCCTGTTGGTACCGATGGTCAGGCTCAAGTTCTTGAAGGTAATCTGATACACCACTAAAGTTACACCGAAGTGTTTGAAATCTGTGACCATTGGTGGCACTGGTCATTCTGGAGAATTCCAGGGAGGATAGACCTGGGATAGACAGGTATGCCCGGATACCGTATCAGTGACACGGATAATTCGCTGAAAGTTGCGATGCTTTTCACCTGTCACTAGTTGTGGGTGAGGTGCGAGTACAGATCGTTGTAAATAGCATCCAGTCTCTGAAGCCACTGCTCATAAACCCATGATCGTCCCGTAGGGTACTCAAAATTGTTTCAGGTAGGGAAGTAAAGCAACATGCGGTGGACGTGGACAACAGTGCAAGTAGAAGAGCACGATTGCCACGGCCCACGGGATGCGCTTTTGTCCAGATCAGAAGCATTTATTGCAATATGTCTTCGAGATCCTGAGCGTATGCGCTTTCCTGTCATCCTGCCGAAAAATCCAGGCAGCCGACTATTGGGACCTCTTCAATCAGAGAAGAAATGCACGTTCGGACAGCTACCTTCTTAACGTGACACTGATAGTCGCCCAAGAAAGTGGTATCCGCGCCCGGATGCACGGAGTCCGGTATATCGTGAGACGTGAGGTACATCTTGAGAATTAGTTAGCGCTGAACCTGCGCCACACGGCTCTTACTGAGACCGTCGGAGTTCACAGCATAGAATTTGAACGCGTTCAAGAGGGGCTGTACCTGTGTCAGTTCCAGCTGATTGAGCGTCGCAAAGATACGGCCCAGGTGACAACGTGAGTGCCAGTGAACAAATTGTACAAACCCACGGTGAATGTTGTAGTGAAGAGCGATGTCATTGGTCGATCAATGAGTGATCGGCTTGGGCGGGATGACGTTCCGACGGTCCGAATCACCCTTATTCATCGACTGTCACTTCGTCCTCAGTCAGTGTCATGGCGTTCTCCGGCGCTCTCGTACGTTTGATGCTGCTCTGCCGCCAGTACTACTTTGACACCGCTCCAGACCCTCACGGATCTCAATGATTTTATCGGCCCTTCCCAGGCGTGCATCAAGCCTGTCGAACAAACCAATCCTGCAGTGATAGAAGACAAGGGTGCAGCATCCGTCAGTGTGATGTTTTTGCGGAATTTCTCCACCTGCTCACTTTGAGTAGACAGAAATACAAGTTGATCTGAACGGATCCTACTACGAAGTTGCGGTCGACGGACTATCTGAACTGAAGAACAAACCGTCTGCTCAATCTGGTCAAAAGCTAGAACAGGCCCAAATCAATCTAAACGACTGTCTAGCCTGCAGGCATGGAATTTGCGTTACTTTTCGAACTTTGCTAATAGATAGCTGCTTCTAGTGGCTGTATCACATCTGCGGAGTCCGTGCTGATTACGCTCCAGTCTCATGTCGAGGTTCTGAACGTACTGGATTCTATTGCGGCCGCCTCGGAATATTGCGACGAGAGAAAGACCGCCGTTATTTCCCTCGCACCCCAATCACTGGCTTCCCTCGCCGCATCTTTATCTTTATCATCGTCTTCTTCTCTTCATCAATCGAAGGTGTCTCCACGCCAGGTCCTCCGCCGAGTTCGATCTTTCTTTAAACAGAAGCTAGCGGTTGAGCACGTCTTTGACACAACGTTTGCGCGGCATTTGGCCTTGCGTGACCATGCTCGAGAGTTTGCCGAGCGTTCCGAGAACGCTCATGGAAGCACAAGTAACGAGGAGTACAAGCAGCGGCTGCCTATGCTGGCTAGTGCTTGCCCAGGCTGGATCTGTTATGCGGAGAAGGCCCATTCTGAAATGCTGCCGTTCATCGCGCAGACAAAGAGTCCCCAGCAAGTCATGGGAACGTTGGTGAAAGACTGGATGGGCAAACGGTGGGGTAAACTGTGAGACACTTTGCCTCATTTCTTTTGCCACTCTAATCCTCATTTCCGGACTAGACCACACGAGCTGTACCACGTTTCGGTCATGCCTTGTTACGACAAGAAGTTGGAGGCCTCCCGGAGCGACTTTTACAACGAGATGTACTCGACGCGCGACGTGGACTGCGTTATTACGACGGGCGAACTGGAGCTTATGATGCGTGAACGGGGTTGGGATATTTCCCAGCCTGTTCCGGACGAGCTTCAGCCGCCTGGAGATGGCGACTTCTACTCGGATGGCACACTCCCAGAGTTACTCACGCACCCCGGTTCATCATCTGGATCCTATCTGCACTCGGTAATGACCTACGTGGCCAGCACCTCGCCCACACCCTTGTTTCTATCGGTCAAGCAGATACGCAATGCAGATTACGAAGAGTTTGTATTGCGAAGGGAAAGCGCAGAGGGCGAGGTCGTCTTCAAGGGGGCAAAGTGCTACGGGTTCCGTAATCTGCAAAATGTGGTGCGCAAGGTGGGCAAAGAGAAGGGCGTTCGAGGCGTTGGTGCGGCCGGGCGCATGGCAACTGGACGAGGTGTGGCTATCAAACGCAGGACGGCCGAAGCAAAGGGTGCAGCAAGTCTGAAAGATCGTCCGTACGATTACGTAGAGGTAATGGCGTGTCCCGGTGGTTGCGTGAACGGCGGGGGCCAGCTGAAGGTACCGTCGGACGCTGTGCAAGCCAGGGACGCTGAGGGGTACACGCGGGACTGGGGTGACGCAGGCGTAGAGATGCAGAACGCGCGGTGGGGCAACAAAGAATGGACACAGAAGGTGGAGGAAGCATATTGGGAGTCGGACGCGACAGTTGGCGATACGAATGGGGTTGAGCCGTGGGCGTGTGTTGAAACAACGCGAGGTGGTGACGCCAAGTGTGATCGAGCAATAGAGTCCCTCGTCACCGATGTAATGAGAGATCTATCTGGAGGCAGGGATGGCGAAAATGCTATGCGGACACAGTACCGCGCTGTAGAGGACGAGGTTATTGGACTTGCTGTGAAGTGGTAATATATAGACACGTTTAGAGATATTATGATTAGGATGTACGTCAAGTACGTTAAATACGAAGCGCGCGGTTGCTGTAAGTAAAAGGACTAGCTATGGTACAATTTGTAGCGGATTCGGATATAATAGAAAAGGTGTCGAAACTAAGATAGCAATGTGACGGATACAGAGCATGATGATGAGCGTACGTTTAAGCAATGATCTAAGATAGAGCAGGATATGCAGAAGAAGAGGATCCGGGGCGTCGAAGGGTATGATGGCGCGCGCGGTCATCGGCGATTCTGGCCGTAGTACGCGACGCAAGACATCGGACAGTACTCCTGGAGGGTTTCGCGGACGATTTCTTTGCGATCGGGGCCGTAGTACTGGCGGGCGGGTGAGGGAACGGAAGAGACACGGATCAAAAGAACCCACAAGCTTGCATTGGCTTGCTTCGCAGTTGTGACTCCGGCTGGTGGGATGGTTTTGCGATTTAGTGCATCGAGACGACCCACAGTCGATCTTGGCGAGAATTTTGGTCTGGCGGGCGTGAGTGTCGGCAGAAACGGACGCGATGGACGGCACGGGGGCTACCTGTCGATAATGACCGCAACCATACTTTATGCCTTCTCTGTATGGCAAAGAAAGGGTCAGATGACTGGCGGGCTGGACGCGAAGAGCACTTGCGTCTCGAGATTGCACATCGCGCAGGACGGGGAGGAGGGTGGAATACGCGGGAGTGCAGGCTGGAGGTGCGAAGGAATGCAGGGGTTATTGGGCACTCCTCGTCCCGCTACGGGGCTATAAGTAGCGCCAGACATGTGAGTCCGGCATCAATGGCCGAACTGCCGGCAATGCCATCAAATTGCAATTATGCTAGGGTTTCCGTCACATCACGGTCCTCTGTTCATGAACAGTGCACACCACCAATGAATTCAATAAATCCTACCACCCGCTCGCGGACGGGCCTGTTTCTCTCGTACCGGGACACGCGCGCGTCCTCGACCCGCTTCTCGCGCGCCCGCCTTGTCTACGATGACCACGACGACGAAGAGCAGCAGCTCATCGACCACCACGTCGTCGACATGGACCTGCCCCCCAAATGGTCTTTCGTGCCCGCTTCGTCATTGCCTCCGGGTTGCTCACCTGCTTCTCAGGGTGGACATTTCCGACCAGGTGCACCGTATCCTCGCTGATACTCAGGCGAAAAGTATGTGCAAGTGCTATGCATCACTCCGCCTCTCAATCCGGCCAAAACAGTCACCTCGCTCGAGAAGCTGCACGCCAAACACGTACTGCCGGGCTTCACGGACCGAACGCACGAAGAACAGGAGATCGACTCGTACACGACAGACATCACCAAGGTTCGCCCTTCCGTCCCCTGGTCAGCGCATTGCCGGACAGCCTTCTCCAGGACTTTCGTCAGTGCCAGACATTAATTCAGCGCATTGGCCCCGCTCCAGCGACCCATACATTCCCCCCTTCACAGACCGCGGTCCAGGCCTCCAGATATGATGCCCAGGCGGCTAAAAATGTACAACGTGGCCTCGCTGCGAAGGTGCAAGAGCTGAGCGCCACATTCCGGAAAAAGCAGCGTGTTTATATGGAAAGTCCGTATTTGTTTTCTCTTTTTCCATCTTCCCCTTGCCTGCCGCTGCGCCGAGGTCAAATCTTCTTGTCTTCCGACGCCTGTTCATCCGTTATCTCTCCGCTTCATCACATCGATTCCATCACGCGACATGTCTCTGCGGAGTAATCTATACGGCGGTTTTTATGCTAACTGTTTCCCTTCAAGAGCTGCAAGGTCATGCGATTAAGAATCAGGATCTCTTAATCGCTTCAGGAACTATATCGCTCAAAGGTCCAGAAGGCATGAGCGCCGTCGATGACGATATTGCTGCTGCTGTAAGTCTCATTGTACAGGTCGCATTACCCGGTCTCATCATCACTTTCATCTTATTCTTTCCTGAACGGCAACCTTTGTGATCTTCCTGACGCGTTCCATTCCCTGTGTAATGGCCGATCATTTCACTCTCGACCATCCATGATCCGTCTTATGAACCGTGGATTTCTTTTTCGCACTCTGCTCAACTGTCACATATCGACGCGTTCATTTCGCCAAACGCTTCCCCGTGGTATCTTGCTCTGCCCTACACGCGTTGCTGCGATTATCCATCGGGATCACTTGACATCTCAACTGCATCTTTTGACAATAACAATCCTTCAATCATTTATCCTATCATCTCGTTTTCTGCGCGGTTACTTGGCTCCGGTGGCGGTCTCGTCTCGTCCTTTGGACTTCCTTTTTCCACAGACACACACTCGGACTCAATCGCAATCGCTGTCTTTGATTCACGAAGACCCGACCGTCGATATTCAGATGCGGGATCGGGAATTGACCGAGATTGCGAAATCTATAGCCTCTCTCGCCGAGCTCTTCAAAGACCTGTCGGTCTTAGTGATTGACCAAGGGACACTGCTTGATAGCGTGGAGTACAATATTGAACAGACAGCCGTGTATGTAGACGAAGCTGTCAAAGATCTCAATATCGCAACTCGGTAATATTCTCGTCTCCTTCTGTGTCTTATTATCGCTAATAACGCGAGAACAGATACCAGAAAAACACCGGTCGGAGGAAATGCATTTTCCTGCTGTTACTCATCATCTTTGGATTGATAATCGTTATCGTCTTTAAGCCTAGGCGCCAGGCTCTCCCGCCGCCGCCAAGGGAAAGCGCAACGCCACCTTTGTTCAAACTTTTCCCGAGACATGGAGTGTCGTCTTGGACAAGAGGACCGTAGCGTCACTATACTCACATTAAATCTCTTTGTTACATACTCTACACGTTCGGTTTAATGCAAGTAGTACGTGAAGGATGGCAGTATGAACGGGCCCGGTTGCTGAATGATTTCGCCACGCCTGACCTGCGCGTAGCAATAACCCATGCCTGGGCAGCCTGATCCGTTGAGAGCAGGTTGAGAGCTATGCCAGTGACATTTGTGCCCAATATATCGAACTCCCGGCCGGTACTTGGCTCCCACAAATTAACATATTGGGCGCTTTGAAACATAGAAACCGTTGCCTCCGGTTGTTTCGCGGCCAACAATTGAAATAAATGGATGAGCGCCAAGCGGGAGGAGTGCAGGCTAGTGCAGGAGGGCCGAGGCCTCGATCATCGATGGGCCTCAGGGCGCACGACGTCATGACATTGGCAGGGCTGTGCCTGATCGGATTGCCCATCGTTGACGTTCAAGCCAAGCCCGCCATGTTCAGTCGACTTGTTCGGTTCAGGACCTTCCAGGTAAGCCGATTGAAGGGCTCATCTCAGGAGGAAATAACCGAGCTACGCCACGTACCACATGGGTAATGTCTTAATAGGTACAAGGAGGGCATCGGGCTTAGAAAATTCAGTCTCAGTGTCCACACGAGGCCACACAAGGTCCGGTGAGCCATTCAGGGATCCAGATGGTGTGTAGCAGCCAATAAGCGAGGGCAAGCTTGCCTAAGCTTGCAGAGCTCATTTCCTCGGTGCGAGCTGTTTGAATGATCTCTCGGAACCAGCTCGGAACGCACGCGTGGGGTCGCGGTATTGTATGGTATCGGTCATTCTCAAGTCGAGGGCTACGGGTTTTACGCACTGCCGAATGCTGTTGTCTTTAATTCGCCGTTCTCGCCGGTCAAATAAGACCAGCACCAGCGGAAGGTTTGTGGCTGACTAGAGTATATTTTTGAACATCTTGCTCGCATTAGTCGGTCCGATTTGATATCGGAGGCGTGCCAGTGGATCCCTTGAGTACCTGTTCTAATTTGTGGCGGTTTTCGAAGCCCAGGTGCCCGTTCAGAGTCTTTCTCGTATAGAGTCATCTTCTTGACTGTCAAGAGCTGTTTGAACGCTTTGACCATGCTTGACTAAGAGAAGCAGCGCTCTGTCACGGGACTGCAATACTGAGTCCGACGCTTCTGTGTCTCCAAGTTACCGCTACTTTCAATTGACACACACATTTTCAATCTCGCGGTTGACATGAGTATCAGAGGACCGCCTCAAGATGGGTACAGTCCTGTCGCGCTGAACGATGCCTCTGACGTCGATGTCACTGCCTCTGCTGTCAGGGGCACTGGTGGGAAATCTTTCATTCCACCATCTGCTCCATCTCCTTTTCATTCCACGACGACTATGTACCCCCCAGTTGAGCTGCAGGACAGAGGTACTTCCAGGTCGCAGTCGTCACTGCCATTAGCGCCGTCCCGCGCCAATTCTAGGCATATCCGTATCGAAGATTCGGTCGACACGCCCAATCCCGCTCGTTTCCAGAACTACGACGCAGAGCGCAACCAGTACAACCCCACCGGGCAGGGGCATTCGATGCCTGAGCCTATGCAGCGTCCAGGAAACAACCGAAATTCGAGTTGGGACTTGCTCAATGGCATCAAAAATTTTGAGCACGGGTACGAAGAGTTTGATTCGAGAAATGCAAGCCAAAACCATCTTGTGTTTGCTGCAGGAGATGTGCCCAAGAACAAGGTGCGTGTCTTCATTTACTTTATGGCGTCCGCGGCGTAGACTTACCTCTGTCTAGCTTTCTAAATTCTACCATTACCTGCTCAATGTGTCGATCGTTACGCGTTGGTTCCTCTTCATCGTCCCTGTGATGGGCATCATCTGGATCCCCGGTATACTGCAACTGACTGGCACATACCCCAACGGCAACGTATGCTTCCTTCATTCCTTCTTGTGTCCAACACCGCTCAATGACCGGTTCAGATATGGAGCGTGAAGCTTCTGTGGTGGAGTATCTGGCTGAGTGTTGTGTGGGGAGGTGAGCTTGTCCCGAACTATGTCCATCAACCCACCCTAATACCATTCACCAGGCTGGTGGGTCGCATTGGCCGCCTCGTGAGCATCCTCTCCTCTCCTTCAGAAGTTCCGGGACCGATCGACTACTTCCAGACGCATATTACCTCCAATCATCCGCGCCACTGTGGGTGCTGTTGCCGTTGGCACTCGGAGATACATCGACTGGGCTGGTGTGTTACATCGGCAAGTCCCCTTTTCCTAAATGACACGTCTTCTCCATCTTGAATCGTTCCACAGTCATGTTGCTTTCTTCGCATGGACATTGGCCATGTGGATCACATGGAATCCGGTCATAAACAGTCAACAGGAATCCGACGCGTCTACTCGCTCTGTCAACAACATTCACCTAATTGGTCGTTTTCTCTTTGGGTTCTTCCTCTGCTCAGCAGTCCTTCTCTTCGAAAAGTTTGCCATACAGTGGATTGCCGGCAAGTTCCACGAACGATCGTACGCTGGTAAGTCTTGCCCGAGTACTCTGATGCTCCTACACGTTTTTAATGACTTGGACAGAGCGTATCGCTGACCAAAAGTTTGCTATTCGATCGCTCGTGACGCTCTATTTGCATTCGTCCGATATCCCTGGCCGCAGCGATACCCTCAAGGCCTCGCATGCCAAAAGCAGCAGTGTAAATCCCAAAAAGCTCTTCAAACGCGCGCTTAAGGGGGTGCGCGTTGCAGCCACGACGACGACCACGGCTTTGGGCAATGTCGCAGTATGTAATATTTGCTTTTCCTTCGCCATACATCGTAATTGAAGTCACTCCCGTAGTCTGAAATTGCTGGAAGGTCTGTCTACTGACCACAGCCTTGAGTTTGTATTGCTCACTTGACGTCCAGTTCCGTTCTCCAACCCAACTCGCCCCAGGCCATGGTCAAGACTGCCATTGAGTCAGCGAACAAGTCCCGATTGGTGCATAGCGTTACCCTTTTTCATTGTACACGCTGCTGACGACGCCACCGGCAGCTGGCTCGTCGATTATTCTACTCGTTCACCAAGCCCGGAGCCGAATACATGTTTGTCCAAGATATACAACGCTTTTTCCCGAGCGCCGAAGAAGCCGATCAAGTGTTTGCTCTCTTCGACAGGGATCTGAACGGTGATGCTTCCAGAGACGAGGTTGAAATGGCGTGCCTGTAGGTCGACTCATGGAATTCTGGATCTGAGGTTTGACTATCCACGGCAGGGAGTTCCATCGTGAACAATTGTCAATCGAACACTCGATGCAGGATTTGGACAGCGCTGTTGGCCGCCTGGATAATATTTTCATGAGTGTCTACTTCATCGCTGCTATTCTGATTATCGCTGTCTGCATGGTTAGTCAACTTTTGCGCTACCGGAAACACCTCTCACCGATTTTGTCTACAGGAAGCGCAGTTGACCACCCTTGTAACTGGCGCCGGAACCTTCGTACTTGGTAAGTCATCTCCACTCCCTTTAACACTGAGTATATAACAAAGCCTTCTCCTTCTCAAGGTTTGAGTTGGCTCATCGGGTCCGCGTTGTCAGATGTTTTGACGAGCATCATCTTCCTCTTCATCCGCCACCCGTTCGATGTTGGCGACAGAGTCGACGTGGCAAGCATTCCGTACACCGTCAAAGAGATTCGCCTACTGAGCACCATATTCCTGAATGGCAATGGCGTGTATGTCCAAGTGCCCAATAGTGTATTGAACACGCATGTGAGTAGCGTCTCGGAGTTCAACGTCAATGAACTGACGCACGCTAGTTCATACATAACATCCGGAGAAGCCCTCAGGTACGTACTGTGGCTGTTGATCATGTTCGCGACATTAACGGTCAATGGCATGTAGATGAGCGAAACCTTCACATTTGATGTCGACTATCATACTTCCTTCGAGGATATAGAGCGCCTGCGTGACAGGATGCTGCAGTTCGTCCAGAGCGAGCGGCGAGATTATCAACCTGTGTTCGATGTCCAGGTCGTTGACTTCCCGGAACAAGAAAAGATAACGCTCACGGCGGAAATCAAGTACAAGACTAATGGACAGCTAGACGGATTGAAAGGTACCTAGCGGTTATCTTCAATTCCTATGCGACATGTGTTGACTTTTTTTATCTTCTCAGCTAAGCGCCGCAACAAGTGGGTCTGCGCACTCAAGGCCTGCCTAGCGGAAGTTCCGATCTACGGACCGAAGGGTGGCCCAAGTAGCCCGGCCGGTCCCACTAAATATACAAAAGTCCCTTGGGACGAAGTCAAAGCTGAGGAGCAAAGACACGCGCCCGTAGACGGCGCGGCGCAAAATAGCCATATCGGGGGCTGGAACCTCACAGATTCTAACGCTGCCTTCAGTGAGTGAAATTTGCAGTAGGGTTGAACGCTCAATGTCTGATGCAACTTCAGTGGGCGATGCCAACAACGTCTTTGGCGAGGCCGACGAGCTTCATATGACTACTCCTAGACGTGGGCTGTCGGACGACGGTTATCGAACTGCTGCCTCTTCTGCACCACACATGCCCTCTGCTAATACGATGCCCTCTGCGGTGAGGATGCCCACTGCTAGTACGATGCCCACTGCAATGCCATCATCTACACGTGTGGATTCGTCTTCATACGAGATGACTCCTCGCTAGTGGATCTCTTCAACCATCTTGAGTACTGAACTACTGATGTCTGTCTGGACACCTACTATCGATATCTGCCGCAATATATCACACGTACAATAGAAACACACATGCCTAGAAGGACTACATGAATAGTACCACTATAATGACCACCCCGACAAAGCTGGTGCGGGAGAAGTAGCATTGCTCGCCAATTTGGGGCTGGCCCAGCCGCCACCCCAACCCGGATTGGTGTTCTGCTGCTGTGGCCAGGTCGAAGCTGATGCGTCCCAGTCGTTGCCTCCCCCCCAAGCAGGATTTGGATCCTCAGCCATATCGGTAGGAAGCATGCCGTCCATGTCGTCGGATTTGAGACCCAGAATAAGATTAGCCAGTTTCTTTTGGAGCTCCGCGAGGCCCTGAGGGACATATGAACATTAGAATAGTGCGCGGCAAGAATCAGCGCGGGTGCAAACCTTCATGACGACTTCCTGCGGGCCAAGACTGCCATCCGTCTCGACTTCGAAGTAGAATTTGTTTGGTTTGGCGTTGTAGTCGAAGACCTCGTCGTCACGCGGTGCGTCTTCCTCGCGCGCATTGTCGCCGACTGGCCACTCGGCGCGCTCGTCTGTCTCGAACCAGTACGAGGTATGGCGGAGTTTATTGTAGGGATCGTATTCGAAGGACACCGCTGAGCATGGCGACCACTTTGCGTGTTCTTTAGCGATTCCCTGGGGGGTTTGACTTTAGCAAAACGCGTGATAGGAAATACTTCGGGCGCAGACCTTTTTCGCGATACATTCCAGCTTTAATGATTGTCCTTTTCTTATTTTACACAGGAGAACGGGGGGAACACCGGGGATGCCTACACGGGTTAGAAGCACTGGTTTAGCATGAGGGAAGATCTACCTTTTCCCACTGGTTGGCCAAAGTCGGGGCTTCGTTTTGATAACTCGTCGCCGCTTTCTAGGAGTTGCTCGTCCGAGCGATGGAAGATTTCAAGGTGGTTGCTTGTTATGTCCATAGTCACAGCTTCTTCACAACGCACGTCGAGCACAAGTCTTATGGAACAGTAGTCGCAGAATGATATACAGTTGCAGTCCTTTGCATTCGTGAGATATACTGACGCGAAGAGATGCGGAAAAACGCACCCTGTTGTACTTCATGGCCTCGTCGCAGTTGGTGCTCACTAATGGTACCATTCCAAGCCTGTGTGCAATGAATTCATCCGGAAGGACCGTTAGATTGGTCTGTATTTCCACCAAGTCGATTGCTGTGCATTCCTGAATAAGTCGACGGGCAATCCTGGTCAGTGTGGCGCACCAATGGTGGGGAGGTCCGCCATCATGACTCTCCGCAGAGAATTAGCGAAACTAGGGCCGTATTAGCAGAGGAAACCGGCGGGGTCACTGCGCATACGCAAGGTCGACATTTTCCAGGACAAAGTTGACCCGATCCTGCTTGAGATCGCGGATTCTGACTATGGGTTCGACGAGGTCCTGGGTTTGCATGGGTGACTGAGGCAACAAGCACTTACGGCTAAGCAGCACTACGTAAGGTATTTGCTGGTGTTGTCCTGTTGCTTCCCCCTGCCTGAGCCCCCCCAATATGACGCGTGGCGTTGCCTTGCATGTAGAGATATTAAGATTGCCGTTGAGCAGCGTTGAGCAGCCTGAGCAGCGGATGGTTCCTCGGACGAAGGGATCAGAGGGAACCTGGCCTACCCCACTTGAGGTCACCTTCTGGGGTTAGGGTTTTGATCGCGCTCTAACTTGTCTTTCACCTTCATCTTCCGTCAGAAATTTGTCTCGTAATGCTCTCTGTCCATCTGAGTCTAAGGCTTGGCTGGATTCTCGGTGTGCTCACTCACGTCAGGCCACAACGTAGTACAGATCATTATTCGTTCTACGCTCTGATTATCACAGAATTCCCTCAAACTCCCCACCAAACCCTGTTGTTCCTTTGCATCCGGTACTTACCAGGATCTGCTTCAATCTTGGCCTTCATGATCGACTCCAGCATCTAGTCTAAAGTTTTTTTTTCGTCTTGCCCACATGAGTCGCTGCCTAGTGGATCTGGCATCAACTTCCGACTCCGAAGGACGTTTCCACTGGATCTTGTAGGTGTCTATCGAGAATAGTGGCTGCCTTGGCGGAGTCCGCCGCTGTATCAACAATTTTCTTTCGGATGTACTCTAAAAGCACTCTGGCTCTAAGGCACAGGGTATCCCCAACAGTGCTCGACGTTTGTGGAGTCTTCCCGGGCTGGACATCCTTTCTTCGTCGCAGTTCGTCAGAAGCCGGTCGGGGCTACACTTGTATCTGAAAGTTTGCAATACGGGTACGCCATCGGGCACGCTGGCAGCAACTAGCTTCTTACCACCGCCAGAATTCCGCTAACCCGTTTCTGCATGTAGCTCAGCGCCCACTGATGATGAAACCCGGTGATACAGAATGCATTTCGGGCTCTTGGCTTTGGAACGATGCTGGCCTGGCTTACTGTTGATAGCCCGGACAATCTATACATAATTGCGACCTTCGGCTCTGTCCTTCAGGGCGTCCTGAAAACACTCCAGAGGATTGTGGTTTACAGAGATCTATCTCTCAGGCATGAAGCCCCGCGGTGCATTAACCTCGACATCCGTGGCGATCCCTTTTTGTTCATATATTTCAGGTCGATAACATGACGCAAATGCTGAAGCGACCCGGTTTCCGTCTAGAGCGCCTTCCGGCCAAAGTTCCCACAACCGCGGGAACGCCAGATTCCTCGGAGATGCGCAGATTGTTCTCACAAATATCACTTGAGGGCCTACAATCGGGAAGTTCTCTATGACTGTCAAGTTGCGGCTTGGATGTTATAAAGGATGATCCACCACTCGCGACCCATCTTCTCCCTCAAACAAGCTCATCCTCTCCATCATGTTGGCTTCTCCGCGTCGCTCACTCGTAGAAAGTGAGTACAACGAGCTCTCTTACGACAGCGCACCAATGAAGTTTCAGCCGACAACATCCTATGCGGTCCCGGAAGCGCTCATGAGACTGAGACCCGCCTGGTTGATGGTCGCCTACAACGAGTCTACAAGAATCTACCACCCTCTCTTCGCGCCTTCTGGCTTTGGGCAAGCAGCAAATACCACAATCGCGTCTATATCGTGTTCGAGGGAGAGCGCCTGACATATGGACAAGTTCATCGACAGGCCACCAAACTCGCCGGCGTATTCTATACCGCATATGGCGCGAGAAAGGGTTCGTGCCATGCCCTTCTTCAAAGCTTGACCACGCTCATCAGATGACAGGGGATAGAATCGGTATCTGCTCTCACAATTGCAGCGAATACCTGGTCAACTTTTGGGCCTGTCGTACGCAGCTCCCGCCGCCCCAAGCTTGTCTCACACCACTCACCTCACTGCAGACCTTCTCGGCGCCGTCCCCGTTCTCGTCAATGCGTGAGCACCGGAACTTCCGTCCTTCACAATAGTCAAATTGATAATATCCTTCGACTCTAGCTGGCTGCCCATCGAACCGCTTAAATATTGTCTCGTTCATACGGAATGCAAAATCCTCATTCTCGATTATGAACGCGCCGATAGGCTTCAGCCCGTCATGTCGTCGATATATGCGGATAATGATCTCACTGGCGTCCTCGTACTCGATTCTCCTCCCGGACGCGCCCTTCCTAGCGGAACCGAGTCTTTTCACGACGTTCTAAGCCATTATTCCGGAACAGTTCAATGTGTCCTGGACGACAGTTATCCCACCATTTCACCCGAAGACAACGCTGCAATCATGTTCACTTCTGGTTGTTCATTCCTTCATTGCGTGGATCAAGGACGATTTGCTGATGCTACAAGTAGGTACGACTGGCCTTCCCAAAGGAGTTCTGAGCACACAGCGGCAGTTCTTGACGAATGTCTTGAATGTAACGCGTCTTTTTCATTTTTTACTGCTTTGCGTGGCTCATCTAAGATTCAGACTACTGTTGGTGGCAGAAGAGCTGCGATACGAAGAGGCGACGATCCTTCTCTACCCGAACCATCTGGTCCGCAAAAAGGCGCGTTAGTAGCCGTGCCGCTCTTTCATGTAACCGGAACAACAAGTTACTCCGTGAGCCGCCTCATCTAGCTCGATTATACGACCACACTGCTAATCTCGCGACTTGCAGATGATGGCAACCATGAATGGCATGAAGATAGTCCTCATGCGAAAATGGATACCTGAAGAAGGTGTTTGTCCATCCTCTTCGTCATATGACGCGTGGACTTGAACTCTACTTACTCAAGTCTTACAGGTGCCAAGTGAGCAATCTCCGAGCGGCACGGTGTGTAATTACTCACTTGTTTCTAGTCTCATCAGAAAGGAGAACGTTTGTGTGGCGGGAGGGTCAGCTAATTCACGCACCTGCGGACCTTCGGCTAACACGTACCAGCGTTCCGGCGATGGTGTCTGATCTCATGGACAGCTCACTAGCAGGATATTTGCTCGAGGGACTATTTTTCGGTGGTTCTCCGGCCCCGGACGTTCTTACGACCAGAGCTAAACAGATTTTCCCTAAGGCCCAACTGTGCGTAGCGCTGACTTATGACCCCCAAGCTGAGGTGCTCAGAATGCCTCTAGAAGCCAGGGCTACGGGCTAACGGAGACGAACTCAATATCTGTGACGGTGAGCATTGGTCGTGTGCAGGGGTTCAGATAAGCTAACTGTTTGTGTAGAACGCTGGTGAAGACTATGAGTTGCGACCGAACAGCACGTAAGGTTACCGACTGCATCGCAAGTGTAAAGACTAACTACTGCGAACAGTGGCCGAGCGTGCCCAGTCAATGACATTGCCATCGTTGATGGGAACGTCCAGCTCACTCCTGGGAAGGTCGGCGAAGTCTGGCTGTAAGTGTGATCCTTAACACGACTTCTGGCGTCGTTCGTAGCTGATCTACGTTTGAAGGCGGGGCCCAAATGTCATGAAAGGCTACTGGAGGGACCCAGAAGCGACCCAAAACATACTCACTGTAGATGGGTGGCTCAAGACCGGCGATATCGGTGTGCTGGACGAAGAAGGGTTCCTCTATATCAAAGATAGAAGTATGTGCTCCTCTGCGCGCAAATTTCCGAGCGGGTGTACTAATGCCTCAATTTGTTGTCTCTGTAGTAAAAGATATCATCATCCGCGGCGGGGAAAATGTGGTATGCGGCTTCGATGTGTTCGCACAAATCGAAGTAATAACACCGGTTTTTTTTTTGCAGTCCTCTGCGTTCGTCGAAAATGCGCTTCACACTGATCCTCGGATATTGGAGGCTGCAGCGGTCGGAGTTCCTGATAAGCGGCTTGGAGAACTGGTCACTGCTGTGGTGTCTGTAAAGCCGTCGTACCGAGGACAGGTCACAGAGTTGTCCTTGATGGCAATAGCCCAGAATCTGTACGTCGAGCATATGTGCGTACTTCACCTTTGGTATTGACCCACTTCTCGCTACAGGTTGCCCAGATTTGCGGTCCCAGTAATGATTGTCATTCGCGAGGAGCCTTTTGGTAAGACATTGGTCCCAACAATTAACATTTGTGGCTTTGCTGACGTAGAACAGAACTCACACCGTCGGGCAAGATTATCAAGGCCGAGGTTCGTAAGATTGCGCGACGCCACTGGGAGCGAAGATGCATGGCTTCTTTGCGTTCCCAACCAACTGCTAACTTATAAGCAGCCGCAGACGAAGTACAATCTACGGTATTCAATCTATGTAGCCTTATCTAACAGTTTGAGACGAAATGGAACCAATGAACCCACGAATGACCAGGCCGCGAGGCGACTAGAGTCTAGTATGAGAATCGTAAAGCTCGAATAAGATTATCGGTGCCACTGTTATGCGGCCGGAGAACTGACACACAGCGAAGAACAATGCCAGTATGCTCGGGCGCAGCGAGAGAGACGAAAGAGCGAAGATCTTGAGTATGAGAGCACGGGCTTTGTGTGGAAAGAAGTCCTTTGCTTTTAACCGTCCATCGCATACATATTCTGGGATACAAACTCAATGGCCGCTGAACATCCCTGTCGAGTTTGTATGAGTGAGGAGAGCAGGTTAAACGGCATCCTATGTTCTATCCTGAGTAGCGGACAGAATGTATTGAGTACTATACACTCAATAGCTTCGTGGCGCAACACTCCCGTCTCGTGATTGTCCTTTGAGAGCCCTATACCCTGCCATTGACTCTAGTATCGCATCTCTAAGTTCATCACAACCCGGTACAGTAGACGAGGTCGAAGATAGACAGTAAGTCGCGCCCGAGTCGGCCCGACGCAAGTCGAAAGCGGAAGTGTGATCGAACCCTGGTGATTGCTTTCTCTTCACCTTCATGTCTCGGCACCATGCCAATGAACGACGACGACGACCTCGACACTCAGAGAGCTGAATCTTTGCTTTATCTGTCCCTGTTTCGCGAGCACCTTGCGCAGTTTCGTGCTCATCTAGCTGGAGATGACGGCCAACCTCTTCCATCTTCCACCGTACCTCCAACGGGATACTGGACCTCGGCCGAGAAAAACACATTTTTCCACGCGCTGTCTATTCACTCATCGCTACGACCAGACCTAATTGCGGCTCGACTGGAGCACAAATCTCTGCTTGATGTATGTGCATACATTGACGTGCTTTCCCAGGCAGCGTCAGAGGATCAGAACATGGAAGGCCGCGTGACGAGACGCGGTCTGGATATTGCCATGGAAGTCTCAGAAGATTGGGTGGAGCTGGAGGAGGAACACGGGTCCGGGCTGAACGCTTTGGAGGGAGCATGGGACACCGCGGAGAAGAGGAGACAGCAGAAGGAAACCGTTGAATCTGAGGAGACGCGTGCTCTCCGGGATATTGCCGACGAAGACGAACGCAGACAGGTCCAGGAGCAGTTTGATGCCTGGAAACGCGAGCACACCGCCATCTGGGATAGAGAGCACGTATTGGCTTCCCTCGAAGGCCCACAGCTTCGTGTTCTCCACACCAACTTCGTCAAAGAAGACGCGAAACTTAATGTAGATCAGGAAGGGTATCCTTCCGCTATCACCGATTCTGCGGTCCCTTCTTCCCAAAGTCCAACTCGGTCAGGAATGTTCAACGAGGCTGACAATTCACCAGTCGATTCCGCTGTCACGCACGCAGGTCCATCTGTTCCTCAGTTCCTACCCGATTCAAACCCCCAAACATTGCTTCAAGGAGCATCTGCTGGTCTGGAGACCGAGACCACACCTGATCTGGCCAATCTTTCCCCCAAATCTCGTCGCCTCGTCAAGAAGAGATTGTACATGCGACGAAAGCGAGCAGAGGCCGCTGGTACAGAGGCCAATCAAGATCTCAACAGATTGGCTACCGGCCGAAAGCGCTTAGCTACACCTCCGAAGCCGTTACTACCTTCGATGTACAAATCTGCACCATTCGTCGTTGACACCGACGACGAGGATGTAGATCAAGTGTCGAACCTATCACAGTCACAGTCCGTGCCCTCTACTTCTACAGATTATCCTCCTCCTCCTCTGGCCGCAGATGACGCATCTGTCAAATACCGCACTAGACATCGAGCCTCGGGAAAAACTAAGGAGGAAAAGTTCAAGGCAATCGTGCGCGAACAGACTATAGACGCCGAAGCGCTCCGCGCGATGAATCTGGATCTGTTCAACTATGCTGCAACCGAGAAAATGATGACGTGTGTATATGAGTTCCTCTTCTATGTGAAATGGTGTTGAACGCCTGTCAGGTTATACAGGATGGCTTATTCGGAATCTGAGGACAACAAGGTGACCAGCTCCATATCTGCTGATACCATTCGTATCTTGCACAACATACTCGTCGAGTTCATCACGGAGGTTCTTCACCGCTCTATCATCTACCGCGAGCAGGAGAACAGACTCAAAGCAAATGTTAAGGTGTGGCGTAGACATGAAGGTGATAAAGAGGTATCTAGAATGTCCAGTCGAAACCTCTACACTGCTTCTGACATTCCTTTTTCAGCTTATATCTCATTCACACATAAGTCATGTTCTAGAGATGATGGGCATGGGACACTTGTCGAAGGAAGACCTGTTCGGCAAGTTTTTCGACGACAGCGAGGATAGTGACGAAGACGCAAATAGAGACGATAGTGAGCGGGGCGAGGCCTCAGATGAGGGCGATTCCGAGGATCTTGATAGCGAGGGTCACCAGATTGCGACGGAGGGCGAGGCGCGAAATGAACGGGAGGCTGCGTTTCCGTTCCTTGCGCACCGGGAAATGTTACCGCCCCTCGTGCGACTTCCTCGCCACATTTCACAATCTGACGTGGATGAGGAAGATGCGTACATGGCAGTTGACACAGATGAGGACGCGTTGATGGCTGAGCTAAACGAGGAAGAGGAGCTGGATAATGAGGACATCCTGCAGGAACAAAAGTATGAAAATGAGCTTTGGGGCTCTTCAGCGATGTAATAAGCTTGTTATAATCTGTCTTTCTCTTGTCGTATAATATGTATGTACTGCATATTGCATGTATCTATCTTACCATACGCTCTAAACACCCTTGGCAGTGCCTTTCCCATCGGACGAGGTCGCACGTCATAAGACTAACAATGGACCTTGGCTTTGCAACCCAGCGGCTTGATTTCATATCCTGTTCATATCACAACCAATTCACCATAACGTTCGCGGGAAGGTCAAACCAGCTCTCACCATTGGAATCCCGCACAATCACGCGAGACATTTTAATTCTCAAACACGGAGAAAGACTTAGTGCGCCTTAGCATCGCTTAGTTTGCGTTCTAATGCCATGCTATAGCTAGCCGCCACTCGTGTGTCTGCCAACGGCAATCGTTCTCCGTGTTGCGTACCGACGGACTTTCAGCGGCTTGATTTCATTTGACGACCGTTCGCGCAAAACACAGCTGTCACACCTCAGGCCTCAGGCTCCAATTGCGGACAATAATTCATTGCGCCGCGGAACTTCTAACGAGCGCCAATGCTAACCACCGGTCACTATCCCATGGAGCCAACATCACTGCTCTCTGAGCCTCCCTCAATGCGGCACTCCCGTCAGCAGTTGCTCTTGCTATCGCCCTGAGGCCCAACTCCGCGCTTTCAACATCAATGCTTGCAGAGCTCGTGCCAGAGATGATAGGGAGAACGCTATTCTTGTCGCTTTGCTGCTCCATCCTGAGTGTTGCCAGTCGTACTCGCGCCTTGCAGTCCGATGGCTCCGCTACAATGGCATGCTGGGCTATTGAGATAGCTTTTGCGTCCTCTCCCTGAAGATTGCGAGTCAGTCTACAATCTAGGTTGACGGTCAATGAATTACCAGTGCCTGATGGTGCTTGATGAGGAGGTAGTCAACTTCCTTCTGGGGATCCATCTGTGCTCGCTGTTCTCGCGGTAGAGAAAGAATTTCAGAGAGCGCCGCGTCTATCAGACTTTCATCGTCAGATAGTATACCCATAGCGGCAAGTGTGTTGATTGCGGCTAGGTTCTCGGGGTCGTTTTCGATGCTACATAGGTCGTTAGCCCGTACACCACAGAAGATTGAAATGCTTTACCACTCGAGAAGTATAGATTTCGCTCCCTCCATGAGGTCCTCAGTGCCGCTTGCCCACATCGCCTTCGCCTGTAGTACACTGACGTGACCCGCTAGTAGGGCATTATCAGCGGCCACTGCCTTGGCCTCTTCAAACGAGGCAGACACCTCCTCGAAGTCACTTCCTCGTTTGAACTTGGCCATTCCTGTACCAAAGTGGGCTTGTGTACGCAGAGTCTTTGCCTCCTCATCCTCATCCTCAGCAAGCAGTCCGGAGACAGTCTCATAACACTCTAGAGCCCCTTCATAATCTCCAGCTCCGAGCTTGACTCGTCCCATATTGGCCTGTGCAATAACGTACTGTCGTTCGACTTCCGCTGATTCGGTTTCTTCGTATGTGGCTTCCAGGATGGAAACAACGCTGCTCAACATCGACTGAGCTGCGTCTAACTGTGATATGGCCTCATGTACGAGACTCGATAGATGGAGTCCAGGTATGGATGTAGGATTGAGCGTGAGGAATCGAGAGAGCAATGTCAAGCAGGGCAGGAGAGAGAGGTGCGACGAGGGAGATTTCGATGATCTATGAGCAGCAAATATTCGGTATGAGAACTCCAGATCCGCAAATGCCTGCAAGAAGAATTATGATGTGAAAGTAAGAAGGATCAAAGCCACGTACGACTGAGGACGCCAACCCTACCGCATGCTCTAGTAGAGCTTTTGCATCCTGGTCGTGACTATTGCTGGTTGCGACCAGGGCTTGCCCGACCCATGCCAGGGTGTAATCAGGGTCTAGGGTTTGTGCTCGGAACAATGCTTCGTTAGCAAGGTCGAGGTCATTATGGTATAGATATAACAATCCGAGGTTCGCCCAGGCTGCGGCACTCTGACGATATATTAATCGCTGTGTTCTTGATATTTGGGTAGACCAGCTCACCTTGGAGTCGACCTCAAGAGCCCTGATGTATGCATGCTGAGCCGACTTGGGTTGGGTGACGAAGTATGCATCTCCGAGGGCGATCCAATACTCTTGAACGCCAGGAGTTTCCTTTAGAGCACGAGAGATGAACGCGATGCCCTTCTTCTCCACGACCCCTTTTTCTTCCTCTCCTAGATGAGTAGCATAGACACGAATCGAAGTCGCCAAGTCAAACCAAGCACTTCCTAACGCCTGCGCTTCACTAGAGCTGACCGAAAGACGATGGTCATACGCCAAGATAGCACAGCGTAGTAGAACGAGTCCCGTCAGCGGCTCGGCCTCAAGGTCAATTGCGACGTTGATCCCTTTGAGCCTATCACCAGAGGGAGATGATAGGGATTTCAAGGCAACTTCCAGCGTCTCGCGAACGGACACCTCGTCGATGAGCACCGCACGAGAAGAAAGATGATACATCGCATCACCAGCAACCTTCCATATTACACCTCTGAAGCCCGAGCTGGCGTCCACTGCAGCTAACGACTCCCGCAAGGCATTGAGGAAGGAGTCCTCCGCCCTGGCCATGTACCCGCCAGCAACCTCACTCCGGCCTAACTCCAGATACGTAGTCGCAAGTGTTACGGATACGCCTATCTCCGATGGACGTTCCTTGAGTATGTCTTTGAAGATGTCAATCGCCTCCTGGTATTGGCCCGTCTGGCGCCGAACGTCGCCGATGAAGTAGTGGCTCATCCAGTCGTTGGGGTCGAGCTCGTGTGCACGGGTCAGCGCCTTGAGCGCAGCTGCATGTCGACCAGCCTTCGCGTACGCTTCTCCCAAGCGGAGCCAGCTCAATTGGTCCTCAGGCTCTGCACGCAGCGCGACTTGGAATGCCTGGGTCGCGGGCACGTAATGTCTTCGAGCCTTTCAACAAAGTCAGCCATAGGTTGGTGGTGGCGACAATATGAGCTCACCAACTCAACAGCTCCAACAGCTTTCCAGGCCCAAGAATTCATAGGTGTGAAGAGCGCCGCAGATGTCTTGGCCTGCGACTCCAAGCCAGCTTCCAACCCGCCCTCACCCTCAATAGTCCGTCTTGCGACGACCTCCACCAAATCCCATTCCCTCTCCTCTGCAAAACCTACGGCCAATCGCCGAGCGGCATAGACCTCGCGAGAATCGAGTTCGAATGCCTTTTGGAAGCACTTGGACGCGCGAACGGGATCGGGAGGTGAAACTTGTTCTTCGTAGTATTTGCCTATGGAGGTAAAGGCGGGCGCATACATAGGATCACGCTTGAGAGCCGTTATCCACTGTTTGTAGGCCTCGTTCCTTGTGTCAACTTAACAGTTCATGAGTACCTTTTAACTCGAAACAAGATAGAACATACCACCCATGTCCCAGTAGCATGTCCCGAGGCGCCACAAACATCTGGCGCTCTCAGTTCCAGGATCCTCAAACGAATCGATGACCTCCAACACTTCCTTGAATGCGCCTACGGCAAAGTCCAGGTCGCCCAGTTTTGATCTGCACCATGCATGCTCCTCTTTGGCGCGAAGACCCTCGTTGAGATCGTCGGGAAAAAGTCCATCGACGCGACTAAACAGCTCTGCAGCCTCCTCCCACTTCCCTGCCTCTTCCTTAATGTACGCCCTACCCATGAGCGCATCTACGTCGTCCGGCGAAACAGCGAGGATACTATCAATGAGGGGTAGCGCACGTAGATGGTGTTTGGGAGGGAACAAGTGGACGAGACTGGTAGCAAGAATGCCTTTGAATCCTAGATTTGTGCTAGGTCATTCGTGAGCACATCTCATCGAGCCATCAAACCAAAAGGCCAACGCACAGATCCAGAGACTTGCCATGATTGGTCTCTGCCCGCCTAGTGAGCTCGAGTCCGCTCTCTGCTATTTTGATCGCGTTGGCGTAATCGGCCTCACGAAGGTAGACATCGGCCAACAGACGGGTGGCGATGAGTGAGTTGACGAGGCGAGGTTGAGCATCCTAAACATACATGTGCTTCAACAGAAGGAATATTGGCAATTGGAGTGATTCATACAAAAACCATGTCCAATCCAACATCTGGATCGTCAGCAGGGTTAGCATCCTCCTGCTCATCATCCTCGTCTACTTCCAGAGAGATGGAATAGTAGATGAGATACCCCTTGAGCATGGCGGTCAAAGGGTGTCCAGGGAACAAGGTCATGAAGAGGCGAAGGTTAGCATAGTCGTATGCTTCGACCGTTTTGACGTCTTTGCGGTCGAAGAACAATGTCCAAGCGAGCTCGTCCGGTAGTCTGAGGATGATAGCGCCGTTCACCATAGCATCGACCTCGTCAGACAGTTTCTTCTTCGCGTCTGCCGTTTTAGGGAGAGCAAACAAGTAGCGCGTCTTGGAATCGAGGAGCTTGTTTTCGGTTTCGCGTCGCAGCTCATCCGAGGTATGTGGGTGATTGATTATCTCGTTGTACAAGTCCGGTAGCTGAAGTCGTGTCAATGGGTTTTCCAGAGGAACATCAATGCTGCACTCACCCGGGAACGACTCCAGATCTCTATGCCGACATCTTTCCTCAATTGTTCTGGCCCAGCAGCATTCAGTCTAGTGCGGCGTTTTTCTACTTCCCTCTTCATAGTCTGGGCCTCGTCTTGCTCTACGATGGCGACAATCTCTTCGATGACGGGCAGACCGTTGTGGATCGCTTCTTGCGTGTCAAAAGTTGTCGTTGCAGTGGGATTTGTGGCATCTGGCGCAGGGAGAGTCGAGAGGAGAGGATAGTATTTGGATCCGGGAAGGAGGAGAGAGAGCGCGTCGACGAGCTCGTTTGTTGATTTCTGCGTTCGGCGGAGTTGGATGAGCTTTTGGAGGGTTTCGGCGCATTTTGTTGCATCCGGGCTGGATCGAGGTCAATCGAGGAGGACCAAAGGATGACTGGCACGCACGCAAGGTCGAGTAATCGTTTCAATGTGCTCGCAAACTTGTCCCAGTTCTCTGTTCGTTCATAAAAGCGCGAAAGACCCTGGTTGCCATGAGACTCGAAGAGTAGACAGACATGAAAACTAACCTGCCACGCTAATAATTGGGTGGGACCGTTGTCGATGGCTTTCAGATAGGCCTGATAGCATTTCTGTCAGATGGTGCTTAAACCGAGACGTGTAAGCAGTTACTTGCTCGCTTTTGGCGTGATCCCCAAGCTCAAGGCAGGCAAGGCCAAGGAAGACGTTGCTGCAGGCGATAATGAGGCTCGCCCCAAATGGACCACGACGGGCGACCTCTTACGCGTTGTAGTTGTCCGGCTCGTAGTCGAGCACCTTTTCGGCACTGTCGCGGGCGCCAGCATAGTCCTTCTTGCCAATCGCATCCCTGGCGGCCTTGAGCCGCGATTTGACGACGGACATGATGGAAGTGGACCAAGTTTAGTTATGCCGCCGGCACATCTGCAGCTCTGTTCACCGACACTCAAATATAGTACACTACAATTACACCGCTCAGCCCTCCTCCATTGCATCGTCTTCGGCATCACCGCCACCATTCCACCAAGAGACGTTCCCGAGTCCTTGTTCTGCCATTGAACACTGCAGAAGATCAGCAACGAGAACGAGCTGCACTTTGGCTGGAAGACATACAACAATTTGGTACGGAGCTCGCCGCGGCTCCTTCTTGACCTGGATCCCCTCTGTCATCTGTGGCGGACCCGGCTCGTCGTCGTAGAATTCATCTGATTCGACGCGGACGCGTACAACCTCGCCAGTGTCGATATACATGCGCGTCGTAAGGTCCGTGTCTAGCAGCTCGGTCGATGTGGTGAGCTCAGAGTCTGGCACCCAGAAGAATGCGCGTTCGTTCGAGTCAAAGGTGGACGGTTGTGGGAGATAGATGTTGGGCACGTAGATGTCGTCAAAGAAGCCTACGGATACTGCAACGAGCATGAAGATGTGCATTCATTCATTCAAGAGGGCAGTGGGCGCACATCGTATCGATTCCGCGTCCGATGACTTGACTTTGGCGAGGAGGACTTCGGAGGTGAAGGGTCTGAAGGTGACCATGCGGAATACCACTGCGTCGGTGAGTCAATGCGGCCAGAGGCGGGACATGGGCGTACCTTTGTAGTACAAAATACCATCCCCGTAGCGCACCCTGCCCTCTCCCGCCTGTGTTATGTCGAATACGCAGATACAGAGGCCGACGTCGTGGAGGACGCGATTCGCATATTTTTTGTTGAGCTCTGAGATAAGCGCGGTTTCAGGAGGGATGCCAAAGTTGGATGGATGGACGCCGACCGTGTCCTGGAAAAGTGAATAAGTAAATGCGCATATCTACTTGTAGGACGCGCACCTTGAGAATGGCAAGATTGAACATGCAGGCAAGAGGCAAAAATGCGCCGGCAGATCGGGCCGAGTCCCCGCGCAATGAGGGTCACAGTGACGCATAGCTGTTCACAGAAACCTTAACGTCAGGCACTGCCTTCTGTCCAACTGGCGCTTCTCGGCGGCTAGGCTTAGCTGTTGGTATCATGATATCAGACACGCCCGCTCCAGCTGACGCGGCCTTGACAGCGACCACCATGAGCGATGCTGGATCCCTCAGAAAGACCAAGTCTGCCGGCGATCTGCCTACGCCAGGTTCCTCGAGCCCTATTGGAGCGAGTCCGCTCAAGCAAGAGCTTTCCGAGGACACCGATATCACAGCCTCTACTGCCTTTCACAGCGTTGCCACGTTCGGTGTTGCTGTCCCCGAGGTAGTCGTGCCCGAGCCCGCCATCATCTCCGCGCCTACTGCGGACGAACTACCGGTCATGGCTACCTCTCCGACGCAGTCCCTACCCACACCTTCTCCGGTGGCGTCGCCGACTCTACGGACGCATGTACCACCGCCCACGCCTCACCCCTTCCCAGCTAATCTGCCTCCGCCGCGCCATCATCAGTCGCGCTACGCCAGAATCCTCGCATTTCTAGGCGTCGGCCGGAATGCATCCTCTGCTCGGCGGTCCAACATGTCTTTGGCTTGGAACTCTTCTTGGGCTTTAGCACAAGTCCGCTTTCTTTCATCGTCATCCGACCCGGACTAATGCGACATCCAGACCGTTATCATTATCGTAATGCTCGCTATCTCTGGGCACACAGAGAGCAAGACCGTTCCAGGCGCCAACGAATGGGATGCATGTTCGCGTCCCTTGGGTGCGTGGTCGTGTCTATGGCTTATCAGGGTCTGTCTGGCCTGCGCCTTGTATTTCTGGAAGTGGCAAAGGGAACGCGCCACGTACGTGCCACAGCGTCCGCGCTACATATATCTGCTAATTCACCATAGACCTCCGCCACCGTCAGATGTAGAATCAGGGAACACACCGGGACTTACTCCGAATACAAACACCACCCAAACTAACTCCACAGCTAACAATGTTACTCCAGCTCTTCCCTACACCAACTTGTTCAAAAAGTATTCATCTACAACCAAGCGCAAATGTATGCTGATTTGCCTTGGCAGACTTACCTTGGTATCATCGCTCTTCAGTTTCTGCTGGTTCATAACCGCCCATATTCTCGTTTACACATCTATCAATACATGCCGTCTCTCATCTCCTCATCTCTGGTGGCTCGTCTTTGGTATCTTATGCATCACATACCTCATGGTTCTCGAAGTCTTCCTCCTCACCATAGTGGTATTCATACTCGCGCCCATCCTCTTCGTATGTCCCCCCCTCCCCTCTTCACCTTGCCCGCACTAAACTTGAACCTGCACAGCTATTCTGGAACATCTTCCTGATGTGTCTCGGGCGCCATCCCCTCCAGAACCCCGGACTTATCAAGCCCGAGATCGGTAAGTTGTCCAAGGCAGTGGTGGATCGCATACCTCTTGTCATGTACATACCGCCGCCCCCGGATCCAACGTTGTACCCGGACAGCCCAATCAAACTCCCGGAAGCCATCTACACCTACCCACCGACACCGCCGAAACGGCGATTCCGCTGGTTCGGGAGGAAGCACAAGCCGCCGCCAAAGGGCAAAGAGGCGGAGTCGACCTCTGGTTCAGACAAGGAAACGGGAGCGGACGCCAAAGGGACGTGGGAGGAGAATTGGGAAAATGATGGGTATCCCTTCGTCGTCCTGGAGGGCAATCGCGCGGCGTGTGCGATTTGTTTGATGGACTTTGAGGAGCCGAAGAAGATTGGTGGTGAGGGCCAGGCGGTGTCTCCTGATGCGGGGGCGGGGTCGTCGAGCGATCCGGCGGTGATTACTGAGGAGGAGCGGGAGAAGGAGGAGGGACAGTTGAAACTCGAAGACGCGGGTGAGGGAGCACAGCCGCTTAGACTTTTGGAGTGCGGCCATGTATTTCATGTATGTCCACCATTGTCTTTGGTGCTACGGACTTATATCTCCTCACAGAAAACATGCCTCGATCCGTGGTTGACGGACGTCTCTGGACGGTGTCCAGTATGTCAGAGGGCGGTTGAGCTTCCCACCGATCCAAAGGCGAAGAGGAGGGCGGCGTAAGATGTACTAATAACGACCTTATGTATCAACTACCACTTACTGTAAGCTACTCAAGTTATTCCTGGGCCGGAAGAAAAACACAATGGTCTATCATTCTCTCAAGTCGAATCCCTGTCGCTAGTCGTAGCTTATCGCGCTGAGTTTGAGATCACTGTATGGGTGTAGATGGATGGATATATACAAAAAACCTAGATCGACGATAAACTATCCGACATCCCAAGATCAAGCTGCAGCGGCCACAAGAGGCGCCTCCATCGACGCATCGACCGATTTGCGATGCTTCTTCTTCTCCTTCTTGTCGCTTGACTTTTTGTCTTTGTGCTTTGTCTCCTTCGACGGTGCAACATCGACGTCCGCTTCCTCCCGCTTGCGCTTCTTCGACGATGTGAGGCTATCGTCTTGCGATGGCGTCACGGTCTCGACGTCCATAGCGCTTGAAGCCTCCTCCTTCAACTTGGACTTTTTCTCCTTCTTCTCTTTCTTCTTCTTCTCCTTCTCGTCGTCTCCGTCACCCTTAGATTTCGACTTCTTCTTCTCACTCTTCTCCTCCTTGCCTTCTTTCACCTTGGACTTCTCCTTCTTGTCCTTCTTCGCCGCCACATCAGTCGACTGTTCCGCCTCCAGCTTCGCCTTTTCCTTCTTCGCCTTCTTCTCTTTCTTGCGCTCCTTCTCGGCGTCCTCCGACTGGGCTGGCTCCGCCGACTTGGACTTGGACTCCTCCTTCTTGTCCTTTTTCTCCTTCTTCGCCTTCTTTCTCTCTTCTTTGTCAACGCTTGACTTTTTGGTAGCATCAGACGAAGCTGACGGTATGGGCTGTGTTATCTGTATATAGTCGTGAGCAATTTCGAGTCAACACAGCTAGTGCAAGGCGTACCGTTTCCGCCTCCATTTGGTCGGCTTTGCGTTTTAGTGGAAGTGTCGGTGCAGGAGTAGGGATGGATGGAGGAGGAGGGGATCCCTTTGGAGTACCTAGAGGCGTATCGTTGGCACCACTCGCAGAAGCTAATGACCGACCGCCCCAGGAGCTGGAGCCACCACGTCCGCGTCCGCGGAAACCACCTCGGGAAGGCGCCGCCGGGGCAACACTAGGGTCCAGCTGAGGATAGTGGTTCTTAGGGCCCTGAAAAATCAAGATTCAGAACGAACGTCCAGAGACTGATGTCAAGCGCCACACACAGTCTTGGGTCCCTTGTAGATGCTCTTTTCGTACTTCTCCGCCTCGCTGATACATGTTGTATGTGTCTTGAATTGGGCCGGATTGTCGAACGTTTGGCTACAGTCAAGACAGTCGACCTGGGCGTAGCATCGATTCCAGTGGGCGGCCAGTTTCGGTTTCGTTACGACGTCGTCGCATCCTGGAGGCTGGATTAGCTGAATGTGCCTTTAGATGAGGTGTTTCCTAACCGTTACAGCTTGATGTAATTCAGTATGCATAACATAGAGGGGATGGCAACATACTGGAACGAAACCATGTTGCAGAGCTAGATGAGAGTAAGTTAAGCAGCGCTTGAAGATCGCAAATTTTTTGATCAAGCCCACGTGGGTGGCCGATCATTTGTACGGAAGCTTTGCGGTTTATCATTATGAGTCCAAAATCTCATCCATCCAACTTTCAACAATACAAAGACACAGGTAAGATTCGAGGTCGGATGGGGGTCCGCACCTGGTACTAAAACTACGGTAAAAACATAAGGAGAAAAAGGATACAAGACGGCGAAATAAAAGGCATAGATAAGTAGAGCAGATCGACATCAGCAACAAAACAGCAAGGAAAGCGTACAGTGGAAGGAGGGGAATATACGTGGCAGTCATATACTGTGGATCGATGTTTATTGGATCAAAAGTTACGACTCCACGGACATGTCCATTGTCAGATCACCCATAAACGCGTCCTGTACTAAAGCTAAGAAAGGAGTGTCAGTGATTCATAGTGTGGAGGACCTGGAAAGGTGATCGCCAGGTGTGAGGACGGGAAAATACACACCATCCGTTTCCTTCTGTGCTTCGGTTAAAGCCAGTTCTTCGGGCTTTTTGTCCTGATCCATCTTCTCGTCCTCAGCCGTGATACCATTCGTAGTTGGCTCGACAACCGCAAGAGGCACAACTTCCGGTTCAACAATAGTCGTAGTCACTTTAACCTCCGTCTCCGTCTCCAAGGGTGCGGATGGTGGTGGCACAGAATCCATTTTCGCATCGCCATTCTGGTCAGATACGTCCAATTTAGACTCTTCTTTGGCCACTGACGTTGCCTCTTCCTTGGCGACGTGCCCGTTCTTGGTACTGTCTTCTTTACCACTATTCAGGACTTGGTGCCACCGATCTACGAGCGTCTTTGCCCGCTCGCGGAATTTGTACTTGGAGTCGCCGCCAGGGGGCATTTTGTCGTCAGAGAGTGCGTGAATATGGCGCATAACCTTGCCAATTTTCGAGAACTGCGAAAACGATGAGAATATTACTCCTCGGAATCACTACGTTCATAGAATTGAGCTAGAAAAACTATCGCCCAAGGAAGCTCTGGGGCGACCAGAGGTGAATCGGGACCCACTCATAGAGAAGCAGTCACTGAAAAGGCGTGGCCGTCGAGTAGACGAGACAGAAAGAGAAATCGGGAGAATGCAGAACCCTAACCCTAAAACATGGGACGAAGATACTCACAGTAAGTTGGTCGATGGTTATGTCCTCATGATTTTCAACAGTTTTGAAGAGAGTATCCATATTGGGCAGATCCTGTGGGCAGATAGCATGAGTACCCGAAGAATGCCAATGAATGTCCCCAGATGGGTCACTGGAGCAGTTGTCGAAGATACATGGGAAGAATAAGGAGATAGCGTGAACTTGATATTCGCTGGAGAGGAAGATGGGAGCAAGCGAATTGAGGGATAGAGGCTCACACTTTCTCTCGCAATGCCTTTGCCCAAAAACGTTTTTTGCAGCTTGTGCCTCCAGTCTCGCACTTCCAATGCCTTCTTATCCTTGGGAACCTCACCATCAGCGTCGCCCTCTGCGTCCTGGTCCTTCTTGTCGCCATCCTCCTTCTCCTTTTTGGCCGACTTCTTGGGTTTTTTCGCGGGAGGTTCGCCTTCCTCTTCGCTCTCAGCGTCCACCTCCTTCTTGCTCCTCTTTCCCCCCTTCTTCGACGCCGATGGTGCCTTTCGTTTTCGCTTGTTGTCAGAGGGTTCGCTGGCTAATTCGTCAATTTCCCCATCTGCATCCGCGTCAGCATCTTCGTCTTCGTCGCCTCCAGGTGCAGGGCGCCCGGCCTCCCATTCGCTAGGATTGAGCGCTACGCGATAAGCGGCAAGTAGGTCGCCACTCTTTTTGCTTGGCTCGTTTATGTAGGCGTCAATCTCGTGACGTTTGAGTCGAGATATGTCTTTCGGCATAAGCCAGGCGCTGAAACAGAGAATGATTGAAATCAGAACTCTTTGAGTGACGCATACAGCATCGCGAATACGCACAAGTCGCCCGTGGGGAAAAATTGCACCAGCGAAAAGGCCTTCGCCCCACTCTTAGGCCGCTCCGCTTTGACCTTCGGTGGCGCATCCAAGGGATCCATGACCTGGCCCGGCCATGGTGGGTAGCCACGTATTTTGCCTAGCACGACATCTTTCGGCGCGTAAGACGGAGTATCGCCCGGCTGCTTTGTCGCAGATTTGCCTTTGGGTTTAACCATTGCCGTTGCTGAGAAGGAAGTGTAGAATTATGAATGAAGTGGCAGAAGCGAGAGGGTATCCCTTAGTGAGTCAGAGTAGGGAGACCTGCAGACGATCGTGGTGGTGGTAATGCAGCAAGAAGGGCGGCATCACGTGTCCGGTCCGTGCGTCAAATTCAACGAGCCGTTCCGAGGACCCTTGATGTTTGTTCTTTCACAAGTCCATTAGCTTTTGATGGTCGACTATTGCACTCTTCTTGCCATCCCTCTAGCCCGATTTCCCCATTGGAGATGACTTTGTAATATGCTCACGATCTACTGACCTGTATGTCAAAGCGCCTTTCACTTTCGTTCATAGTAGTACTATAGTCCATTGACACCAGTCGTTATAAATAGTGACTACTACTAGTGTCCATTTCTGACAGTCCCAGACAAGTCTCAGACCTACACAGCAATACCAACAATGGGACTCAAGAAGCTCTCAAAGTCATTCTCGGACTTCGGGTTTCCAGTCACCCTCAACGCCCTCACCAAGATCCTGTAGGTCCCATTCGGTATGGCGGTTCCATTCGCGAACTTGGGCTCGTCATATGAGAGTGCATTGTAGCCGTTGTCGTCAGGATCCTACAAGTCCTGTCAATAGACGGTCCCGCATAGGCAAAGAAGCCTGATACTCACCTCGTTGTTACGAGTCAGATAGTCAAGCTCAGTGAGAGTGCCCACAATGGGAACAGCGCCGAAAGTGCCTCCCACTGCTTTGTGCGGGAAAGAGAAGAAGTGGCCGGGTTTCGATGCTCTCGTATTGAGAGTCGGGGTGAAGTTGATATCCGCACTGACTAGGTCAACCCGGAACAAGGGCGTGCCAAAGGCCAAACTGTCATATGAGGGTGAGGATGTGTAAAGTGAGAGTGAGTCGAAAACATACCGGAACAGAAGAGTAGGGTAATCAAAGTCAGTGAACGTGTAGTTCGTGCTCTCGGTCTGGACGTCCCCAGTCGAATCCAAGATAGCCGGTATTTGCACTCCAAAGTATTCATCTGTGTCGTCAACGACCTGTTTGTCCTTCAGCGATGCAGCCAAGCCAAGGTACGACACATGAGTGATGTCCTGTTTGCTTTCGACCTGTATGAATCCAGAGTACACAGGGTAGGTCGAGGCATCCAATCCTTTAGGGGGCTGGAACGATGCAATGATCCTCTTCGTCTGATTTGGGACAAGTTTGAATTTCTGTTCGCTAAACGTGACGGAGGCTGCGTCGTCGGTCAATGGGACGGGGCCGGTAGCAGGGAAAATGTCTCCCTATGTGAAATATGAGAAGAGTACGGGCGCCTTACTCTCTGGTAGACTCACTGGAGTGACGGTGATGGCTGTACCTGCCGGAACGTGGCGCAGGGTGTACTCCTTCGTAGTTGAGCCAGTGTTACGGACTGTGAAGGTGTGACTGGAGGAAAGGGTAAGCATGAGCTCCGACGACGATGTGTTGGCTACGTACACTCCCTTGAAGTGAGCCGTGTCGTTGAGGATGAGTTCTCCGGGAGACACAATGGTCGTAGCAAATATGGCATCGTAGGCGTTGACCAGACCAGCACCTTGCTGGGTCACAGTCTGTAGCGGGTCGCCATCGGTGTGGCTGGAAGCAACAGGCTTCGATGTAGTCTCAAAGAGGGTGCGTGCCGACCGTCCAACATCGGCAGATTTACCTTTGACAGAAAACAAAAGAGCGGAAACGCCGGCCAAGAAGGGGGTTGCCATCGAAGTTCCTGCAAATCCATCAGATGAGCTGCTTAATGCAAAGTGTTGTGTTGTCTCGTACCCGACTCGACCGCAAAGGAGCCCAGAGGAACAGGCAGTGTGGAAAGAATGTTACCGCCTGGCGCGGCAATGGCGGGTTTGAAGTAGAAATCGTTGGAAGGACCGTAGCTAGTGAAGGCGAAGTCAATAATCCCGTCGCTCGCTCCGAGTCAGAGGAATCTACCTTGTGAAAGATGATATAAGACCGCCATCAGGGTCTGGGTAGTTATACGAGCCACCTGTCTGCGGGAAGGTGAGAGTAACTGGCTTTCCAGCGGCATATTGTTCGACGAGCTATAGAATGGACGTTTGTACAAATCAAAGAGCAAGTCACCGTTATACTCACGAATGCTCCATCTGCGGCTTGGATGAGAGTGGCATTGAAGTCGCCGACCGTGATGGGAGCAAAGCCATTTCCGTTGCTGTAGGTGGAAAACGATCAGGTCCGTGATTTTGATAGTGCAGAAGTTTCTTACTCGTAGATAAGTGCAGCCACGGCGCCCTTGGCGGCAATGTTAGTGAGCTTCTGCACCTGTTTGAATAGTGAGTGGGAACTGGAATTTGGAGTCTTGAATAGAATCACGTACGAATGTACAGCTGCCTCGTCGAACGATGACGATGTAGGGAGACAAGTCAGGCGTGGAGTCAGGAAGAGCACTGCATGCATCATCCGCGACAGTGGTATCGTTTGACGTCGCATAGACGGGAAGAGGGCCAGCTATCGGGAAAGGGAAGGTCTCGAAGTAAGTGATAGGATCGTGCTCAACGCCGCCAACAGTCGCATTCTGCAGAGGGATAACGGTGCTGAGACGAGATGTCAGCAAATCGCTGATGCCCTTCCGCAGCCACGCACTTATCGAGACTCGCCACAGAGATAACGTCAATGCCATTGCCGGGACTGGAGGAGTACCATGAACCGTCACTTCCCTGATGTATTGTTAGTCGGCGTTCACCTGACAAGGAAGAGACCACTCACGCTGTTACCTGCGGCAATTGTGACGATTCTGCCAGTACGTGCGATAGCGCTTGCTACAACCGAGCTGGATGACTCTGTCCAGCCGTCGGCGCCTCCGAGGGATAAGGTGAGAACGTCGATCTTGTCTGTGAAGCCACGGAGTAAGGCATCGACGATAACTGACGGCAACTCAAGGATTAGCTGAAGCGTTGCAAGAGAAACTTGAATACGTGCCATCATCTTGAACGGATCCTGAGCAGCCAAAGATGCGGTAGGCGTAGATGCTGGCGCCATATGCGACACCACTGATGTTGTATGCATTGCCAGGATCAGCCCCCAGAATTCCCTGTGGTATGAAATTGTTGAGTAATCATACAGATCCTCGATGTTTGAAACATACAGCAACATGAGTGCCGTGTCCTTCGAGATAACCCTTCAGTCGTATGTTTGTGAAGGCTGGCTGGGTGTCACTCACCAGCACATTGATCCAGAGGATCATCATCGGGCACAGGATCGTTGTACCCTGGTTGCCATTAGATGAAAAGAAGCGAAATAGGTGCGAGGCATGTTACCGGTATACGCATCGCCAACAAAGTCGTATCCTCCAGAGACCTTGTAACCAGGACCGAAGCCCTCACCCAGAGAGGGATGGGTATAGTCAATACCTTGCCGACTGCATGAGACAATGACGAGGGACTGAGAATGCATGGCGACTCACCAGTGTCGAGGCTAGAAGGGTTGCAAGTTGAATGATTAGCACAGGTCTCCTGGGAAGGCTACTAGACTTACATTCCGATGGTGACACCCTTGCCAATGATACCTTTCGCATGAAGCTTGTCGACTCCCTGCAACAAGTCAGCATCCTAGTCAGGGCGAGGAAGAAAACGGTCCGTACCGTCAGAATATGCGTAGACTGGGAATCCGGCGGAAGCTTCGAATCGTTGACGTCTGTGACGACATGCGAAGATACGGGTCTGTTCTGGCGTGAACAACGCGTGGAACAGCAAGATAAACGGCCTACTCGGGACGGCGGAATGTGCGCACGGGTCTAATCGCTTTGACACCCGCGAGACCGTTGATGTCTTTGACGTCCTACCACATGTCAAACAAAGGAATTCCACGCGCAGTCTATGCCCTTGCTTACTTGTGTATCCTAGCCGTTCCAAGTTAGGCAGAGAACGCGCGATGATGCATGGACTACGCACCTCCAACGTCAAAGACACTCCAATGAAGATTCCTGCGGCATCGAACTCGCGGTCGACTTGGAAACCCACGTCGCGCTCTCTGAGGGACGTGTAAAAGCGGCCATGGGACTGTCAAAGAGGTGAATCTTGGATTCGGACGCGTGAGATCACCACGTACCGACTCTGAGCGCTTTCCGGAGAGACTGTTGGTGCTTTCCAGCTCGACGATGAACTTGTTCGTCGCGATGGGCAGGTTGGTCTCCTTTTTGACGGCACTGAGAGGGACGGCGGCAAACGCAGCGCCCACGCATAGCGCGGCTGTGGTAGAGAGCAGCCTCATCGGATTCGGTGCAGGTGAAGCTGGATTTCCCCCGCAGAATGGTATATATATACACCAGGATGCCAAGCGCGCGGCAGGCGACGGTTACACGCTGGCCTGCCAGAGCCCCATTGTGCCATAGTGTGCCATCCACGGCCAAAGGGTGGCACTCCCAGCCTGAGTGTTCCTCGGGAGCATGTCGCCAAGAGGAAGACCACGCGTCAGGCCAGGAAGCTATCTAAATTTGAATGATTGCGCGTGCAGCTGATGGGAAGACTGATCGCGCCGCCAACCTCGCTCTGCTCCTCACATGGAGCCTGAACCCTCCGTGCCCCTGTCGTTTGACATCGCCTGTGCCTCGCCACACAGCGGCTCGTATGTCCCCCAGAACATCCACCTCGACCGCCCGAACGACAACGCGAGTCGCTGGAGCGGCGCGCACCAGGGCACGGCAACCCACCAATGGCTGCTTCTGCGACTCCAGTCGCTCGCTGTAGTCAGTTGAGTAACCCAATACTTCTTCTGGACTGCAGCTGATGAATGGCGAACAGAAAGCGTAACGTTCGGGAAGGTGTGTCTGTCCTGTGAGCTCGATAGCTTCTGCTGACTAGTCGGTTAAGCATAGTAAACGTACTGGCTGCCCTCATCAATCGTTCCTGCGATGCTGACGAGCCATATGCAGCACATCCATGCAACATGAAAGAGTTCAAGATCTACATCGGCATGAGCGAGGACCACATGGCCGAGGTCCTCACCGCCAGCCTCAAGAACGACAGCATCCCGGAAACATTCTCTATACGCCACACGAACCGCGCCGGAGTCGAATTCCCCACTCGTTACGTCAAGATTGTACCCATATCGTTAGTCCAATTCCGCCTAGGGCCTTGGATTACTCACGAACGCGACGCCGCAGCGCTCATTCCCCAGGCTTCCATCTATCCATCTGGTTCGTCTCCATGACTGGAATCTCCGACCGCACGTACATAGGAAGAGTCCAGACGAAATACGAGGAGGTGAGTGGTGTCGAACCTCGGACGCGTCTACTTAGCAGAGCAATCCATGCAGTTCCTCGAAACTGCTGCTCTCCGGCTTGCGTTGAAGCACCTTCGACAGCGCCGCTTGCTCACCCCATACCAATCAATTCTCGCCCGGTCGGGTCTTCAAATCGAACATCCCCTCGTCTCCAACCTCTACGAGTTGATCGTCATGCATGGCAAGTGGCAAGAAGCGGAACAGCTCCTGAGCAAGATGTCCACTGCCGGACTGTTCGACGAGCACCTCCAGTCATGCAGGCCGCATGCTTTGTGGGAAAGACTTCTAGGCACCAATCCGGATGGTGACGTTCCTTGTCCTCGAGGCGGGCACGCGATGTGCATTGACAACTCGCGTGGTATCATATATCTCTTCGGAGGATGGGACGGAACCAAGAGCTTGGATGACTTTTGGGCTTATCACATCAACGAGGACAAATGGGAAATCCTATGCTCGTCTACAACCAAAGTTACAAACGCGCCCCCTGCAAGTTCGTGCCACAAGATTGTCTTTGATTCCAAGACTGGGTGCATCTACGTCTTTGGCCGACTGAGCGACAATATACACAGAGAGAGCGAAAGGATCGAGCCGGAACTTTATAAATATCATACAACTGGGCTTGACATCGGGAAGTGGGAATGCTATACATTTCCTTCGGTGGGCGACTTGATTCGATCCATGCACCCGGTCTGACGATTTGTTCAGCCTTATAGAGGGCCACCTCCAATTTTTGACCACCAGATGGTCATGGACAGCGACGCACAGATGCTCTACGTTTTCGGTGGCAAAATCGTCGATGAGGAGAAGTCGCCAAAATATTCTGGACTGTACAGTCTCGATGTTGAAACGAAACATTGGACACAACTTCAGTGAGTATTTTAATTGCGCCCAGAACTCGTATGTCTGACATGCACAAAGCCTTACAGAGGCATCGGGAAAGAACGTCCCATCACGTTTCGGTACGGGTTCTTGTTCAGACCCATTGGTAGTACACCTCTCATTTCTGCCCCCCAAGGTCATTCGATGGTCCTCGAACCAACAACCCGAACGCTTCTCATCTTTGCTGGCCAACGAGACGACAAGTTCTTGTCTGACATGTATGCTTATGACATCGCGCGCAACACCACCACAGAGCTGTACTCGAATTTCACAATGTCCGGAGGTCCCGAAGCCTGCTTCACTCAGCGTTCCGTCATAGATTCTCAATTGAAGGAGTTGTATATGTCCGTATCCCCTCTCTCGACGCTTAACATGTTGCTCAAGCCTTTCATGTAGCCTTTCTGGTCTTACGCGTGCCCCACAAGCTGGTTCCCTTACCAAGTTGTCATCTGAGCAACCCAGCTGGGTCTTCCGGTACCATCCACGACCGGGCCAGTGGGTGCGCGTTCACCAAGCACCACGAACTTCCCAGCACTCTGCCGAGATACCAGTTCCTCGGTATGCCCATCAGGTGGTTTACAACCCCAATACCAAGACTGTCTTCATGCACGGCGGAAACGCAGGATTTGTTGGCGGTATGGAGCGCGGGGGAGATGAGAGAGAGGGATCATCAGTGCAGAAAGAGTCGAGGCTCGACGACTTTTGGAGAATGACTTTACTTCGGTATGTGATGGCTATTCCTGGGCTACGTAAGTGTATTCATCGCCGTTGCAGTCCTACCCCCTCCGAGATTATAAGAAAAGCCAAGTTCAAAATCCGACAGCAGCAGTAAGTCTAGATACTTGAGCTTTCTATCCAGGAATTTACTTACCATTTTCAAGGTTCCGAGAAATGGGAGAGACTAGTTCCCAGGGCAAAGCGTTGACGTTCCTTCAAATCGAGGTGTCCGGCGTGGTTGACCACAACGATCCATCGGAGACAGAGATATTCCGGTCGCTTCTAACTCACCTCATAACGCCTCGTTCTCCGCTCGCGATGGAGAAAACGTACCCTTCTGAACATGCAGACTCTCCTCCTCGGAAGCGGTCAAGGGCAAACACGCCCGAAGACGACATAGTCATGGATGATATCACGACCAAGCTGAGTCTGAGAGAGGACGAGACTCCCGCACTGCGTGCAATCGACGCGGATGTGCTCCGAAGCAAGGCGGATCCTGGGGAGGCGGACGGGGAGATGGATGCGGATCGATTCAAACAGAGGACGGAGCTTTTCGAGCAGTTGTTGGGGTATGTGTCCGCGGACGCAAAGCAGCCAGATGGGAATTTGAGAGACCTTGTTGATGGCGATTGTTGAGGACTGTTGGATTTTGGCTCCCGTTTGCATGTTTCTGGAATTCACTGTACTTGTACTGTAGCATCATGTATAGCTTTGCATTTTGTACGTTTAGAAATCCGGACTTCGCCTGAATCGCGAGATTAGTGTGAGAGCTTCTATGACATCAGACGATATCAACCTTGACCCAGAACCATCATCACAGTCCATCTCTTGCCTTCATGTCGCGTTTCATTTACGATGGTAAGAGCGAATAGACGCGCCAGAACACTTAATTAATTAGCTACAGCCTCTAGAAAATGGTTTACACTCGGAAGTTCAGGGTTATTCTTCGTCCTTTTCGTCCTTGAAGCGCCCTTCGGCCGTTTTTCCTCCCACTGGTTCTTCACCCTTGACGGTAAGTTGAACAGAGTCATCATCTTCAAACCACTTGCTGATACGGCGACAGGGAGGTTATCGTGGATGATTATGGAGATCGTTTCTCCAATCTGCTTTGCCTATGCCTACACCTCTTCTCCTCTAGGCGGCTCCCTCTCTACGCGCCAAAACATCCTTGCAGGCGCATATTTGATCCACTATCTGAACCGGGCAATCATATCACCTCTGATGACACCGTCGCGCTCTAGAAGCGATGTCATCGTCCTCGCCGCTGGAATCACATTCAACATCCTGAACGGAGGACTTATGGGCGCGTATCTCGCGTCACCAGAGGGGCACGCGTTCATCACGCAGCGGTCTACCCCAATTTTTACTCTCGGCCTCGTTTTATGGGCTGCTGGTTTCGTGGGCAACGTCAAGCATGACATGATATTGATGGACATACGCCGAAAATCCCCAGCGAAGAAGGAAGACGGGGGCAAACAGCACTACTCTATCCCTCACGGACTTCTCTTCCGCTGGGTATCCTTCCCGAATTACCTGTGCGAATGGTTCGAGTGGCTTGGTTTCGCACTGGCGGCCAGCGCCGTTCCTACCCTGCCAAAGTTTTCCTTCGCGATGCTGGCGGGCGTACTGCGATCGCCTGCGTCTTCCTTCTTCCCAACTTTGACACCTCCCTGGATCTTTCTGCTGAACGAGATTGTGCTCATGTTTCCTCGGGCGTATCGAGCTCAGGGATGGTACAGGAAGACGTTTGGGGACGCATTCCCGAAGGACAGAAAGATTGTCATACCGTATTTACTGTGATCGGACACATTGCTTATTATATGGACTCGAACGAAAGTGTGTTTCTCTTACATGATTGGCATGGCTCTGGGTGTCGAAGAATTGAGCGTGCAGTTGTCCAAGTGACATAAGGAGACAGGGTAGCATGAATTGTATACTATGGTGACGCGTCTAGCTCAACCTTCTTGCTTTTGTACCACCATCCGCTCGTTAATCCAAAAGCTGGGCAACTCGTTAGTGAGATTCATATCCCCAATCTGTTGGTGCTCATTCTTCTACGTCTAGTGCCGAACAGCAAAGTATACCTTATTCATTATCTTGCCAGCAAATATTATTTAAGTATGTTGTTGCCTGCCCGTACAGCACGTGTATTCATGACATGGGATAGAAATGGACCAGCTTCCGTCTCCTCAAGGAACAATAGCCCTCTCTCCCTTCGACGGCTCAGATGCCACCGCAGACATCATCCTGGTCTCCTCCGACAAAATCAACTTCTACGCGCACAAAGTTATTCTCTCCCTCGCCTCTCCCTACTTCAAAGACACATTTGCATTCCCTTCAGACTATGTAGATGCTTCCGACCCCGTTGTCTTCGTGGAAGAAGACAGCAGTACTCTTGACACCATCCTGCGTTTCTGCTACCCCGCAGTGGACCCCACGTTCCAAAGTCTTTCCGAGCTGTATCGCATCATCATGATCATGGTCAAGAAATTCTCCATGGGCGATGTGGCCCGCCGCGCGCGTAGTCAGCTTCATATCTATGCCAAGGATGAGGGTCTTCGCGTGTTCGCTATCGCGCATGGCCTAGGATGGATGCCGGAAGCAGCTGAGGCGGCAAACGTTGTGCTCAACCGCCGGCTCTTGACATACGACGACGACGATATTCCAGAGTTGGATGTCCTCCAACCACGGATACTCTATAGATTGTTCAAATGCCACCAAGAACGTACGGACAGGGTTGTTGGCATTGCAGGTAGTCACACCACCGTTGGGCGGGATGTGGACGAGTATCTGAGGCGGGGCGCGTGTAAGGTGCACGACAAATGGCTGGTGGATGATGAGCCATACGTGACCAGGACCTGGCTCATAGAATATTGCACGAAGGTCTGCGATGCTCTTCGGGAATGTCCATCAAGCGAGGCATTGCAGTCTGTAGACAGAGTCGCGAGAAAGACTGCCAGGGAAATCGCTGCCGTCTGCCCGAATTGCTGTCTTGAAAATCTTGACCTGATTTTTGACTGGTTCATTCCAGAGATGTACCTTCGGGAGATAGAGGCGGCCCTTGCCACGGTATGTGGCGCTCATCTATACAAATTCCCTTCTGACTCAAACATGCAGACATTTACTCTGTGATGTTTATCTGGTAGCACAGCAGTTTGTACTTTTTCTCTAGATGGGACATTCATCTTCGTGATATACGGATTTTGCTTTACTTATTCTCATGCTGTATGTATATGTATGCTTTCATCCAGACCGACAATTCATCCGTTCGCTCAACGGATCTCATAACGTAGCCGTGTCTTGAGTACTGTCTCCTCTGGAGGTAAGTAGATTGTCAGTGAGAGTGGATACTATGCTAAGCAAGTATAAAGGTAGTGGTGGCCGCTAGCAGTAAACAAAGAGATCTCCCAGTGCGTTTATTATATCGTCTCGAATAACGTCGATGCTCTCCAAACCAGCCAGCGAGCACTCAGTGCATATCAACTGGGACTCCTCGATCGTCTGCGACACCGAAACCATCGTCAGCTTCAGAAGCGCCAGAACATCCGCTGTATGCCTTCGATGTTGCCCCGTCCGACATCGAGCCTTGCTGCAGTCGCAAGGCGCATATTCAGCCCTTTTAGCTGCCGATTTCCACAAGCGATCCCAGTTCGCCTGACACCCCATGTGCTCTTTGCTCCCAGAAAAGTTCACCTCCGGAGGCCCATGTTTGAGATCTTCCCACATCTCAGTGAGGCTCTGATGGGCAGACAAAAAACGCATGCGACGCTCAACGTCCATGTCTGGCGGGAAGAGAACAACAGCAGATTTGTCCGAGGCGATCGTGAACTTCATGTCAACAAGCATGCGGTAGTAGACGACACCCAGGAGTTGCTGGACATGGCGCTGGTAGCGGGATCGACATCGGCTGAGGGTTTCGATGGTATCCAGCAAAACAGGGCCAGGTTGGAAGTCATGCCAAAGTGATTGGACGACAAGCTTTTTGATCATGACAAGAAACAAAGGGGAATGTCGCGAAGTATATGCGACCTTGAGAAGCCGGGAGCAGAGACTGTCGACGTTCTGTACGTCTTCGGCTACACATTCGGTGAGAGTGATCGAGGAGGAGGAGTCGCGTGGAGTAGAGAGGGAGAAGGGAAGAGGGCCACCAGCACAGACTCGGTGCAGTTGGTCGACAGACCATGCCTCGTAAGATGAAAAGCGGTATTTGTGCGATAGCTCAGCTATGTTCAGAAGACGATAGATAGAGGGCTCGTAAACGAAGCGAGGATCCTTCAAATCCCTGGAAGAGTTCAATCAGCACAGGCAATTGTTAAGAAATGCAACTTCACTTACAGTTTGTGAAGCGCCCAAAGTAAATCCCGGAAGCGACTGGCGACTTCGGGAAGATGGATAACGGGAGTACTCAAGTACTTGGGAGGCTGAGAGCCGCTCTGGATAAACTTCCAGTCTGAAAAGACACAACCATCGCGCATGAGAACTGATTTGTGTACCTAAACACCTAGATTAGCTCAAAGAATGCTTGAAGGGGGAAAACTGTTCACCTTGAACAAGGTGTTTTCCATCTTCAAGGTGCAATAACTCTCCTCATTGCCTCGTGTCTCCTCCGCACTGGGGTAATACGTATCGTCATACAGTTCAGTCTGCACCGCAGGTTTGCCTGAAATCTTTGCAGACGTAAGATCGACGGCCGCGGAAGGCGGAGCGTGGTCAAGCATCGACTTCGAAGTCGAGGCGCCATACACCTTCCGAGCCTGACTGCCACGTTTGGACCTGCCTTGGATCAGGCGGACGAGGTACTTGAATCTACGAGCTGAGTCGAAGAGGGGGAAGTGGACCATGTTGGGGGATGACCCGAAAGAGGAGAAGGGAAAACAAGATGGAGAAGGAGAAGAGTAGAGGAAGGGCCCAGAGGGTGGGGAACAGGCATGCAGATGTATACTTGTAGGTGCACGAACATGCCCCGAACACGTGTGGAACTCATCCTCGTGCTCGGAGAGAGACTATTCTCCCGGATCTTCCTTCATCGTGTGCGCACAGTCTCGACTACTGGTAAGTTTGATCATTGAGGTTGGCGATATCTGTTCTCTTGAGTTAGTCGCCGGTCTTGTAGAGTGCTGAACGGAGGAAAGGAAGAAGAAAACATGATAGGCTTCCAACTACCACCGGACTACCACCGAGCCTGTCGTAAACAGGTGTTCCCGCGAGATTGACACTGACACAGTGAAGGCTTTTGCGACCGAGTGGTCTACAGTGCTTGAAGACTCCACGAGTCGGTCTAGTTTCAACACTAATAGCGGGGTTGAGTTTCAGAGAACGCGTCAAACAGGGAAAGCTCTCGAATACGAGGAGGTTCGTCGAAGCGCTGATGATGGATCAGTGAAGAGGACGATACCGGGCCGTGCGTGATTCTGGCTCGGAACAGGGCCCGACAGCCGGTCACATCCTCTCCTCGTTCCTCCAACATCACTTTCTGAGGACCTACGTTCGCAGTCGCCAATGAGCACCGGTCGACTCAAACGAAAGCTGGGCGACCTTGGAGTTGACACGTCGAGCGGACGGGCAACGGAGAATTTTTGTTTGGTCAGTTGTGTAATTATGTCTGCCAGAGTCGTATACTCATCTATCAACAGATTGGCACACCTCTTCCGCCGCTCGAAAAGTCAAGGGATACAGGCGAATTTGTTCCACTATGGAAGCAAGATGTGCGTCTATTGAGCACAGTTCGCTGTGTCTGCTAATGCCATGTAGGTGCGGGACGAGAAGGGAAGAAGGCGACTGCATGGAGCGTTCCAAGGTGGATTCTCGGCCGGCTACTTCAATACGGTTGGCTCCAAGGAGGGTATGTCTCAAGACAACCACGCTTACACGCGCTAACTCGCATTGTCGGGCAGGCTGGACGCCACAGACCTTTGTGTCTTCCCGAAATGACCGCGCAAAGAAACCGTCAGCGCGGCCCGAAGACTTTATGGACGAGGAGGATTTGCAGGAGCTCCAGGACAGCAAGAATCTCGTTGATACGACCGATGAGATGTCATTTGGCGCCACGAAGCCCATAGAGGACCCAGAGAACGAGTACGTACGTTTCCTCGAGCGACTCTCCGCATGCAAGTAACGTTCTCACAGCTCAATAGCCAGTAAACTCGAGGCTTCTATGCTACCCTCACCGAAGGACTCTGCCGGCGCACGAATACTGAAGAAGATGGGCTGGCGAATGGGACATGGTATCGGCCCACGCGTCAGCCTCAAGCAACGCAAGATACAGGATCTGCAGGCTTTCACAACCCAAGCAAAGACCGTTGACGATATGGACGTTGCCGACGATGAAGAGGCCAGCAAGCACACGTATCCTCCTCGCGATACCCCGATTCTCAAGTTTGACCGCAAGGACAACTTTCATGGTCTAGGGTACCGTCCCGGAATGGGCCTCAATGAATCGCTTGGAGTCAAGACTGGCAATGGTGGGAAACCTTCAGGTCCTTCAATATCAGGTATGTCCTCCATCTTTATTGCATCGCCGTTCTCGTTCTCAGTCAGCTTCTTGTAGCCGGCTTTGGTCTAGGTGCTCTCAACGACGCAGACGAGGACGACTTGGATGTCTATGATGGCGGAGTCCACGCGCGCAATCGCGTCGCCTATGACTTTGGCGACGGGCCGCAGGATGATACCATCGTTATAGGCAACAGCAGAGAGAAGGGCAAACAACTAGAAGTGGTGTGTATATTCCATAATTGTTGTGTATGCATATACTCATAGTCTCAAGAGGTTAACGACGAGAGCATTCAATGACGGAAAGCCGCTACTGGCTGGATTCGTAGCAGCCGATAAACCTGCCCTCGAGGAGCGATGGTTTCCGCTACCTGATGTACCGCGAGGGTGGAAGCCAGACCCGAAGCGGGTCTGGTCGCAACATGCAGACAAGGAGAATGTGCAACAGACATCAAGACCCCCTACTTCTAGTCATGCAGATTGGAAAGCATCTGCACCGACAGCAGACGAGGTATGATTCGATGTCTTTACTTTTGGCATGGAAATAACCGTGTTCATAGAGAGGTACACTGCTGGGCGAAACACCCTTACCAGCTGCTCCTCGGTCGGTCTTCGAGTACATGTCTAAGAAGGACCGAGAGCGGATACAAAATATTGCAGTTGGCGGTGTTCCTCTACCTCCGGATGCCTCTGCGGCCCCTGCCTCTGCGCCGCAAAAGCTGTCGCTGTCGGTGCCTCATATTGAACCACACATTGCCTCTGCAGCGCTGCGTGGCTTCCGTCCTTTTGCCACCGATCCCGAGAAGCAGGCGCGTTATACAGCGTATCTTCAATCACAAGCGGACCCTACAGGCACTCCATTTTCTCTCAAACCACTAGTAGGTCAGACGATGGACGTGTTCAACAAAGAGTTGGAGGATTATTCCAAGTCTGCACAGCTATTCAAACCTGTGACGGGTGCCATGGCTGGACGATTCACTAGTGCGACTGTTATCGACCACGGTCCCAAAATCATTGAAGGATTGCATCAGCCAACGGAGGAAGAGATGGCTGCCAAGGAGGAGGAGGAGCGCAAGAAGGCGGAGGAGAACCTGACTCCGAAGCAACATGCTGCGAGGATGGAGATGTATGGACCCATGACTCGGGAGAGCAAGCCCTGGCAGCCAGCGAGGCTGTTGTGCAAGCGCTTTGGAGTGAAGGACCCGAATCCACCTCCGGAAGAAGATACTCGGCCACCACCGCCCACAGAGGCTCCCGAGGCACCAGCCCCCGATGCCTCCTTCTTTCCTCCTCCGTCCGCCTCAGGTGGCGGGGAGAGTGGACGCAAAGATCCCAACAATATCGGACTGGGCGAGGACGATAGCCAGGGACGTGACACGCTGACTTATGAGCGTCCGTCGATGGATGTCTTCAAGGCTATCTTTGCGAGTGACGATGAGGACAGCGATGAGGAAGAGGCGGAGGAGGAGAAAGAGAAAGCGATGGATGTGGACGTGGATTTACCGGTTGAGAAGGCGGCGCCAATCGTGACATTCCCTGAAGGACCTGTCGATGCGAACACATTCAAACCGACCTTCATACCTCGAGATGGGAAGGCAAAGGAGAAGGATCCGGGCGTGGAAAAGGAGAAGGTAAAGAGTAAGGAGAAGAAGAAAAAGAAGAAGGAGAAGGAGAAGAAGGTGCTGGTTTCGTTTGCGTTGGAGGAGGACGGGGGAGGCGACGTTGCTGCACCTACCGCGAAGAAGAAGCGCAAGAAGGACAAAGGGAAGAAGGCGGAGGAAGACGATGATTCGCTGTGGATTGAGAAAGCTCCCTCTGTAGCGGTGACTTTGGAGAGTGTGGCGCCGACAGTCGCCGATGGCCCGGTGGACGCTCTGGATAGGGGACGCAAACGTGCGATAGATTTCCTATAGAGTCATGTCGTTATCATCCATCTGTTCAACTCTGTACTGGCGCGTGTCCAGCGCGCGTCACTGGGGGTCGGCTACGTACTCCTTCGGCTTTACACAAGGTGCTTACAAGCCTCCCGGAAACTCACGACGATGGCTCCCCCGTGATGTATCAACGAGTCACTGGATCGCGAAAGGGGGCCTTGGTATGAGTTGTAAGAGCGCACAATGCTTGTCGGAATGGAGGGATATACTGCTCGCACCCAAGAGAACTTGTTGACAACTTTTTAGACCTGGAAAAGCGCCCAGAACGGTGGACAAGCCGGACAGCCGCCGAGCCGGCCCCCGGAGAAAGCCGCCTGATCACACCGAGAAAAATGAAGTGCCGTTCGTGCGCGTCCCTGGCAGACCGTCGTCTTTTCCCAGAGGCTTCCATCCGGTATTATATCAGTCGACTCGAGCCAGCAGGGCGCAGCGCACGGGCATGTTGCCGAAAGTTGCGACCACCCTCCTACACTCCAGCTCACGCGCGGCGTCGGCCGTTCAGAACCAGTCGACCGCCATCCGCAATGTCCTCCAGCTCCAGTCGAATTCTGGGCCCAACTCTAACCGCGGCGGAAACGGGCCTAGCTCAGGCGGCTTCAGGTATAGCGCAGGCAGCAGCAAGGGCTATCATGTGCGTCCTGCGTTGATAGGTGTCTACCCCGCTAACCCTCCCACAGAGCTCGGGCCGAGCAGTGAGTCAGGCCGGCCTGTATGAGGCCAACGACGGTGCCCTCCTCCAGTCCGACGACAACGATGACCACTCTGTCTCCGAGCGCTCGACGCGCTCCAGACGTCACAGCACGTCCCTCACCGTCGCAGAGCGCCACGAGCAGCGCCGCGACGCAGCCTCCCTCGGTGTCTTGACCGCCGTCAAGCTGCATGCGCGCTCCCGCCGGGCCTTTACCACCCAGTCTCCCGTCAAAGCGTCATCGAGACGCAACTCGCTCTCTGCCGTCGACAGCCCCGTCGCAGACCTCTCTGTCGACGATGCAGTCCTGCTCTCCCAGTCACCCTCCCCCGTCCCGGAAGCTGTGGATTCGTACTCTCCGTCTAGGCAAGGCGGGGATAAGTTATCCTACCACTACACCCAGCTCTTTAATGCTCGCTCATTGGACGCCCCCCAGGCTGCTGCAGTCGTCCTGGACTTCCGGGAAAATGCTCAATACCCCACAGTCCCTGAATTCAACGCTGCTTTGGAAGCACTCTACTATACACGTCCCGCGGGCGAGCCGCTCACCCTCATTCTCGAGACCTACAACGACCTCATAGCCCGCGGTCTTGCCCCCAATTTGCGCACATATATGGCCCTCATCCTGGCTCTCACCGACCGCGATGTGGAAGTGAATTGGGCGGAGAAGGCTATCCGACAGCGCGAGATATGGGTGCAGAATGGTATAGCGGAGATGCTCAATGACACAGACTCAGAACAACTCAAACTATACCGCGAGGAGAATAACATTGGTTCCGCCTTGGCCCTCTTCCGTCTCCTCGCCGGGCTAAAGTCTGGGAAGCGCAATACCGTTCCCGCGATCATCTACCGCAATCTGCTCAAGAGCTGCGCTATCCATGCGAACGAGCCTGGTGTCGTCGAGTCCGCTGTGCAAGTTTGGACCTTGATGGAGCGCATGTCGCCTACCCAGATCCCCGCCACGGCCTTCCAGTCCATGATCAGTATCTACGGCCAACGCAAGGATGTGGCGCTTGTCGGCGAAATCTTCCGGGAATTCCGAAGGGCATGCGCAAACGGCCACATTGTTTGGGGAGACATGGAATATGCCTCCAAAACACAGACTCTGGTTTGGGAGGAGATGATCACCGCATATTTCGCTTGTGGGGAGCCTCATCGTGCTGTGGAAATTTTGGAAGAAATGCTCGGTGCTTCCGTCGACAGGCCACCTCTCCCAGAAAACCTATTACGTTCCAATATCTATCAGCCCACATTCGATCCCATCGGCATACCATCACCTTCTCAGGCAACGCTCATTGCAGTTATCAGGGGTTTCTTCAACGCGGGTGACGTCGAGACGGCATGGGTCTGGTTCGAAAAGCTCATTGACCTTCCGTACAGCCCTTCGGGACTCGAGGTCAATCAGCCTACTCTCCAAACTACCCGTCCAGGTACCCCCCTTTGGCGTATTGTCATCGAGGGTTTGGCCGTACACAAGGATATTGAACGTCTCAATCAGTTGATTGTGAAGTACGGCCACTTTGTCAAACGGGACGACATCCGCCTGCGTGGCGTGGACTTGCAGTGTGCATTTAACGTCATCGTTGGTCGTCTCAGATTGCTCGGGGAGCCACACGACTTGCCGCCGACGGAGTTGGTGCAGCCTTGTGTGGACGCTCTTAGAGTCATTCTGAACACCTTTCGTTACCAGCCTTCGAACATCGCAGTTCTCGACGATCTCTCCATCTGGCTTGTTAAGCATGGATATCCTGAGGAAGGAGTCGCGATTTTCGGGCGCAACGGCGCCGTTAGCCCATGGACGCGCAGGGACCAAGTCATCAACATCACTACCCTGGCGTACCAAGGCTACGGCGAGAAGCTTCCCTTCAACGTCGTGTTGCAGCTTGCCCGTATAGCGGAGATCGTACGGTATACCTACCCAGTCGATTTCACTGCCTTGCAGCTCCAGATCTACAGCCAACAACCTCCTGAGGTGCTCCAGGCGCTCGAGGCCTCTCAATGGGCTGTGCTTCTCAGTGCCGCGTACTGCCTGGAAATCATGCCCGATTCCGTCCCCCCCTCGCTCTGTCAAAACTATACCTTCAAGGGCGCGTGGAGTCTTTTGGAAGATATGGTACAGAATTCCAAAATCGGCGACAACCTCGTCAGCGTTGTTGGGAAGGCTGTTCCTATTCATATGGGCTCCCTTCTCAATCTACTTGTGCAGCGAGAAGGGGAGGAGGCTGTTCGAGAGCGACTCGCAGCTCTCAAGCTACCGTTGCTGCTTGACGACTTCGCTGCTGTCCGCTCTGAAACCTCAAGTGAAGGAGCTAGCTCGATATTCGACGCAGACAGTGTCTCTGACAGCGTCACGACTTCTCCTGTCATTCCCTTTGGCGAGGCTGAATGGCGATTCGCGAGTGCTAGTGAAGTGCAGGAGCTGGTCAAAATGATGCGGTACAGTACCAACGATTCGAGCCACCTCTTCAATTACTTCTGCGTTCTTGCCGAGCGTCGCAAACTGCCCCCCTTCTTGGTCGCCAAAAACCTTGTCGGTCGTCTTGCACGCTCCGGTCGCATCAACGACGTAATCTACGTCTATGATGCTATGATGAACAAAATCCCGGAGCCCGATTCTGACGGTATGCACGGCTACCGTATGTTCATCGACGCAATGATCCCTTGCTTCGCCCAACTTCGACAGCTAGATCGTGCGCACGAGTTACGCCAGATTCTGTTGGACCAGGGGAGCGCTCCTTCCGCGGACGCTTATGGTGCACTCATTTATCACATCAATGAGACCACGGACGACGCTACCAATGCCTTGGCCCTCTATCATGAGAGCAGACTTCGCGGAGTGCCTGGCTCGCCCTACCTCTTCAACAACATCATCAGCAAGATTGGAAGAGCGAGGAAGGCGGACCTAGCACTGGAGATCTTCACTACTATGAAGGCCGAAGGTATACAGACGTCGTCCATCACATACGGTGCGGTCATCGGCGCCTGCGTGCGGGTCGGGGACGCCGCTTCGGCAGAGGTGCTCTTCGAGGAGATGACCCAGCAGTTCAATTTCCATCCTAGGATTCCGCCATACAACACAATGATGCAGCTGTACACGACGACGAAGCCTAACAAGCAACGCGCTCTGTACTATTACGAGCAGCTGCAGAACGCCAAAATTGAACCGTCGGCTTATACCTATAAGGTTCGTTGAACCCGTTTCTTGTTTTGATCTCTACTAACTGGTGTTCTAGCTACTTATCGATGCGTACATGCTGGACGGCAATGACTTGGCCAAAGTTGAGGAGATCTACACTCAATTGTGTCGCAAAGGCAATGGACGTTCCAAGAAATCTATGCTGGAAGGCAACCACGTAGCCGCAATGCTCAATGCTTACGGATGCGTGCGCAAGGATCTCGACGCAGCCATGAAGTTCTTCGATTCCGCCATCCATCAGCTTCCCGGTGGACCCGATGCTGTCGTCTTCGAGGCCATGTTCAACGTCCTTACCGTTCATCGTCGCGCTGATTTGATCGTCGAGTACCTCAAGAAGATGGAGGAGACTGGCGTTCGCATGACTGCCTACGTCGTCAACATCATCATCCGAGCCTTCGCTGTGGCAGGAGATATCACACAGGCCCGTGATATCTTCGAAGCGTTACAGGATCCTCCTCAAGGACAAGCTGCTATGTACAATCATGCGCCCCACAATCGCTCCGATGCTGGGCAGGTGGATCGTGATGCTCCAGTCTATCGTGAGGTGGGTCATTCTTCTGCATCAAGCTTTTCATATTCTGAATGATGGTTTCTAGCCCTCGACATGGGAAGCCATGGTACGCGCCGAACTCGGCCAAGGTCACCGTGATCGAGCTACTGATTTATTAGCACGACTCAAGGAGCGGTCAGTGATCTATCATTCATAGCCATCTTCTTCGATGCTCATCGTATCACAGGCGATATCCGGACGCCGTTTTCAATCGTATAAGCGGTATCATGGTCGATCATTCTTCACTACCCCCATGACCTATCTGTCACCATTGGGCACGACATGCTTTGTAGTGCCGACTTCTATCTATCATGGTCTTTATTTATGATTGACACGCGCGCTCGTTTCTTGTCGAAGTTGCAACCATTGTATCATATTGCATAGCATTGTATCAGTACACTTAGAGTAAAAAGTAGTATCAAACACAGTAATAACACATAACACCGTATTCAATATACCAGAGTGAGCGCGTCCCCCTGTGGACTTCAAGGCGGCTTCAGGCAGGCAGAGGCGACTTTCGCTCTTCTCATCAGTGGCATCAGCGATTGGATCAGTCAAGTGAAGGTACCCAAGCTAGTACGAGTGTAGTTGACGGCCCGGGTGAACCATCTGATCAGTTCCCATCACCACTCTGCCATTCGCGACGTCGACTGACGTCGACGCATGGTTCCGAAGTCTCCAGGGTTTTTGTTTGCTCTCCCTGGCTGGTTATTGCGAGTCATTCCACGGTGAGGGAATCGGTGGACTGTCATTGCGACAAATGTTATCAAGCACATCAAGAGCGGTCGAATTTGGTTGGTTATGTCCAACTTCGAGAAACTTGGAAACAAGTTCCGTATATATTCCAGAGTCCAGGGCGAACCAGTACTGTCAATCAAGTAATGGAAGCTATGGAAGCATCGCAGGCAATCTTTACTTGGTATCCTGGGTGGAAACACCTTGAAATGTCGAACGAGACAATCAGACATTGGCCCAGACGAAATGTAGGAAATGTATAAAGAGCGGATGGCATGGGTGGAAATGCCAGTATAAGCTACTGACACGATGCCATACTACGGCCCTGACGAGCCTCACGCAGATATTTTGCTCGAACGCTACTTCTTGGCTGGAGATTGCATTTCGGGGCTAGGATTCGGTAAGTGTTTGGTGATAGCCCTCAAAGCACTGTGCTCACCAATTGCAAACCTTGCAAACCTATCCAGGAGTCCAAGCCGTTCTATATGTCACTTGTGGTCTTTACTTATGGAAAGAACGAGTCAGAAGCCGGTTCTCTCTCTTCTTGCTTGGATATATCACCTTGCTTTTTATCATCGAAATCACCTTCGTCGGCGTGCAAGCCAACACCGTCCAGATGATTTACATCGACAACCGGAATTATCCTGGAGGTCCTTGGCAATACTTTTTGGCCACGCAGCAGCTCGCTGTCAACGTTATGTTCTACGCGACACTCTTCGTGCTGACGTTCCTGTCTGACCTTCTCGTGGTATGTCGAATCCTGTTATATGATGCGAATATTGATTGAGTTGTCAGTTATGGCGCTGCTGGGTCATATGGACCGCGTCAGGAAGAGCAGTGGCATATGTTGTCACTTCGTTCCCTGCCATCATAATCCTTGCCTCGTTTGGTCAGTTCATACAACGAGTACAATACCCTATACTGAATGAATATACAGTAATGGGCACTCTCTGGACGCTGCAATCCAGTCAGCCGGGTCTTTCAATGTATAGCTCTCTCCCGTTGGCCTATGGGACATCATATTACTCGATCTCACTGGGAGCAAACATCATTCTTACCATTCTTATCATGATTCGCCTTTATATGTATCGGAGGCGTCTATTGCAAGCTCAACTCCCCTCCGAACATGCTAAACATTATGTATCCCTCGCCACGCTAATCGTCGAATCGGCTGCCCTATACTCGATATTCGCCTTGATCTTCTTGATCACATACGCGACCGGGCATCCTTCCAATCAAATATTCTTTGCGGTCGCGTCAACTGCTCAGGTAAGTGCTCAACGAGTCCCAAAGGACATTAGTTCTGAACGACATATATTTAGCAAGTCGCTGGCTACCTGATTATATACCGGGTTGCCGAGGGGCGTGCATGGAGCAAGGATACACGCATCGATAAGTTGTCGACCATGCACTTCAATGCTGGCGGTCGTGGTATGAACGAGACTACTACTACTCGCTTAAGCCAATTCCGGGCAAGCACACCGACACACGTGGAAGATGAGGCTAAGCCCGCACCTTCAAACAGCTCTGCGATGGAATCTGTTTGATGGAACGGCCAAAGAGTGTCAGCTTGTAATTGCGAAGAGTAAGTACAAACGCCTGTATAAAGTACCCTAACGTGTCCTATTTGTAACGATTGGCTATATATATGGTATCTCGAGCTTGAGTTATGACATGTATGTGACTCAAGCAGCAATGGTGTTCAGAATAGCAGAGATGGAGGGAGAGAAAAAGTATTCCCCGCCACGCGAGACGACGAAATCTGCAGATTGTGTAAGTGTCATACAACTATGTTATTGATGATGACCTGCCTATGTCCAGTGTGATCGCAGCGGAAGGATCAGTGGGATCAAGACCAACAACTGAACGACTTCTCGACGCGTTGGGATCAGAGCTGGCAGACCCAATGATAGGATCGACGCCCGGGGGCAAGGGTGCATTGAAGAAGAAACTGACCGACGCGTCAGATTGATTGAGAGAGACCCAACGGCTAGACGTACTTAACGTTGTTGACCCATTTTTGCTGCAGGAAGACGAAACCATTGGCTAGGTTCGACTGGTAGGCGACTGTGACTTCATGAGATGCAGGCCTTTCGGAGGAGCAACAACACTTACCGAAGGCAAGACCGCGCTCAACAGAGCTATCCGTTGTGTTTGAGGCTGCTTCGCTGTCGCTCACTGAAGTGAACAGTCATGAGAAAGAGAGGCGGATGTATGACTGCCAAGAGCTCGTACCTTCCGGTCCATAGGGTATACCAGCACGAATGATGTGGTTGGCGGTATTTTCTGGGGTAAAATCCCCTCGCGGTCGCGTCTTGCGGATATGCGCAGAAAATGGACAACGGGTTTGGTTTGTCGCTCCTTCGCCAGCATGGATGAAGGTAAAGTTGTTGTTACGAGTAGGGTCAGAGCCGAGGGTGGTATCGTCGAATAGCGGCGCGAGATCAACGGGAGCACCCTAAAGGAATGAGCGCGACTCTGGACATTGTAGTTTGAACTTACGCTCTTCCAGCGTCCAACCATGCGTGCACCCAATAGGTCCGAGCCTTCCTGTGCAGTCAAGACGCCAGGTTCAACAATTGGGTGATCCAAGAGGAATTTGTTGAACTCTGGTACAAGCTGTTCCATCTGACGGAAGACGAGGAACGAGCCATCTTTTGCCCAGGCAGGTCGGGTCACGGAGTCTCCGTCTTCACCCAGAAGGAACTCTCCTGCAGGAAGTGAAATCTGACCCGGAAGAGGAGATCCTGTGAATCCTGTAACAGCCGGTTGACTGATACCGTCCGCGAAGCCGAAATCTGGGTAATGCTCAATGAAATGGTATAGAACTCACATTGTGGAAACTTACGCTCGTGACCTTGCTCTGCTCCTGGACGGGCCTGTCCTTGGAGGCGGTGAATTTCCGTGATAGAATCACCCAAGCTGTTCTGGATTTGTCCCAATATGTCATTGATGTTGTCGACGGTGTCGGAAGCGAGAAGAAGGACACCATGAACAGAGGTTCCAACGAAACCGGGCACCCAGTTTCCAGTGCCAGGATCACCTATTGTTGTAGCACCGGCGGCTTGGCCAGTCGCAAATGCCGAGTCACCCAGGTTGTCTGTGATGTTGAGTGTGGTCAAACCAGACTGAGAAAAGGCAATGTTGACGGCCGTGATCGGCTGAGTGGATACACTCAAGAGCTGAGATGTCGAGGTGATCAGAGGGTGAATATCGGAGGCAAGCTTGGACTTGAAGGTTGTCGCGTTCGTAATCCCGAAGAAGAAAAAGAGTTCACTGTTCTTCTTCATGCCGATTCTGTGATGGAGGATATTCAGTGAAAGTGCTTCATTGTCCAGGACGGTCTTACAGGATATCGCCTTGAACGTCGTCGAGATTGAGGTCTGCTGCAGCGGCAGCGGTTTGCGCTTGTTTGACAGTGGGCAAGTCAGGCTGTGGGTCGGGATCTACACAATAGTGTCAGCGCAAACTGCGTTAACACTCTCAGGCTATGAACATACTGATCAACAGCGACTTGGTGCGAAGCGCTCTGCGGCCAACTTGCAGAGAGTCACTACCTGGCCGACCAAGGACTGCGGTGGCAGATGCGAGAAGGAGAGCGATGGAGAAGGACTGATGAACTTTCATGGTTGCGGAGGCTCGAGAAAGCTTGTAGTTCAGAGCGAACACTGTACCCATTTTATACTAAAGTCATGAAACGCCCCAACTGCCGATTCCGTAGAAAGCTACACGCTCTGTCGAGGCGTTAGGTAACCTGCCAATAGATGCGGTAAGATGAGTTGCAAGTAGTACCTGTCACATACCGAGAGCAACATCGGCGAGGTACCAATTGTTGACAACGGTTAGTATTGAGTATTGAGTACAGAAAAAAGCGTAAGAATCATATCGTGTACTCTCAAGGGCAAATGTGTCCGCGGCTGTTTCAAGTTCGAAGATCATAATCCTGCACAACACATATGAAGCAAGTTCGGCTTTGGCATGCATGCCAGTGGGTAGCGTAGCTTCCTTTCAGAGGCCTCAAGTGGGTACGAGCACAAGCGCTGACACGGGTTTGTCGTCTCAAGGCATTGGCACATCACAGCAGGCGTTCGAAAATTGAGGACGTTCCAGGCTGGCGCGAGATCCTTACGCGGATGCAGGAGTCAGAGATGGAATGATGACTTGACCGATCAGTCCTGAATATCTGAATGGCGGCCATGAGAGGAGATAAGTGCGCCTATTGAGAAAGTTAGGAACCAAGTTTGAACCAATGGCGTCGGGCGCTTTGTGCTTCGCCTACCTGCACACTTGTGATGAGACAGGCCGATGATGACGCTCGGTTGTCAGCCGTAGTAAGACTCGGGGAGGCGAAGCCGTCGTGTCATGATGTCCACTACGCCTGCAATGCATTTCGATGATAGGATCTTGCTCCAGGGAATGGACGTGGACGGCGTGTTACTGTACATTCGGTATGAGGCTGGAAGCGCAATACATGGCAGCCTCCGAAATTACGCCGCATTCTCTGGGTCCCGGTCCCGCTAACAGGAAACTCGCGAATGTCGCACACCCATGTATAATCATTCCTTGGGGGTCGGTCATAGCAGCATCGGTGAAAGAGTTGGTAGCCGTGTGGTTCCTCGTCTTTCAAAAAGACCTCAAAGTACATATTGATCAGTGCCGAGTGACAGAGGAGCGGGGACCACAGGCCATGGAGAGCGACGAGTTCGAGTTTGAGACCGCTCTGAGAATGGATCACTGTCTAGACCGAATGAGTGGTTCCTAAGCCGAGAGGATTCCGTCATTCAGGACCACTTCAAGACTTTGGGGCAGAGAAGATGCCCTGAACGGCGAATAACACGAATGGCGCGAAAGAGTTGGTAACAACAAAACATCTCTGATGATCTCACGGTGCAAGAACGAACGCGATATACACGTGTTCCCACGTGGACGATGATCGGGACGTAGCATTTCAATGGCACTAATGAGGAGGAATGGTCCGTGCTGAGTAAGAACATAATAGAGTAGGACCGCGGTCGCGAATTCTCCGAAGATGATGAACATAGGTACATGAGAATCTACATACAGCAATGAGAAGATTCAGTCGCGTTCTCCACTTGGCGTGTAATAAACATCTTTCCACTCGTGTTCGGTAATCACCACAGCGCCACAGTCAGTGCTTTAGTACAATGAGCATTGGTACCAAATGCTGATACGCGTCAATACTCCAGCAACGGCGCTGGCTCATATGGTGGCGCGTTGACCACTGTCAATACGTATGGAACGAGCGCTGTTCGCCATGGCAAGAGAACCATCATTTCGGCGCGCTTTCCGTGAATTCCATCATCTGCATACGCCGTTGCCAGTATTGGCAGTAGCGGAACAAGATCAAGACCAATTATGTCCATGAAGAAGCAGCGCACGTTTGAAGCGAGACCCAATGCTTCTAAACATATATTGTCACAAGGCCTGAGAGTTATAGAACAGAGGGGAAGGGAGAAGTGCCCCGCCATACTAACTTACGCGCAATCGATCTTCGGAACTCGTTACCGTACGCGTGTTCCCACTTCCCTGACAGACTGCGAAACAGCATTGGCCGGACAGATAGCCCGAAAGTGGAAAAACAGCTCTGTATTGCCGTGTGTTCAAGTTTCCAGCCACGATTTGAACGGTCCATTTTTTGCAGTCAACTCTGCAAACCCAATGCGGGTGATTGTCAATCGAGATAGATAGATAAAAAGTCTTCCGAAGCGGCAAAACGGTTTCAATCGATGTTGTCTCCAGAGCTAACAGCTTTTCAGTCAGTAGTGTCGTGCAAGACACCTCCTAGACGCTACCAAAGTAAAAAAGCGTACATCCCAGTGCAGAGTCCATTTCTTCGCTGATTCTTTCACAGGCTTGGTATTGGTGTGCTGCAAATACGCTCTATTGCAGGATCGTGAAGCCGTCTGAAAAGATGCATACCCATTATGCCAGTCCCGCCTGGAAGAAAGCAATCTTTCGTGATACCGTTGTGCCTGGTGCCCTGGAACAACTTGAAGATGAGAAAACCAAATGACGACTCAACAAGTGTATATACGCCACCGGTGTCAGTAACACTGTAGACTCATATCATCCATGACTGAAACGAAGTCTAAAACCCGATTAAAGTTTACGTATACGGTATTCTACTTGTGACAGAAACACCAGTGTGCCTGTTGAGTATACAGATGCGTGTTGTCATTCAGATAGAGATCTGACGCTCGAAAACTTGCAGGACGTACGACGAGTAGTGAATTCGAGCTGCTTAGAAGACGGAGAGGATTCAGCCATGTCCAGGTGCGGGCGGAACTTTACTGTTGTCCTTCGGCTCTCAGTACACCTCTCATACTGTCTATCCCTTTCGGATACCATTTAAGATGACTTTTCTTTATGACAGAGTTCGAAATGAAACCAGCCCCCATATGGCTAATGCCGCATGCATCCAGATTCCAGCGCCAGGACGCGTAATGACTCTGTGAGCTCCACACGACATGGTATGCATCGAATGGCGACGCTGAACCGAGTTGTCCGCACCTGCCAGCGCCGTGACGCAAGAATACCAATCTATCAAAGTGGCGGTCTCCAAAGAAAAAGCCCATGTCATTACTATGAATTTGTGGGATGTTTCGATGACGGCTGCGCAAACTGACATGCCCACTGTGATGGAGGTACCCAAAGCTGAATGTCAATATTGCAAGACAACATAGATCTGACACTTCTGAGGTTCCCACTCCAAGGGAATCAATGCAAAACAGAGGTGTCCCGACCAGATATATGTATCGCCGGCCATCTGGAGATGTTGTCAATCAACGGTCCACACTACTAGTCGCAACTATAGGACTCACAGAACGAGAATATGTAGCATATACCGTGGCTCCCGAAAAATAGCGACAGACAAGCTAGAGATTGGGACGCGTCGAAGACGCCAGTTCAGGCGACAAAGAGTATCGATAAACCTGAGGACGGCCACTGGAAATTGAGGTGGGCAGTCGTACCACTCCTTGACGTAGGGGGAGGCAAGGAACGGTCAAAACGTCCAACACCTGGTTTTCCTTTCCCACAACCCACAAGAGATCCAATAGCTGGGCAAGGAGGTCGATGTTCCCACCATCGATTCCGACAACGGCGTCGACCACGTTCGGAGACTACATACCGACCGCAGGTTTCGAAGACTTTCTTTGGCGGCGGGCTCCTTAGATCTCCCGACCACAGTAGAGGACAACGACGTGGCATTACTTACTGGCATAGACTCCGATCAAAATACTTCAAGTTGATGGTGATGGTGCACACCATTCTTTTTCGCAGTGAGATCGCAACACGTACAACGCCAGAATCGACGGCAGACCTGTGAGGCATGTTGCACGTCTCGTGAAAAACCCTCGGTGAGGGTGTCCTGGTCCAGGTCTAACAGATTAGTCGAAGCGACCGAGCTCCCTTCTAATCATGTATACTGATTCTGCGGGCAGAACTCTCCCTGGGCTAACGTATGCTTAGTTGAAGACGATGCAGGTGACAGTGACCTCTGCGAGAAGACAAGGACGGCGGAGACGCGTTTTCAAGCAATTTTTGTCCTGCTCAGCTCTTGTTACTGATCGAGAAGTAGATCGTCTGAGGGTCCGCGACCTGACCGTCGAGTTTCATCAACCCATCGCGGTGGCCCGTGGGTCCAGGGAGCAAGTCAGCTGAGGTGCGTATTTCGCCGTTGCAGTCTATGAAAGGTACATTTCTATAGTTCCACAAAGCAACTGAGCCACTGCACACTTCAGATTGAGACACTCACAGTGGGCGTTGGCGAATCTATGATGGAGTTGAGTTGGAGAATTGGCAAAGGCTCCGGTCCGTGTGCGGGTATTGCCGATCCCGAACGTCGGCCTTTTCCTAAATTGAAATAAGCACTCTCTTGTATTATCCAGCAGCTCGTATCGCATTGCAAGCATTCTACTCCTTTCTTTGTTGACCCGAAGCGGCCAATCCATTATTGCACTTATTTGGGCACCCATTGTCGCCCGAGGACGGCAAGGAGGACGACCATTCCGGGACAACTTCGATTTGCACGTGTTGTTGGACAACCCTTTGCGCGCGTCCATAACCATCTGAGGACAAGCACTTGGGACGTCCGCCTTTTGGATCGCTTCCGCCACCATGCCCTCCGCGCCGACCATGTCTGGCAGCGCCCCCCGCTCCGTTATTGGCTCGCAGCCCGGCGTCCTCGACCCCAGCCAGCCCGGACGACTGCTGCACTTTTCCACATCCCAGCTCTCCTTCGCCTCGTTCGACTCGAGAACGGCCTCATCACGCAGTGATCTGCCAGATCTCCGCAAACTGTCGCTGCAGGAGCAACTCAATACCGCAAAACGCGTCGTAATCGAGACGACTCCGCAGGGCGAATCGTTCTGGCGCTTCGTGCCCAAGGCCCGCAGAGACGAGGGTGTCGCCGACGAGGGTGCATGGCCACGGGTCATCAATCTGTGTGGGGTGAGCCGCGAACTGCACCATGACCTAGTCTCTCACGTCTAACACACTCTCCAGGAGCTGGTCCTACTCTCGCAAGAGCAATGGGACATCTACAAACTCGATCCATTCTACGAATGTCGCGTCTGCGCTGCACCCCAGCCTACGACTATCACCGTAGCAGTCCCTACGGCCCCTCCCACCCCTCTCCCTACTCGCAAACGGCCCTTGAAGCCCCCAACTCCGCCACAACAAACTTCATCAGCTCAACAGCCCTCGTCCCTGAATGAAGCGCTATTTGCCTCATCAGATGAAGAGGATGAGGTCGAGGACATGATCATCGATGATCCGCCCCCGAAACCGAGGGCTAAGTCTGCGGCCCCTCCTACCCGTACGCAGAAGGTGCGGGAGGACATACTGAAGAATCGCGAGACGCGCCGTGCCAAATTGACGCGCCGTACCACAAAGCTGAGCAATCCCGTGTTTGACTTCTCAGAACACGTCCCCCGCGCGCCATCTCCCCCATTGGACCACAAAAGAAATTGCAAGTGCCTCAGTGTTGATCAGCTACATATACTTATGTTTGGATCCACAGTATCGAATGTCAATGGCTGTCTACGTACACCACCGGACCTACACTACACAGAAAGTGTGGCCGAGGAAGGTCGTCGTGCTGTGAACTATGAGGCAGCCGGCAACACGAAGCGCAACCGCACCGTATCCCCCTTCCAAGTACGCAAGAATTTGGAAGCTAAACGAGCTTCTTGGGAGCGTCAGAAAAAGCGGAGGCAAGAAGAGGAGATGCAGAGCCGACGCAGAGCTCGCGAGAGCGAGTTCTTGCGCGATGTTTACTCTTCCATCCCAGAGGAAGCAGGCCCAAGTACCTTGCCGCCACGAGCACGAAGTGGTAGGGTCACTGTCTTGTGCATACGTTCATCAGACTCATCATCCATCCTTACAGAAGGCCCCGAGCTTCCCCAAACCATCAACGAAGAGTCCGACACAGAGGATGAAGACAACGACGAACAGCACGACCAAGCAGGAATGGATGGACATACCGAAGCCTTCGAGAGAGAGGCCTCTATAGCTGAATCACGTCGCAAGTTGGCAGAGTTGGAGGCCGATAGGCCTTTGTGGGACGAGGCCGCCAAGGCCAGGGAGACTCGGGAGATGGCTGAGGAGGCGGCACGCCGAGCAGTGGCAGAGGAAAGGCAGAAGGCGCGGCTCCGTCGAGAGGCAGAGGAGCGGTTAGCCCATGCCCGCCGGGAGGAGATGGAAGCTGCTGCGCGGGAGGAAGAAGCTCGTCAGGAGCGCGAAGCTGCCTCTCGTCGGGCGCGCGCTAGACGGCAGCGCGAGGACCGCTGGTACACCGCCAACTGGAGCCCACAGCATGCGCTGGCGAGATACAATGAGCTCAGCGAGATGTTTGACACCACTAAGTTCCCAGTCGACGATCCGCTGACGTTTGAATTCATTCCGTGGCCGGTGCTCAAGTCGCCTGTTGGGCTGTCTGTGGAGGATGTCGATTGGAACTCTGTCGAGCAGTTCTTTTCGGCTGTGAAGCCTTTCATGAGGGCTCCGGACTACAAGATCTTCGTGGAGCGCAGCCAGAGGCGCTTCCACCCCGACAGATGGAGGTCAAGAAATGTGCTGAAGAGTGTTGTCGACGATGAAGAAAGAGCGTGCATGGAAGTCGGTGAGTGTTTTTGAGCGCTTTCCTGGTCTCGCTGTCTCACCAGCCTCTTTCTAGCCGCGAACACTGTAGCGCAGGCTTTGACTCCGTTATGGAGAAATGTTACTGGGCGGTAATTGTTGCTCTGGTGTTGTGTATGTTATGCTTCATGTATCGTTAAGTGATGTACTGCTGTGTATTTAGATAGGGATCTCGGAAGGAAACTGCAAACTACATACTCGATATCAGTGGTGATGCGGAGAGGTGTGGGGGATGTCAGATTGTAGATCCCTACACCGGCCTACAGTTCACCGACGCTAAGTTTAGAACAATTTTGAGAGGACGAGGGCGCCTCATCAGCGCTCACTACCCAAGCGAGGTTGACATAGATCACCTCACCTCCTGCGAGTTGCCATGATACTCATTTCCATCCCATTCCATTGGTGATTCAGATGTCTGTGTGCGGTCATCCAAGCCCTATCGCGTCTTCCACTTGCAATCTTGCACCGGGCATCCATTTTGAATCCTTCGCAAGGAATAATCATGAAGTCGGTGAGTCACTTCTAAACGAATGCGTATTAATATGGGTGTATTTGGGTGCGGAGGCTACAATGCGGTCCAAGGCACAAAATTCCGCATGTCGTCCCAAGGGACACTCCTATTTAAGACTACGTTGGTTCTAATGGAATCCGCGCTTGCAATCTCTACTCAATGCTATTGGACGACTTGACATGTCATGGCTATGAATTCGAAACGTCCATGATTTGATTAATACAATGTGTATGTGGCAGAAGTATAAAGACTAGGAAACGCTGGGCGCAAATGCTTCAGTCTGACCATGCCTTACTACGGACCCGACGAGCCCTACGACCAGATTCTACTCGAGCGCTATTTCCTGGCTGGAGATTGCATATCGGGGCTAGGATTCGGTACGTGTTCATTCAACTTCATTGACTGTCTGCAATGCATGCTAATCTACAGCATCATCTAGGCGTCCAGGCTGTCCTGTTCGTTACTTGTGCTCTTCACTTATGGAAAGAACGTGTCAAGACGCGGTTCTCTCTCTTCCTGCTCGCATATATCACCTTGCTCTTTGTTATCGAAATCATCTACGTCGGTGTTCAAGCCAACACCGTTCAAATTATGTATATCGACAACCGGAACTACCCAGGAGGTCCTTGGCAATACTTTCTGGCCACGCAGCAGCTCGCTGTCAATGTTATGTTCTACGCCACACTCTTCGTGCTGACCTTCTTGTCCGACCTTCTTGTGGCATGTCATATTGCGCTGCTTGACTCAAACAGCTACGGCAATGCTAATCAGACTGCTAGCTATGGCGCTGCTGGGTTATATGGACCGCGTCAGGAAGAACAATCGCATATGTTGTTACTGCGTTTCCTGCGATGATTATTCTTGCCTCTTTCGGTCGGTTTATCTCGAGGATAAAATCACCCGCTGATATACTTCATAGCAATGGGAACCCTCTGGACGCTTCAATCCAGCCAGCCAGGTCTTTCGATGTACAGCGCTCTCCCGCTGGCCTATGGGACATCATATTACTCGATCTCACTGGGAGCAAACATCATTCTCACTCTATTTATCATGATTCGCCTCTACATGTATCGGAGGAGCCTGCTACAAGCCCATCTCCCATCCGAGCATGCTTCACATTACGTTTCCCTCGCCACGGTGATAATCGAGTCGGCTGCCCTGTACTCAATTTTCGCCCTGATTTTCCTAATCACATACGCGGTTGGGCATCCTGTCAATCAGATCTTCATGGGGGTCGCGTCATCTGCTCAGGTATGTGTTCGTACTCAAGTACATCTGCTTCGAATGACATCCATGTTTCAGCAAATTGCTGGCTACCTGATCATATTCCGGGTCGCCGAGGGTCGTGCGTGGAACAAGGACACACACATCGATAAGTTGTCGACCATGCACTTCACTGCTGGTGGTCGTGGTCTGAACGAGACTACTACCACTCGGTTGAGCCACTTTGGGGCAACCACTAGGCTGGACAACTTTCAATCAACCACGCAACTGAGCGACTTCCAGGCAAGGACACCGACGCACTTGGAAGAAGAACCAAAAGCTGGTGCTATTTTGAATGGCTCCGCGGTGGATTTCGTTTGAAGCTGCGCTCGTACTACTTACAGTAGTAGATAAGAATGATCGTGATGTGCTCTTGTTTAACGTGTCGGACTTGTAATGATTGTCTACCTACCTTACCTACCATCTCGGATTTTACTGTGCATATCCCGCGCGCGTACGAAGAGGTGAGGCTTGAGCCTGAGGCTCTGAGCCAGAAGGTGCGTTCCAGGTGCGTTCACTGTCAGCGGCCGCCATCGCCGGCTAATCGCGGGCCGTGTACAGGCGCCGGCCTTAGTCAGCGCTATGAAATACTGAACTTCAACTTGACGCCTGCCTTTACGCTGTCAACTCTTCCTAGACTCTTCCAGGACCTGCTCGAGATCAGGTATACAGACCGTAACACTCCAAACCGCCAGGACTGAGACTTTGTTGCCCAGTTATGCAGCCTTCCCAGCCTATTCCACTGGAAATCATATCAATGATTCTGTCTTTCTTGGATCCGGAGGAAAACGAAGACCTCCTGGCTCTTGTAACGTGCGGGCTCGTTTCAAGAAGCTTTTTGTCTGAAAGTCGGTCTATGGCCTTCAATAGTCTCCACTTCACGTCCATGAAAGAGTGGCGCGTTCGCACTCTCTTTGCACTTTTGGAATCACAGCAGTGCACTATAGCCAAGCACATATTCTCACTGGATTGTCGTGGGTCCGCAGGTGTGCAGGACGGAATCTCTATGGTCGAGCCCCGCAGATGGCAGCAATTGACTTTGGCTGAGGGTGTGGGCAAACTTCCTGCACTGAAACGTCTTGCAATGCACAATATGGTTCTCGACTTGGGCATAACACCAGAGACAATCACGTCCTTTGTTTCCCACCTCCGCTTGTCTCGTATCACCAGCCTTCATCTCCAGCTCGTGACCTTCAAGTCATTCACCTACCTTTGCGATATCATCGCCGCCATACCCCGTCTGGAGACCCTCATCATAAAGGATTGCTTCTTCTACGATGTTGCAAAGATCGAAAATGCATTCTTCGACCGGACAGTGCCCAGCAGTACCGGACTTCGGGACTTCCAGATGTGTTGGTCGGAAGTTCGAGACGTCACCGAGACCCGTATCACTTGTCCTTCTCCGCTGTCTTGGCTTGTCAGACACGGAAGCAAAATGTCCAAGCTTGAACGTGTGGCGATACATGCAAAGACGACGCGCGCGCAGCTCTTCAAAGAGGCCAATCAGTTCCTTGCCCTACTAGGGCCGACGCTCAAAAGCTTTGAGTTCGTTGAGTATCTGAACTTCGGGACCACAGAGAGTGATTTCAACTATTTTCCTATACATATTTATCCTCTCTGATCATTGAATAGGCAATAAGTCCATTTCTCTCGCGAAAAACACAAATTTACAGCAACTCGTCATTCCCTTCACAATCACACCTCAACCCTCTCTTCCCGCTATACTTCGGACCGCCAATTCATCGCACTTGGAGGTCATCTATGTACACTCGCACTCGCTGAATCCAGCGGTCACTTATATACAGCCGGATATGAAAGTCCTTCGAGATCTGGACGATGTGCTTGCACAACCAAATCTGATGAGCGTCAAGAGATTATCGCTCTATCTTGGAGTCACTCAGACGCCGACACTCCAAAAATCCGTCATAAATGTCATGCCGAAGACAACAGAGCGAGGAATAATCCATTTTGAAGCCTCTCTCGCTGGCTGTGGTAGCCATCGCAGTTTGCCGACCTGGCTAGAATCCAGGGGATGACTGTGATATTTACAAGATACAAGTACGCAACCCGGCTGACTATGTCGCTTCATTGCACTCATTTTTCAGTCCCAGAATCATGTTCCGCGACTTGAAGCGTCACTACTCCATTTCGGGAGTGTACAGGCTGAACTCGTATCAATGTTCGCCACTCTCAAAGGGAGACTTGAACCACTAGCCTCGAGCTTCGCGAGATTATGGTTGATTCGTCAGTGGTCTAGATCTAGACGGAAGGCATGACAGTGTTCTTCATGTCGGGTATTGGTTGTATAGATGCTCCAACAAGCCTCGGGGATTATTCTAGTATTTTGGCGTTGCATTCTCGAGCTGTGACCTCTCTCAGATGCATATGATTTGACATGCTAGCTGTCAATCCATTCGTAACATTAAACTTGTCGACGAACACTGCTAATCGGTCTCTTTCTTCATCGCTTTTGGATAGCTTGTTAGTGCAAGCAATTTGCTATGCGTTCTTGGTCAGTGAACCAGCTAAGGTCAATAAGCTTGCAGTTCGAGTGGATTGATGCCTGCGTACGCCGTGATGATTCTTGTCGATTCTAGATCTGGAACGATTGATGTATGAAGAGATAAGATTAGATTGCCCACGCACCGCGACGCGCGTAAATGAGGCGGGCCTTGTCTTTCCCATTCCACCACCATCATCTGTTTTCGTCTTCAAGAATGTCCTCGATTCAGAATCTCATCCCTCATATATACCATGAAAGACAGGAAGAGGGCTCTATGATGTGTGCCCAGCATGCCCTCAACAATCTGTTGCGTAAGTCTTTTTCACGCCTATCCGTAGTTCGGTTGCCTCAAACGCTGTCAACAGAGGGAAACTATGTTAGATCTTGCTTCATACAACGCCAAAGCTCGTCGAACTCACATATTGTCAGTTTACTGCGGCAGATCTCTCAAATTTGGCGCTTAGTTTGGACGAAGAAGAGGCGGGCTTCGACGATGCTAACAACGGCGGCCAGAGCACGAACATGGACGATACGGGTGCGTCTTTGTCGACTTCCAATCTTATCATCATTTCTTACTCGGACGTCAGGCTTCTTCTCGGTACAAGTGCTATTGAGGGCTCTTGAAGTATGGGGCCTCGAGTGAGATGAGAGCCATCTTTCCGTCCCTTCACAATGTTGACGGCGCTCTAGTATTGTTGGATGGAGAGGAGAAGCAATGAGGCCATATCAGGACATACCACAGTGAGCACTTCTTCAGGCCACCGGCGCCTAGATTGACTTATCACTCCCTTATTTAGCACCCAGTTGGCGTTTATCTTGAATCACCAACAGCACTGGTATACCCTGAGGCGATTTGGGCCGGCTTCGAATGTCTTGCAAGAAGACGAAGGCCTGGGGCATTGGTTTAATCTCAATTCTCTTGAACCGCGTCCACAATGGATTGGGAATACATTCCTTGAAATGCAGATACAGCAGGCTGAAGCCGAAGGTGAGGCTTTAGCGGCTCTATCTATTCGGTTGGCTTATTTCAATGAAGGTTACTCCGTCTTTGCCGTAATCCAACGAGATCCAGAAGCCCCACTTGCATTAGCTCGTACGGATGCAGACCATATAGCAACGACGATACCTGCAACGGCATCCTCTGATATGACCACGGGCCCCTCGGGGTTCGAAGATGAAGATTACGAGTTGCAAGCTGCAATACAAGCCTCTATGATGGGCTCGTCGGACTCTGACTTTCTTCCTGCTCCTCCAGCTGTTGGTCGTCGTCCCGTTATCCCCCTCCCTGGCGGTTTCGATTCGCCAGTAGGCTCAGGTTCAGGCCCTCACACGCCTGTCTTCCAACCGCTTCGACAGGAGCAGGACGAGGAACTCGATGACGAAGACGAGTCAATGGACCCCGTGGCAGCCAGTATGGCACGGAACAGGCATATGTTGCAACAGATAACGGCGGAGCAGCAATATGCTCAGCGCGAACTGGCCAGTCAGGGACATATACCTCGCAACCAACAAGCCGATTATGAGGAGCAGCTTAGACGGGCGATAGCCGAAAGTGAGGCGATGGCGCGGACCAGCGGGAGCGGGGAAGGCGATGAAGATATAGACGTCGACATGAACACGGAACAAACTCCAAACATACCAGCCCCAAGAGCCCCGAGTCCACTCCTCGGAACCTTCGTTGGCGGTGGTAACAGGGTTTACGACGATGATGACGCGGAACTACAAGCAGCTCTTCGCGCATCTCTGGAGCACGTTCCCGAAGGATGGACTCCTCCTGTTGAGACCCCGCCCATGCGACCTCAGGCTAGCACATCCGTGGTTGCACCTACACCTCCCCTTGCTCCTTCGATATCACACTCTCAGGATGACAGCGAGTCAGTTATGTCTGACGACACAACGCCATCCTCTAATGCTGCTATACTTATGCCCGCGGAAGAGCCTATTGATGTAGAAGAGATGAGAAGACGGAGATTAGCGAGATTCGGTGGCTGATCCGTGCCGAAGAGCTCCCCTAAAACCCCGAAATACTTGGTTTGTTAGAATGTATATTAGCTCAAGTGACGCTACTTGCTTGATGTTGCTGCGAGCAGTCTTGACGACTGTTGTCGAACTGGATCATATAATCCGTCTCCCTCGAGCTGAAGACTCGACAAGTATGGCTGGCTACTACGATAGCGGTTTTGACATCGAATTTTTCGACAGAAATGATTGTCCCCGGCTACTACTGCAAACCAACAACTCGTAGACTTTGACCATTCCAACTGAAACTCAAGGGTACGTATGATGAGTTGCTGATCCATACACATTTAGCTCGAATTCAAGCGAGTTACCTGATTGGCAGTGATTGCTGTTTTTCCGAGTAGCTGTAATGAGCAGAAAGACTTGCATCTTCATATCAATTTGATTCCATCATGTGTTCTGACGATTCGTATCAGGGAGGTGTGGCTTGATGCAATGCGTTTAACTTTGTAGTAGAACAACGGGCAGCGCTAACAGTCATGCGGGTGGCGTCTCCGGCTCGGCCGTCCTGCGAAGCATGCGCAGAGCAACCAACATAGAATATTCCCCTGATTCCGCTCCCCAAGGACTGACCGTTACCAAGGAGTCGTCCATGCCAGGCGCTTGACTATGGCCAAAGTATCTCTCATGTTTTGAAGCTATCAGATACCCTAGGCCATCAGATACATGGCGACATCTTGACTGATGTACATATGTGCAGTACTGGATATTCCCACCGCTCGATCTGTCCTTATAAACAAGACGCGCTTTGAGCGCGAGGTTTCCCCACTTCCCATCGCAGTGCGCATGCCATCCCTCCCATATCCCCTCCTTCCTCTGATATGCGCGTCCTTCACTGCTGGCACGTCGAGCTTCGCGTTCACAGTCGCATGTATGTACATGCCGACGATTCACTTGAGCCTAGTGCTGTGGGTCATACCCGCCACATTCATCCTCACTGCCGTCCACCACGTTACAATTCTTGTCCTTGCGCGTTCCGAAACTCGCAGCCTCGGGCGTCTTTTCTCAAAAATCGCCACCGCCTTAGCGATTCTGTTAGCTGCAGCATGGACAGCTAGTACAATCGTTATCATTTCGGCCACAATCACTGAGGCTGTGAAACGAGATGGATTCAAGGGGCAAAACCTGGAGTTGGGGATCATCATCACAGCCTGCCTTCTATGCCCACTAGAGACTATTATTGTGTGGATCATAGCCGTGCTGAGTCGCAAAGAAAAGCAGGCACTGTCTTATGCGGCGAAGTGGCGTCCTGTTACCAGCCCAGATACGTCTTGGAGGTGAGCCTCGTGCTTTACTTCTCACTCCCGATATTCAATCCGGACATGTAGTGCGTCTCTCTACAGTCTCAGTAGAACCTAAAGACAACTGGTGATTTCGGTGAATTAGCAAACTGTACAACATAGCGAGAATGTATTAATTTTGGGGAACTCAACAACTGGATATCGACAGCTGTTGGACAGCCGCTCTACTTCCGAGCCACCTCATCTCATGTATCCACCGTCTTCTGCTTCTCGTTCTCAGCATTGTCAACCTCAATAGCAGTATCGTCAACCTTGTCAGACTCGGAGTCCTGGGCCGTTTTCTCACTGCTCAGCGTAGATGCCACAGACTTGAATGATTCCGTCAACGAGCTGACCGTAGTCAGAGCCATGTCGAGGACTGCCTCCACCCTTTTTCTCAGCGACTCATTCGAGCTCGTTACTGCCTGTCAGACGCGGGAGGTCAGAAGATGATGAGAGGTGCTGTCACAGTTAGATCCCACCATGGTTGTCAGATTGATCAGCGCATCTGCCTCGTCGAGACGTATCAAGATTATCGCGTCCCTTGCATCCTCGCCCTGCTCTGGCTCGTCGTCGTCTGGATCAGGTATGTGCAACTCTACTTCATCCGTCCCGAAGTGGGCCACCAAGAACATGCTCAGGTTCCGCATCCGTTTCATAGTCGCTTCCTCGACATCATCAGTGTCAGCATGCGGATGGCCATGTGAATGTGAATGCGAGTGGCTCTGTGTAGTTACTACGATAGCCCTGAGTTAGTATTGTGTACCAAAGTGCGGTGCGAGCTCTCACACTTCACCGAAGCTGGACTCTTATCAATGCCTGTAATCAGTGCTAGAGTAGAGTCGGCCAGCATGTCATTGCTGGCACTCGAATCCCACTCGAGCGTCAATTCGTGTTCGCTAGTGAGCTTGACATCGATAGCTTCCATGACCTATGAAGAAGATTTGATACCGTCATGAGGAGAAGATTTGAAGCTTACCCTCATCGTTGGCACTCCATCTTTGTCAACGCCGTCTTGAATGTGACCGTACATTCCCTCTAGATGCCATCGCACTAGATCCCAGCCGACACCAAGCGCTACTGACTGTCTTTGCGTCACAGTACACGTCGACAAACCGGCGAAGTCCCGAAGGTCTCGAGGGTCTAACAGAGTATAGGAGTAATCCTTCGCCACAAGTAAGCCCGATAATACGTCGCCAGTTTGTGGAGTCTTGTCGGCCAATGTGCCAATCGCCTGGAAGGCGATCAGTACTCAAAGTTCGCGCTAGCGAGGGCTTACATACCTTGGCTACTCGTTCGCCGCGGAAGGAAAGATTCAAAGTCTCCAAGTTCCGCGGCGTGTGAATCTTGACGTCTTCGTCTCGCTCCTTGTACCGCGAAGTCATAGCGGCCCGTAGCCGACCCATGGCAGTCTGTTCTCCGTGCACAAGAACCTGTTGATACTGAGCTTCATTCGAGCGAAACGTATGTATCGAAGAGACATACGACGTGTTGAGCCTTGATCATCTCGATAAATTCCGAATTCTGTGAGTAGTCGACATGGGCACTGAAGGAAATATAGTCCACGGATATCTTTCGCGGAATCATCCCTCCCTTGACTGACTCGAATTCGTCAGGCTCCGTTATTATATCCTAGATATCGTTCATGAGCTTGTTGTCTCAAAGCGAAGGGGGACTCAAAGATAGAGGCGGAAAAACAGATTCATTGAGTGCTTGTATTATATACACGACGCGAATAGACCTGTTGTAGTCATTTCCACTCACCCTAGCCAAAGTTCCTTCGACGGAATATCCCGTTATGATCAAACCATTGCGCGAGTCTGGAGCCCACAATTCGAACAACTCTCGACTTGGCCCTGATTGCATGAATCCTGGACTAGCTAGCACGACACAGGGGGGTCCTTCGGCAATTTTCTTTTCCCAGCCGCGAGGCTGAGGAACGTTTGAAATGTGTCTGGGAAAGGATGAGAACGCGTCGATAATCAGAAGATAGCACCAACTTGAAGACGAACGGATTATCGCGCTTGGCGAATCGAGATCGGATATGGGAGTTCATGGTGTGGATGTACGTTTGATAGACGGCCATTGATTTGCGAGCGAGCCCAGAAGCGTAGTAAATAGGAACGTTGTGAAGGTCAGGATGCTTCTTCCAGTACTCGTCAAGAATCAGTAGCAATTCTTGCGCACGACCAAGAGCAAAAGTGGGTAGAAGAACGTGACCGCCGCGGCGAATTATGGAGTGGACTAGGTTAGTAAAACGGAGCTCTTTTTCAGGTCTGCTGTCGAGCGTTTGCACGCCATAAGTACTTTCAACGATTAACACGTCCGGTCGTATTGGGGGCACTTCAGCTTTGACGAGATGTCTGTCTTCTTCCCGAGAGTAATCGCCGGTGTAAAGAATACGGAGGCCGGCAATGTCGATGAGGAACATGCAGGCTCCTAGGACGTGTCCTGCGTGGTAGGGAGTGAAGGTGACACCCGGACATGGGGTGATGAGTTGGTGAACGGATATAGGAATGATGGAGGCGAGGGACATGGACATTTCCATTGGAGTAAAGAGGGCATCGGTACTGCCAAAAGTCAGAGAATAACATTGAGTAAATGGAGGGAGAACCTACCCCATCCGAACAAAGTCTTGCATCATGAATTTGTGTAGCGCCTTTGTGGGATGCGTCATGTAGACCTTTCCTTTTCCATCTCTGAAATTTGTCTAGAGAAAGTTGTAAGGCGAAGCTCGCAGATTTCGAGTCGGAAAACGCGCCTTTTCGGTGATGTAGGTGAGGGCTGCAGCATGGTCGAGATGGAAGCTGAAAGTGGTATAAATCAGCGGAACTGGGGCACATAATACCACTGGGATACTCACTGTGTTATGAGCAGAGCGTCGACTGTACTCCAATCCATGTCGTCAATGAAGGGCAGCGACGCAATACCGCTGTACGCTGGGTGAACACCGGCGTCGCAGACAATGGTTTTGCCGCGGTACTGCAGCACACAGCACGACCGCCCGACCTCTTGCCCGGCGCCAAGAAGCGTTACGCTCAGCGTGGGTACGTCAGACATCGTGAGTTGGGCGCGGTGGCGGTCTTGACCAAGTCAGTTGGTGAGCGGTTACCTTTTTGGGACTCGTCTTTTCACTCCGATCATGGCCAAACGCGCCAATTCGAAAGCAGCCCATAAAACCCAACCCAAACCCGCCAGCCAGAGTGCAGCCAAAAATGCCCTCAAGAAAGTCCACAAATCTGCTTCCAAGCACAAGAATGAAACCATTCGGGAACAGCTTGATCTTACTTATAATGGTGTAAGAGACACTTGACTGTTGCTATCTTTCTGTCTGACCGTTCGTTTCACAGCTCATGAAGAAGAAGGCCCCCTCGAAGGCTATTGCACCATTCAAAGGAGGCGCATTTACGCCGGCTATGTCTATCCAGGATCTCTCATCCACATTGACTGCTACTGGGCTGTAATATGTACGTCGAAGCCACATGAAGGTGACTAACTCTCACGCATCAAACTTGGCTCATTCACTGAGCGTAATTCGCAGGTAAACAGCTCGAGATCCCTATTATCGCATACAAGGGAAACTATACGATGCGCCACAGTTCTTGATGTCTCAAATCGATATATGACACTAGCGCCAAGGCGTGGTACACAAGATGAAGTGTACAATTAAAGTCTTCTTCCATGTACTCATAGAGGACAGGGGAAACGACGGTCCTCGTCAGAAATGTAACAGTATCCGTAACCCTTACAGAAACCAATAATGTGTGATAAATAAAGTGCGTAAAAGTCAATCATCATCGAAGCGCATGTGAAGTACTGTAAGACTGCCTTCTGGGACTCGTCAAATGTCTGCGGCGGACATTGTCTTCTGCTACTGTCGTGGTTGTAGGAGGATCAATTGCCGCATCCTGTCGGTATCGTCGCATCGTTGGCATCCCAAGCATCAGGATAGGTACACCCTGGGATGGTCGTGGGTGCGAGTCCGGTATCCTTAGCGTCGTACCATCCACTAACTTTCGTGGCACTGGCGGTAGCGGATGGGCCAGGTAACGTTTGGACGGTACCAGTTGAAGTGTACTGAGGTAGCTCAGTGGCAGGCACGTCGGCGCCGTTGAGCGTTGCGGGAGGGAAAGGGGTACCTGCCGCGGCAGCAGTGATGGTACCAGCGCCAGTCCCACCTATGAGAAGAGGTTGTTCAATAACTTGAATGTGGAAGATAACGTCTCCGACTTACCCGTCATCCATGGCTCGTAATTTCCATCGAACTCAGGAATAGTGCCACACTTCCCTGCAGCCTTTCGGGGGTCCTTGTCGATCCAGCCACCCTCCAAGCCAAGCTGGTACGACCAAAGGGGAGACTCAACACGTCCTGCAGTGGAATTGCCGATCTTCCAAGTCCAGAAGAAATAGTCTTTCAACGCGTCCTTCTGGGCAGCATTGAAAGCGGCCACCCCGGCTTTCGTAGAGTCATCCCAGCCTGATGCGTCCTCCCAGTGGTCGCAATCTCCACTGTACGTGTGACTGCCATTAACACCAGTAAGGAAGAGACCGCAATCGTTGTAGCCATTGCTCCATTCCCCAGCGTAGTTGAAACCAAAGGAGCCTGACAAACGGACAGACTCGTCCGCCCAGGAGCAGGCGGTCCCGACCCAGACCCCACCAGCATCAGCGCCTGTACCGGTCGCGATAGGGTCCTCAAAGGTGGATCCGCTGAAGCACGTATATGGATGCCTATCCATGATGATACGATCGCTCCCAGCAAGGAACCCATCCCATTGTGTCATGTCCGTCTCGAACCCATCGTGCACAGATATGTAGAATCCTTTGCCTTCGCCAGTACCAGTAATGCCACGAATCATGTCATGGGCCTCGCGGTAGAAAGAGGTGAGCTGGTCACGACCGATCGTCCCCAGCAGCGCCTCGTTCATGACACCGAACATCTGGACGACGTCCTGGTACTCTGGTTGAGACACGAACTCTGTGATAATCCTGATGTAGTTGAGCGCGCGCTGTGCGTTGGCATAGCCCATAGGACCGTAGAGGAAGTTGATCTGGCCACCTTTTCCGGAGTGATTATAGCCTGATAGTGCGCAGATAAGATTCAAGTATGATCAAGAGCAGTTATGTACGTACCGTTCTGAGATCCCGGCATGGTGTGAAGATCAAGGTTGACTCGAATACCGTACTTCCTCGCCCATGAGAAAGCTTTCAAGATATATCTTACGCCTTAATCAGCTGCAATTCTATTGGTGAGAGAGACGAGGCTTACTTCCAGCAGACCTTGTCCAGGAAAGGCTCGCCAGACCATTTGTCTATAGCCCAGAAAGGGATAGGCAGTCGAACCCAATTGAGACCGGCACCCGCTATCTCGGCAAAGTCTTTCTCAGTCTGAGGTGACGTTCAATAACTGCCAATGAGTTGATACAAATAGAAAACTCACAATGAAAGTCTTGTAGTGGTCCTCCAGTTGTCCCAAGCCACCACCGGCCGTGTCTGCAGCCATGAGCTCGCTGAGACTCCACTCGTCGGTGGCATCGGGGTACTTCTGGAACAATGCGGGGCTAATGAACGGCTCGAGAACAAACCAACCACCGAGATTCACCCTGAACCAGTAAGCATGAGTACCACATCCCGTACGATGGTAACAAGCACACATACCCATTGATACGATCTTTACCAAATGTCCACGTCTCGTTGAGCGCCGGTGTCCAGCTATTCGGTTTTGCGCCACCACCGTAAGGATCGGAGGGGTCCGATACCCAGAAGCCACCAAACTTGTTACTATAGGTGAACTTGGAGCCGTCCTCGAGCGTCACTTCTGTCCCATCTCCACCTTTGATGGCTCCCGAGGACGACGGAGCGGTCCCATCGCCCGTGTTTCCACCATTTCCACCAGAGTGGCTGTCACCGCCATCGGAAGACGCAGCAGAGGAGGAATTGCCTCCATTGTGCTTCTTGATAACAGTGAAATACACGGGAAGCACCACCGCCAGAACGATAGCGACGAGTCCAGCTAGACAAGCAAGCCAGAAGATAGGACCACGCCGTTTTCTCGGTGCAGGTGAATAGGACTGGGGGTCATATCCGTCGTTATCTTCGGGTTTCGGCCCAGGCAGAGCGGTCGTCGAGGTTGCTGGAGTTGGCTCATGATTTGTATAAGCAGACTCGGGACGGGAACCAGGAGGAGGTGAGCCGTCGTAGATGAAGGAGGCCCGGGGAGGCTCGAAGTATCCCTCGACATCGGAAGAAGTCATCAGAAGAAATAAAAGTGGATGAAATAGAAGGGGAAGAAAGCAAAAGAACAAAGAGTAAGACGGCGAGAAAGGAAAGAGAAAAAGTAAAGCCGACTGAAGAAGGGAAGAACGAAGAGGAGGAAACACTCGGAGAGTGTATTATATGGCTGTTGGATTGACTTCGCCTTTCCAGGACGCCCGGCGGGTGTCTCGGCTGTGTCCTGGTGTGGAAGGCTGAGGATTGGCGCCAGCTACTCGAGGAAACCAGTGTGCGGATGAGCGCCCAACCTTGGTCTAGTTATATCAACCGTCCGAGATCCTGAATATCCATAAAATGGGGTTCACAGCCCTCCGGAAAAGACATCGATGAGACGTGTTCAGGACGTGTTACATGTTTGGGATAGTTGCTTGCCGCATAAAGTCAAGTATGCAGGGAGACTGCTAAGGGATCGCATACGTTGAATTGAATGTCCCTAGTGAAAGGATGATAGCACATAGGGCCGTTTAATGCGCATGTACCGTATCGAAGATGAGCGTCACCGGCGTGAACCCAGGCTTCGCGGATTGTTTTGGAACTTGAAAGATGATAGCCAAGCTGGACTGAGACGAAGTGAGAGCGCATCAAGAGGTAAGTGCAACAAGGTAGCGCGAGCGCGAGCCCGATTGGCCCGCTTGGATTATTCGACACTGCATCGCATGTTCACAGACGATCCTGTGCGGAACGTCTGTCACGCCTTGAGGCAACCTTGAGGACCACCTAGCGGATAGTTCTTGTACCTTTCAGTAGCGATAAACTACATAGGAGATTGGCTTTCCCTGCACCTCATGCCGGTTCGACGGCCAGGTTGAGGGCAAAGTGACTTAGTGAGGCCGAGTATCACCGTTTTATGAGAATTCCAGATGTCGGTGGCGTCGGCTAGATTTATGGCGGGTTTCATCGATATCCAAGTGAAGAAGCTGGAGTTCTGATGGGTCCTGATTCACGAGGACACCGTCTCTCGAGACTGGAGAGCGTGTGGGGGAAGGAGTAATAAGAGAGAGAGAAATCCGGTTCGGCCCGGCCCGTCAGCCGCTCAGGCTCTTGGGTCTTGACTCCCATGGGCACCTAGTCTGACGCGTCGCAGCGTGCCCTCCCACAATGCCAGGCGATCCAACATCTCCAACATCTCCCCTGGCTCCTTTCCCTCCGCTCCCTCCTCCAGAATTTCGCAGTAGAGCCCCCGAGTTCTATGGCTTCGTTGCATGGACATCAACATCACTTGGCTTCGTGATCTACGTGCTATGGGCGCTTCTTCCCGATGACATTATCCTCGCTACGGGCATTTCGTGGTACCCAAACCGGTTGGTAAAGTCTGCGTGGCCCGGTGCATCATATAACTTACGGAGTCACCAGGGATTGGGCAGTTTTACTGCCGGCATATACTGTCGTGATCTTTCTCTTGGCGTATTTTGTCTACAGCGCACTCGCAATCTATGGCGCACCTGCTTTCTCGGAGATGCGAGCTGTGACCGGTCAGTTTGTGTTGGAAGTGAACTTCCCAACGCCTGACTTCTAATAGATAGTCGGGCGCACTTTCCCAGTGTGGCACGAGAAACTCATTCCAACGCGTCGCGAGATGCCTATGAACGTTTTACACGGACTGACACTGCTCCGGAACTCTACGACATTCCTATTGGGCTGACGAATCGTGTATTGTATCGACGTAAACGCGACGATAAAGTGAGGATCTAGACGCAACTTCAAGTTGACGGCTCTACTATAGCGGCGAGCGAAGCGCTCCATTGGCGCAGCTCACAGGCTGGCAGGATGTTCCTTGGCCGTTTCATCCGATTCCGACGACGGGAGAGAAGCGTGCAATCAGTACGTTCATGTGCACCATTTTTCATACTCCGGCGCGTACTAGAGGATGATGGTCCTGGCCATATCACGTAGTAGGATACTATCACTTGAACACTGAGATATCAGCAGACGTGCGCGTTTGTTAGTAATGTATGTACAGTACCTAAAATATCGGCCAAGGTGTCATTCAGAAGCGTTACAGAAAGTTGGGAGCCACGAAAGGAAGCATCATCTCGCCACTTGAGGTCCTCCGTTGGTGCACAGCGATACCCGCAAGGACATAATCTATACAGTCCCGGGAAGCATCTGAACTTGAACTTCATGCATGAGAGACACTTTGTCTGCCGGCGCTGCCGAGGTGCTGACTAAGAATTTAAGCGCCCAAGGCTGCAAGGCACATGGGTAGCAGCGCTTAAGTTGCAGTCATTCTGGACGCTCGACATATAAAATGTCCTGGAAAACATTCACTCTCAACACATACCCTCTCGTCCGAGGAAGGTTTTGCCCTCCTCGAAGTACTACAAGTCGTTCTTTCCTTCTATCATCATCGCGCTCCAGGCTCGCCCACCGTTGACTAAAGAGACCAGCGCCAAGATTCCCACAAGCTGTCATCTTGAACAATGTCAACTTCAATTTCTCGCAAGGAAAAACACGATATTGGCCAACCCTCTTCCCCCAAACCGGCTAGCTTGTCCAAACGCTTGATAGTCTTGGCTGCTATCCTTCTTTCTGTAATTGGATATACCGCCCGACCAAGGACGTCAGACCTACTTCCGACGTCGTATATTCTTTGTACTCCCGACGGCAACAGAGTGTATACGGTGGACAATGCCAACTCACAGGCCCAATGTCTATCCATCCAAGGCTCGGAAATCGCTGACATTGGTGATCTAGGTATGTGGGAATCTCCTCAGTATGATGCCATGTTCATAAGAAACAGAGAGTATTCAACAACGCTGGACTGCAGCTGAAGTGAATGAATTCTTGCCGGTCTTCTACACGAAACCAGGCTCTGCCATTGTCCCTGGTATGACTGGTATGTACTGCTCTTCTATATACGAAAGTCGCCTCTGACCGTGGACAGACTCCCATGCCCACATCCTTGAGTACGGCGCAAGCAAGATCATTCCGCTGGAGGATGGGAAAACCATCAAGGGTGAATAATAACGCGTATTTTTTATGTTCTGTGCATGCTCATCGCGCCGATAGAGGTCGTCGCCTCCGTCCGAGAATACATCATCTCCAACCCCGACATATACGAGGACAAATCCAAGTTAGTCGAAGGGTGGGGATGGGATCACACGGTGTGGCCGGAGGCTCGATGGCCTAACTCAGTAAGCCAATGATGATCATGCTGTATACTGCCAATGCTGACTAGACACATAGGATGACCTTGAGGCGGATCCCGTCATCCGCGGACGTCCCGTTGTCCTTCAGAGCAAGGACGGTCATGGGATTTGGGTGTCTAATACCACCTTGAACGCGAATAAGCCTTTCCCGTCATCTGTGGAAGGTGGAGTGATTGTTCGAGACGCCGAAGGGAATCCCAATGGTTAGTATATCCTCACCAGAGACATGACAATATTGACCGCCACATAAGGATTATTTTTGGATAACGCTCAAGCGCTCATCCATATCCCCGACCCAACGGACGATAATCTCCTGAAAAAGTTCGCCATCACTGTTAGGGACGCGCTAGCGAACGGGTTAACGTCCATACACGACGCGGCACTGAAACCGGAGTCGCTCGCCTTCTTCTCTCGGTATGATTTTCATCATGACCGGAAGTCGAAGCCCTGACGGAGCCTATGCAGGCAAGCGGACGCGGGAAAGCTACCTGTAAGACTTGCTCACATAGAAAGCTTGAGAAGTTTACTGACTACATCTACGCGTAGATCCGCATCTACGGCATGAGGTTCTTCAACGAGACCGAAGACTACTGGGGTGATTCTTTCAAACCCATCCTCGACGCCGGAAATGGACGCCTTCATGCGCGCAGCGTAAAGATGTTCGCGGATGGTTAGTGCTCGAATCCTACATTCCAATTGTCCTTTCATCTCGATTCTACAGGCGCTCTTCGCACTGGCGGAGCTGCTGTGCGTATACCTTTCTATCGGTCATGCATGATTGTTGACGCTGTCAGCAGCTATACGAGCCATATGACGACAACCCGTCTTCGAATGGGTTCATGCGTCTTTCTCCTGAAGTCATCAACGAGTTCGTCCCGAAGTTCCTCAAGGATGGCTGGCAAGTGGTGCGCTCCCTTTTCATCCATCCAAATTTTCCAGTCTCTCATCCTCTGCAGAACGTTCATGCCATCGGTGATCGTGCGAACGGCATCGTCCTTGACGCGTTTGAGAAAGCGCTGGAGGGTGTGGATGTCGTCGCCTTGCGCCCTCGTCTCGAACATGCACAGATTTTGACCGAGGCTGACATGAAGCGCTTCGGGAAACTTGGTGGTGCGTTTTGGGTGTAAGACCTTCCATTCGTATCATGCTCATGGTAAATCTCAAGTGATTGCCAGTGTGCAACCTACGCATGCGTGAGTAGCAGCCGACTGATGTTCGGTGCAGCAATGCTGATCTATATGTGTAGCACTGACGATATGTGGTACGCTGAGGAGCGCCTTGGTCCTGTCCGTGTCAAGGAACTGTATGCTTTCCGAAGCATCCTGGACAACGGTGGGAGGATCACATTGGGATCCGACTTTCCTGTCGAAGGCGTGAACCCTCTCGCTGGCTTTTTCGCTGCGATCACGCGTGTGTCTGCGGATGGGACATCCCCTCATGGTCCGGATGGGTGGTTCCCAGAACAGCGACTTACACGGCAGGAAGCTTTGAGGGGTACGCATCTTGACACCTTCTCTTTGTCTTTCAGGAAAGTCTTAACGTTAATATGGTAGGTATGACCATCGACCCCGCCTACGCGTCCTTCACAGAAGCCACCCTCGGATCTTTGGAGGTCGGCAAGCGGGCTGACTATGTTGTTCTCTCTCAGGACATCATGGCAATCCCTGTCGAGGATATCCTCACGACAAAGGTCTTGATGACCGCCATGGACGGACAGCCTGTTTACGGCTCTGTCTGATGATCACCCTGTTATTATTTATTGACGAACTCAAGCCCGCCTGTCTTCTTCTTTTAGGGGACCGGGGGGCCTGGGGGCCATAGTATACTTCTACGTGTACTATCGGGCTATAGTCTCTGTAAACCAAATCATGCTGTGTAGACCTGTTTTAACGACTGAACAACGCATATCCATCAAGCGACAACTATCGCGCAACTGACGAGCAAGATAGCGTACAGGCATACAGGTAATTCAGGTATCGTACCGAAAACATTACAATTAGAAATACATTTACTTGACTCCGATTCTTTGGTTCAGTCCGTCCTTTGGTAATACAGCAGAGCTAGTGTTAGGACACAGCTCTACATACAAGTTCGAATACTTGTACCTGCTCGTAAGGAGTTAGCTAGGGACTCTTGGAAGGAGTGATGCTAATACGAACAACGATGATCTACATCGCGATGATTTGTTCGTCAGTGGAGCTCGCAGAGCCAGGGGGTGGTGTCGGAGATTTCTTGGCTCCAGTGGCGCCTCGTTCAGACCTTTGGGGACGATGAGGATAGGAGTCCTGATTGGCAGAGCTACGTACGCGATACGAGCCGCATCCTTCAGTGCCGCTACTGTGAGTACGTGAGGGTCGACAGTCTGCTCCTTGATGTGTGGCCGCTTAGCAGCAGCAGCCTGAGCGTCGGCGGCAAGAGAGCCTGGCGGAGGGCGATATCCCAAAGCCTTGTGCTCTTCCGACATGAGTTTCCGTGCGTCAGCTGTGAACCACGAGTCAGAGGGTCTGAGAAGACCGCGAAAGAGTACCTACCAAGTCCAATGCGCTCCAAGTCGATACCGGTGACACAGGCTCTGCCAGAGGGAGATGTCTTGCTACGCTCCGTCTCTATGCGTGCGGCGTCGCGAAATGCAGCCTCGCGTAATGCAATTGAATCAGTGATGGATGCATCGACTACCGGGTGCTTCGAGGCAGCCGCCTGGGCGTCGGAAGCTAGCGAGCCTGGTGGGGGGCGATAACCAAGAGCCTTGTGCTCCAACGACATAATCTTGCGAGCCTCAGCTGCGTACTCATGAGTGAGGCCACCGACAACGGTATGAGAGAGACACATACCCTTGCCAACGCTGTTGAGGTTGATTGTGGAGGATCCGGTACTAGTAGATTATCATCAGTGCCCGCCACTGCAACACCACTAGGATGATGCTCACGGGCGCCGCGCCGGCTGATGAGCGACAACAGTCTGAGTCATGGACGAACGACCAGCAAAAGCCATGGCAAGAAGAAGATTAAAAAATAAAGAGTAAGAGTGAGGACGATTGAGAGAAGCTGTTGGGGAGAGTTGTGGTGGTTTGGGAGACGGCTTTGGTGGATACCTGGTTGTTATACTGGCGCCATATCGTGAGAAACTGGAGTTCGTCATCTGGTTCGCGCCCTTGAGTTGCGAGTCTCCACAAGACTCCACAACGTTGGAGACCATAGTATCGCGGCGCACATGACTAACGCGTCTTGAGAGCATCACGATATCGCGAATAAGTAAGACGTTCCAGACCGCCGTTGCGACGGCGTTTCGGAGCGGAAGCCTTAATGAACTGTAGCCGCGATATACTTTCATGGAGGATAAATCAGTGAAGGGTCGGGTGTGGCGCAGGTTTGGATCCCAGATCAAGAGATGTCAGCAATGACACTTCATCCATGTGGCACAGTTACGCCCAAAATACGCCGCTCTGGGACTGAGCTCGGGCCGCGGCGTCACTCTAGTTATACTATTAGTATTACCCACAGAACGGGCTGAGCCCCCAGCTGCTATCAGAGAGACAAGCTTTACAGTTAGTGACACAACGTTTAGTAGCGCGTCTAGAGCGCGTCCACAACCCTATGAACTGTCGACATATATTTAGAAGACATCGATAGCTCACTCAACTGGCAGACGCTGCGCCGACGTTCGACTAGAGAAAAAGATAGGCTACGCCGGCGCCATAAATCAGGCAGAACCAAATCTCGGGACTGCTGGCCTGGCTTGAGATATGGTATTGGTTGCGGGGTGAGGGCAAGGAGGGCGCGCTGCACGCGCTACGTATATGGCGGGAGCTATAAAGCTGCCAATGATGTTCTATTTGTGATCGGTGTGAACCTTAGGCTTAGTTTAGGCTTTCCTTCGTACCCCCAAGCTCAGACTCGCTCTCATGTCTTTTACGCTCCTTGCTGCAGTCATTCTTTTCACCGCCGCCCTTGTCAACGCGGAGACGCATACCGTCACTTTCGACAACCAGTGTGGTTATGGGACTGTAAGCCGGCCACCAACCTCCGTCGCGAGAATTGTGGAGCTGAATTTTCGCGCAGCCCAAGCTCATCAAAGGAAACGACGTGCTCACCTCGACATCGTATACTATTAGTGGCTCCCTCTCCTCGGCCATCGCGTGCGCCTGTCCCCCAGATTGATTCTCAAGACTTCCCGCTGATGTACTTTCTGTTCTTCTGCTAGTTACCTCGATACCGACTGCGGCTTCAATGGGGAAACCTGTACTGTCGTTGAAATGACTCTGACCAATCCGACGACTTCTGGGTCCGGGTCCAGCGTCGACATCACTCTCATTGCTCCGTATGCGCCGCCTTTACTGTTCTTCAAGTTTGGCAACCTCAAATATTCCCACAGCCTCGCGTATTCTGTTCCAACTTCATTCAATTACACCGGGGTCTGTACCGGCTTGGGCGCATCATGTAAGAGTAGCCTCATTCTTTTTCTTGTCAAGTGTTGACCAAGCTGCTGGGTAAGGTTCCAGCCCGGACTGCAACACAGCATTCTTCAAGCCAGATGATACCACGGTACAAGTGGCCTGCCAAGAAGACGATGTGGGTTTCTACTTGAACTCATTGTGTCAGCTGGGGTACTGATATTGCCTAGGTGGACCTTCTCATTACTTTCTGTGGGTCAGGATCTTCCTCGAATTCCGACTCCACCAGTGGCACCAGCACTAAAAGTACGGTTCAAAAGACGACCAGCTCAGCTGCGGCGGTCACCACAGCCACGTCGGAAGCTTCTGCGCCTACCGCGACTTCGACCACAGATGAAGAGGCATCTTCATCCACGGTCGAGTCTTTCTCGTCCCAGGTTGCAGTCGCTGCTGCACCATCGTCATCCGTTACCTCCACCAGTGGCTCCCGAAAACGACCTTCCTGCACACAGACGTCCTCTCGTCTCACGCGGCGTGCTGCGAGCCAACACAACCGCTTACGGCGTCGCGCTGTATCAAGTAATGACTGGAACTGATCTTCTTTGTCCTGAATCCTAGACGGTATCTCATTACGGGCAACACCACATTGCCTTGTCTTATTGTATTTCTTGGTTTTCCATATATTACAGTTGTAGAGTCGGACAATGCTCTCTGTAACTTGGCAATTTCTGTGACTTGTATTTATTGTTGACAATATACATCCGCGGGCGTACTTTCTCTGCTGCTGTGTTCGATCTGTTGCGGTTGCGATCGTGTTCAAGATCAAGAGCGATCAATACCGTATCAATGTCAATGCCTTGTCTAGCAGACTCGGTGAAGGCTATGCGCGCTGATAGTTGTGAACATTGTGCAAGGACGGAGATCCGAAGACCGAGGTAGCAATAGCCTATGTTTTGGTTTGTTAGGCGTAGTTGAATTCGTTCCTCTCCCTCAGAATTCCAACCCCAGCCTCCTCTCCACCTCTTCTTGCGAAATCTCTCCAATTTTCCCCGACATCTACATCCAATCTGCTGTGCGATTGAACCAAATACCTCTGCTCTCTTTTATCCAACAGGACCGAACCGCACACAGCGAAATTCAACCAAACCTGAACATCCCGACATGTCTGCCAGAGACTCCGCCGACGTTCTATCCCCCATCCTCATGCGATCCCAGACGCCAGGTGGGTACTGCTTGCTATGTTTGTGGTATGTTTGCTTATGACTGGGTCAACATAGGTCCAAATGAGAAAGGTACTGCGCTTGGTTCAATTCGGGCGCACGCGGCGTGTCGTTGAAGCTTTAACAGTTCTAGACTATCTCGAGGGCATGTCGCGCGACGACGTCGATATAAAGCCACCGCGCTCTTTGGCCGACCATTCTGAATATCGGAGCAGAGAATCGCATTCCCGGGGTGCCAGCCGAGTTCAGTCCCCTGCCGCCAAGAGCCGTCAGAGCAACGGCAGAGGTGGCTCTCATGCCGACTTCGAGGACCACGGTGACGGCGGCGGGAATGACTTCGATTCCACCGCCCAGGAGCGCTCAGAAAATGGCGACGAAGAGATTCTTCACATTGTGCGTTCCTCGGCAACCTCATGCTCGTGCACCGCTGACATCTTGCTTCAGCCTGGACCTCAGGATCCCCCCGGTCCGCGTTACGAGTCCTATGATTCGGGACCATCCTTTGGCAATTTCGGGCCCATGCCAGAAGACTATGGCGCGAATCCAGTTTCCATTTTGACCGCTTTGCAAGACGTCTGTGGCTTCTACCTTCTTGCCCTGATCGTATACTGACATTGTCCTTAGCCGCAATGGGGTAACCACAAGCCGAGCGTTCCCTGGGAGCTGAACATGGGTGGAAAGACTTCACCTAAACCCTCTTCCTATAACATTGGAGTGCAGTCCCCATCTTCTAAGAGCAAAGGCTTCCCCTCCTCGACATCGCTGAGTGCAGGAAAGAGTCCCGCCAATGTAAGGCCATCTAAAGAGACCGTCGCCTGAATGCTAATTACCTCTTGTTTAGTCACCAAAGCTTAATGGGAAGCCCCCCTCGGCAGATGTGTATAGGCCTTTGTCCCCCCAGTCGACAGAATCACGTAAAACTCGCGCGACGACAGAGAAGGCCTACAATTACCCTCTTCCTGAGAGCCACATCAGCGAGCGTGAAATGCCCTTGAGCCCGGTTTCCCCCGCTCGATCCAGAGCCCCTTCCAAGGCTCCCTCCAAGGCGCCCTCCGTATCGCCCTCTGACTCATTATCCAACTATCATTCCCGCAAGAATCGCAGTAAAGCTGCTGAATCGCCTCCCCCGCCCGCTCAGGAACAGTCTCCTCGGAGTGAAGTTCGCAGTCTGCCCACAAACGGAAAAGGTAACAGTTGCCACTTGTCATACATCTACCATTGTCTCAACGGTATCACAGGTCGTGTCAACGGGTCAGCGGCGTCGCATCAATCACGACCGTTCTCACCTTACCGTCATGCGCCGACGACTGATGATCTCCTCCACGCCGTCGTAAGAGACCGTGCCGTACCCCCGATTCAGGAAGAGACTTCGATGGATCTATCGAAAGCGCCATCGACTGTTCGACCCCCTCCGTCGGAACAGGGCGCGCCTTCCGCACTCAGTACGAAAACGAAGTCCAAGGCAGCTTCTAGGGCTCCTACTGTCCCTTCCAAAGCGCCCTCCAAAGCTCCCACAGCAGTCTCCTCTGTTGCTTCGACGCGTCGCTCGCAACCCAGAGACGCGGATGCGACTCCCACTCCATCTCGTCCAAACACTCCCGGCGATGCTGCCAGATCCATAATTGAAGAAGCAGAGGAAGAAATGGTCAAACAACTGTTGGCTTCGGCCGGACAGACGCCGCGCACCTCCAAGTCATACTCTGGCTCCGTGTTGGGATCAGACATCGTCAACTCTCATTTCCACGACAACGATCTTTGTGTCCTGTTCCAGTTCTTGAACAACGACAACTCGCCAGAGTTGGTGAAGAAAGTCTTCCGCAAGGCTATACGGCGTCGCGTCAAAGATTTGGGCATGAGGTACGATAACGAGGTTAGTCATTCAGTTCATCATGATAAGAAGGTCCACTGAGTTGTGTTGGCAGTCTCTCCGAGAGATACAGAAGAGCCATTTGCACGGACCTGCTGGTAGCGAGCTGGGAGATGTCGAGGTCCGTCTGTCTCGACATAGTCTCAACATTGTCTGATTGTTTCCGCAGGAACCACCTAAGTGGGCTGCCGATCTCAAGCGTGAAATCGTCCTGATGCAACAGCGGATTGAGAGCTTGGGGCCGAAGATTGAGAACCTGCGACCGAACTACCCAGAGGGTGACCGATTCATCGATGTTGAGGAGGAGGATGACTACACGCACACCCCAGTTACGCAGACGATCGGCATACACACACAACCTACAGGAACAATGGCCGAGTCCGTATACCAACCTGGGACTGAGGTTGTTATGGACGACGACGAAGAAGAGACTCACGGCCACCTTCCTGAGCAAACCTACGAGGAAGTCACGGAGCACGGCCCAGCAGATCGCTTCCCCCACCTAAGCCGCGAACTTTCTCAGGATAACTACGATCGTGACGACTCTCCTGGCCAGCAGTACTTAGAGGAAGAGCTCTACAAGCTTAGACAGAAGCCTGCTAGTCAATCGGGCCGCACGCATCGTAGCTGGGAGCTTGCGCAGGGCGACGAACCTTTTGAGGACGAGGAGAACCAACGGGCCATCGCGCCTACCATCCCCGGTTCTGAAGGTGGATTCGAACAAGAGCAAACGCCTGCCGCGCCGGAGAGCGAAAGTCGGAGTGTTATCACCAACAACACACCTCAGCCCAACTACCCGGACGACACTTCTGAAGCTGCCGATGGTCTTCTCCCGTGGCAGAGGATTCATCAGCGGCTTTTGAGCTGGGCTATTGTGTGGCCGATGAGCGAGTTTGATGGCGCTTTAACCAGCACTATGCGTGGTAGTCAAGTGAACGAAGTAGCCATGAGCATTTGGTCAACACAGACCTACAAACGATACGTGCGCTCGAGGTTAACGGACAATCCTAAGCAACCGGTGGATCGTCTATTCGTCCCTCCGAACATGGCAGACGCGATCAACAACGCTGTGTTTCATGGCCGACACGGCGATGCATGTGGGATGCTTCGCGAGCTCTGGGCGCCGTTTGGGCTGCCTGGAATGCCGCGCTTGTTGGTGGTGCTTGCCAAACACCGCTCTGACGAGAACCACTGGGTCGTCCACAGGTAAGGGTTTTGTGTTCGACAGCTTAACCCCGTCTAACCCACCTGCGATTAGGTTCTCGCTTCCTGAAGGCCTTCTAACGACTTACGATTCCTATCCTGAAAAGACACTTCCTGATGGACGGGTATGTACCGATCTTATGCGCTCTCGTTCAAATGACTCATTGGTACATCAGCCTTTGGGATGGTGGTTCGCTATTCGACTGGCATGGCCCACTGCCCTGTACCCCAATCCAGATCATCTCATCCAGAAGATGGTCAGACTACATCGCCCCATGCAGCGCAGTGTCGACAACTCGCTCGCAGCTGGCGGGATTTGGCGAAACGTCTTGATGGGGTCTCGTCCCGAGAGAAGCCTCGACCTCGAGCGACTCCGGGATCTCATCAACACAGAGGTGAAAAACCTGCGCACCCGCAAGCAGGTCGGAAAGCTGTCGATAGCTGCGCGACAGCCTGGATGGGACATGAACTAACGATGATCTAAGTATTAAGGATATATGTACTATATGTACACGGACTGCTTGTAGAATACTTGTCTACTACTCTCACTCACTTGTGGATATTCGCTGGAATATCTGCCATGCTTCATGTAATCTACAGAATCAGGTTGTACCGTATGAATGCTGGAATTTATTTACTCTTTATGCCCACCCTAACTTACTGCAAATGCACAAGTTCGTACTTTCCGTGTTTCCGACCAAGGAACTATTCGAAATGGCTTGAAGACCGTATAGGGATCTTCATGTGTATGTGTCCATCCTTATCCGGTGGAGGTAGCTTTCCAGCGCGTACGTTAACTTGAATGGATGGATGTAGAAGCTTGGGAGCTCCAAGTCCATCGTCTCTCGCCTTGCGCAACTTGACAAACGTATCTTCGCTCGTCCCCACCTTCACATGTTTATTGAGCTTTCGCTGCTCGGCCACGGTGCTCATGTCCGCCTTATCTCTGCCATCGGGATAATCATGCCCGACGAAAAGCATGTAATCATCTGGAAGAGAGAGAAGGCGTTGCATGGACTAGAAGAGGCGTTAGCTCCACTGGGTATCACGGATTTCGATTCAGAGAACGCACAGCGTACAGTTGGCTCGCATTGCCTCCGGGAAAGTCTACGCGAGCGGATCCAACATCGGGCTAGGTATTCGCAGTGCACTGAGTTCATCACATTCAATATGATTACGCGCCACCACCCGCTCACCATGAAGATACTGTCACCGGTGAAAACGGCTGTCCCAATGATGTATCCAACGTGATCTGGAGTGTGCCCCGGAAGGTGGATGACCTTGCAACTCAAGTCGCCCACCGGAAATGACTCGTCGTCTTGGAGGAAGATATCGAAGGTCTCGGCCAAGACGCTCTTGTCGAAACCGTAGAATGGCGCGAAATTGGACTGAACCTGGGTGATGCGCGAGCCGATGCAAATTGGGGGATGCCCAGGAAGTTTGGATTTGAGGTACTGAGATGCCGTGAGGTGGTCAGCGTGCGCGTGAGTCTCCCTTAGGAACAAATAGTTTCAGTAACAAGTCAATTACGGATTTCCTTGAATAACTCACAGGATGCGGACAACATTTAGGCCGTGAGACTTGACAAAGTCCAACAGTACATCTGCTGCCTTGGTCAAGAGCGCGCCTGATGCTGCGTCGTAATCAAGAGCAGTGTCGATGAGCACCGCGTCACGGGTCGCTGGATCTACAACAACATATTGCCTGTAACTCGGGCGCGTAAGAATAGAGCACGAAGAAACCGTGGATGATTACATGCCATGTACAAGTGCTGGCGTGGAAAAAGGGGTGAATGTCTGCGGCTCCTGGTCCGGAGCTGGGATGATAACGAGCAGTTCCGGGTGCTGGAGGAAAGGTCTCGGTAGCTTTCATCTGCCCGCTAACCGACGATATGCCAGCGTTATATGTTCCGACCACACTAGGACGATCGTACGTGTACCGACGAGATATTGATGCCATGAAGCTAAGCGAGCGTGTCTGGTCCCGTCCTAGAGTCTGAGTCGAAGACCTGGAGAATGTCCTAGCTCGAGGTGCAACGGTAGACCATGGCAGACGTCGAATTACACCAAGCATGGTGCGAAACTGCTTGTGGAGGGGAGTCGGGTGTTGAGCCAGACCTGCTCTCGACATATGACAAGCTTGTACCGTGACTTGTGCTTAGAATTCGGAATTAAATCGCTCGAGCCCTTGGATGTGCTTCAGTTTAAGCTAGATGCTTCTAGCGACTGCATGCTGTCCAAACAGAAGGGAAGGGATGCTTGCCAAAGTTATACTCAAGTTGGTGAGCAAGCTGCGAAGATATTTAACCACGTTATGTGCAATTTCCAATGCAGATTGCCGGCGGCGCAAGGTGCCGGTACTCGGCATTGCACGAAAATCCCTCTTCCAGAAATGTGTATCCGTTCTAGTATCCGCAACTCAGTTGGAATCCTTTCAGCCTGTAGAGCAGCCAATGAGAGTGCTTAAATATTGTGTATACTGCTGTCACTACCAGCTGCGGATGCACTCCTACTCTATTGTGTAGACGAACAATTCTGCCAGAATTCAGTTCGATTTGGTCAACTTTTGACCGAGTTATACCCGATTTAGTCAGCGGCATCCCTGAGCCGACCTTATCGGTTCTTTTGGTGGAAAACACGGGCGTTGACACATAGCGTGACTGTGGCAAAACTTGTCGGCGTCAAATTCTGTCAAATTCGCCGCCAGTTGATCAAGTCTTTTCGGACTGACTTCGCACAATCAACGAGCATCGAAGACTGTTTTCCTTTGCAAGATTCTCACTGGAGGGCCTGTTCATACAGGCTATCTGTTTATACAGGAATAGGAATTCACTCGCTTGTTAATAAATGCTGCTTTCTCTAGGTATTCGGATTCGTCCCGCTGCAGCCTTGCGGTTCTTTTTCGCGACGGTGCTTCACTGGCAGTATGGTGTGTCTGGCCCATGTATTGCGGCTGTAATAGTGTTTCTTTCCAGATTTCTGGCAAGAACCCATGGCTACTCACGAGGTCAAAGTACGAAAATCTCAGTGATCTGACCTGCATAGTACCCCGCTTGGCAACGAGGGCCTAACAAGGAACTACACTCGGATAATGCTCGCAGGCAGTCATGCGCCGCAGGTAAGTGTTTTCGGAGTGACCTCGCACAATCGCCAGCATCGAGACTCAAAATAACGCCGAGGATTGGGCCAAGTGATGCGCCTATAAAACAGAAATTTACTCGCTTAGGGTCATCAGTGGCTCTCAAAAATGTTGCTTTCTGTGGGTCTCTTGTCTCTCGCCATTGCGCTGCGACCTGTTCTCGCGACGGTCCCCGAATGGGGCCAATGTGGCGGCCTTACCTACAGTGGCGATACTAGTAAATGTTCTTACATCAATCTATGAATACCACTGAACTGTTCTTTCTTAGCCTGCGCTTCTGGCTTAAGTTGCGTTTATATAAACGATTGGTACTACCAGTGCCAGGCCGGGTCGGGTACAACTGCAGCGGCAACGACAACTAGCACGTCGGCTCCAGCTTCCACGGGCTTCGTGAAAACATCTGGGCAGGGCTTCACCTTGAATGGAGCAAAATTCACAGTCGTTGGGTCAGTTAAAAATTCTGCTATTCGCCAAACATCAAACTGACGAGGTTATTGAAGATCCAACTCTTACTGGGTCGGTCTTGGCGGATACGGTACCACCGACATCGATAAGGCCTTTGCCGACATAGCAGCAACAGGCGCTACTGTTGTTCGCACGTGGTTCGTCCATACCAGACCACATTGCAAACGCGATTGCTCATCTTGTGAAGGGGCTTTAATGAGGTCACGAGCGCTAGTGGAATATACTATCAGAGCTGGTCGGGCAGCACCCCGACTGTGAACTATGGCTCAACCGGACTCGGAAACTTTGGTGAGTAATTCTGCCACGAGCCGTCTTGGTGCTACTGACGATTTCGCAAGACAATATCGTGGCTAGTGCAAAGTCACACGGACTGAGGCTTATTGTTGCTCTGTTCGTATCAGCGTGCTTAGCGTCTAACGATCACCATTCTAACGAGAACTTGCATCTAGGACTAACAACTGGTCTGCCTTGAGCTCATTGTCTACCCGTCTCTGTTTTACTCACACCTCGACAGGTCGGACTATGGAGGAATGGACGTCTACGTGAAGCAGATCGTCGGCTCGGGCCAGGGTCACAACGTGTTCTGTGAGTCTTCATGCTGATTTCTTATGCAAGGGCTCAACTTGGTCTGTAGACACCAACAGTAATGTTATCGTGAGCATCTTCCAAGGCTTTGTGATACCAGAGTTTCAGATTTCTGCAGAACGCGTACAAGAACTACATCAAGGCCTTCGTGGGTCGTTATGTGAATGAGCCGGGCATTTTGGCTTGGGAGTTGGCGAATGAGCCGAGGTGTTCAGGGAGCACTGCGTAAGTCGCCCCCCGCACACAGGTCAACAACTTCACCTCTCCGTTTCAGGGCGGTCGGCACTTGCAACACCACGACTATCACGACCTGGGCGACGACCATATCGTCTTATATCAAGTCAATCGACTCCAACCACTTGGTGGCCTTGGGAGACGAAGGGTTCTTCAATAAGCCATCAAGCTCCTCGTATCCTTACCAGTATGTGTTCAAACGCGTCGTCGTACGCCTCTGTGTCAATGACACATTCATGATAGAGGCTCCGAGGGTATCGACTTCGATGCCAACCTGGCAATTTCCTCCATCGACTTCGGAACCTTCCATGTGAGTGATCTACGTCCCATCTCGGAGGAGTGACTGATGCTCAAGATGGTATTATTCTAGCTGTACCCTGTAAGCGTTTTCGTGGAACGTCAAAGACATAGAACTCTGACCGTACCATAGGAAGGATGGGGTCAATCTCCCTCGCTCTCATGGGGTAACCAATGGATAACAGATCACCACACCTCGCAGGTGTCCAAGAACAAAGTAGGCGTTTATATCATATGCCACGTCTGCCTACGTGCTAATAGTCACCAAAGCCCGTCATTATTGAGGAGTACGGAGTGACCAGCGACCAATACAACACATACAGTGGTTGGCTCTCGACAGTCCTATCCTCGGGGTTGACTGGAGATCTTATCTGGTGCGTGATGTCCTACATGATGTGGCTTTCATCTAACCCAAATTTGTAGGCAAGCGGGCTCGCATCTCTCCTCGTAAGAGTTTCCCCTCCCTTTGTAGTACTTGCCTGACCCCGTTTACAGAGGCGATACTTGGAATGACGGATATGCCATCTATCCTGACAGTTCTGTGTACTCACTCCTGACGTCGCATGCCGCGTCTTTGAAAGCAAGATCCTGAAGAGTTTACTTATGCTGTTGTTTACTCGCATATCCAATTCCTCTTCTGTACTGGTATTATTTCTTTGTGATTGTCTTTGGGAAAAGTCTCTGAAATTAACATCATTCACGTCAAACCTTACCCAATGAATCGCGATGTTATTGTGTTCGCGGCAGTACACGCTTGCCACGCTACTCTCAACAACCAAAGTTCCTATCACTGTCGCCACTCGAGCAGTTCTTGAGACTACGAGCGAACCAAACTGGAATTTGCTTTCTTCTTATGAGGGCCTGTTGGGACTAGCAAGTGCGTCCATGTACGCAAGTTCGTTTGGTTCGTTGTCTGTACGTTTGTCTCATCTATGGACTTGGTGCGGCGGAGACCATGTCAGCTGCTCTTCCCATGATATTCTGAGCGAGAGCAGACAGGAGCAGACTTGGACGAGGAGTGCGAGGAGGACGAGGTACCTAGAAGAATAGTGGCCTAAGATGCGTGGCTCTTCCCACTGGTAAGATCTAGAGCTGAATGCATCTCCTTGTTCAAACCCTCCGGTTGTGATGTGTAAGTATCCTATAGCTACTCGTATGGAACATATTCGCTCGTGAGGTGGTCATGCCTGACAGGTTCCGTCTCAGAGCCGTTGACACTGCAGTTGGCGTCTTTTTCAGGTCTACTGTTCGGCGGCGCAGCCATGTCTAATGCGTCAAGGCAAGGCGCCTCGAAGATATCCCTACTGTACGCGAGTACCAATGTTTTGTATGCCACGAATGACCACATAATCAATGTCGCGACGGCATAGATGCAGCCCAAAATGCGGAAGAAAGGGGATTCGAAGGTTGAACCAAGATTGATGGTGAGGTTAGCGTAAACGCCCTAGTGTATGGTGAGCTACTCGGCGGTAAGCAGTACAGAGGAGCAGACGCACATTCGGGAAAATCAGACCCCACGTCTGAACTTTGAATGGTATTGCCGAGCGCCTGGCTACGTGTTGAATGCTCAACAAAGCGAACACAGCCCACATGGTGCACAGTGACCAGAGCACAAATGAAACCGCTACACACAACACATAGATGGACTGTCCAGACGTGTTAGAGCCGAGGAAGGTGGATGAGCCGATGGGCAATGCATCTCGGAAATACCGGCCAGTCAACAGGATGGAGTAGCCAGCTTGGCCAGTCGGACCAAGTGGCAAGAACACGGACACTATCCCTCCTGGAGGGGGGAGTCCATGCACGATCAGACGTAAGATGTACACCGTCAGCATCATGAGCGCGAGAGAGAGCCCGATGGAGACCAAGACCATAGAGGTGGACACAGTGATAAGGGCGTGTTCCGGAGAGTACTTGTGCAGCTCGGGAGCAAGAACGCCACCTGTGGATGATGCGACAATCAAGGTGACCACGGGAAGGAGCCAAACGGCTGTCATGGCCTCTATTGAGTGACTGTGGGCAATCTTCCTGTGATACATAAATCAGCGGATGCGAGATGAATCGAGGATGGGACCGACATGAAATGAAGGATCCCGAAGCAACACAGGACAGATATAAGACAATCCAGCCACCACAGTCCCCACAGAGCGTAGAGGAAGGGTTTTCCGCCAAAGCCGTACTCTTTGTAGATGAGACCGACTGCTATATTTATCAAGGTCGTAGCGCCCATTGGGAATGTCCCCGTGAACAGACTCTGAACTGGGTTACGAAGCATGATGGACCATATGTCCGGCCATAAGATGTAGCGGGTTGCAGAAATCGCGGTGAATGTGATGAAGAGGCATAGGTTGAGGAAGAAGAACACGAGGGTCATGACCTTCATCCCGGCAGTCTCTGTTCCATAGGGGAAAGCATGGAAGAGAATGCTAATAGAGCCAGTGCCTGCCAACGCGGTTACAGGAAGGTCAACAGACGGGGCAGCAGCAGCACAAACCCATAATGACTGCGAACCACGCAGGAGCAAAATTACTGGTCCTCCGAAGTCAGACATAAGAGGCTGGCTTGGACGGAGAGGGGCTCACCGGATGACCGTCTTCATGGATTTTTGGCGGCGAACAGTCGTATCTGAGGCCATTGTAGCGCAGGAGGCCGAGTGCTGTGTCGGAGTCATCCATTAAGGAGCTCATCTGAGGCCCAGGAAAAGCGTATTCGGAATTGCAGAAGTCACGTTTGATCGACGGAATAAGCATGTCATACTTAGCCAGACTTAGCCCGGGCTCCCACATAGTAACCTCATAACTTAGCAGAGACGTTGAGCTGCTCCTCCCTCCCCAGCGGTCATGGGCCTCTTCCGCGTCTTTTCGTACACCTCCAAGTCAGAGGTCGTCGTCGTTGTCGACGGCGAGAAGGCTGTCGCGCCCTCTGTCGATCAGCCCTCTGATGTGGTGGACCACAGTTCGGGATCGTCTCCCTCAGATTCGGTTGGACTCTCGCCAGTCTCTGCCTTGCCGGACAGCAGCGGGCAAGATTCTCTAGGACCCTCGATGCAGGCTGACGATGTCCCGTTGCCCTTGTCCCCCGTTACATCCGTCGATGCCGAGACTAAACCTAGGAAAAGGCGGATATCGCTTCGCCCATTCTCCCGCCCTCGCGTCCACGAGGAACACAAGCATACCCTCTCGGCTGTCCAGGAGCACGAGAAGAAGGTAGACGCGACCGCTGCATTGTCCAAGAACATCATACTGTCTTCAAAGTCCGATAGACAAGCTAAAGAGTCCGCCCTCGTCGTCCGGGCTCTCATCGTTGGAAATGGATCTGCTTCTCCCAAGGTTACTCTTGCCGTTGCTAAACCGCGTCTTGGCAAGGTCAAGTCGCAGTTGATGAAGCCGAAGTCCGCGAACAAGGTCATTGCCCATCTCCGGCAGCTTTCCCTCGAGGACGCGCAGAACCGTGACGCGCAAAGCCACTCTAATGCCCCCATCCACGCTGTCTGTCTTGCGCATACCGATGCTCGAGAACACGAACTGCATTTTCAGCAACTGTCCGATCCCGACCGCGACAATTCCGACATCGCATCTGTGTCCGCTTTCCCATCTCTGTCCGCCATCTCTGTCGACAAACTCAGTGAAATCTTGAATGAGATGCATATAATAGACCTGGTCAAGTCTCCTGATTTTGGTTTGGGACAGCCTGGTGATGGTGAGGGTATTCTGGCTGGAGCAGTTCCGACAGCGGAAACCGTCCTCAATGGGATCCAGCAAATCACGCCACAACTACTTGCTCTAGGGTACGCCACAGGCAAAGCAATAATACCCGACCACACCGGTTCGCATCATGCACTTTCAAAGTTTTGGCGGAGATAACTCACCCCCTCCAGGCGTATATCCTCCCAATGATCGGATGTCAGTCCTTACATGTGAGCTTTTTCCTGCTCTTGTCAATCATTCATCGATGTATTCAGACCCTCTTAAGATTGGTGGGGCCTAGAGATTGCTCTTCCTCCTCCGTCATTGGCATATCTCAGTGTGAGAACATTCCGCAACCTTCGACAATGCGATTCAAACCGATTAATCTATAGAGTGCCCATTCCATCTCAGGCGCTGTAGTCAACTTCCTTTCTGCTCTTGCCCTTGTGAACAATGGAGTCCGGGAGATTCTTCCCTTCGTCCGCTACATTTCTCAGTTCATCGACTTCGAGTTCAATGCGATTAAGGCCCAGAACAAAGGGGACGGTGTGGTGTGCGCTGCGACTTGGTACGTTAACATTCAGCGAAGACATTTCAACCGGCTAACGATGCGGTTCCAGGCTCATGCCAGCTGCGTTGGTTAGCTGACTTTCATTGGGTCCGTTGAACGTTTTCTCACTCATATCTTCTTCAGGTACCACGACCATGGGATTTCCCTTCTCCACCCCCGCATCCGCAGACCATACCAACGACAGCGGAGAAGGTTACAGCAGACGGCGATGTTGAAGCAGTTTCTGATTCGACTGGTGATGACTTGCCCAAGGATCACGTCAACCCGGTTTTGGGGGACGAATTTGCATCACAGCCTGTGCCGGAATCTGTGATTCCTCCTTCGGCTACCGTCGAAGCAAGTCCTTCGCCCTCGCCTCTTACCCCCCTTCCCCAGATAGCGATGGAGGCCGGTGCTCGCCACACTCCAATCACGCCGATTGCTGCCTGATCCGGCTGCTTTTGACCCGCTTGTCTTATCATTTTTCTTCGCCTTCACCAATCGACCTCGTATGAACTTATGTACTCACGAACTCACGACCTTATATCCCTACGTGGCATTTTTTCTCGGACATCCTCTTTATATACCTGCATCCGGATTTTGTACACCATGGACTCATGTATGACGTTTTGTTTCTGTACTTGCATGACTGCGCTTCCCTTACGAGTGATATCTTCATGGTGCATTGTGACTAGCCGCGGCCGTAAGCCAACAAGACGAGATGGTCAAGTCTCCCGGTTCTGCCCATTACAGCTTCAACCAGTAAGAAGGACGCGTTTCGATTAGAGTTACAACAGATCTATCCTAGATGATGTACAGATACATTACACGAGTGAGTGTGAATCACTGGGTGGTGACAACACTGTCAGGCTCTGCATTGTAGGAAGACTTGCTTCAGAAATGGAGAGATGTAGGAAGCGCAAGACATACCAATAGATTCGATGATGTCTCCGGAGAGCGACTTGAACGATGAGAGTTGATCTGGGGTAACCTTGGCCGCAAAGCCCTGAAAAGACGGATGAACACTTCCTGGAGATGCTGTATGGCATTGGACAAACCGGTATCAAAGTTCCATATGTCTGGGTGACTTCGCCACCTGGTCAAAACCAATCAGAACGATGAGGATTCTGGGGTTCAAGGGGACACAGACCTCCGTTATTGACTTGAGAGACATATTCCTGAATCTGAGATTCGGAGACGCCCTGTTTGAACATGATGATGACCTCTGCAATATTGCTTTAGCCAAGGGAGGCAGACATCGACCAATCGACGTACTCTCAGACATATTGTGTCGAATTATAGTACTGGATTGGCGAAAGATAGCAGCGATGATGGTGGTTTATGACGATGACTTGCTCCAGTGCCTAAACGGGCGTCGGGATCTTGATGATGAGGTCCGGCCGCGGCATCGGCGACTCGGCAACAAGTGCTGTGATGGCGGCAAGATGGCCATCATGGCCTTTACTTTGTTCACGACACCCACCACTGAATTCAAGCCAGCAGTTCGAATGAAATCGGATCTCTTCCGTGCAGATTCTGCTTTTGAATCATTCTGGGTCAAACCTTTCCCGCCACGCTGTTTGAACCGGACACAGTACACCCGATTTTCATGCTTCCTCTAGATATGAACCAAGGGACGATATACGCAGAACAACAGCTGACATTCCTGTGATACTTATCGCGTCTCACGAGACTCTTGGCTCTGACTTGAGTGCTCCAAAGTTGACCGAAGCATCATCGATTTTGGAAGGCTGCCAACCGCTGCCCGGCAGTTGTGTGCTTGCCATTGAGGCCTACCCTGAGGTGAGAGTTGGTTATGTGGCGATATACATAGCTCCCCAACTGTCATACTTACGGGTGCTTAGGAAGCGCTGTCTTCCGCGCGAATTGCATCTAGGTGGAACTTGTAGGAAACGCCACCCGCCGATGTAACTATCCATCGTCGGACAAGTGAATGCCTTGCTCGGTCTCACGGGCCGCACCCCACCTGGACATGGATCAACAGATTTATCTCCATCTTAGCGCGTCTAAATTATTCTGTGCATTATTCGCCAGAGGTCACAAACTTGCTTCTCCTTCTCTGTCGGAATCGGATGGAGAATCCCATGCCCTCACGTATAAAAGGACGGGATTCCGTCTCATGGTTGTGGATTCGTCCTTCTCCTCCCATTTCCTCTCCTCCGACTCTGCGATCATCTACTTTCCTCATGGCTGACACCCCCGACGAGAAGTCGTTCACCAAGGTGAACATCTCACCAGTGCGCGCCACCGTCAAGGATGGCATACCTCATTACATGGGGCTCGCTGGTGAAAGCTTAATCACCGCTATAACCGTCGTCGCGACGCTCGGTGCGTTCGTTGTGCGGATGGTAGCCAAATTGACTCATGAGACACTATTCAGGCTTTCTACTCTTTGGGTACGACCAAGGAGTGGTAGGTAAACCATTGATATGGTTAAGGTCCGGTGTTGAAGAGCTCCAAGATGTCAGGAATCATAGCAGCCCCACAATTCTATCGCGTATTCCCTGACCTCGACCCCGATCTTGTTGGCCACAAACACTCGTCGACAATGCAGGCGTTCTACACGGCTATCTATGAGGTAGGCTGTCTTGCCGGCGCGATTTTCGCGTTGCTTTGGGGTAACAAAATTGGCCGGAGACGTAACATTATGATTGGTATGTCGTCTGTTCAACCGGTCACTTCCTTGTGATTTTACGCTTCTTTTCACAGGTGCTTGCTGGGTCATCATTGGTACCATCATCCAAATTACCTCCATGCCCGGGTACGTACTCTATCTAGCTTCTATCCGGAGGTCAGAGCTAAGCTTTCCAATCGTAGTCACAAGGCTGGACATCAGTTTGTGATTGGACGCATAGTCACAGGCTTTGGAGTTGTACGCTGCCTTCTTTCCTCTTGGCTGGTCTTGTATTGATATTTCTTCATAGGGCAAGCATTTCTGCCGCTGCTCATATTCCCCTGTTCTCATCCGTCTCTTTAGGACTCAACACTGCCACGATTCCCAGTTGGCAAGCCGAATGCTCTAGAGCACACAATCGCGGTCTCCATATTTGTATTGAGGCTAGTATGATTGCGACTGGGACGGGTGGGTCACATCGAGTATCGTGTCATTGTCTTCCTCATGCTGATGCTTCTCAGTTATCGCATACTGGATTGACTTCGGGCTGTCGTACATCGACAACTCGGTCTCCTGGCGTCTTCCCATTGGATTGCAGATGATATTTGCGGTCCTTCTGATCGCAGGTATCATCCAACTTCCCGAATCTCCTCGGTATTTGCTATCCACCGGCCAGTACCTTGAGGGAGAGCATGTGGTCGCTGCTCTTTCGGCGCAAAGAGTTGACTCCGAGGAGACCCAGCAACAGAAACGAATTATCATCGAGGCACTGGAATCAATCGGAGAACTGCAAATCAAGCATGTCTTCACCAACGGCCCCTCTCAGCACTTGAGGCGCACTCTCATTGGTGCCTCGACTCAGTTGTTCCAGCAGATTGGAGGATGCAACGCTGTCATTTACTTCGCGTATGAAGTTCTTCGTGTTTCTATGAATGATCTAACTTCGCTTCTAGTCCTGTCATCTTCCACACTTATATCGGACTTGAGCGTCGTCTCTCCCTCGTCCTCGGTGGAGTAAACTCGACGGTCTATGCGCTCTCTGCCTTTGCATCGTACCCGATGATAGAGCGCCTCGGGCGGCGCAAGATGTTTATATGGGGGACAGCTGGTCAGGCATTGTCTATGGTAGGCGCTTTCGGACTTCATGTTGTGCACAAGACTAAGATTTGTTAGCTGTTGGCTTCCTTCTGTCTCATCAAGTACAATGTCGAAGGTGACACCCAGAATCATTCTGATTACGGGGCCGTTGTTGCCTTATTCCTGTTCTTAATGGCCTTTGGGTGGTGAGTCGAAGTGTCTGGTCCTCGTATATCACCTTCTGACTGATTGTGTAGCACATGGCTCGAGTTGCCATGGCTGGTGCCCGCCGAAATTAATCCCAACGCTATCCGAACCAACGCGAACGCCATCTCTACTATGACCAACTGGCTCTTCAATTTCGCTGTCGTGATGTGGACCCCTCCGATGCTTGACAGTCTCGGTGGGTTTGGAACGTTCCTCTTCTTCGGCATCGTCAACCTCTGCTTCTTCCCGTTCATTTGGCTCTTCTACGTTGAGACCAAGGGCCGAAGCTTGGAAGAGATCGACATCGTCTTCGCAAAGGCATACGCCACCAACGAGTGGTATGTCAAAGTTGGCAATGAGATGCCCAACTTAAGTGCTGCCGAGATCGAGAGCGAGGCTGTCAAATGGGGTCTTGTTGGAGACGCCGAAGGGCGAGTTGGCTCGCTTGATGAAACGAGAGAAGGCACATTGAAAGGCTTGAATTAATGCTCTAGTTCTATCATGACTGTAATACGACGTTTATTTGAGCCCATTGTAGGATTGTCTGTAGATACTCAAACTAATGATGTTTTCCATGCTAGCATCGAGAGTGCATCGACCCAGGTACTACCTTCAAGTTCAAGTGACAATGATCTACAGTAATGATCAATTCAGATCAGTCACGACCGCCCGAAGCCCCGAATGTTGACTAAAGCTCGGAGCCGCCCTCCAAAGAAGGTTGCCCCACTACCGTCATGTTCTCTAACCTCTGAATGTTGAGGTTCTCTTCCCATCTTGTTCGAAATATGCCAACTGTTACGCGCTCCTCTCAGCGACGCGCATCCGCTGCCAGCGGCACTATTGCAGCCGACGTCCACTTGAACACAACAACCGATGAAGTGTCATCGCCTGCAAAGCGGAAGGCGCCGACCTCAACTGGTACCAAGACCAAGCGAACGAAGACTATCCAATCACACACTGTCCAAGCATCGCCTGCGTTGGACCTGCCAGCCAACGAAGACAAGCTGATACCCGCTAAACTCACCTTCTCTTTCGACGAGGCAAAGAAGCACCTCGTCTCTGTTGACCCACGCTTCGAAGATGTCTTCGACCGCTTGAAATGCACGCCGTTCCAAGTTTTGGAACGCGTTCATCCATTTAGGTTCGACATCGCACTACTCAATGTATTGACCGCTGTGATAACGTTCAAGATAGATCTCTAGCGACGTCAATAATGTGAGAGCGAAGCCATCGACTAGCCATCAATGTGGCTTGGTACACTCGCGACTGACGACTCTGCAGAGGACAGCAAATCTCATGGAAAGCCGCCAAATCTATCAATCACAAGTTCAAGCGTCTGTACAACTCGACTTTGCCAGAGGACGTGAATGAATACGAGTCAGTGGCGTAATTTGTGCGCGTATTTCCCACTTACACGTCTACTCTTCCCAGTGACAAGGATCAAGGTGGCTTCTTCCCAACTCCAGCTCAAGTTGCTGCGACAGACCCGGCTGTGCTGCGTACAGCAGGTTTGAGCGGACGCAAGGGAGAATACAGTAAGTTCTAGCTTTGTGAATTCCATGTCGCTGACCTTGGTAGTCCTCGATCTTGCCTCGAGATTTGCGGACGGACGTCTGACGACGGATAAATTAATCCATGCAACAGATGAAGAATTAGCAGAGATGCTTATCGCTGTGAAAGGTATAGGGAGATGGACAAGTAAGTTTGCAACTAATTCGGTACCGTTTGACGCCTAAAGTCTCTGATAGTCGACATGTTTGCCATCTTCTCCCTGCGACGTCCGAACATATTGCCTGTTGGCGACCTTGGAGTTCAAAGAGGCGCTCTGCGTTGGTTCTTGTCCCTCCACTCAGCAGACTATAATTACGCCCTTCGACCTGATAAAGATGCGCAAGAGGATACCGAGTCGAAGGACGCTTCTGGTGCTGAAGTCAAGGAGGAAACTCAAACGCAAAGAGAGAGTACACCAACGCCAGATGCCTCAAGTGTGGTGCCAGCAATCCCGTCCACACCGAAGCGATCAACAGAGGAGCTTCCTAATGCTCTCCCTCCGCTCTTCACGCCTTCAATTAACCGCACGCTGAAGAAGACGCAAGATACCGACTACGTCCCGCAGCCGCTTCCACAGGGCTTGACGACCGCGATGATGAAGAGTAGACTGGACACAAAGAAGAAGATCAAGTGGGTGCACGCACGTTCCCAATTCTGAGCTAGTTCTGACATTATGATAGAGGTGCACTATTGACTCCCAAAGAGATGGAAGAGCTCACCGAGTCGTGGCAACCATATAGAAGTTTAGGTATGCATCTCTCGCCTCCATCATCCCCGTCATAATAAGTCTTCAGGCGTGTATTATATGTGGGCTCTCGCTGATGCTTAGAAGTCTTCATCGAGTAGTATCGTCCGTAAACTATAAGTATGATGACGTAATATCACCTGTCTGCTACAATTCCGCAATGAGCTTTTCCGCCTCTCCCTTCACCTTCTCGCACCTCTTCAAGAATGTCGCCGTGGTTTCCCTCGCCACACTTGTATATTTCGCAGTCAACACCCCCACGATAGCTTTCCACGCTCTCTCTTTGGTCGTCACGATTTCCCACTTCTCGTTGTTCCTGACATTGAAGAGAATAAGACGAGGAAAGGGCGATGTCCCCTTCCTCCTACGCTTCATTGACCAGAGGTAGCCGTATATCACCGTCTGAATGACATGATCGTGTGTCAGCGCGGAAACGAACTTGATCTCCCAGATCGTCGCGTTGTCCTTCCCGTGCTCGTGAACTATGTCCGCTCGCCCGGTTAGGCGCGTTTTCTGGCTCCCAACAACGATGTCCCGGGCCATGGATACCTCGATGTGCAGATCGGACTTCAGCTGCGCCAGACCAAACTCCGTGAACTGTTCCGCTAGGCGGAGCGTCGCGGGACGAAGGTAAGGTGCCAGCCAATCGAAGGAGTGGCCAGACATCTGCGCCCATCTTGACTTGTATCCCGAGCTTTTACTCTCGTAATAAGCTGCTTCCCGTGAAAACCACGCCGCTCTTTTTGCTTCGTCCGCCAAAATCTCGGGAGTCAAAGCGTTCGAGCTTTTAGCGCGGTTGAAAGCCGTGACCCTCCCAGTGAGCCATAACTCGAAGTCTGCAGTGACGGCTAGGCCGTTGAGATCGCTGACGGGCTCCCACATGTTCTTGATTGGGTTGGTGCAGATCTTCTCTGGAGCGTCAATACACGCCGACGGAGGAAGCGGCGAAGAAAGCTTGACGATCTCCAGGTGTTCCTGTACGATGCGATCCATTTCCTCGTCCCTCACATGCCGTGGTGCGTCCGTCGCCGACACCTTCAGCGGAAGCAACAATCCCAATTGTAAAGGACGCCCTGGCTTGTACTGCGGTTTGGGTGGCGTGGCGACAAGGTTGACAAAGCTCGCATCCCGCTCCACAGCGTCCCAATCAACAAACGGCATCGCTGGGAACTCGTGCGACTGCAGGACGACGAGTTGCTTCCTGGCGCGAGTAAGCGCGACAAAGGTAGCATTGGGGCAACGGTCGTCGGGCTGGTCTCGGGCGGCAAAGCGGAAGTAGGACGAATCGGCACCGAGGACAATGACGAGGTCGCGCTCGCTACCTTTGAACTGGTGGTAAGTGGATGGGATGAGTTTTCCTCTGACGATATCATCATCGAGGCCGTAGTCGGCAGTAGGCGGAGCTGAGGGTATTTGATGCCTCACTAGCAGCTCATTGACGAGCAGTTTCATGACAGCGCTGCTGCGAACGGTAGGGGCGAGAATGGCAGTGTTTTCGTGCCCATATTTTCGTATGAGGGGAATAAGCAGTGCGACGATCTTCCGGACCTGTGCCAGGTCTGCATGGACATAGAAAGGCTTGGGTCCGTTGTGGGAGCCCTCTATATACTGCTCGCCCCCGAGAAATGCATTGTTGACAAAGTCGGCAGTACTTTTTGAAAGGCGGAAGCTCTTGCTGAGCTGTCTGTTCTCCCAGGCATAAGGTGACAACGCCTCGAAGTTGGTGGATGAAAGTTCGAGGTAGCGTTCGTCGGCGCCGCGAAAATCATAGATGGACTGCTTCGCATCACCGAGCACGAGGAGACGCGGAGAATGTCCATATCTTCTTGACAGGGTAGAGACAAAGGTGCAAGTCAGCCAATACAAGTCTTCTGTGAGGTCTTGAGTCTCGTCCAAAATGACCAGCATGTACTGGGGCATGTCAGGCCATGCTGGTGGTGCGCGTCTGTCTCGGAGGCCCCGAAAGATGGTGTCATTGTGCACCAGCACTTTGAAGAACCGAGATGCGAGTCCGTGGAAGGTGTAGACATTGGCGAGTGGGTACTCTGCTAGCCGTTTCTGCGTGTCCATCTGGAGGCGCTTCGAGTATGTGATAATGGCAACTGGAGTTTCACGGTTCCCTTGCAGGACGGCCTCGGCGGTGGCTGTCTTTCCTGCACCGGGGCGGGCAGAGACGATGACATTGTTGTTGCGGAGAGACTGGACCACGGCGTGCTGCTCAGGAGAGGGCGAGAAAGCGGTGGAAACACGTCTGCGGCCGAGCCAACGTGGCGCGCATGAACTGAGACGCGGCAGACGCGTTAGCTCCAGTGTCCAAAGGAATATGGGCCGCATCCCATGACGGTTTTTTGAGTCCTCGAGTAAGACGTTTCACGCGATGATCCCAGCTCGGACCGATGAGCCGAGCATAGTGACGCATTTGGACAACGATCAGCTACGTCTTTATTGACTCTCACTGCTGTCGCAAACATAGCATGTCTTCGCGCTCTGGATACGAGCCGCTTCCGCAGAACGCAGGCGACGAAGAGGACGTCGGCGAGGTGGCGCAGCTGCTGCCGGGTCCAACACGTGGGCGCGCCCGTACCCGCCCAGGGAGCATTGATCTCAAGAAGCTGGACCATGCCTTCAAGAGGTGCGTCGTCGGGCATTGATCTGCTTGAATTGCTTACATGGTGTGATGCAGGTGGACGGAATCTATTGCTCAGAGAGTGAAGCGCAAAAAGACGACCCCAGACCACTCCAAGAGACAAATATGGCGAAGTGTCTTCGAGCCGACCATTATATCAAATACGCCACCGCCAGCCTTCGTGTGTCACTCTGCTCAACAAACTATACTCCTATTGACGCTCTGATAGATCAAGACGCTCGATCATAAGCCTCCCATGACCCCAGAGGAATTCGAAAGGTGTGTGAGACCTCGAGAGTTCAATGTGAATCTGACGCATGTGCATCAGTCTAGTCAAATCTGTCAAGTCTGCTATTGCAGAGGGCATTCATCCAAAGATGATCACCAAGGGCTCCTCTGGCTCTTACTTTGCACGTGCGAAATCTGAGAACGGGCGTGTCCACACGGTTGCGTGCGTGTTGACATTCTCCACGGGCTTCTGAATGCACTGAACCTTGTTGTCAAGTGTCTTTAAGCCTAAGGATGAAGAGCCGTACGGAGCCCTCAATCCCAAAGTAAGTACTATCCCAGTCCTTGAGTCTCCGCGTCCGCCACGTTTAAACCACGATGCATGCGTCTGACTCTTGCTAACGGTACTCGCAGACTACAAAATGGATCCATCGGCAATTCCGATGGATAATACCATTCGGTCGTGCTTGCCTTATACCCAATCTCAGGTAGTTTCTGCCAATCTCATGCATGTCTGCTGCTGAAACTATCGCTAGCTATATATCTGAAGCTGCAGCATCTTTACTGGATGACAGGCTTTCCCTTCACATTGTCCCTCCGACCAAGCTTGTGTCGCTGTCTAGCTCGGTTCGAGTTTCCTCTCTGTCGATATCGTCATACTGAACACGACACCAGTCCTTCTATTACGATTGGATAGACAGAAGCGCTTTCAAGAAAGGGAAACCGTTGCCGGACAAGATTGGTAGTATGCAATTCTTCTTGAATGGATTTCAGGGTATGAGAGCATCCCTTTCTCCATCTTTGTGGTTTAACTCAAACGTGCCTTTCTAGACGCATCAGAATTCCTGCGAAGATACCCCTGGCCAGGTCGTGCTATAGCTGATACGTTCGATGACTCTACACACAGACAGCGCAGTATCACTAAACGCGCAATGAGCGCACTGAAGATTCTGTGCGGCAAGACAGGCGACTCTGAAGATATATATGACGATTATGAAGACGAACGACTCTTCGATGCAACGGAAGCTGATCCTCAAACCCCGTTCTACTGGAGCGCTTCGCTCCAGCAAAGCTTCAGGGAAGAGCTAGAAAAGTCTGTCGCTTCCTAACACCTCTGGCAAGTCGCTGACCTTCACTGCCTCAGGCTTGTCGTCCTAGGTATGCGTCGCGTCCAGCCACTCATCTCATC